>NC_069404.1:6204829-6355548 GCF_026875155.1 Cherax quadricarinatus | reverse complement strand
GATTTTTTTTTTGGGTCAAAGGGTTATAGTCACTACTACACATAATGAAGTTGATGTTGTCTGTGTGTTTTGCTGGAATTAACTAAAGTACAACTAGGTATAAACTAGTAATATAAAAATACAAATTAAAAATAGAACAAGACTCTCACTTGTAATTGCACTAAGGTCTAATAATGACTTTTGTGGAGTCTCTGTTTTTGAGCTAGAGTGAGCTAAAGTACAATAGGTTTAATCTAATAATATAAAAGTACAAATTAAAAATAGCACCAGTCTCTCACTAGTAATTGCACTATGGTCTAATATAGTGAAATTGGTATTGACTATGTCTTGAGCTAGAATGAGCTAGAGTAAAACTGTGATTAATCTAATAATATAATGAAGGCACAAGACTCTCAATTGTAATTGCACTAAGGTCTTATATAAGTTGTTTACAAGAATTAGAGTATAATTAGATTTAAATTGACAGGATAAAATTAAGGTAGCAAAATAATAATAAAAACAAAAGAATTGATAAAAATAAAAATGGCAATGACTTGGTTATAATATGCTAGTAAGATGGTAGACAGGATGATATAAAAGTTGTAGTTGAAAATACTAGGTTAAAAAAGTATGGAATAAAAATGGTCAATAAAAGAGTTTACAATAAGTTTGAGCAAATAGCATAGTTTGTACGTCTTTATCTTCAGGACCTTTATTTTTAAGCATTTTTCGGCATCTTGGCAGCCAGTTAAAAGGCAAGTCTTGAAGGCAAGAGTTATGGGCTTCTTTCTTACAAATTGCTGGAAGCTGAACGGAGATTGCTGCACTTTTGACATCATCACCATGCTCAAGATCATCATCCCGATTACATATATTCATTAAACTTGTCAGGATCTGTTCAAGATGCTCAATTTTTTTCTGAAAATTTGTTATAATATGAGGAAGGTCAGGCGAATCCAATGCCTCTCCGGAGGATGGCACTTCTGAGTTAGTACTTCCTTTAACACCTATCACCTTAACAGGTACCATGGTTACATTAGTGTTCTCTGATGGTGCCTGTGGCAAGTCTGCTTCATCAATCATTGCAGGTAGGTCCTGTGCATCTGACTCATCTCCAATTTCCAGGGAGGTTACCTGTGTGGTGTCCGTCTGACTGTTGTAGTTGTGTGTATTGGTAAAAATGACAAGCTCATCCCCATATTCAGGTGTAGCCATAGGTATCAGTAGTGGCAGATCAGTAGTTCCACATGCGCTAGCAGGGATGGCTAGCTCCTCCACAGCTGGTGTGTGTGATGGCATTCTGGTATCACCAGAATCCTTTGCAGTGAGGTGGGGTTCTTGCACACTTTGCAGAGGTTCAGTCTCAGATCTGGCTGTGGTAGACTAAATGGCCTCATCCTCAGTTACCATTAAAGGACTGTTATCAGGTTTACATCGAAGGTTGTTTGGGTTCTGACTGCAGTACTTGTGGGAAACTGTAACCCCAACTTCTTTACAGTTAATACACTTAAATTTTTGGCTGTCAGGGCCTACTGTGCATTCTCTAGTGGAATGTTTCCCAGCACACTTACCACACCAAGAATGTAGTATTCCACAGCACCTAAAGACAGTTCCTGATCAGCCGGGCTGTGGCTCGTACGTTGGTTTGCGTGCAGCCAGCAGCAACAGCCTGGTTGATCAGGCGCTGATCCACCAGGAGGCCTGGTCACAGACCGGGCCGCGGGGGCGTTGACCCCCGAAACTCTCTCCAGGTAAACTCCAGGTAAACTGCAACATGGCCATAGTGCTGGCATTTGTAACACCTACGTTTAGGGCGTAGGTACACTTCGATGTTTAGGAAACGTAAACCATGCACCCAGATATTCCGGGGGAGGGGCACAGGACCCACCCAACTGGCAATAATTTGGGATTTTCCTTTAAGTCTTTTAGGCTTGATGATATGCTCACTGAGAGTCAGATGGGATGGGTCCATGCAGAGAGGGTATCCAAAGATTATGATACTGACCCATTTTTTAAAGTGGTGAGTGTGTGATGGAGGTCGGAGCAGCTTAATACCCCCATAAGGTGTACTAAGTAGATCATTGATCAATACTTCATCCTGTTACACAAACACAAAGTTGTGTGAGTTATTTCTAAACTGTATCCTTGCCTTAGGATGTTTCCTTACAGCTTCCATTAGCCATGCACACTTAGCAGGCAGCAGGGTGTTGTCATGCACACTTAGCAGGCAGCAGGGTGTTGTCATGCACACTTAGCAGGCAGCAGGGTGTTGTCATGCACACTTAGCAGGCAGCTAGGTGTTAGTCATGCACACTTAGCAGGCAGCAGGGTGTTGTCATGCACACCTAGCAGGCAGCAGGGTGTTTGTCATGCACACCTTAGCAGGCAGCAGGGTGTTGTCATGCACACTTAGCAGGCAGCAGGGTGTTGTCATGCACACTTAGCAGGCAGCAGGGTGTTGTCATGCACACCTAGCAGGCAGCAGGGTGTTGTCATGCACACTTAGCAGGCAGCAGGGTGTTGTCATGCACACTTAGCAGGCAGCAGGGTGTTGTCATGCACACCTAGCAGGCAGCAGGGGTGTTGTCATGCACACTTAGCAGGCATCAGGGTGTTGTCATGCACACTTAGCAGGCAGCAGGGTGTTGTCATGCACACTTAGCAGGCAGCAGGGTGTTGTCATGCACACTAGCAGGCAGCAGGGTGTTGTCATGGCACACTTAGCAGGCATTCAGGTGTTGTCATGCACACTTAGCAGGCAGCAGGGTGTTGTCATGCACACTTAGCAGGCAGCAGGGTGTTGTCATGCACACCTAGCAGGCAGCAGGGTGTTGTCATGCACACCTAGCAGGCAGCAGGGTGTTGTCATGCACACTTAGCAGGCAGCAGGGTGTTGTCATGCACACCTAGCA
Organism: Cherax quadricarinatus; assembly: GCF_026875155.1. Taxonomy (NCBI): domain Eukaryota; kingdom Metazoa; phylum Arthropoda; class Malacostraca; order Decapoda; family Parastacidae; genus Cherax; species Cherax quadricarinatus. Next base: position 6,352,657 of record NC_069404.1, on the reverse strand, counting down.
GGCAGCAGGGTGTTGTCATGCACACCTAGCAGGCAGCAGGGTGTTGTCATGCACACCTAGCAGGCAGCAGGGTGTTGTCATGCACACTTAGCAGGCAGCAGGGTGTTGTCATGCACCTTAGCAGGCAGCAGGGTGTTGTCATGCACCACTAGCAGGCAGCAGGGTGTTGTCATGCACACTTAGCAGGCAGCAGGGTGTTGTCATGCACACTTAGCAGGCAGCAGGGTGTTGTCATGCACACTTAGCAGGCAGCAGGGTGTTGTCATGCACACTTAGCAGGCAGCAGGGTGTTGTCAGGGAAGTGCAGCTTAACACATTCTTACTTTGAAGAAAGACTTCTTGCAGCCTCTGTGCACCAAGGACGTTTAGTATCACATTGTGTACGAGTCAAGTGAGTCTGACTATGTCGGCGCTCTAGTCCTTTCTCACTTTTTCTCCTTTGTTTACTTTTAAAGGTCTTTGGATACCCTCTCTACATGGACTCATCCCACCTGACTCTAAGTGAGCATATCATCAAGCCTAAAAGACTTGAGGAAAATCCCAAATTATTGCCAGTTGGGTGGGTCCTGTGCCCCTCCCCCGGAATATCTGGGTGCATGGTTTACGTTTCCTAAACATCGAAGTGTACCTACCCCCTAAACGTAGGTGTTACAAATGCCAGCACTATGGCCATGTTGCAGTAGACTGTGGAATACTACATTATTGGTGTGGTAAGTGTGCTGGGAAACATTCCACTAGAGAATGCACAGTAGGCCCTGACAGCCAAAAATTTAAGTGTATTAACTGTAAAGAAGTTGGGGTTACAGTTTCCCACAAGGACTCCAGTCAGAACCCAAACAACCTTCGATGTAAACCTGATAACAGTCCTTTAATGGTAACTGAGGATGAGGCCATTCAGTCTACCACAGCCAGATCTGAGACTGAACCTCTGCAAAGTGTGCAAGAACCCCACCTCACTGCAAAGGATTCTGGTGATACCAGAATGCCATCACACACACCAGCTGTGGAGGAGCTAGCCATCCCTGCTAGCGCATGTGGAACTACTGATCTGCCACTACTGATACCTATGGCTACACCTGAATATGGGGATGAGCTTGTCATTTTTACCAATACACACAACTACAACAGTCAGACGGACACCACACAGGTAACCTCCCTGGAAATTGGAGATGAGTCAGATGCACAGGACCTACCTGCAATGATTGATGAAGCAGACTTGCCACAGGCACCATCAGAGAACACTAATGTAACCATGGTACTGTTAAGGTGATAGGTGTTAAAGGATAGTACTAACTCAGAAGTGCCATCCTCCGGAGAGGCATTGGATTCGCCTGACCTTCCTCATATTATAACAAATTTTCAGAAAAAAATTGAGCATCTTGAACAGATCCTGACAAGTTTAATGAATATATGTAATCGGGGATGATGTCTTGAGCATGGTGATGATGTCAAAAGTGCAGCAATCTCCGTTCAGCTTCAGGCAATTTGTGATGAAAGAGCCTCATAACTCTTGCCTTTCAAGATTGCTTGTTAACTGGTGCCAAGATGCCGAAAATGCTATAAAAATAAAGGTCCTGGAAGATTAAAGACGTACTAAATCTATGTATTTGCTCTTAAAGTTTCTGCACACTTGTATCAAGCATAATAGTTTTCCCATCTTAGGAGCAAGAGATTGTATATAGAATATCCTTCTTACAATTGGAATGTCATTTACCTAAATTATTTTTCATGGAAACTTTTGTCTTTCTCTATTCAGGATTACGGTTTTTTTGCTTGATGCTTTATCTCTGTTCATTTTTAGTATGAAACCAAGAGCATATGATTGTCATCTGTTTTTTTTTTTGCAGAATGTTGTAGATGTGATGAAGTTGGTGGCACCTACACCAACTTGCCTTGGGATATGCTGTTTTCTTTTTATAACCGGTTGGTTCAACAACTGTTGTGTGTATTGTATGTCAGAGGATAGAAGTCTTGCACACATTCACTCCTTTCCTTGCAGGAGGCGAAGGTGTATATGCGCAGTGTATCATTGTGTCCAATGTATATACGGGCGCGATTTTTCCATAACATTTTTAATCTCTATGCCCCAGCTGAAGACCAGCTTTCGAACCTGATGCTTTACCAGATCGCTATCGCAATAGTGAACTACCTACAATTTTTTTTTCATGTTCTTGGGATTTTAATGCCAGACATAAGAAATTGGTGTTTGGTCTATAACAAAACAATGAAACTATATAGTGAAATTGTTCTTAATGAGCAATGTAGTAATGTTGGATATTGTTGGGCCAGCAACTACTGTAGCATACTCACATATATGGTGGTCATACTTAGATCTGTGCCTTGTGTGATTTAAATATACATCATATACGAATGCATGACGTCATAGTTGATGTGTCTTCGTATCTGATCGCTTGCGAAGTTAACAATATTGTCAATCTTCGCAGCACATCGTTCCAGCAATCCAGAAGCTAAATCAGAAGGAGGAAAACCCTTATTCTCAAACCAGAACACAGGAGGACAACTTTATATAACCACTTGGATCAATGGTTTTAAGAATTACGAGCCCATGGCACACATAAAATTTAATGTATGATTTAAATTACTCACTGATTGTGAGAGTGTTTGCTCACAGATCACGTGGGTCCGAATAGGAAAATAATATAAGAACTATTCCACTTATAAATAACATGTAAAAACCAAATGTAAATTATATAAATAATCCACAGCTATGCAATCTAACACATTGCAGCAAGCTGGGAGGATTGGTAAAGCATCCGTGATTGTAGAACCCCAGTGACCTGCCTGCAGAACGTTACAGCTGCACGCTAAACAAATGCAAGGAATAGAAGCAGAGAACTTAGGCACAGGAATGGAAACAGTTTGTTTAGTGGAATTAATTAGGTTCTCACCCTTTAAGTTTGGCTTTGGATAGGTATGTGTGTGGTAGAAAATAACCAAGGCAAAAGGTCTGGCAATGTTTGACTAATCCCTTCCCTCTTGAAAAAGCAAATGACCTCATAAATGACTGGTCCAATACATCCAGGGCATGAAAGAGACTTACCATCTCAAATTAGAAAAATTTAGAGAGTACTTCTGCCGAGAAATGTTTGAACTGATTAATTTTATGAGTCCAATAGGTTGAAGGAGAGTGAGAGCGCCTCTTTACCGAGTTCAGATACTAGTATGCTTAAACCAAAGGTCGATGCAATGCTCTTGGAGAGTGATGGTATAAAACCTATGATATCTCAGAACTCTAAGGCAAGCGGAGAGCTGTAACCTTTGTTAAGGCTACTGTATATCTCTGTTACATTGTAGGGCTCGTTCTTCCTACTGTTCCGGGACCAATAGTCTCATTTTGTCATATACCCTTAGCCGCAGACAGCCTAGATACATTATAGGCCGTTCTCCTTAACTGAGTTTGTCTTTGTAAAATTTTGAAAGAATGATGCTTAACAGCTGTACTACAGAATCATGACATTCTCAACTTTGGTCCCCTTACCCTATGGGTTCATGAAAAGCGTAAAAGTGTCTGGAACTGTATTTTCCACTTTCTAATGCACACACCTCTCTTACTATGTGTTTTACACACTTTTCTTTGACTAAAAATCTGCATTCTGTGAGTACTGCGAAAGAACCGTAGTTATACATGAAAGCCGCGCATGAAATGAATATTAGGTGGTGTCTTACTCTGTGGATTAGTAGGTACCTGTCAAAATAGTATTATCCTCTGTCCTTTACCAAGGCCTTCAGAAGTGAGTCTAAATGAAAATGTCTTTTGTTGACACCGCAGGGAGTGAGTTCTTTGGTCCCATGCTATTATAGATTCGTATTACTGCTCGCCTAAATGCTCTACCTGACTACTAAAACGCATATAGCTATAAATAGATGTATGCTGTTTGTATCATGATCCACACAACAGGGCATAAGAAGATGAATACCATTCTTATTGAAGTTCAATTCAATTTTGGTAATGACTAGGCCTCATATATCTTCTATCTAAAACTAAGATATTAATCACAGCGTAACGACATCTCCCACCCCATCTGTTTGTAGGGCACTGTAAACATTATCTACGTTAAACTTAAGATATCTTGGTTGTTGATGTACCCTTTATACAAATCCTACTATGTCACCAACAAACTAATAATATGAAATGACAAAGCTAGGCTAAATTGCTCCTACAATGATGTTGCTGGTTACCAAGACCCAACTATGGTGGCTAATGTTGGTGGCTGACAACCCCGAACTATGGTGTATATTTGCTGGTACACCCCAACTATGGTTGCTAATGTTGTTGGCTACAACCCCAACTATGGGTGCTGATTGTTGTTGTGCTATCTACCCCAACTATGGGTCTAATGTTGCTGGCTACAACCACAACTTATGGTGCTAATGTGGCTGGCTGACAACCGTCCAACTATTGTGGCTACTGTTGTTGGCTTAAAACCCCAAACTTTTGTTAAAGTGCTTTTGTTGTTGGCTACAATCCCAACTATAGGTGTCGAATGTTGCCTGGCTACAATCCCAGTACTATGGTGCTGGCTACAACACCCAACTTTGGTGCTAATGTTGATGGCTCAATCCCAACTATCGTGCTAATGTTGCGGGCTACAAAACCCCAACTATTGGGTAGTTGTTGTGGCTGACAAGCCCCAAAATGGTGGCTAAATGTTGATTGGCTACAATCCCAACTTTGGTGCTAATGTTGCTGGCTATCAACCCCAAACTAGGTGATAATGTTGCTGGCTAAATCCTGAAACTATGGTGATGAGGCTGGCTACACCCAACTATGGTGCTAATGTTGTTGTACTAATGTGGCAACTTATGGTGCTAATGTTGTTGGCTACAATCCCAACTATGGTGCTAATGTAGCTGGTTCCAATCGATGCTATGGTGTAAGTTGCTGGCTACAACCCCAGACTATGGTAGCTAAGTGTTGCTGGCTACCACACCAACTATGGTGCTAATGTTGTTGGCTACAATCCCAACTATGGTTGCTAATGTTTGGTGGTTTACAATCCCCGCAACTATGGTGCTAATGTTGCTGGCTACAATCCCCAACTGATGGTGCTATATGTGGATTGTTACAATCCCAACTATGGTGCTATGGTTGCTGGTTACAATCCCAAACTATGGTTGCTAATGTTGGCTTGTGCTACATACACCCAACTATGGTGCTAATGTTTGAGGCTACAACCCAAATCTTATGTTGCTAATGTTGCTGGCTACAACCCACTCTATAGGTGCTAAATGTTGTTGGCTACGCGCTCAACCCCAAAATACTATGGTGCTAATGTTGCTTGGCTTACAATCCCTAACTATGGCGTGCTGTCTACCATACCCCAACTATGGTGCTAATGTTTGCGGCTACAAACCCCAACATTATGGTGCTAATTGTTGACTAGCATCAACCCCAACAAATGGTGCTCAATTGAATGTTGGCTTACATCTGCCCAACTTATGGGTGCTGCTAATGGTTGCTGGCTACATCCCAAACTATGGTGCTAATGTGAGAATGCGTTTTGAGATGATGACATTGCTTTGTTTAGGAGCCTTAATTGATGTATGCTGATGACCCATGTTGATTATTTAGCTAGAGTAAAGTTCTCTCCGACCCTTGGATGTTATTGTAAAATGAAGCTCTCGGATTATTCTTGCGTCCTCCTACAGATCTACAAAAGTTCTTAACATGGGAAGGAGCTTGGTATTTCTGGTTATCAGTGATAGTATTGTTGAGATTATGACACTGTTTGTGTCGGTATTAGAATGTTGAGAAGCGAGAAATGTCAGACTCTGTGAACATGTGAATCTTACCGCAAGTGTGCGTAAGTGTAAAATTACACTCTGATGTCTAAATGGATTTTTGTGAAAAAACGTTGCAATTGTTTCATTAAGTTTGATAACCTGTGATGAACGGATATCAATGTTGAAGGCAACATGAGCATTCACCCAATCCGTGGAAGATGTGTTGCATTTAATATCACATACCTGCAAAGTACACCTCCAAGAACAGCTTCAATGCAGTAATCCCTTCCTTATATCTCTGGTTTAGAGCTACTGCTCAATAAAGATAATTTCTCACCTAGCTGGGGAGTAATTAGTGTATTCACAAGTTGATTACACAGGATGTGATTCTAAACAGGAGTTCTTCTGGCTGGGCTGCATTGTTCTTCTTTGTTTGTCACCTCCCTCGTTAAGAACCATAATAAAATTTGTTAGAGTTAGGCCATAAGAATTCAATCATATTGGGCGTTCTACGACTGCAAACTGAAATTGTTTTTGCAAACTAATGGCGCTAAAGCTAAAACCTATGACACATTAGCTTGACTCTATCAACTTACTGTATTTCTATCGTCATCAATGAAGGCTCGGTTGACTCTTATATGACTCCAACAACATGCTCATTGGAGTAGCTTTTGATTTATAATAATAATCATTGGTGTAGCAGGTGTATAGAGTAGACTCAGAAAAATTAGTGGGGACAAAGGAATTAATGTAAAATTGGCTAATGGATCCCAATCACCACATTGGTTACTCCTTCATGATAAATGTTGAATATTGTTTAGCCAAAGAACAAGGAAGAGTTACCCAGAAGGAGATTGTAGAACATAACTTTTGGTATTGTGTGTGTTTCTAGCATAGGAATTAATATTAGGGAGAAGTAAATAATGAAAATGATTTGCTATAAGAATGCAGTTAGAAAGCCTGAGTATACTTATAAACACACTATGATAACTTGAACGTAGATAAGTATGTTATGGAACTCTTGTGCAAGTGGTGAACCACTGACTGATGTTGTAGTGTGCCAGGCTTAGGATGTGGTTACAATTACATGATGATGTTGTAGTGGTCCTTGGCTTAGGTACTTGGTTCAAGTACTGTACTGATGGTGTAGTGGCCTAGGCTTGGCCTTGGTTACTAGTACTGACTGATGTTGTAAGTGGCCAGTTTGCTTTAGGGCTAGGTTACAAGTACTTAGACTGTTGTTGTAGTGGCCAAGGCTTAGGCTTGGTTACAAGTACTGTTGATGGTGTTGTTTGTGGCTGTGCTTAAGGCTTGAGTTACAAGTAATGACTGATAGTTGTAGTGGCTGGTTAGGCTTGGTTACAAGAGACTGACTGATGTTGTATGTGGCCAGGGCATTAGGCTTGTGGTTACAAGTACTGACTTGAATGTTGTAGTGGAAGGCTTAGGTCGGTAGTCAAGTTAATGACTGATGTTGTTAGGGCCATGGCTTAGGCTTGGTTACAAGTATGACTGTTGTTGTAGTGGCCAAGGCTTGGCTTATAGCTTGGTTACAAGTGCTGACTGATGTTGTAGTGGCAGACTTAGGCGTTTGGTTACAATAGTACTGACTGATGTTGTAGTGGCAGACTTAGTTCGTGGTTACAAGTACGACTGATTGTTGTAGTGGCCAGGCTTAGGCTTGGTACAAGTACTGACTGATGTTGTTTAGTGGCCTGAATTAGGCTTGGGTTATCGCAGTTACTGACTGATGTATGTAGTTGGCGAGGCTTAGGCTTGGTTAACCAAGTAACTGACTGATGTTGTAGTGGCTGGCTTAGGCTGGTTAACAAGTACGACGAGTTTTGTAGTGGCAGTGCTTAGGCTGGTTACAAAGACTGACTGTTGTTGTAGTGGCAGGCTTAGGATGGTTAAAGTACTGTCTGATGTTTGTTAGTGGCAAGGCATTAGGCTTGGTTCTATTAGGACTGACCTGATGTTGTAGTGGCCAGGCTTAGGACTTTGGTTACAAGTATCTGATGTTGTTAGTACGTGGCTCAGGCTTAGTGTTCCTTGGTTCACAAGTACTGACTGTGTTGTAGTGGCAGGCTTAGGCTCTTGGTTTAAAGTATGACGTATGTTGTTAGTGGCCAGCTTAGGCTTGTGTTAGTCATGTATCTGACTGATGTTGTTAGTGGCCAGGCTGAAGGCTTGTGTGACAAGTACGGATTTGATGTTGTTTGTTGGCTGGCTTTGGCTTGGTTACAAGTACTGATGATGTTGTTAGTGGCCAGGCTTAGGCTTGGTGACAAGTACTTGACTGATGTTAGTAGTGGCCTGGCTTAGGCTTGGTTACATGTTCTTCTGGCAGTTTGGGAGCAACAGATGATGATCTAACTAAATGTAAATTTATGTGTATCAGGCATACATTATTTTTGTTATTTATGGTCACTGTCTTGAACACTAGATGTTTAATTGTCCCCTTATTGTTGGAAATACAGAGACAGACAGTATAAGAACTATGTGACATGTCGCAAAGATATCTTTATTAATGAAAATATGATACCAGTTATACTAAGCAAATATCCTAAATTTGCGCTTCTAACAGTTAATGAACTGTTAGATATGTAGATAATAAATCCTATGTATTCCCTTGTTAAACCCTTTGGGTGCCTAGTTCCTTGGCCTTTTGTTTTATCCCATATGCTGCGCGTACCGTCCACAGGATGATGGATATGGGTGTACAATGTAAACTAGCCATGCTTCGGTGTGAAGAAAATCTAAAATCTAAGGGGTTGGTCGTATCGAGTCACAGTTTCTGGCGCTGGTATTGGTATGTATGTGTGCATGTCAAAACCTAGTTTCTCTTACTGTACTACAGGACTGGGCAAGTGATGATGTATTAGAGGCCTGGTGAGGGTCTAGTAACTTGACTCCCACAGGTCCAAGACCCGACACTGGTAGTACTGTGGTGCTCGCCCACCCCCACGCGTGACGCCCCACCAACACACTAGCAGTTGTTACACTGTACTACTGTGTATGTACACTTGTACAACCATTCATATGATACTCGTTACTCTAGTAAGATTTATTATTAATAGGACTAGTAGCATTAGCATGGTAATATGTAGTACGTAATCCATTTTATAGTTGTACATTGGTTAAGTATCAGTATAGTTAGTGATCGCTTTACTAGTAGTTATTTCGTAATAGTAGTAGTACTAACTATAAGTACCAGTAATGTAGTAGTACTTACTAATGTACCAAGTAATGTGTAGTACTACTAATACCAGTAATAGTAGTTACTGCATAGTCTCAGTTAATAGTAGTAGTTACTACTTCTTTAGATACCAGTAATGAAGTAGTTACTACTAGTAGTTCAGTAACAGTTAGCTGTACTAGTCTGTAGTAGAAACAGTAGCAGTTAGTTACTAGTTTTAGTAACAGTAGCGTTAGTAGTAGTAATAGTAGTACTAGTTGAATAGTAGTCTGTAAGTGGAGTGACAGGAGTAAACTGAGACCTGATAGTCAGCGTGGTATGGCCACTACTAGACAGCAGTGAGAGGCTTTTAGTTGACACAACGTCAGCCACTGTGTCAGGGCTCCCAACATCGAAATACCTAAAGTGATTTTTATTCATGCTGATCAATGTGTCAGCTTGGCTAGTAGTACAGTGTAGTGGTATAGTACAGTGTCAGCTGGTATAGTAGTGTGTCAGCTGGTTATTAGTACTATTGTAGCTAGTATGTAGTGTCAGCTGGTATAGTGACAGTGTCAGCTGGTATAGTACAGTGTTCAGCTGGTATAGTACAGTGTCAGAGCTGTTGTAGTATCAGTGTAGCTGGTTTATTAGTTGACAAGTGTCGGTGTTGGTTTAGTACGCTTGTTGTGTCAAACTTGGTATAATACAGTGTCTCAGTGGTATTAGTACAGTGTCAGCTGTGTATTAGTACATAGGTGATCAGGCTGGTGTAGTACAGTGTCAGCGGTATAGTACAGTGTCATCTGGTATAGTTACAGTGTCAGCTTGTGTGTGTACAGTGCGCTGGTTGCAAGTACAGGTGTTCAGCTCGGAGATAGTTGCTTGTGTTGCGAGCTGTGTTATAGTACAGTGTTTCTGCTGGTCTTCAGCCTACTCGTGCTCAGTGCTGGTAAGTACCAGTGTCAGCTGGTTATAGTACAGTGTCAGCCTGGTATAGTTTCAGTGGTGTCTGTTGGTTTAGCCTCTTACTGCAACATCCCCCCCCCCCCCCCTCCCCCCCCCCACCCCCCCACTACGTGTCAGCTGGTATTAGTTAGTGTCTGTCTGGTTTAGTAACAGTGTCAGCTGGTTTAGTACACGTGTTAAGCTTGGGTTATAGTACAAGTATGTCTGCTGGTGTAGTCAGTGTGTCAAACTGTGTATAATACAGTGTCAGCTTGGTGATAGTACAGTGTCAACTGGTATATATTACAGTGTCAGCTGGTATAGTACAGTTGTCAACTGGTATATACTCAGTAGTCAGCTGGTTAGTACAGTGGTCAACTGGTATAATACGTAAAGTGTTCAGCTGGTGTTAGACGTAGTCTGCGGTTTTATGGTTGCAGTGTCATCGGTGTATAATATCAGTGTCTGCTGGTTTAAGTACAGTGTCAACTGGTATAATACTAGTGTCAGATGGTTTATAGCTACTGTTGTCAACTGGTTATTTAAGTACAGTGGTACTGGATTATAATACAGTGTGCTGCTGGTTTAGTACAGTGTCATACTGTGTATATACAGTGTAACTGGTATATTACAGTGTCAGCTGGTATAGTACAAGTTGTCAACTGGTATTAGATACAGTGTCAGCTGGAATTATGTACAGTGTCAACTGGTATAATACAGTTGCAGCTGGTATATGTTCAGTGTAACGGGTATAATACAGGGTCAGCTGGTTTAGTACAGTGTAGCTGGTATGTAGTACAGTTGTCAACTCGGTTGATTATTATTATAATATATACTTTTTGGGATATAATTTAATATTTGTATATATTTTTTTTAGTTTTATTTGGTTCTTATTATTGATTTTTATTTTTTTGATTATTTTTTTTTTTATTTTTTATATTTTTTTTATTATATTTTTTTTTTATTTTTTTATGTTTATTGATATTAATATTTATTTTTTTTTTTATTTTTGATTATTGTATTATTTTTGACTTTTCTTTTTTTTTGTATTATAATTTGTATTTTGGTCATTTTATTTTTGTATTTTTTGGGTATTTATATCTTATGATTTGTGAACTATGTGTGTTTATTTTTTTATTATAACATTTTTTATATAATTGATTATTATTTTTATTCATATTATATATTTAATTTTTTTTATTAGTAATACAGTGTTTCAGACTGGTTATAGTTACAGTGATTTGTGTGAGTGTTAGTACAGTATTGTCTAACTGGTGTTAATACCAGTGTCAGCTGGGATATAGTATCAGTGTTCAGTGGTTATAATCAGTGTCAGATGGTATTAGAGTAGTACGTGTGTCAGTGGTATAGTACAACATTGTCAGCTGGTATACCAGTGTTAAGGTTGGTTATAGTATGCCAGTGTTCCTCTCGCTTATAGTCAGTGTCAGCGGTGTATAGCACAGTGTCAGCTGGTATAGATACAGTGTCAGCTGGTATAAGTACAGTGTTTCTGTTGGTTATAGTACATGTGTCATCCTGGTATATGTACAGTGTCTTTGGTATCGTACAAGTGGTCTGCTGGTATAGTACAGTGGCAGCTGGTATTGTACAGTGTCAGCTTGGTATAGTAGTGTAAAGCTGGTATTAGTACTAGTGTACAGACTGGTGTGAGTACAGTGTCAGCTGGTATTAGGGAAAAGGTCTGCTGATATATGTACAGTGTAAGTGTTATCGTACAATGTCAGCTGGTATAGTACAGTGCCAGCTGGTATTGTACAGTGTCGGCTGGTGTAGTAAGTGTCATCTGGTATAGTAACAGTGTCAGCTGGTGATAGTTACGTGTGGTCTGCTGGTATGTTCAGTGGGGGGGTCAGTGGGTATAGTATCAGTGTCAGCTGGTATAGTTACAGTTGTGTCAGTGGTACTAGTACAGTGTCAGTGGTATAGAGTTACAGTGTCAGCTGGTTTTAGTACAGTTCAGCTGGTATTGTATCAGTGACACTCCTGGTTTAGTACAGTGTAGCTGTATAGTAAAGTGTCAGGCAGGTATAGTACAGTGTCACCTGTAGTAGTACAGTTGTCAGCTGGAGTTAGTTCAGTGTTCAAATGGTGTATAGAGTACAGTGGTTCAGTGGTGTATATGTGTGTGTGTGTGTCATACTGGTACAGTTCAGTGTCAGCTGCTTGTTACAGTGTAACTGGTGTTGTAGTACAGTGTCTGCTTGGTTATAGTAAAGTGACAGCTAGTATAGTTGCAGTTGGTAGCTGTTGTAGTTCAGTGTCAGCTAGTGTATGTACTAGTGTCAACTGGTAATAGTATACAGTGTCAGCATGGTGTTATGTACTAGTGGTCACATTGGTATAGTAGTTGTCAGCTGGCGGTATAGTACAGTGTCAACTGGTAGTGGTACAGTGTCAGCTGGTCTATTACAGTGTCAACTGGTTACAGTTAACAGTGTCAGCTGCTATAGTACGCAGTGTCAGTTGGTGTAGTACCAGTGTCTCCTTGTGTATAGTGTACAGTGTCACCTGGTATAAGTACAGTATTAGCTGGTATAGTACAAGTATTAGATGGTATATGTACGCAGTGCCAAGCTGGTACTGAGTGTCAGTGGTACGTACAGTGTCATTCTGGTATTAGTAATGTCAGCTGGTATAGTACAGTGTCACCAAGCAGAGTTTACCTGGAGTGTACCCTTTTGGAGAGTGTTACGGTGGTGATCATAACGCCCCCGCGGCCCGGTCTGAGACCAGGCCTACTGGTGGGATCAGTGCTTGGAATCATACCAGTCTGTTGACTGCTGGTTGCACGCAAACCAAAACATACGAGCCACAGTCCCGGCTGATTCCGGGATCTGATTTAGGTTTTGCTATTGTCCAGTGCCAGCTTGAACGACTGTGTCAGGGGTCTGTTGGTAATCCCCTATGTGTGCTGGGAGGCAGTTGAACAGTCTCGGGCCCCTGACACTTATTGTATGGTCTCTTAACGTGCTAGTGAAAACCCCCTGCTTTTCATTGGGGGGGATGGTGCATCGTCTGCCAATCTTTTGCTTTCGTAGTGAGTGATTTTCGTGTGCAAGTTCGGTACTAGTCCCTCTAGATTTTCCAGGTGTATATAATCATGTATCTCTCCCTCCTGCGTTCCAGGGAATACAGGTTTAGGAACCTCAAGCGCTCCCAGTAATTGAGGTGTTTTATCTCCGTTATGCGCGCCGTGAAAGTTCTCTGTACATTTTCTAGGTCGGCAATTTCACCTGCCTTGAAAGGTGCTGTTAGAGTGCAGCAATATTCCAGCCTAGATAGAACAAGTGACCTGAAGAGTGTCATCATGGGCTTGGCCTCCCTAGTTTTGAAGGTTCTCATTATCCATCCTGTCATTTTTCTAGCAGATGCGATTGATACAATGTTATGGTCCTTGAAGGTGAGATCCTCCGACATGATCACTCCCAGTGTCATCTGGTATAGTACAGTGTCAGCTGGTATAGTACAGTGACAGCTGGTATAGTACAGTGTCAGCTGGTATAGTACAGTGTGAGTTGCTATAGTACCTGGAGTTTACCTGGAGAGAGTTTCGGGGGTCAACGCCCCCGCGGCCCGGTCTGTGACCAGGCCTCCTGGTGGATCAGCGCCTGATCAACCAGGCTGTTGCTGCTGGCTGCACGCAAACCAACGTACGAGCCACAGCCCGGCTGATCAGGAACTGCCTTTAGGTGCTTGTCCAGTGCCAGCTTGAAGACTGCCAGGGGTCTGTTGGTAATCCCCCTTATGTGTGCTGGGAGGCAGTTGAACAGTCTCGGTCCCCTGACACTTATTGTATGGTCTCTAACGTGCTAGTGACACCCCTGCTTTTCATTGGGGGATGGTGCATCGTCTGCCAAGTCTTTGCTTTCGTAGTGAGTGATTTTCGTGTGCAAGTTCGGTACTAGTCCCTCTAGGATTTTCCAGGTGTATATAATCATGTATCTCTCCCTCCTGCGTTCCAGGGAATACAGGTTTAGAAACCTCAAGCGCTCCCATAATTGAGGTGTTTTATCTCCGTTATGCGCGCCGTGAAAGTTCTCTGTACATTTTCTAGGTCGGCAATTTCACCTGCCTTGAAAGGTGCTGTTAGAGTGCAGCAATATTCCAGCCTAGATAGAACAAGTGACCTGAAGAGTGTCATCATGGGCTTGGCCTCCCTAGTTTTGAAGGTTTCTCATTATCCATCCTGTCATTTTTCTAGCAGATGCGATTGATACAATGTTATGGTCCTTGAATGTGAGATCCTCCGACATAATCACTCCCAGGTCTTTGACGTTGGTGTTTCGCTCTATTTTGTGGCCAGAATTTGTTTTGTACTCTGATGAAGATTTTAAATTTTCCTCATGTTTACCATATCTGAGTAATTGAAATTTCTCATCGTTGAACTTCATATTGTTTTCTGCAGCCCACTGAAAGATTTGGTTGAAGTCCGCCTGGAGCCTTGCAGTGTCTGCAATGGGAAAACACTGTCATGCAGATTCGGGTGTCATCTGCAAAGGAAGTCACGGTGCTGTGGCTGACATCCTTGTCTATGTCGGATATGAGGATGAGGAACAAGATGGGAGCTAGTACTGTGCCTTGTGGAACAGAGCTTTTCACCGTAGCTGCCTCGGACTTTACTCTGTTGACGAACTCCTCTGTGTTCTGTTAGTGAGGAAATTTAAATAGATCCATCAAACCAACTTTTCCTGTTATTCCTTAGCGCGCATTTTGTGCGCTATTACGCAATGGTCACATTTGTCGAAGGCTTTTGCAAAGTCTGTATATATTACATCTGCATTCTTTTTGTCTTCTAGTGCATTTAGGACCTTGTCGTAGTGATCCAGTAGTTGAGACAGACAGGAGCGACCTGTTCTAAACCCATGTTGCCCGGGGTTGTGTAACTGATGGGTTTCTAGAGGGTGGTGATCTTGTTCTTAGGACCCTTTCAAAGATTTTTTGATAGGGGATGTTAGTGCTATTGGTCTGTAGTTCTTTCTGTTTTGCTTTACTGCCCCCTTTGTGGAGTGGGGCTATGTCTGTTGTTTTTAGTAATGGGGGGACGACCCCCGTGCCCATGCTCCCTCTCCATAGGATGGAAAAGGCTCGTGATAGGGTTCTTTTCAGTTTTTGATGAACACAGAGTTCCATGAGTCTGGCCCTGGGGCAAGTTGCATGGGCATGTCATTTATCGCCTGTTCGAAGTCATTTGGCGTCAGGATAACATCGGATAGGCTTTGTTAATCAAATTTTTTGGCTCTCTCATAAAAAATTCATTTGATCTTCGACTCTCAGTCTGGTTAGCGGCTTGCTAAAAAATGAGTCATATTTGGGGCTTGAGTAGCTCACTCATTTCCTTGCTGTCATCTGTGTAGGACCCATCTTGTTTAAGTAGGGGCCCAATACTGGACGTTGTTCTCGATTTTGATTTGGCATAGGAGAAGAAATACTTTGGGTTTCTTTCGATTTCATTTATGGCTTTTAGTTCTTTCCCGCGATTCCCGACTCCTAAAGGATTCTTTTAGCTTAAGTTCGATGCTTGCTATTTCTCTGACCAGTGTCTCCCTGCGCATTTCTGATATATTGACCTCTTTTAGCCGCTCTGTTATTCTTTTCCGTCGCCTGTAAAGGGGAGCGCCTGTCTCTTTCTATTTTACATCTACTCCCCTTTTTCTTAGAGGAATAAGCCTTGTGCATACATCGGTGCCACCGAGTTAATCTGTTCTAGGCATAAGTTTGGGGTCTGTGTTGCTTAGTATATCTTCCCAGTTTAATATCGGTTAGGATTTGGGTTTTACTTGGTCCCACTTTATGTTTTTGTTATTGAAGTTGTATTTGGGAATGCTCCTCGTGACTAGTCTCTTTTGTCGGTCTGAGGCTCCACGCATACATGTCTGAACCCTCAATTATGTTGTGATCTGAGTATATTGTTTTTGATATGGTGACATTTCTTATCAGATCATCATTGTTAGTGAAGAGAGGTCTAGTGTATTCTCCAGTCTAGTAGGCTCTATTATTTGCTGGTTTAAATTGAATTTTGTGCAGAGATTTAAAAGCTCGTGTGAGTGTGAGTTTTCATCAGAGCTGGCCTCCTGGTGTTATTACTGCAACAAAAATTATTTGTATATTCCTCCATTTTTAGGTGCCTTAAGTTGAAATCCCCAGGAGCAAGATGTTGGGTGCAGGAGCTGGAAGATTTCCAGACAGTGGTCAATTTTTAACAGCTGTTCCTGGAATTGCTGGGATGTTGCACCCGGAGGCTTGTAGACTACCAAATGACTAGGTTTTGGTTCTCGACCTTTACTGCTAAAACTTCCACTACGTCATTTGAGGCATTAGCAGTTCTGTGCAAACAAGTGACTCTGCAATGTACAGGCCAACCCCCCCTTTTGCCTGTTCACTCTGTCACATCTGTATAGGTTGTAAACCTGGGATCCATATTTCGTTGTCCAAGTGATCCTTTATGTGGGTCTCAGTGAAAGCCGCAACATGCCTTTGCCTCTGCAAGCAGTCCACGGATGAAAGGATTTGTTGTTTATTGCTGGCTTTAGACCCTGTAAAATTTGAAAAGAAGAATTTTTATCGGACTGGTGGTATTGTTGGTACTGGGGGGGGATTTTTTTTCCGGCATTAGTATCTGTATCTGTTGGTTTGGAGTGGAGGCCATCGACTGTGGTTCCACTCCGGGAATGACTGGATTTGGTGTACGATTCTGCCATTTCCTCCCAGTTTTTTTCCTTCCTGGCACTAAAAAACCTCTCCCTTTTGAGTGGCTGTGGCTACCCGGGTTTTTTCCCATGGCCTGGATGTTTTGTATCTTTTGTCCCCTTTAGATGGTATGCCTGGCAATTTAAGTTATAGCACAGTCTTTCCTGTACTGAAGAGGTACACATTTCGGGTGAAAAAGCTTACAGGAAGGGAGTTTGCATTTTCCTGTTGTCATATGGGCATGACATTTTCTAGGGTGGTCATAGTTGCATGTCCCATCTGTTTTTCCAGTTTTCCCCATGCCAGCAGATACCAAGTGCATAGAAATGTGCACAGGCTTGGTTTCCGTTTGCTTGGGTTTCTGTGACTGTATTCCCTGTTGGTGCATGTTTCCCTGTCTTATTCCTATCCTCCTTAGCACCAACAATGGAGCTCCCACCAGTTGTTTTTGGTAATTTATCCTCACTTTGCTATTGGAGTCCTCTGTTTGCTATTTTCCTGCGGTATTTCTGGTTTGCAATATTGGTTTTATCTTATTTTTTGACTACACTTGTTTCCCTACTATGGTCCTGTCCTCTATGAGTCATTTATATGTATTCCTTCCTGCGTATAATTCCCGACTACCGGACAAAATCTCCCAGCTTCACCCTTACTGTCTACCAGGACAGTATCTCCAGCTTCACCACTTCGGGTCTCCCAGGACAGCACCTCCAGCTTCCCCATTACTGTCTCCCGGGAAACAGTATCTCCAGCTTCACCATTACTTTTCCCCCAAAGGACAGCACCTCCGCTTCACCATTACTGTCTCCCAGGACAGTATCTCCGCTTCACCATTACTGTCTCCCAGGACAGCGCCTCCAGCTTCCCCTTACTGTCTCCCAGGACAGCACCTCCACCCTTCACCATTACGGGTCTCCCGGACAGCACTATCAGCCCTACATTTACTGACTACCAGGACATCACCTCCAGCCTTACAGTTTGTGACTCCCATGGCCAGTATCAAGGGCAGTACCATTCACCCGGACTTTTTATGTTCCCATCTGTTGTAAAAAGTTTCCAGGTTTTCTATGAAAGCAGCTTTGATGTTATCCTCTTTTAATACCCTTGTGATTTTAGTCCACAGATTTTCCTCATTTGGGCATACCCAAAAACACTTCTCTGTTTAATACTGTTTGTAGCTAGTTTCTGGGATATCTGCACAAGGAGCGTGACACCAATTTCCACAAAAATGACAATTTATCCATGTGGAACCCCGTTTGTTTGACTGACCCAGATACACACAGCTTCATAATGATTTGAATGGTTGATTTACTGCAAGTCTACTAGCAACCTCTTGAATATTATATAAAAACTTAAATGAAGCTTTAGCTATTTGTATTTCTGTTTCTAACTCTTTTTGTATATTGGACAGCTTACCGTCACGTTCCTGATTTTAATGTTTGTGTTTATAAGGGCGCCTACAAACCCATCCGTTTACAGTCTGCTTTATTGTCCAACGAAACTGTTTGAAACCACCCCGGGTTGGGACCAGTCAAGGGTTGGACCAGTCAAGGGTTCGGACCAGTCGATCTGCTCTGATCAGTGGGTCACTTATTTAAAACATACTGGGTCGGTGATTTGAGCTAACAAAATGAAGGATCTACTGGAAATTATCTACCCGAGTAATATGTGATTTGACTGATACAAAGTATAACTTGCGTGTTGAAGAGCCGGTGATATCTGGCAGCTCCTACAATGACGTACAGTCGACCTCTTTGGGTTTTTCAATCGCTGTATGGCTTTTCTATTTTTGTTTTTCCGTCTCCACCACAATAAATGCTATATTATCACTATAGTTGACTGGTGCAAATTTTGGAGGAAGGACGCTTTTTCTGTAGTAATAATTGCTTCTCGTTGTGTATATTGCGACCGCTGGTAACTACAGGTTATATGAAATTCACAGTAACGTCTCGTATTTCAAGAAAATGAAACTAATGAAAGTCACTCCACTCCACTAAGTACCATTATAATACTGGTACAGTGTCAGCTGGTATAATACAGTGACAGCTGGTGTAGTACAGTGTCAGTTGGTATAGTACAGTGTCAGCTGGTATAGTACAGTGCCAGCTGGTATAGTTTCAGTTTTCAGTCTGGGATAGTACAGTGTGAGTTGCTATAGTACAGTGTCAGCTGGTATAATACAGTGACAGCTGGTGTAGTACAGTGTCAGTTGGTATAGTACAGTGTCAGCTGGTATAGTACAGTGTCAGCTGGTATAGTACAGTGTCAGCTGGTATAGTACAGTGGCAGCTGGTAAAGTACAGTGTCCGCTGGTATAGTGCAGTGCCAGCTGGTATACCTGGAGTTTACCTGGAGAGAGTTCCAGGGGTCAACGCCCCGCGGCCGGTCTGTGACAGGCCTCCTGGTGGATCAGAGCTGATCAACCAGGCTGTTGCTGCTGGCTGCACGCAAACCAACGTACGAGCCACAGCCCCGGCTGATCAGGAAATGACTTTAGGTGCTTGTCCAGTGCCAGCTTGAAGACTGCCCGGGGTCTGTTGGTAATCCCCCTTATGTGTGTGGGAGGCAGTTGAACATCTCGGCCCTGACACTTTTGTATGGTCTCTTAACGTGCTAGTGACAACCCCCGCTTTTCATTGGGGGGATGGTGCATCGTCTGCCAAGTCTTTTGCTTTTCGTAGTGAGTGATTTTCGTGTGCAAGTTCGGTACTAGTCCTCTAGGATTTTCCAGGTGTATATTTAAACATGTATCTCTCCCTCCTGCGTTCCAGGGGAAAACAGGTTTAGGAACCTCAAGGCGCTCCCAGTAATTGAGGTGTTTTATCTCCGTTATGCGCGCCGTGAAAGTTCTCTGTACATTTTCTAGGTCAGCAATTTCACCTGCCTTGAAAGGTGCTGTTAGAGTGCAGCAATATTCCAGCCTAGATAGAACAAGTGACCTGAAGAGTGTCATCATGGGCTTGGCCTCCCTAGTTTTGAAGGTTCTCATTGTCCATCCTGTCATTTTTCTAGCAGATGCGATTGATACAATGTTAGTAAGTAAGCAAATTTATTCAGGTATACACAAATACAGTTACATAGAATTATCATACATAGCAGCATATGTGTAGAGAACCTGGGATAACCCAAAAAAGTCAGACAGAGTGACTTATTTCCATTGTGGTCCTTTTACCTTATTATTATAATATAAAGGTTATAATATTTTCTTATTATTCTACAATGAAGATAACATCTTATTATCATACTAAAAAGACTATCTACTACTCCAAGGTCATTAAGACTATCTACTACACCAAGGTCATTAAGACTATCTACTACACCAAGGTCATTAAGACTATCTACTACACCAAGATCATTAAGATATCTCATACGAGGGTCATTACAAGGAATAAGGTAAAATTTACACGTTGTTACTAAAAAAAATAGAAAATATTCTCCCTCCCCCTTTTTGTAAATACATTTATCAGACACTTTTGGCAGTCTTCTTGAACTGGTTCATGCTATGACTGGCTTTGACATGTGCGGGCAGTCTGTTCCATTCCTTTATTGCTGTACAAAAAAAAGGTGTTTTTAAGCCTGGCCACTGATGTGGCTACTACAAAGTTGTGCTCCCCTCCCCTAGTAGTATGATTTTTTTGGTTCCCACCTTGACAAAAATTTACAGCAAGATATTCTGGACACTGTTCGTGAGCAATTTATAAACATGATTTAGCTTCAGTTGTTTACTCTGTCTTCAATATTCAGCATATCCAACTGCTGTAAATTTATCCTGGCCTACATGTTCTCTTGGTCCCAGCCCAGGATGAATCTTACGATTTTGTTCTGGGTGATTGCAGTCTATCTTTCAGTTTTTTTGTCAAAAGGCAGAGTACCAAAAAAGAGCAAGTGTAATCCATATGGCATTGTATAAGGGCTAGACATAGGGTCCTGCGAGCCTCAGTAGGTAGACCTGTGCTTGTTATACAGGAACTTCAGTCTGGCATCACTTTCTTTACTACGCTGTTCCCTATCAATTCTCCTGACATGCATGGGTCAAAGGGGATTCCCAGATATTTTACTGATGAACCAAAGTGATTGGGCTCCCCAATACACTGAACCATTAAAATTATTTACCCTTCTCAGTTTATGTTTCGTTCCAAAGGAATGGCTTCATTTTCCCCAGGTGTAAGATACAATGTTATAGTCCTTGAAGGTGAGATCCCCCGACATAATCACTCCCCGGTCTTGACGTTGGTGTTTCGCTCTATTTTGTGCCAGAATTTGTTTTGTACTCTGATGAAGATTTAATTTCCACATGTTTTCCATATTGAGTAATTGAAATTTCTCATCGTTGAACTTCATATTGTTTTCTGCAGCCACTGAAAGATTTGGTTGATGTCCCCCTGGAGCCTTGCAGTGTCTGCAATGGAAGACACTGTCATGCAGATTCGGGTGTCATCTGCAAAGGAAGACACGGTCTGTGGCTGACATCCTTGTCTATGTCGGATATGAGGATGAGGAACAAGATGGGAAACGAGTACTGTGCCTTGTGGGAAAAGAGCTTTTCACCGTAGCTGCCTCGGACTTTACTCTGTTGACGACTACTCTCTGTGTTCTGTTAGTGAGGAAATTATAGATCCATCGACCGACTTTTCCTGTTATTCCTTTAGCACGCATTTTGTGCGCTATTACGCCATGGTCACACTTGTCGAAGGCTTTTGCAAAGTCTGTATATATTACATCTGCATTCTTTTTGTCTTCTAGTGCATTTAGGACCTTGTCGTAGTGATCCAATAGTTGAGACAGACAGGAGCGACCTGTTCTAAACCCATATAGTGCAGTGTCAGTTGGTATAATACAGTGACTGCTGGTGTAGCACAGTGTCAGCTGGTGTAGCACAGTGTCAGCTGGTGTAGTACAGTGTCAGCTGGTATAGTAAAGTGTCAGTTGGTAAAGTACAGTGTCCGCTGGTATAGTGCAGTGCCAGCTGGTATAGTACAGTGACAGCTGGTATAATACAGTGACATCTGGTGTAGCACAGTGTCAGCTGGTGTAGTGCAGTGTCATATGGTATAGTACGGTATCAGGTGGTGTAGTACAGTGTCAACTGGTGTAGTACAGTGTCAGTTGGTGTAGTACAGTGTCAGCTAGTATAGTACAGTGTCAGCTGGTACAGTATAGTGTCAACTGGTGTAGTACAGTGTAAACTGGTATAGTACAGTGTTATCTGGTATGGTAGTGTCATCTGGTAAACTATAGTGGCATCTGGTATAGTGTAGTGTCAGCTGCTATGGTAAGCACAACCACTACCACCAGCTACCACAATCACCAACTGCTACTGCAACCACTACCACCAGCTACCACAATCACCACCACCAGCTAATGCAACCACTACCACCAGCTACCACAATCACCACCACCAGCTACCACAATCACCACCACCAGCTTCCACAATCACCACCACCAGCTACTGCAACCACTACCACAATCACCACCACCAGCTACCACAATCACCATCACCAGCTTCAATCACCACCACCAGCTACGACAATACTGGAGTTAACCATCAGCTACCACAATCACCACCACCAGCTACCACAATCACCACCACCAGCTTCCGCAATCACCACCACCAGCTACCACAATCACCACCACCAGCTACCACAATCACTACCACCACCTACCACAATCACTACCACCAGCTACCATAACCACTACCACAATCACTATCACCAGCTTCCACAACCACGAGCACCAGCTACCACAGTCACCTCCACCAGCTACAGCAATCACTACCGCCAGCTACCACAATCACCTCCATCGGCTACCACTACCACCAGCAATGACAATCACCACCACCTGCTACCACAGTCACACCCTCAGCTACCAGTGCCACCAGCTACCACAATCACTACCACCAACTTCCACAATCACCTCCACCAGCTACACAATCAACCACCACGAGCTTCCACTACCACCTGCTACCCCAATCATAACCAGCTACCACAATCACCATCAGCTATCACAGTCACCACCATCAGCTACCACAAATAGTACCATCAGCTACCACTACCACCAGCTACCCCAATCACCACCACCCGCTACTACAATTACAATTACCAACTACCAAATCACTACCACCACTACCACAATCACCACCACAATCTACCACAATCACTACCACCACTACCACAATCACCACCACAATCTACCACAATCACTACCACCAGCTACCACAATCACCACCACAATAACCACAATCACTACCACCAGCTACCGCAATCACCACTACCAGCTACCACAATCCCCTGCCAATAGCTACCACAATCTCCACCACCAGTTTTCCACAATCACCACCCCCAGCTACCACAATCACCACCGTCAGCTACCTCAACCACCACCAGCTATCACAATCACTACCACCAGCTACCACTATCACCACCACCAGCTACACAATTACCACCACCAGCTGCCATTACACCACCACCAGCTACCACAGTCACCACCACCCGCACCACAATCACCACCCCACCAGCTACCACAATCACCACCACCAGCTACCACAATCACCACCACCCCAGCTACCACAATCACTACTTCCAGCTACCACAATCACCACCACCAGCTACCACAATCAATACCACTACCTACCACAATCACCACCACCAGCTACCACAATCACCACCATCAGCTACCACAATCACCACAACCAGCTACCCCCTATAATCAGCTACCACACTCACCACCACGCTACCACAATCACTACCACCAGCTACCAAAAATCACTACCACCAGCTACCACAATCACTACCACCAGTAGCGCAAGCACCACCACCAGCTACTACAATCACTACCACCAGCTACTACAGTCACCACCACCAGGTACCACAATCACTCCCACCACTACCACAATCACCACCACCCGCTACCACACCCACCACCAGCTACCACAATCATTACCACCAGCTACCACCATCTACACAATCAATACCACCAGCTCCGCAATCACCACCAGCTACTACAATCATCACCACCAGCTACCACAATTACTACCACCAACTACCACAATCACCACCAGCTACCACAATCATTGTCACTAGCTACCAAAATCACCATCAGCTACCACTACCACCAGCTACCACAATCACCACCACTAGCTACCACAACCACTATCACCAGCTGCCACAATCACCATCACTAGCTACCACAATCACCACCAGCTACAACAATCACTACCAGCTACCACAATCACTGCCACCAGAGACCATAGTCACTACCACCAGCTACCACAATCACTACCACCATCTACCACAGTCACCACCACCAACTGCTACAATCACTACCACCAGCTACCGCTATCACCACCACCAGCTACACAATCACCACCACCACTACCACAATCACTACCACCACTACCCCCAATCACCACCAGCTGCCAAAATCACTGCCACTAGCTACCACAATCACCATCATCAGCTACCGCAATCACTAAATACCAATACCACAAATCACCACCACCAGCTATCACAATCACTACCATCACTACCGCAATCACTAGCACCCGCTACCACTATCACCACCACCAGCTACCACAATTACTCTCACCAGTTACCACAATCACCATCACCAAACTACCACAATCACCACAACCAGCTACCACAATCACACAACTAGCAGCTACCACAATCACTACCCCCATCTACCACAATCACTACCACCATCTACCCCAATCACCACCACCAGCTTCCCAAAAATCACTATCACCAGCTTTCCACAGTCACCATCACCAGCTACCACAATCACCACCACCAGCTACCACAATCACCAATACTACCCAATCACTAACCCCCATCTACCACAATCACCACCACCAGCTACCATAATCACTACCACCAGCTACCACAATCACTACCACCATCTACCACAATCACTATCAACAGCTACGCAATCACCACCAGCTACTACAGTCACCACCAGCTACCACAATCACTACCACCAGCTACCACAATCACAACCAGCTACCACAATCACTGCCACTAGCTTCCACAATCACTGCCACTAGCTACCACAGTCACCACCATCAGCTACCACTACCACCAGCCACCACAATCACTACCACTAGCTACGACAGTCACTATCACCAGCTACCACAATCACCATCACCAGCTACCACAATCACCACCAGCTACAACAATCAAACAGCTACCACAACCACTTCCACCAGAGACCACAGTCACCACCACCCGCTACCCACAATCACTCCACTAAACTACCACAATCACCACCAGCTGTCACAATCACTACCACCAGCTACCGCAATCACCACCACCAGCTACTACAATCACCACCACCAGCTACCACAATCACTACCACCACTACCACAATCCCCACGCCAAAACACTGCCACTAGCTACCATAATCACCACCATTAGCTTCCGCAATCACTGCCACCAGCTATCCCCAATCACCACCATCAGCTACCACTTCCACCAGGTATCACAATCACCACTACCAGCTACCACAATCACCACCACCACCTACCACAATCACTACCAAACAGCTACCGCAATCACTACCACCAGCTTCCCCAATCACCACCACCAGCTACCACAATCACTATCACCAGCTACCACAATCACCACCACCAGCTACCACAATCACCAGCACTACCACAATCACTACCACCATCAGCTACCACCAAACAGCTACCACAATCACCAGCAGCTACCACAATCACTACCACCATCTACCACAACCACCCGCTACCACCATCAGCTACCACCATCAGCTACCACAATCACCAGCAGCTACCACAATCACTGCCACCATCTATCACAATCACCACCACCAGCTACCACAATCACTACCACCATCTACCACAATCACCACCACCAGCTACCACAATCACTATCACCAGCTACCACCAGCAGCTACCACAATCACTACCCACCCTACCACAATCACCCACCAGCTACCACAATCACTATCACCAGCTACACCAGCAGCTACCACAGTCACTACCACCATCTACCACAAAACCCCCAGCTACCACCATCAGCTACCACCTCAGCTACCACAATCACCAGCAGCTACCACAATCACTGCCACCATCTATCACAATCACCACCACCACTACCACAATCACTACCACCATCTACCACAATCACCACCACCAGCTACCACAATCACCAGCAGCTACCCAATCACTGCCACCATCTATCACAATCACCACCACCAGCTACCACAATCACTACCACCATCTACCACAAACACCACCACCAGCTTCCACAATCACTGCCACCAGCTACCACAATCAAAATACCACCATCTACCACAATCACCACCACCAGCTACCACAATCACTACCACCATCTACCACAATCACCACCACCAGCTACCACAATCACTACCACCATCTACCACAATCACCACCAACCCGCTACCACATCACTACCACCATCTACCACAATCACCACCAAACCCGCTACCACAATCACTACCACCATCTACCACAATCACCACCACCTGCAACCACAATTGCCATTACCAACTATCGCAATCACGCTACCAGTATCAACCACAATTAACATAATTTCACATCGATTCTGATCCTTTTAAGCGACTCTCTAATGTACACGCCATGCAAGCAATGTTTACTGTGTGTTTTAAGTGCATTCTTGTTTGTTCTGTTATTTTTACTACTGTTGTTCTGTTAGTCTGGATACTGTTCTGCTAGTATAACTACTGTTGTTCTGTTAGTCTAACTACTGTTGTTCTGTTAGTCTAACTACTGTTGTTCTGTTAGTCTAACTACTGTTGTTCTGTTAGTCTAACTACTGTTGTTCTGTTAGTCTAACTACTGTTGTTCTGTTAGTCTAACTACTGTTGTTCTGTTAGTCTAACTACTGTTGTTCTGTTAGTCTAACTACTGTTGTTCTGCTAGTCTAACTACTGTTGTTCTGTTAGTCTGGATACTGTTGTTCTGTTAGTCTAACTACTGTCGTTCTTTTTAGTCTAACTAAGTTGTTCTGTTAGTCTAACTACTGTTGTTCTGTTAGTCTAACTACTGTTGTTCTGTTAGTCTAACTACTGTTGTTCTGTTAGTCTAACTACTGTTGTTCTGTTAGTCTAACTACTGTTTTGTTAGTCTAACTACTGTTGTTCTGTTAGTCTGGATACTGTTGTTCTGTTAGTCTAACTACTGTTGTTCTGTTAGTCTAACTACTGTTGTTCTGTTAGTCTAACTACTGTTGTTCTGTTAGTCTGGATACTGTTGTTCTGTTAGTCTAACTACTGTTGTTCTGTTAGTTTAACTACTGTCGTTCTGTTAGTCTAACTACTGTTGTTCTGTTAGTCTGGCTACTGTTGTTCTGTTAGTCTAACTACTGTTGTTCTGTTAGTCTGGCTACTGTTGTTCTGTTAGTCTAACTACTGTTGTTCTGTTAGTCTAACTACTGTTGTTTTTATTATCTAACTACTGTCGTTTTTTGTTAGTCTAACTACTGTTGTTCTGTTAGTCTGGCTACTGTTGTTTCTGTTAGTCTAACTACTGTTGTCTGTTTTGTCTAACTACTGCTGTTCTGTTAGTCTAGCTACTGTTGTCTGTTAGTCTAACTACTGTTGTTCTGTAGTCTAACTACTGTTGTTCTGTTAGTCTAACTGCTGTTTTTTCTGTTAGTCTAACTACTGTTGTTCTGTTAGTCTAACTACTGTTGTTCTGTTAGTCTAACTACTGTTGTTCTGTTAGTCTAACTACTGTTGTTCTGTTAGTCTAACTACTGTTGTTCTGTTAGTCTAACTACTGCTGTTCTGTTAGTCTAACTACTGGTAGATGTTAGTCTACTGTTGTTCTGTTAGTCTAACTACTGTTGTTCTGTTAGTATGGCTACTGTTGTTCTGTTAGTCTAACTACTGTTGTTCTGTTAGTCTAACTACTGTTGTTCTGTTAGTCTAACTACCTGGAGTTTACCTGGAGAGAGTTTCGGGGGTCAACGCCCCCGCGGCCCGGTCTGTGACCAGGCCTCCTGGTGGATCAGAGCCTGATCAACCAGGCTGTTGCTGCTGGCTGCACGCAAACCAACGTACGAGCCACAGCCCGGCTGATCAGGAACCGACTTTAGGTGCTTGTCCAGTGCCAGCTTGAAGACTGCCAGGGGTCTGTTGGTAATCCCCCTTATGTATGCTGGGAGGCAGTTGAACAGTCTCGGGCCCCTGACACTTATTGTATGGTCTCTTAACGTGCTAGTGACACCCCTGCTTTTCATTGGGGGGATGGTGCATCGTCTGCCAAGTCTTTTGCTTTCGTAGTGAGTGATTTTCGTGTGCAAGTTCGGTACTAGTCCCTCTAGGATTTTCCAGGTGTATATAATCATGTATCTCTCCCTCCTGCATTCCAGGGAATACAGGTTTAGGAACCTCAAGCGCTCCCAGTAATTGAGGTGTTTTATCTCCGTTATGCGCCCCGTGAAAGTTCTCTGTACATTTTCTAGGTCGGCAATTTGACCTGCCTTGAAAGGTGCTGTTAGTGTGCAGCAATACTCCAGCCTAGATAGAACAAGTGACCTGAAGAGTGTCATCATGGGCTTGGCATCCCTAGTTTTGAAGGTTCTCATTATCCATCCTGTCATTTTTCTAGCAGATGCGATTGATACAATATTTTGGTCCTTGAAGGGAAGATCCTCCGACATGATCACTCCCAGGTCTTTGACATTAGTTTTTTGCTCTATTGTGTGGATGGAATTTGTTTTATATTCTGATATAGTTTTAATTTCCTAACGTTTTTCCATATCGCAGTAATTGAAATTTCTCGTCATTGAACTTCATATTGTTTTCTGCAGCCCACTGAAAGATTTGGTTGATGTCCGCCTGGAGCCTTGCAGTGTCTGCAATGGAGGACACTGTCATGCAGATTCGGGTGTCATCTGCAAAGGAAGACACGGTGCTGTGGCTGACATACTTGTCTATGTCAGATATGAGGATGAGAAACAAGATGGGAGCGAGTACTGTGCCTTATGGAACAGAGTTTTTCACCGTAGCTGCCTCGGACTTTACTCTGTTGACGACTACTCTCTGTGTTCTGTTAGTGAGGAAATTATAAATCCACCTACCAACTTTTCCTGTTATTCCTTTATCACATATTTTGTGCGCTATTACGCCATGATCACACTTGTCGAAGGCTTTTACAGAGTCTGTGTATACTACAACTGCATTTTGTTTGTCTTCTAGAGCATCCAGGACCTTGTCATAGTGGTCCAGTAGCTGGGACAGGCAGAAGCGACCTGCTCTAAGCCCATGTTGCCCTGGGTTGTGTAACTGATGGGTTTCTAGATGGGTGGTGATCTTGCTTCTTAGGACCCTTTCAAAGATTTTTATGATATGGGATGTTAGTGCTATCGATCTGTAGTTCTTTGCTGTTGCTTTACTGCCACCTTTGTGGAGTGAGGCTATGTCTGTTGTTTTTAGTAACTGTGGGACGACCCCCGTGTCCATGCTCCCTCTCCATAGGATGGTAAAGGCTCGTGATAGGGGCTTCTTGCAGTTCTTGATGAACACGGAGTTCCATGAGTCTGGCCCTGGGGCAGAGTGCATGGGCATGTCTTTTATCGCCCTTTCGAAGTCATTTGGTGTCATGGTAATATCAGATAGGTACGAGTCTGCTAACTTCTGTCTCTCTCGTAAAAAAAATCATTAAGATCTTCGACTCTCAGTCTTGTTAGCGGCTTGCTAAAAACTGAGTCATATTGGGACTTGAGTAGCTCACTCATTTCCTTGCTGTCATCTGTGTAGGACCAATCTTGTTTAAGTAGGGGCCCAATACTGGACGTTGTTCTCGACTTTGATTTGGCATAAGAAAAGAAATACTCTGGGTTTCTTTCAATTTCAGTTATGGCTTTTAGTTCTTCTCGCGTTTCTTGACTCCTATAAGATTCCTTTAGCCTCTGTTCGATGTTTGCTATTTCTCTGACCAGTGTCTCCCTACGTATCATAGATATATTGGCTTCTTTTAGCAAATCTTGTAGGCTCTATTATTTGTTGGTTTAAGGTGAATTTGGTGCAGAGATTTAAAAGCTCGTGTGTGTGTGAGTTTTCATCTGAGCTGCCTCCTGGTGTTATCTCTGCTACAACATTATTTGCTATAGTTCTCCATTTTAGGTGCCCTAGGCTGAAATCCCCCAGGAGCAAGATGTTGGGGGCAGGAGCTGGAAGATTTTCCAGACAGTGGTCAATTTTCATAAGCTGTTCCTGGAATTGTTGGGACGTTTCATCTGGAGTCTTGTATACAACCACAATGACCAGGTTTTGGTTCTCGATCTTTACTGCTAAAGCTTCAACTACATCATTTGAGGCATTTAGTAATTCTGAGCATGTAAGTGACTGTGATATACAGGCTAAAATCCCCCCTTTTGCCTGTTCACTGTCACATCTGTATAGGTTATAACGTGGGATCCATATTTCATTGTCAAAGTGATCCTTTATGTGAGTGTGAAAACGTGATCACTGCGTTGGGCTCTGCAAGCAGTCCACGGATGAAAGGTATTTCGTTGTTTGTTGCTGGCTTTAGACCCTGTATATTTGCAAAGATGAATGTCGTCGTATTGGTGGTATGAGGAGGGGAGGCGTCTTTTTTCCTGCCACCAATGTCTCTTGTTTTGGAGGAGAGGCCATCGACTGTGATTCCTCTCCAAAAATGATGGGAGTTGGTGTACGATATCTGTTATTTCCTGCCAGCTTTTTCTTCCTGGCACTAAATAACCTCTCTCTCTGGAGTGGTTGTGGCTACCCAGGTTGTCCCATGGTCTGGATGTTCTTGTGGTGGTGTGCTTGGCAATATAAGTTATAACATTGTCTTTCCTGAACTGAAGAGTGGCACATTTCAGGGTGGAAAAACTTACAGAAACAAAGGTTACATTTTCCTGTTGTCATCTGAGCGCAGCATATTCTGGGGTAGTCAAAGTTGCACGTCCCATCTGTTTTTCCAGATATTCCAAGCCCGCAGATACCTAAGGCATAGAATTTGCATAGGACTGGTTTCTGTTTGCCTTTTTTTTTTTTTTGTGACTGTATTCTCTACTGGTGTATGTTGTGCTGACAATGTTGCCTTCATCAGTTACTTCTGGTAATTTATCTTCACTATTTCTTAGGACATCCCCTTGTTTACTATCTCTCGTGATATTGCTAGTTTGTAACATTAGTTTTTGCATATCGTTGTCTACACCTGTTTCCCCAGCACTACAGCTCCTGTCTCCCTCTGGGCCACCAACTTTCATTTCTGTATTCTTACAGTTACTGTCTACCAGGACAGCCGCTGCACCAGGGATGATAGCACCATCTGTCCCAGCCATTTTATTTTCCCATCTGTTACAGAATACTGTCAGGTTTTCTATGAAGGCCGTTTTGATGTTTTCATCTTTTAATACCAAAGTGATTTTTTTCCACAAGATGATCTCATTTTGGTATATTAATATCTGTTGTAGATGACTCCTGAATATCTGCACAAGATGCCTGGGCCCGGTTACCACACAACTTACACATGCAGGAGCCCAGTTTGGTTGCAGGTTACACAGGATTTCATGATGTGATTTTTATGGTTGTTGTGCTGTATATTCTACTAATAACCTCCTTAAAGTGTTGATCTGACTATTTGTAAATGTATCTGTTTGTATTTGTATGTGTATGAAACAATCTTGTCGCTGCTAGCAGTAACAGTTTGGGTGTTTGATAAAGGCGCCTAAAAACCCCGTCAGCTTATGAATCCGGTCAGAGGATACCTCGTTGCTCAACAAATCCGGTTGGGTGTTAAGGGCACCTAGAAACTCTTTCAGCTTTTGAAGCCGGTCATTGGTTCACTTATTTTTTGGACGAACCCGGTCAGTGGATCACTTATTTTGAACGAATAAAGTCGGTAATTTTGGCCTAGCCCGTCAAAACTACTGGAATATTATTTACTTATGAGACACCGGTGACTTCTGGCAGCTGCTACTGTGATGAACGGCCGGTGACCTGAGGTTTTGGCCACTTATAGATCACTATTAAATTTTCTAGATTTGATTGATGTCCACCACATCAAATGCTACTTTATGACTATTGTTAACTATGGTAGAGCGACTAGTGAAGATTACTGGAAGAATATTTGCTTGTTGTTGTATATATTGTTACCGCTGCCAACTACACCTTTAACACAATACCTGGAGTTTACCTGGAGAGAGTTCCGGGGGTTAACGCCCCCGCGGCCCGGTCTGTGACCAGGCCTCCTGGTGGATCAGAGTCTGATCAACCAGGCTGTTGCTGCTGGCTGCACGCAAACCAACGTACGAGCCACAGCCCGGCTGGTCAGGAACCGACTTTAGGTGCTTGTCCAGTGCCAGCTTGAAGACTGCCAGGAGTCTGTTGGTAATCCCCCTTATGTATGCTGGGAGGCAGTTGAACAGTCTCGGGCCCCTGACACTTATTGTATGGTCTCTTAACGTGCTAGTGACACCCCTGCTTTTCATTGGGGGATGTTGCATCGTCTGCCAAGTCTTTTGCTTTCGTAGTGAGTGATTTTCGTGTGCAAGTTCGGTACTAGTCCCTCTAGGATTTTCCAGGTGTATATAATCATGTATCTCTCCCTCCTGCGTTCCAGGGAATACAGGTTTAGGAACCTCAAGCGCTCCCAGTAATTGAGGTGTTTTATCTCCGTTATGCGCACCATGAAGGTTCTCTGTACATTTTCTAGGTCGGCAATTTCACCTGCCTTGAAAGGTGCTGTAAGTGTGCAGCAATATTCCAGCCTAGATAGAACAAGTGACCTGAAGAGTGTCATCATGGGCTTGGCCTCCCTAGTTTTGAAGGTTCTCATTATCCATCCTGTCATTTTTCTAGCAGATGCGATTGATACAATGTTATGGTCCTTGAAGGTGAGATCCTCCGACATGATCACTCCCAGGTCTTTGACGTTGGTGTTTCGCTCTATTTTGTGGCCAGAATTTGTTTTGTACTCTGATGAAGATTTAATTTCCTCATGTTTACCATATCTGAGTAATTGAAATTTCTCATCGTTGAACAATGCAATATAATTTATATTTCTATGGAAGCTTACATAGAGATTGTTAAGTTACAATAATAACCTGGACTCTGGAGTACAAAGAGCCACTATGATGCCATTATGGCCACACTAAATTAATGACTTATACACTACTTAATATTACAGAAATTATTCATAGTTTAAGTTGTACATTTGTTGTTATTTATAGTAGAGAGTAAGTTAACTTATGTTATATTCTGGGAATATTACAGTGGGATAATTTGTACGTTGTGTATATCACTAATAAATATTTAACTTATATTACTGGAATATAATATTGAGTGTTGTTAACAGTAGTTTACAGTATGACAATGTTACAATATTGAGTGTTGTTAACAGTAGTTTACAGTATAACAATGTTACAATATTGAGTGTTGTTAACAGTAGTTTACAGTATAACAATGTTACAATATTGAGTGTTGTTAACAGTAGTTTACAGTATAACAATGTTACAATATTGAGTGTTGGTAACAGTAGTTTACAGTATAACAATGTTACAATATAGAGTGTTGTTAACAGTAGTTTACAGTATAACAATGTTACAATATTGAGTGTTGTTAACAGTAGTTTACAGTATGACAATGTTACAATATGATATAATACAGTATTGTTTATGAAGGTATTTATACCACAATGTAGTATTAAGTTAGGTATGAACTTTGGGTATTTAAATTTTGAAGTGTTAAGATTTAGGTAATTGGGAGATCTTAATTTAAGTACCGAGTATTTAATATTTAGTATAGAATGAGAAGATGGTTTTTGAGAAGAGACTTTAATTGATGTTCAGACCGGGTTATTTTAGTATTTACTGGAGTTTACCTGGAGAGAGTTCCGGGGGTCAACGCCCCCGCGGCCCGGTCTATGACCAGGCCTCCTGGTGGATCAGAGCCTGATCAACCAGGCTGTTGCTGCTGGCTGCACGCAAACCAACGTACGAGCCACAGCCCGGCTGATCAGGAACTGACTTTAGGTGCTTGTCCAGTGCCAGCTTGAAGACTGCCAGGGGTCTGTTGGTAATCCCCCTTATGTGTGCTGGGAGGCAGTTGAACAGTCTCGGGCCCCTGACACTTATTGTATGGTCTCTTAACGTGCTAGTGACACCCCTGCTTTTCATTGGGGGGATGTTGCATCGTCTGCCAAGTCTTTTGCTTTCGTAGTGAGTGATTTTCGTGTGCAAGTTCGGTACTAGTCCCTCTAGGATTTTCCAGGTGTATATAATCATGTATCTCTCCCTCCTGCGTTCCAGGGAATACAGGTTTAGGAACCTCAAATTTTGGGGCCCTTTATATGCATAGAGTTTTTACACAGTGAGATATGGACACGGGAAACATCAAAAAGAGATCTGTATCTTGTGTTGTGGTCATGTGTCCAGTTATGGTTGATGAGGAGAAGTTTGAGTGGAGGGTTTATATTTGTCTGTATTGTTCTATGTATGTAGGATGCGCAAGAATAAGTATGGATGTTCTTTATGGTGAGCAAATTTAGACTTCTGAATATTGGTGGAGTATGTTGTCTGGAGTGGGAATTTGTTATCATTCTGACTGCAGCCTTTTGCTGGGTTATTAGTTGTCTTAGGTGATTTAATGTTGATTCCCATGCACAAATTCCATAGGTGAGATAAGGCTAGATGAGTGAGTAATGCAGTACAAGGAGAGCTGATTGTGGAACATAGTAACGTATTTTTGATAGTATACCTACTGTCAAATAGGTATTTCCAACCAGGGTTCAATACTACACCATCCAACAAGGGTTCAATACTGTACTATCAAGCCCCTCAAGGGAGGATCCTTGACGCTGGTGAGGGGCTCTTGATTTAGGGAATTGGACTTGCACTCCAGTTCCCTGAATTGAGCCTGTATACCTTCCAGCCTTCCCACATTCGCTGTACAATTCCTACGGGTTTAGCGCTTCCCTATGATTATAATAATGTACCGTCAAGCCCGGGTTCGGTATGACACCCTACAGACCAGAAATACAACTGCTAGTCCACTTGCCCTATAACCACCCTAAGTTCGATAAGGCACTGCAAAGCCCAACTTCAAAACGGCTCCTAGTCCGGTGGCCCTATAACCAACCCAGTCCGGTTATAATAATAATAAGATAAGATAAGATAAGATAATAATATCTTTATTTACTACCAGTACATGTACAAGGTATATAGACCATAGTTGACATCAGTGACATACTACTATATAGAAAGTCCCTTGTTAGTTTAGTTAGTTTAATATGTTTATTATGCACCACATACCCATCCTGTGGGCGGTAGTCAAAAGATTACAGAGGTACATAATTGGTCCAGGGACTGGACTCCAAAGTTTTGATAGCTGAGCAAGTT
Organism: Cherax quadricarinatus; assembly: GCF_026875155.1. NCBI lineage: Eukaryota > Metazoa > Arthropoda > Malacostraca > Decapoda > Parastacidae > Cherax > Cherax quadricarinatus. The sequence goes on along the minus strand of NC_069404.1, from coordinate 6,317,698 downwards.
ACAGAGGCAATGAACTCACAATTTACAAAGGTAATGAACTCACAATTTACAAAGGTAATGAACTCACAATTTACAAAGGTAATGAACTCCAGGTAAGTCTGGTCACAATCATGACAAGTTACAAAGGTATTTACAGATTACAGAGGTACGTAATGGGTCCAGGGACTGGGCCCCCAAAGTTTTGATAGCTGAACTAGGTACAAAGGTAATGAGCTCACAAGTTATGCAGAGCATTTCCCGTAAATTATATCAGTTTTGTCCCAAGATGTGACCCACACCAGTCCACTAACACACCCTGGGTGTTAGTGGACTGGTGTGGGTCACATACTGGGTGTTAGTGGACTGGTGTGGGTCACATCCTGGGTGTTAGTGGACTGGTGTGGGGGTCAACATACTGGGTGTTAGTGGACTGGTGTGGGTCACATACTGGGTGTTAGTGGGCTGGTGTGGGGTCACCATCCTGGGTGTTAGTGGACTGGTGGGGGGTCACATCCTGGGTGTTATTTGGGCTGGTGTGGGTCACATCCTGGGTGTTAGTGGACTGGTGTGGGGTACATCCTGGGTGTTAGTGGACTGGTGTGGGTCACATCCTGGGTGTTAGTGGACTGGTGTGGGTCACACCCTGGGTGTTAGTGGACTGGTGTGGGTCACATTCTGGGTGTTAGTGGACTGGTGTGGGTCACATCCTGGGTGTTAGTGGACTGGTGTGGGTCACATCCTGGGTGTTAGTGGACTGGTGTGGGTCACATCCTGGGTGTTAGTGGACTGGTGTGGGTCACATTCTGGGTGTTAGTGGACTGGTGTGGGTCACATCCTGGGTGTTAGTGGATTGGTGTGGGTCACATCCTGGGTGTTAGTGGATTGGTGTGGGTCACATCCTGGGTGTTAGTGGACTGGTGTGGGTCACATCCTGGGTGTTAGTGGATATACATAACGTGTCAGCGACAGTGTCAGCGTGCCTCGTTGTGCTCCGGGGTTTTCTGGTGTTTTCACGGTGGCTCTTACGTGCTAGAACTTTAATTTGTGCCATCAATCCTATACGATACATCCCTCTAGCTCCTGGAACCAATCTTGGGCGGAAAACATTATATACTGAGTCAAAAAAGGAGAATTAGTGTGCACTACCTAGCAGAGTTTACTGCCAGAGGGGAATCATAGGCCTATGTCCCGTGTGAAAAAAATAATAATATTTGAACTTTGTGTCAGAGGAAAGAAAGTCTCCCTGATAACATTGTGTATACATAGTGTTATAGTGTATACTACAGTGGCTCCCTAGTATATTGATGATAAAGGCTAAAGTGTCATTTGAAAACAGGTGAATTTGTAAATGAAGTGATAAGCCTATAGAGGCAGGTGCCAGAAGTCGCCAGAACTTACCACAGGTCAGCTGTTTTTAATAATCTTCCTGGCCTGCTAGTGTACTCGCATATAATCTAGTGATACCAGTGAATAGCAGAATACAGTGTTGTAGTAGCAACTAACCAGTATTATAATGGTACTTAGTGGAGTGGAGTGACTTTCATTAGTTTCTTTTTCTTGAAATACCAGACGTATACTGTGAATTTCATATAACCTGTAGTTACCAGCGGTCGCAATATACACTACGAGAAGCAATTATTACTACAGAAAAAGCGTCCTTCCTCCAAAATTTCCACCAGTCAACTATAGTGATAATATAGCATTTATTGTGGTGGAGACGGAAAAAAAAATAGAAAAGCTAGATACAGCGATTGATAAACAAGGGTTGAGGCTCGACCGTTCGTCACTGTAGGAGTTGCCAGCAGTCACCGGTTTCTTCAACACGCAAGTTATACTTTTGTATCAATCAAATCACGTATTACTCGGGTAGATAATTTCCAGTAGATCCTTCATGTGTTAGCTCAAATCACCGACCAGTATGGTTTAAATAAGTGACCCACTGATCAGATCAGATAGACTGGTCCAAACCCTTGACTGGTCCGAACACTTGACTGGTCCGAACCCTTGACTGGTCCGAACCCTTGACTGGTCCGAACCCGGACCGGTTTCAAAGGGTTTCGTTGTGCACTACCTGCGGGTTTTTTAATAAATATTCAAGAGGTTGCTGTAAAATTGCAGTAAATAAAACCATTCAAATCTTTATGAGTTGGTGTAGTTTTTGGTCTCAAACAAACGGCTTCCACATGAAAAATTTGTCTTTTTTGGGAAAATTGGTGTCACGCTCCTTGGAGATATCCAAGAATAGCTACAAAAAGGGAAATTAAAAAAGAGAATGTTTTTTTGGGTATGCCCAAATGAGATAAATCTGTGGACAAAAAACACAAGGGGATTAAAAAAGGATAACTCAAAGTGTTTTTTAGCAACCTGGGAAACTTTTACAACGATGGGGAAATAAAAAACTGGGCTGAATGGTACTGCCCCTTTATATGGCCATTGTCAGAAACTGTAAGGGTGGGGGGGATGTCCTGGGAGTAGAAATGTGAGGGTGATGTGCTGCCTGGAGAAATAATGGTGAAGCTGGAGGTGCTGTCCTGGGAGACATAAAGGTGAAGCTGGAGGTCTGTCCCGGGGGAACAGTAATGGGGAAGCTGGAGGGCGTCCCGGGAGAAGAAATGGTGAACGGAGAGTGTCCTGGGAGACAGTATGGGGAAGCCGAGGGCTGTCCTGGGGACAGTAATGGTGAAGCTGGGGATGCTGTCCTGGGAGACAGTAAGGTGAAGCTGGAGATGCTGTCCTGGGAGACAGAAATGTGATAGATGGAGATGCTGTCTGGGAGACAGTAATGGGGAAGATCGATGGTGCTGTCCTGGGGAGACAGTAATGGTGAAGCTGGAGATGCTGTCCTGGGAGACAGTAATGGTGAAGCTGGAGATTTTTGTCCAGGTAGTCGGGAATTATACGCGGAAGGAATACATATAAATGACTCATAGGGGACAGGAGCCATAGAAGGGAAAACAAGTGTAGTCAAAGATAAGGATAAATCCAATATTGCAAACTAGAAAATACCGCAGGAAATAGCAAAACAAGAGGACTCAACTAGCATATAGGGAGGATATCATTACAAAAACAACTGAGTGGAGCTCCATTGTTGGTGCTAGGGAGGATAGAAGTAAGACAGGGAAAACAAGCACCAACAGGGGAATAGTACAGAACACCCAAGGCAAGCGGAAACCAAGCCTGTGCACATACTATGTACACTCGGTATCTGGCTGGCATGGGAAATCTGGAAAAACACGATGGGGACGAGCAACTATGACCACCTAGAAAAAGCCATGCCCATATGACAACAGGAAAAATGCAAACTCCCCTTCCTCGTAAAGCTTTTTCAACCTGAACTGTGTACCTCTTCAGTACAGGAAAGACTGTGCTATAACTTTAAATGCCAGGCATTACCATCTAAAGGGGACAAATAAGATACAAACATCCAGGCCATGGATAACCCGGGTTGGCCACAGCCACTCAAGAGGGAGAGTTTTTTTAGTGCCAGGAAGGAAAAAAAAACTGGCAGGAAATGGCAGAAAATCGTACACCAAATCCAGTCTCATTCCTGGAGTGGAACCACAGTCGATGGCCTCCACTCAAACACAGATACAGATATAATGCGGAAAAAAAATCCCCCCCCGTTACAAACAATGCACCAGTCCGATAACATTCTTCTTTGCTAATATACAGGGGTCTAAAAGCCAGCACAACAAACAACTCAAAATACCTTTCTATCGTGGATGCTTGCAGAGGCAAAGGTCAATGTTCGCGGGCTTTCACTGAGCCCACATAAAGGATCACTTGGGAAACGAAGTATGGAGCCCAGGTTACAAACCTATCAGTGTGACAGAGTGAACAGGCAAAAGGGGTGGGGGGGTTGGCCTGTACATGCAGGTGTCACTTGTTTGCACAGAAACTGCTAAATGCCTCAAATGATGATAGTGGAAGTTTTAGCAGTAGGTCGGAGAACAAAAACTAGTCATTGTGGGTCTACAAGCCTCCGGATGCCAACATCCAGCAATTCCATGGAACAGCTGTTAAAAATTGACACTGTCTGGAAAACCTTCCAGTCCTGCAACCCAACATCTTGCTCCTGGGGATTTCAACCTTAAGTTACCCCCCCACCCATACCACCCCCCACCCGATAGGAAATTATTAGCCCTCAATAATATTGTTGCAGTAATAACACCAGGAGAGGCATGCTCTGATGTAGAAACTCCACACTCCCACAGCTTTTAGAAATCCTGCACAAAATTAAATGTTTAAACAGCATTAATGTGTGATCAGCCTACTAGACTGGGAGAATACACTAGGGACCTATACTTGCACTATCATGATGCTTATCTGAGGAAGAGAATGTCTGCCATGTATCAAAATAACAATATACTAGATCACAACATATTCGGGGTTCAGACATGTATGCGAGGAGCCAGACGGACACTAATGCAGACTAGTCACGAGGGAAGCATTCTACCAAATTCAACTTTCAATAGCCAAAAACAAAAGTGGGACAAGTAGAAACCAAGTCCTAACCGATATAAGCTGGGAGATATACTAAGCAACACAGACCCCAAACTTATGCTAGAAAGATTAAATCGGTGGCACTCGATATAGTGTATGCACATCAGCCGCCCCCTTTTACTCCTAAGGGACACTCATCCTTAGGCTACTCGCCTCCCCAGATAGTACGCATCCCGAACCAGAGAGAGTGCCAGGCGCTCCCTTTCACAGGCGACGGGGATAAGAATAACAGAGCGGCTAAAAGGGTCAATATATCTGAAATGCGTAGGGAGACACTGGTCAGAGAAATAGCAAGCATCGAACTTAAGCTAAAAGGAATCCTTTAGGAGTCAGGAATCGCGGGAAGAACTAAAAGCCATAACTCCACTAAATTGAAATCGAAAGAAACCCAAAGTATTTCTTCTCTATGGCCAAATCAAAAATCGAGAAAACAACGCCAGTATTGGGCCCTATTAAAGAAGATGGGTCTACACAGATGACAGCAAGGAAATGATGTGAGCTAACTCAAGTCCCATATGCGCGCGCGCGACTCAGTTTTTAGACACAGCCGCTAACCAGACTGAGAGTCGAAGATCAAAATGAATTGTTTATGAGAGAGCCACAAAATTTGATTAAACACAAGCCTATTCCGTGTTATCTGACGCCAATGAGACTTCGAACAGGCGATAAAATGACTCATGCCATGCACTCTTGCCCCAGGGCCAGACTCATGGAAACTCTGTGTTTCTCATCAAGAACTGCAAGAAGCCCCTATACGAGCCTTTTCCATCCTATGGAGAGGCGAGGCAGGACACGGGGGTCGTCCCACAGTTACTAAAACAACAGACATAGCCCCATCACAAAGGGGGCAGTAAAGCAACAGCAAAAGAACTACAGACCAATAGCACTAACATCCCATATCATAAAAATCTTTGAAGGGTCTAAGAAGCAAGATCACCACCCATCTATAAACCCAACAGTTACACAACCCAGGGCAAACATGGGTTTTAGAACAGGTCGTCCTGTCTGTCTCAATCTATTGGATCACTACGACAAGGTCCTAAATGCACTAGAAGACAAAAAGAACGCAGATGTAATATATACAGACTTTGCAAAAGCCTTCGACAAGTGTGACCATGCGTTAATAGCGAACAAAATGCGATTGCTAAAGGATAACAGGAAAAGTCGGTCGATGGATCTCTATAAATTTCCTCACAAACAGAACACAGAGAGTAGCGTCAAAGAGTAAAGTCGAGGCTGCTACGGTAAAAAAGCTATTGTTCCACATGCACAGTACTCGCTCCCATCTTGTCTCATCCTCAATCGACATTAGACAAGGATGTCGCCACCAGCAACCGTGTTTCCTTTGCAGATGACACCGAATCTGCATGACAGTGTCTTCCATTGGCAGACATGCAAAGCTCCAGGTGGACATCAACCCCAAATCTTTCAGTGGGCTGCAGAAAACAATATGAAGTTTCATCGATGGGAGAAATTTCAATTACTCAGTTTGGTAAAACATGAGGAAATTAAATCTTCATCAGAGTACCAAAACAAATTCTGGCCAAAAATAGAGCGAAACACCAACGTCAAAGACCTGCGGAGGATCATGTCGGAGGATTCACCTTTCAAGGGACCATAACATTGTATCAATCGCATCTGCTAGAAGAAAAATGACGGATGGATAATGAGGAACCTCCAAAGAACTAGGGAGGCCAAGCCCATGATGACATCTTCAGGTCACTGGTTCTTATCTAGGACTGGAATATTGCTGCTACACTATCAGCACCTTTCAAGGCAGGTGAAATTGCGACCTAGAAATCGTACAGAGAACTTTCACGGCGCGCATAACGGAGATAAAACACCCTCAATTATAGGGAGCGCTTGAGGTTTCCTAACCTGTATTCCCTGGAAACGCAGGAGGGTGAGATACATGATTATATCACCTGGAAATTCCTGAGGACTAGTTACGAACTTCACACGAAATCACTCATCGAAAGCAAAAGACTTGGCAAGACGATGAAACCATCCCCCCCAATGAAAAAGCTAAGGGGTGTCACTAGCACGATAGAGACCATACAATAAGTGTCAGGGGCCCCCGAGGACATGTTAAACTCTGCCTCCGCACACTAAAGGGGGATTACCAACAGCCCCATAGCCAGTCTTCAGCTGGCACTGGACAATCACCTAAGTTAGTTTTCGGATAGCCGGGCTGTGGCTCTGTACGTTGGGTTGCGTGCAGCCCAGCAGAAACAGACCCCTGGTTGGATCAGGTTATTGGATCCACCAGGAGGCTGGGCTACAGGACCGGGCCGCGGGGGCGTTGACCCCGGAACTCTCTCCAGGTAAACTCCAGGAGTAAATGGTGTGGGGTCACATCCTAAGTGTTAATGGATGTTGTGGGTCACATCCTGGGTGTTGTGGACTGGTGTGGGTCACATCCCAAGTGTTAATGGACTGTTGTTGGGTCACATCTGGGTGTTAGTGGACTGGTGTGGGTCACATCCTGGGTGTTAGTGACTGGTGTGGGTCACATCCTGGGTGTTAGTGGAACTGGTGTGGGTCACATCCTGGGTGTTAGTGGTGGTGTGGGTCACACCTGGGTGTACACCCCCCCCCCCCCCCCCCCCCCCCCCCCCCCCCCAGCTGACCTCCCCCTCCGCTGGGAGTCACATTCTGGGTGTTAGTTGGATGGTGTGGGTCACATTCCTGGGTGTTATTGGCTGGTGTGGTCACTCTGGGTGTTAGTGGATGGGTGTGGGTCACACATCCTGGCGGGTTAAGTGGACTGGTGTGGGTTCACATCCTGGGTGTTAGTGGACTGGTGTGGGTCTCTCCGGGTGTTAGTGGATTGGTGTGGGTCACATTCTGGGTGTTAATGGGACTGGTGTGGGTCAATCCTGGGTGTTAGTGGATTGGTTGTGGGTCACATCATGGGGTTAGTGGACTGGTGTGGGTCACATCCTGGGTGTTAGTGGACTGGTGTGGGTCACTCCTAAGTGTTAATGATGTTGTGTGTCACTTTGGGTGTTAAGTGGGACTGGTGTGGGTCCATTTCCTAAGTTGTTTAATGGGACTGTTGTGGGTCACATCCTGGGTGTTAGTGGACTGGTGTGGGTCCACATCCTAAGTGAAAGTTAGACATTGTGCAACATCTGGTATCTTTTATTGTAGACGGTTTCGCCATTCCAGTTGTGGCTTTATCAATACAGATTTAGGACATAATAGGAAAACAGTTGAACTATATACAAAAGATGAGGTAATCAGTCCTCGGCCTTGGAGTTTGTGTTACAGCATCGTGGAAGGACCTACTTCACTGGGGAATCCCGCCTACCAGTGACTTGCCCTCATCTGCTGCGTCCTTCCACTGAGCTATATAAACGCCAGTCTCCTTGCTTAGCTCCAGGTGGATTCTTCCTCCACACGATGCACTGTGAAACACTAACTCCAAGGCCGAGTGGACTGATTAACTCATCTTTTGTTATATAGTTTACTGTCTTCCTATTATGGTCCTAGAATCTGTATTGATAAAGCCACTGGATGGCGACGGAAACGTCTACTACAATAAAGATAATCCGATGGTGCACATGTGTCTTAAATTTCATATTGTCAGTAATTTATACCTTTCTTGACACAACCAAATCCTAAGTGTTAATGGACTGTTGGTGGGTCCACATCCTTGGGTGGTTCAGTGGACTGGTGTGGGTCACATCCTGGGTGTTAGTGGAACTGGTGTGGGTCATAATCCTGTGTGTTAGTGGATGGGTGTGGGTCACATCCTGGGGTGTTAGTGGATGGTGTGGGTCACATCCTGGGTGTTAGTGGATGGTGTGGGGTCACATCCTCGGGTGTTAGTGCGGACTGGTGTGGGCCATCCTGGGTGTTAGTGGACTGGTGTGGGTCACATCCTGGGTGATAGTGGACTCGGTGTGGGTCACATCCTGGGTGTTAGTGGATGTGTGGGTCACATCCTGGGTGTTAGTGGACTGGTGTGGGTCACATCCTGGGTGTTAGTGGACTGGTGTGGGTCACCATCCTGGGTGTTAGTGGACTGGTGTGGGTCACATCCTGGTGTGTTAGTGGATGGTGTTGGGTCACATCCTGGGGTTGGGGGTTGGTTGGTTAGTGGACTGGTGTGGGCACATCCTGGGTGTTAGTGGACTGGTGTGGGTCACATCCTGGGTGTTAGTGGACTGGTGTGGGTCACATCCTGGGTGTTAGTGGACTGGTGTGGGTCACATCCTGGGTGTTAGTGGACTGGTGTGGGTGCATCCTGGGGGGGGGTCGTGTTGGTGGACTGGTGTGGGTGTCACATCCTGGGTGTTAGTGGGACTGGTGTGGTTCACATCCCTGGGTGTTAGTGACTGGTGTGGGCCACATCCTGGGTGGTTAGTGGATGGTGGGGTCACATCCTGGGTGTTAGTGGACTGGTGTGGGTCACATCCTGGGAACAAAATTGACCTAATTTGCGGGAAATGCTCAGCATCAAGAGAAAAACGATGTTCTATATTAGTAATTTGTTATTGATACCTATGGTCTGTATACTTTGTTCATGTACTTGTAGAAATAAGATAAGATTTCGTTCGGATTTGGTAAACATGAGGAAATTAAATCTTCATCAGAGTACAAAACAAATTCTGGCCACAAAATAGAGCGAAACACACCGTCCAAAGACCTGGAGTGATCACTGTCGGAGGATCTCACCTTCAAGGACCATAACATTTGTATCAATTCGCATTGCTAGAGAAAAATGACAGGATGGATAATGAGAACCTTCAAAACTAGGGAGGCCAAGCCCATGATGACACTCTTCAGGTCACTTGTTCTATTCTAGGCTGAATATTGCTGCACACTAACAGCACCGTGTCAAGGCAGGTGAAATGCCGACTAGAAAATGTTACAGAGAACTTTCACGGCGCGCATAACGGGGATAAAAACACCTCAAATTATTGGGAGCGCTTGAGGTTCCTAAACCTGTATTCCCTGGAAACGCAGGAGGGGAGAGATACATGATTATATACACCTGGAAATCACTTGAGGGACTGTACCGAACTTGCACACGAAATCACCCACTACGAAAGCAAAAGACTTGGCAGACGATGCACCATCCCCCCAATGAAAGCGGGTGTCACTAGCACGTTAAGAGACCATACAATAAGTGTCAGGGGCCCGAGACTTGTTCAACAGCCTCCCAGCAACCACAATAAGGGGGATTACAACTGCCTCCAGCAACATAAGGGGGATTACAACAGACCCCTGGCAGTCTTCAAGCTGGCACTGGACAAGCACCTAAAGTCAGTTCCGGATCATGCCGGCTGTGGTAAGTATGTAGGTTTGCGTGCAGCCAGCACACAGCCTGGTTGATCAGGCTCTGATCCACCAGGAGGCCTGGTCTCAGACCGGGCCGCGGGGCGTTGACCCCCGGAACTCTCTCCAGGTAAACTCCAGGTAAATCAGGAGGGGTTATCCACCCAGGATAAGCCAAGAAAGTCAGTGCGTCATCGAGGACTGTCTAACTTATTTCCATTGGGTCCTAATCTTGTCCACCATGGAGCGACCCACACAGTCGACTTAACACCCAGGTACCTATTTGCTTGCGAGGTGAACAGGACAACAGGTGTAAGGAAACGTGTCGAAATGTTTCCACCCGCCGGGAATCGAACCCGGGCCCTCCGTGTGTGAAGCGGGAGCTTTAGCCACCAGGCCACCGGGCCACCACTTTTAACTTATTATTATTATTATTATTTATTATTATTATTATTATTATTATTATTTTATTATTATTATTATTATTATTATTATTATTATTATTATTATTATTATTATTATTATTATCTTAAGTCACCGTGAAGCTCAGCTTTAATACGGCTCCTAGTCCGGTGTCCCTATAATCTTCCTAAGATCTGTGAGGCACCGTGAAGCTCGGGTTCAATACGGTTCCTAGTCCGGTGTCCCTATAATCTTCCTAAGTTCTGTGAGGCACCGTTAAGCCCGGGTTGAATACGGTTCCTAGTCCGGTGTCCCTATAATCTTCCTAAGTTCTGTGAGGCACCGTTAAGCCCGGGTTCAAGACGGTTCCTAGTCCGGTGTCCCTATAATCTTCCTAAGTTCTGTGAGGCACCGTTAAGCCCGGGTTCAATACGGTTCGTAGTCCGCTGCTCTATAACCACCATCAACAATTTCTGACTCAAGAACATTCCATAGGGTAATACACACCATCTTTATTTCCACCAAATTTTCCCACTTTTCTTCCCAAAACCTCCATAATTATCAGCCACCGGACAGAAGGTAGGCCTACTAAGCCTACTTTGAACAACTACCTGGTTATAATGGGTTAAATAAAGTTAATTATGGGCATTTATTGATCTGTGAGGTACCGGCATGTGCTGAATAATTTATTATAATGTATATTATTATTTATTTTTATTTATCATTATTATTTGTTAATATTATTATTATTATTATTACTGAATAAATTAGTCTTATGTAATTATTATTATTATGATTATTACTGTCATTATTATTGATATATTGTTAATACCTTTATTAAAGTATTATAATGTACTGTCAGTAGGCCTACTGGCCCCTGCTAGGCAGGTCCTTCCCAAAGCCTACCATTGTAGGCCTAATTGTCCGGCCTATTGGAGTATTTACCTTCACTATTTGTGCAACATTTGTGCAACATTTATGCAACATTTGGCTTAGCGCTTCTTTTTTGATTATAATAATAATAATATGCAACATTTGCCTATTTTGTGGAAATGTTTGGCTGGCCTTCATCAGTCCTTTTTTGGTGTGAGGTGAGTTTGAGGGGATCAGTCCCGTAGCTTCGTCTTAACATCTACTAGTCACACTTAAGGGTGACAGTATATATATACTGGGTCATCCTTATGTTGTATATTGAACCAGTTATTCCCTACATGCTTTCTAAATATAAATTTATCTAAATTTAGACTTTGTACTCACAATACAGCTAAGGGGGGAGGGGGGAGGGGGGGCATATGCTTCCCTTATCATTCAGATGGACTTAATTTCAAACAAGTGTGATTTCATATTGGGTCCATCTTTTTGAAACACGCTGTGTATTAACTATTTCTCACCAGTGTTTACCTGGAGTTTACCTGGAGAGAGTTCCGGGGGTCAACGCCCCCGCGGCCCGGTCTGTGACCAGGCCTCCTGGTGGATCAGAGCCTGATCAACCAGGCTGTTGCTGCTGGCTGCACGCAAACCAACGTACGAGCCACAGCCCGGCTGATCAGGAACCGACTTTAGGTGCTTGTCCAGTGCCAGCTTGAAGACGGCCAGGGGTCTGTTGGTAATCCCCCTTATGTTTGCTGGGAGGCAGTTGAACAGTCTCGGGCCCCTGACACTTATTGTATGGTCTCTTAACGTGCTAGTGACACCCCTGCTTTTCATTGGGGGGATGTTGCATCGTCTGCCAAGTCTTTTGCTTTCGTAGTGAGTGATTTTCGTGTGCAAGTTCGGTACTAGTCCCTCTAGGATTTTCCAGGTGTATATAATCATGTATCTCTCCCTCCTGCGTTCCAGGGAGTACAGGTTTAGGAACCTCAAACGCTCCCAGTAATTGAGGTGTTTTATCTCCGTTATGCGCGCCGTGAAAGTTCTCTGTACATTTTCTAGGTCGGCAATTTCACCTGCCTTGAAAGGTGCTGTTAGTGTGCAGCAATATTCCAGCCTAGATAGAACAAGTGACCTGAAGAGTGTCATCATGGGCTTGGCCTCCCTAGTTTTGAAGGTTCTCATTATCCATCCTGTCATTTTTCTAGCAGATGCGATTGATACAATGTTATGGTCCTTGAAGGTGAGATCCTCCGACATGATCACTCCCAGGTCTTTGATGTTGGTGTTTCGCTCTATTTTGTGGCCAGAATTTGTTTTGTACTCTGATGAAGATTTAATTTCCTCGTGTTTACCATATCTGAGTACGTGTAATTGAAATTTCTCATCGTTGAACTTCATATTGTGATGCAATTTCAGGCGTTAAACCATCACAAAATTGTCTGTGTCACTAGTAGGCCTTTTGGCCTATCTTCCACTACTGAGAAATGGAAAAACACAAAAACCATCCTAAAAAACATCACAGAGTCGCTTTAATCCAAACGTAAGCTCGAGGGATACCCGTTCCCAACACATACTGATCTGGAGGAAGATTTCTTTGTTTTAATACTGCTCACACCCACCATATGGGGCCGTCTTCCTACAGTTAGGCCTAAATTTGCTAAATGCACTGAGAGTTAGGCCTACTGCTAAGGGGCGGCTGTTGCTTAAGAGCGAGCTTTGTTATTTATCGTCTGATTTCTTTTATTTTTTGTGTATGTTAAGAAGCATCTTTCCATCGTACATTTCCCCAGTTTCAATAAGATAGCCCAACAAACAAGTGAGAAAGAAAATATTTACAAAAAATAATATGTGGCAAGTGATAGGCACGTACTGGCACTGCAAGAAGTGATAGGCACGTACTGGCACTGCAAGAAGTGATAGGCACGTACTGGCACTGCAAGAAGTGATAGGCACGTACTGGCACTGCAAGAAGCTGTTTGGGTACTACCTGCTGATAAAATGATAATAACTTGTGCGAAGTGAAGGCATACTGATGAGAAGTGATAGCATACTGGCACTGCAAGAAGTGATAGGCACTATGGCACTGCAAGAATGATAGCATCGTACTGCATGCAGAAGTTTTGTATACGCGAATAATAATGTTATTGAAGGTTTGACATTTAGCTGATTTGTAATTGTCACTTTTAATAGTTATCACTTTTATGATCCATAATGAGTGTATGTCACAGTTATGGATCCCCAAGATGGGGATAGGAGGGTGGTACTTATCCTTTATCCTCTAACGGTAATTTGATACCTCCATCGGACCGTCCGGTATTATGCCAAATATTATTCATTCTGAAGCATTTACCATGTTTCTATGTTATTTATATTGTTTATTATGTCATATTAAATCAGTTGTGATAGGCAAATAAGCCTTAGTGTTGATATTAGCAGAATTATGAAACATTTTGCCAAGGTGGGAGAAATGCTTCGTCAACACTTCTCAGAGCTTCCTGATCGGTTTTACGACTCCATAATACCTCCACCCACTCTGCAATGATGCCAAATCATGAATTATTATATTAGAAAGAATAATATAAGAAATAAATGAAAAAATCTGAAAACTCTGAAAATTTATAACATGTGAACACGCATGCTATGGGTGGTGATGTCACCATATATGTTATAAATGACTATAATTGCTTGTAGGGTGTTAGCCACCCCTAGGGCAGTGGATCAGATTGTCGCGAATTGAAGGAATGTGATAGACAATGTGATTACAATTTATTTTCTTTGTTTTTAACAGAAATCACTTGAGGACAACCATCACTGAGCCTAGATTATTGTACTCTAGCGTACGAGCGACTACTAGGACCAAATAACCGAAAGAAGCATACCCTAGAGTACATAGGATCAAGAATCTCAAAGGATTGTATACTAGAGTACGGTTGGACCAAGCTGAGAGGATCATACTTAGAGTACATGGGGCCACAGGGTTCAGATACTTGGGTCAACACGTAAGTCATTTTAGTGTTGTTGTACATGTGTTTATGTATGGTGTATATTCTGAGAGTATCTCCATACATGTGTATATCCTACATGTATGCACTTGTAGTATACAGTGAGGTTTCATTCACCTCTGTAGATGGTCCTTGACTTACAATGGGGTTATGTTCGACGAACTCATCCTAAGTTGAAAATATCCTAAGTCAAAAGTATCCTGAGTTGAAAATACGTGAGTCGAAAATACCATAAGTCAAAAATACCATAAATCAATCCATAATAAAGCAAGGAGCATCTGTATAGTGTAAATCCTCGGAAGTGTGATTGCAAAGATCAATGGAAATTGAGCAGTGTGCACCCTGAGGACCTCACCCTGCACTGTTCAGTTATGGACGATCACTGGTCATGTTTGTGGAGAATTATGTATATAACCGAGTTTTATAAGAGAGCTGACTTCTACAGTGGATGGTTGGAAGTCACCTGGGTTACGTTCTGGAAAATTGTATTAATGATGAGAGTGCAAATCATGTGGGAGAAATAAGGTTGTGTTTAACTTAGGATATTTTCAACTTAGGATATTTGCGATCTACTCTTTCAACTTTCGACAGATTTGTCGGAATGTGACCCCTTGGTAAGCCGAGGACATCTGTACGATGTAGTTATATCAGCTCTAGCATTGCGTTTCTTGTTTACAGAGAGAAGATGGGTCGTTGGGGTGTTAAGGTGGAGAGCCCTGGGGTGAGGTACACCGAAGAAGTTATCGAGGCTGATTATGAATACGCAAACACCAGGGTTTGGACCGACGACACAGGGACGTTAATTGCTTCTCCGACCGTTACTAAGTACACATTCAGAACGCAACGCAAGGTGTGTTTGTTGTGTGTGGGTTTGTTGTGTGTGTAGGGGGTTTGTGTATGTAGTGTGTTGTGTGTTGGGTGTAGTGTGTTGTGTAGCATGTTGGGTGTAGTGTGTTGTGTAGTGTGTTGTGTGTTGTGTGTTGTGTGTAGTGTGTTGTGTGTTCTGTAGTATGTTGTGTGTAGTGTGTTGTGTAGTGTGTTGTGTGTAGTGTGTTGTGTGTAGTGTGTTGTGTGTAGTGTGTTGTGTGTTGTTTGTAGTGTGTTGTGCATAGTGTGTTATGTGTAGTGTGTTGTGTGTAGTGTGTTGTGTGTTGTGTGTAGTGTGTTGGGGGATCCTCTCCAAGATACAATACTACATACCGCAAACTGCTCTTCTCACACTATACCATTCACTTATATATCCATACCTCACCTATGCTATCTGTGCTTGGGGTTCAACTGGAGCAACACACCTTAAGCCAATAATAACCCAACAAAAAGCCGCAGTAAGAATAATCACAAAATCCCATCCCTGGCAACACACCCCCCCACTCTTCATAGATCTAAACTTACTCCCTGTTCAGAACATCCACACTTACTACTGTGCAATCTATATCTACAGGACCTTAAATTCCAATATTAGCCTGGACCTAAAATGCTTTCTTGATAGTTGTGACAGGATCCACAGGCATAACACCAGACACAAACATCTCTATGACATTCCCCGTGTTCGACTAAACCTTTGCAAAAATTCAATGTACTTCAAAGAACCTAAAATCTGGAACACCCTACCTGAAAACTCGAGAACTGCAGACACATTCATCACTTTCAAAACTACAGTTAGAAAACATCTTATCTCCCTGATCCACCCCGACAACTAACTACATGATAACCACCTGGTGGTTCACAATTACACTCACTCACCCACTGACTATAAACCCAGAAATACTAATCTTAAAATAATAAATTATAACTAGTCATAAGTTTGCCTATGATACTCCAATATCGACACTTTGTATTGTGCCAAAACAAAAGCATTCACATTGCTAAACTCACAAATTATGATGTAGTCACTTAGCCTTAATACCATAATCTGTAAGGATTTAATGTTAAGATTTAATCTAAGTCTGCTCGAAATGCCTAGCTATGCTAAGTGTCCTATGGCCCCCCTGTAATTGTATTTTATAACACATAAAGCACACAATATCCAATCCTGTAAACCCCACATTGTAACCCTTATAGAGAATAAACTAGAACTGATTATGTGTAGTGTGTTGTGTTATGTGTTGTGTGTGTGTGTGTGTAGTGGTTGTGTGTTGTGTGTAGTGTGTTGTGTGTAGTGTGTATGTGTTGTGTGTAGTTGTGTTGTGTTAGTGTGTTGTGTGTAGTGTGTTGTGTGTGTGTAGTGTGTTGTGTGTAGTGTGTTGTGTGTAGTGTGTTGTGTGTGTGTGTGTGTGTAGTGTGTTGTGTGTAGTGTGTTGTGTGTTGTGTGTTAGTGTGTTGTGTGTAGTGTGTTGTGTGTAGTGTGTTGTGTGTGAGTGTGTTGTGTGTAGGGTTGTGTGTAGTGTGTGTGTGTTTGTTTGTAGTTGTTGTGTTAGTGTGTTGTGTGTAGTGTGTTGTGTGTTGTGTGTTGTGTGTTGTGTTGTGTGTAGTGTGTTGTGTGTGTGTGTGTTGTGTGTTGTGTGTTGTAGTGTGTTGTGTGTTGTGTGTAGTGTGTTGTGTGTAGTGTGTTGTGTGTTGTGTGTTGTGTGTTGTGTGCAGTGTGTTGTGTGTGTGTGTTGTGTGTTGTGTGTTGTGTGTGTAGTGTGTTGTGTGTGTGTGTGTTGTGTGTTGTGTGTAGTGTGTTGTGTGTTGTGTGTTGTGTGCTGTGTGTTGTGTGTAGTGTGTTGTGTGTAGTGTACTCACCTATTTGTGGTTGCAGGGGTCGAGTCACAGCTCCTGGCCCTGCCTCTTCGCTGATTGCTACTAGGTCCTCTCTCTCCCTGCTCCATGAGCTTTATCATACCTCGCCTTAAAACTATGTATGGTTCCTGCCTCCACTACTTCACTTTCTAGGCTATTCCACGGCTTGACTACTCTATGACTGAAGAAATACTTCCTAACATCCCTTTGATTCATCTGAGTCTTCAACTTCCAATTGTGACCTCTTGTGTCTGTGTCCCATCTCTGGAACATCCCGTCTTTGTCCACCTCGTCTATTCCACGCAGTATTTTATATGTCGTTATCATGTCTCCCCTGACCCTCCTGGCCTCCAGTGCCCCGTCAGGCCGATTTCCCTCAACCTTTCTTCGTAGGACAATCCCGTAGCTCTGGGACTAGTCTTGTTGCAAACCTTTGCACTTTCTCTAATTTCTTGACGTGCTTGACTAGGTGTGGATTCCAAATGGTGCTGCATACTCCAGTATGGGCCTGACGTAAATGGTTATACAGAGTCTTGAACGACTCCATACGGGAGGTATCGGAACGCTATCCGTAGGTTTGCCAGGCGCCCGTATGCTGCAGCAGTTATCTGATTGATGTGCGCCTCAGGAGATATGCCCGGTTTTTATACTCACCCCCAGATCTTTTTCCTTGAGTGAGGTTTGCAGACTTTGGCCATCTAAACTATATTGTGTCTGCGGTCTTCTTTGCCCTTCCCCAATCTTCATGACTTTGCATTTGGTGGGGTTAAAACTCAAGGAGCCAGTTGCTGGACCAGGCTTGTAGCCTGTCCAGGTCTCTCTGTAGTCTGCCTGATCCTCATCCGATTTGATTCTTCTCATTAACTTCACATCGTCCGCAAACAAGGACACTTCTGAGTCTATCCCTTTTCCGTTATGTCATTCACATATACCAAGAACAGCACAGGTCCTAGGACTGACCCTGTGGAAACCCCGCTTGTCACAGGCGCCCACTTTGACACCTCATCACGTACCATGACTCGTTGTTGCCTCCCTGTAAGGTATTCTCTTATCCATTGCAGTGCCCCTTTCCTGTTATGTGTGCCTGATCCTCTAGCTTTTGCAGTAACCTCTTGTGAGGAACTGTGTCGAAGGCCTTCTTGCAGTCCAAAAAAAATGCAGTCGATCCACCCCTCTCTCTCTTGTCTTACTTCTGTCACCTTGTCATAAAACTCTAATAGGTTTGTGACACAGGATTTTCCCTCCCTGAAACCATGCTGGTTGTCAATTATACACTTGTTTCTTTCCAGGTGCTCCACCACTCTCCTCCTGATGATCTTCTCCATGACCTTGCATACTATACATGTTAATGATACAGGTCTGTAGTTTAGTGCCTCATGTCTATCTCCCTTTTTAAAAATTGGGACTACATTTGCCATCTTCCATACCTCAGGGAGTTGCCCAGTTTCAAATGATGTGTTGAAGATCTTCGTTAACCCTTTGAGGGTTTTCGTCGTACTAGTACGTCTTACGCATAGGGGTTTTTGTCGTACTAGTACGCATAAATTCTAGCGGCCTCAAATCTCACAGGAAAAGGCTGATAAGCCTAGATGTGAGAGAATGGGTCTGTGTGGTGGGTGTGCGCAGTAGGAAAAAAATCTGGCACCCAGTGGTGCATTGTGGGAATGCCATCATAGTACACAATTTCCACCGTGCCTCGCGGTAAGAAGTTCCTCACTCCTCGGCGAATTGGGACACTTTTGTTCCCCAGTGACAGTTCTAATACAGATGGAAGTGACAGTGAAGATGAGTTTCAAGGTTCTGGTGAGGTTTTGACCGAAACTAATGACCATAATATGGGTAATAGTGAGGAAAACCCAGACAACCCACAGCCTTCCACCTCTGGTGCTGGGCCATCTTGTTCACGTTCAGTTGTACCAGAATCAAAGAGGAAACTCCTATTTTCCAAAATCCCAGACTCAGATTGTGAGCATTGGTGATGATAGTGATAGTGATTATGAACTACAAGCTCTTCAAACTTGTTCCAAGAATGGAGGAGGAGGAGGAGGCAGAGGAGGAGGAGGCAGAGGAGGAGGAGGCAAGAGGAGGAGGAGGCAAGAGGAGGAGGAGGCAGAGGAGGAGGAGGAGGAGGAAGAAGAAGAGGAGGAGGAGGAGGAGGAGGAAGAAGAGGAGGAGGAGGAAGAAGAAGAGGAGGAGGAAGAAGAATACAAATGATAACAATAATACATAATAATAATAATACATAATAATACATAATAATAATAATACATAATAATAATAATAGGTAATAATAAATGTCACCCATGACAGTAACAAGAATAAGGGGAGATAACATCTGATAAGTGCTGACGTTTGATGAGGGTAAATGAGGGGTAGAGCTGATGCCAAAAGATGAGATAAACCTCTCCTCCCTTTGTTTTTGCTGGTATACTAAATTTCTGTCTGTCTATTTGCCTGTCTGTCAAGCTCCCTGTCTATCCGTCTAGCTCTCTGTCTCAGAGAGCCAAAAAGATGTGTCATCACTTTTACTCACAAACTTCAAGCAGAGTATAGCACTTTGTCTGGGTTTTCTTGGGTTATCCTAGGTAATTTATACTATGTATACTTGTATTTATGTGTACCTGTGAGACAGAGGTAGACAGACAGATAGAAAAGAGAGACAGATTGAAAGAGATAGAATGAGGGAGAAAGATAAAACACCATTGTGTATGACACCATGTTTCAGAGTGCCACAAGCTGCAGAAACTAATAGGAATATGTTCAGTGACTGTATATGGTTATATATTATAGAACAATAATAATAAACAATGGTTTTGTATTGTTTGTTTTTGTAAACAAGTTTTGTAAACAATATATTGATAATTATGTTTGTGTGCTTATTGTGTTGTATACAACGAGTGTATATATGTACATTGCACCTTACTTTGGTCTCATAGGCCACATAAGTTATGTGAAAAAATAAAATAGTGAAAAAAACAACAAACCTTCAAATACAAGTAAACTAAAGTTTACCGGGTGAGCGGCAGTCGCCGCTGTTGCCATACGCGGCTCATTTTCTGCAAACTTCATGCATCCATATCTCCGTAAGTATTGATGGTAAATTTTTTTTGTTTATCCTATAATGTTTAGAAAAAAAAACTCTATTTTTTCATA
Organism: Cherax quadricarinatus; assembly: GCF_026875155.1. Taxonomy (NCBI): domain Eukaryota; kingdom Metazoa; phylum Arthropoda; class Malacostraca; order Decapoda; family Parastacidae; genus Cherax; species Cherax quadricarinatus. The sequence goes on along the minus strand of NC_069404.1, from coordinate 6,297,779 downwards.
AGAAAAAAATAATTTTTTTTTTTTTGAAATTTGGCCGACCCTGAGAACGAGTTTCGGAGAGGGCCTGTCGACCCTCAAAGGGTTAATGGTACACACAATGTCTCTGCTCCCTCTTTAAGGACCCACGGAGAGATGTTGTCTGGTCCCACCGCCTTTGAGGTGTCAAGTTCGCATAGCAGCTTCTTCACCTCCTCCTTGGTTATATGTACCTCATCCAGCACTTGCTGGTGCACCCCCCTACTCTGATTTCCTGGAGTCCTACTGGTTTCCACTGTAAATACTTCTTTAAATCTTGTGTTGAGCTCCAGACATACCTCCCGGTCGTTTCTTGTGAATTCCCCATCACCCTTCCTCAGTCTGATTGCCTGGTCCTTGACTGTTGTTTTCCTCCTGATGTGGCTGTACAACAGCTTCGGGTCAGTCTTGACTTTCGATGCTATGTCATTTTCGTATTGCCGCTGAGCCTCCCTTCTTATCTGTGCATATTCGTTTCTGGCTCTTCGGCTGATCTCTTTATTTTCCTGAGTTCTCTGTCTTCTGTACCTCTTCCATTCTCTAGTACACCTAGTTTTTGCCTCCCTACACCTTTGGGTGAACCAAGGACTCATTCTGTTCTTCCCATTATTTCTGTTTCCCTTGGGAACAAACCTCTCCTCTGCCTCCTTGCATTTTGTTGCCATAGTCCATCATTTCTTGTACTGGTTTTCCTGTCAGTTCCCTCTCCCACTGAATGTCTTGAAAGAAGTTCCTCAAGCCTGAGTAGTTCCCCCTTTTGTAGTTTGGTTTTTCCCACCCTATTCCTGCTGTTCTCTCCACTTGGAGCTCAACTATGTAGTCGAAGCACAGAACCACATGATCACTAGCTCCCAGGGGCCTTTCATACATGATATCCTCGATGCCAGAACTACTCAAGGTGAATACAAGGTCCAGTCTTGCTGGTTCATCCTCTCCTCTCTCTCTGGTAGTGTCTCTAACATGTTGATGCATGAGGTTTTCCAGTACCACATCCATCATCTTGGCTCTCCATGTTTCGGGACCCCCATGGGGCTCCAGGTTTTCCCAGTCAATCTCAAAGAACCTAAAATCTGGAACACCCTACCTGAAAACTCGAGAACTGCAGACACATTCATCACTTTCAAAACTACAGTTAGAAAACATCTTATCTCCCTGATCCACCCCGACAACTAACTACATGATAACCACCTGGTGGTTCACAATTACACTCACTCACCCACTGACTATAAACCCAGAAATACTAATCTTAAAATAATAAATTATAACTAGTCATAAGTTTGCCTATGATACTCCAATATCGACACTTTGTATTGTGCCAAAACAAAAGCATTCACATTGCTAAACTCACAAATTATGATGTAGTCACTTAGCCTTAATACCATAATCTGTAAGGATTTAATGTTAAGATTTAATCTAAGTCTGCTCGAAATGCCTAGCTATGCTAAGTGTCCTAGTGGCCCCCTCTGTAATTAGTATTTTATAACACATAAAGCACACAATATCCAAATCCTGTAAACCCCACATTGTAACCCTTATAGAGAATAAACTAGAACTGAATTGAATTGTGTGGAGTGTGTTGTGTGTAGTGTGTTATGTGTTGTGTGTAGTGTGTTGTGTGTAGTGTGTTGTGTGTTGTGTGTAGTGTGTTGTGTGTAGTGTGTTGTGTGTAGTGTGTTGTGTGTTGTGTGTAGTGTGTTGTGTGTAGTGTGTAGTGTGTTGTGTGTAGTGTGTTGTGTGTAGTGTGTTGTGTGTATGTGTGTTTGTGTGTAGTGTGTTGTTGTGTGTGTTTAGTGTTGTGTGTAGTGTGTTGTGTGTAGTTTTGTTTGTGTGTAGTGTGTTGTGTGTAGTGTGTTGTGTGTTGTGTGTAGTGTGTTGTGTGTAGTGTGTTGTGTGTAGCGTTTGTGTGTAGGTGTGTGTAGTGTGTTGTGTGTAGTGTGTTTGTGGCGTTTTTGTGTAGTGTGTTGTGTGTAGTGTGTTGTGTGTGTAGTGTGTTGTGTGTGTGTGTGTGTGTGTTGTGTGTTGTGTGTAGTGTGTTGTGTGTAGTGTTGTGTTAGTGTGTTGTGTGTAGTGTTGTAGTGTTTGTGTGTAGTGTGTGTGTGTGTGTAGTGTTGTGTGTAGTGTGTGTTGTTGTGTTGTGTAGTGTGTGTTGTGTGTTGTGTGTAGTGTGTTGTGTGTTGTGCATTGTGTGTAGTGTTTTAGGTAATGTGTTGTGTGTATGTTTGTGTGTTGTGTGTTGTGTGTATTTGTGTGAGTTTGGGGTGTAGTGTGTTGTGTGTAGGGTGTTGTGTGTGGTGTAGTGTTGTGTGTAGTGTTGTGGTTGTGTGTAGTGTGTAGTGTGTTGCGTGTAGTTTTTGTGTGTAGTTTTGTGTGTTGTGTGTAGTGTGTTGTGTGTAGTGTGTTGCGTTAGTGTGTGTGTGTGTGTTTGTGTGTATGTTGTGTGGTATAAACCTTGGTAATAAATACCGACAAGTTGGTTTTAGAAAGACACGTAAGCAAACACTATGACATATTTATTAGAAAACGTTTCGGTCCTGGGACCTTGATCAAGGTCCCAGGACCGAAACGTTTTCTAATAAATATGTCATAGTGTTTGCTTATGTGTCTTTCTAAACCAGTATGTTGTGTGTAGTATTGTTGTGTTGTGTGTTGTGTGGTAGTGTGTTGTGTTTTTGTGTGTATGTGTGTTGTGTGTTGTGTTGTGTGTATTGTTGTGTATGTGTGTTGTGTGTGTGTGTTGTGTGTTGTGTTTGTGTAGTGTATTGTGTGTAGTGTATGTGTGTTGTGTGTAGTGTGTGTTGTGGTGTAGTAGTTGTGTTGTGTGTATTGTGTGTTGTGTGTTGTGTGTAGTGTGTTGTGTGGGATTGTGTGTAGTGTATTGTGTGTTGTGTGTTGTGTGTAGTGTGTTGTGTGTAGTGTGTAGTGTGATGTGTGTAGTAAGTTGTGTGTAGTTGTTGTGTGTTGTGTGTAGTGTATTGTGTGTTGTGTGTATTGTGTGTTGTGTGTAGTGTGTAGTGTGTTGTGTGTAGTGTGTAGTATGTAGTGTGTTGTGTGTAGTAAGTTGTGTGTAGTATGTTGTGTGTTGTGTGTAGTCTGTTGTGTGTTGTGTGTAGTATGTTGTGTGTTGTGTGTAGTGTGTTTGTGTTGTGTTAGTGTGTTGTACTCACCTAATTTTACTCGCCTAATTGTGGTTGCAGGGGTCGAGACTCAGCTCATGGCCCTGCCTCTTCACTGATCGCTACTAAGTCCTCTCTCTCTCTCTCTCTTGCGGCTTCCTGAGCTTTGTCATACCTCATTTTAAAGCTATGTATGCTTTCTTCCTCCACTACATCACTTCCTATGCTATTCCACTTCCTGATGACTCTGTGACTAAAGAAGTACTTCGTAACGTCCCTGTGACTCGTCTGAGTCTTCAGCATCCAATTATGACCCCTTGTTTCTGTGTTCCCTCTTTTTGGAACATCCTGTCTCTGTCCACCTTGTCCATTCCATGCATTATTTTGTATGTTATCATGTCTTCCCTGACCCTCTTGTCCTCCAGTGTTGTGTGTAGTGTGCTGTGTATAGTGTGTTGTGTGTAGTGTGTTGTTTACCTGGAGTTTACGTGGAGAGAGTTCCGGAGGTCAACGCCCCTGCGGCTCAGTCTGTGACCAGGCCTCCTGGTGGATCAGAGCCTGATCAACCAGGCTGTTACTGTTGGCTGCATGCAATCCAACGTACGAGCCACAGCCCGGCTTGTCAGGTACCGACTTTAGGTGCTTGTCCAGTGCCTGCTTGAAGACAGCCAGGGGTCTATTGGTAATCCCCCTTATGTATGCTGGGAGGCAGTTGAACAGTCTCGGGCCCCTGACACTTACTGTATTGTCTCTTAACGTGCTAGTGACACCACTGCTTTTCATTGTGGGGATGTTGCATCGTCTGCCAAGTCTTTTGCTTTCGTTGTGAGTGATTTTCGTGTGCAAGTTCGGTACTAGTCCCTCTAGGAATTTCTAGGTGTATATAATCATGTATCTCTCCCGCCTGCGTTCCAGGGAGTACAGGTTCAGGAACTTCAAGCGCTCCCAGTAATTGAGGTGTTTTATCTCCGTTATGCACACCATGAAGGTTCTCTGTACATTTTTTAGGTCAGCAATTTCACCTGCCTTGAAAGGTGCTGTTAGTGTGCAGCAATATTCCAGCCTAGATAGAACAAGCGACCTGAAGAGTGTCATCATGGGCTTGGCATCCATAGTTTTGAAGGTTCTCATTATCCATCCTGTCATTTTTCTAGCAGATGCGATTGATACAATGTTATGGTCCTTGAAGGGGAGATCCTCCGACTTGGTCACTCCCAGGTCTTTGACGTTGGTTTTTCGCTCTAGTATTTTGTGGCCGGAATTCGTTTTGTACTCTGATGAAGTTTTAATTTCCTCAAGTTTACCATATCGGAGTAATTGAAATTTCTCATCGTTGAACTTCATATTGTTTTCTGCAGCCCATTGAAAGGTTTGGTTGATGTCCGCCTGGAGCCTTGCAGTGTCTGCAATGGAAGACATTGTCATGCTGATTCGGGTGTCATCTGCAAAGGAAGGCATGGTGCTGTGGCTGACGTCTTTGTCTATGTCAGATAAGAGGATGAGAAACAAGATGGGAGTGATTACTGTGCCTTGTGGAACAGAGCTTTTCACCGTAGCTGCCTCAGACTTTACTCTGTTTACTACTCTTTGTGTTCTGCTTGTGAGGAAATTATAGATCCATCTACCAAGTTTTCCTATTATTCCTTTAGCATGCATTTTGTGCACTATTACGCCATGGTCACACTTGTCGAAGGCTTTTGCAAAGTCTGTATATATTACATCTGCATTCTTTTTGTCTTCTAGTGCATCTAGGACCTTGTCGTAGTGTAGTGTGTAGTGTGTTGTGTGTAGTGTGTTATGTGTTTTGTGTTGTGTGTAGTGTGTTATTTGTTGTGTGTTGTGTGTAGTGTGTGTTGTGTGTAGTGTGTTGTGTAATGTGTAGTGTGTTGTGTGTAATGTGTTGTGTGTAGTGTGTTGTGTGTAGTGTACTCACCTAGTTGAGGTTGCAGGGGTCGAGTCCAAGCTCCTGGCCCCGCCTCTTCACTGGTCGCTACTAGGTCACTCCCCTTGAACCGTGAGCTTTATCATACCTCTGCTTAAAGCTATGTATGGATCCTGCCTCCACTACATCGCTTCCCAAACTATTCAACTTCCTGACTACTCTGTGGCTGAAGAAATACTTCCTAACATCCCTGTGATTCATCTGTGTCTTCAACTTCCAACTGTGTCCCCTTGTTGCTGTGTCCCATCTCTGGAACATCCTGTCTTTGTTCACCTTGTCAATTCCTCTCAGTATTTTGTATGTTGTTATCATGTCCCCCCTATCTCTCCTGTCCTCCAGTATCGTCAGGTTGATTTCCCTTAACCTCTCCTCATAGGACATACCTCTTAACTCTGGAACTAGTCTTGTTGCAAACCTTTGCACTTTCTCTAGTTTCTTTACGTGCTTGGCTAGGTGTGGGTTCCAAACTGGTGCCGCATACTCCAATATGGGTCTAATGTACATGGTGTACAGGGTCCTGAACGATTCCCTATTAAGATGTCGGAATGCTGTTCTGAGGTTTGCTAGGCGCCCATACTCTGCAGCAGTTATTTGGTTGATGTGTGCTTCAGGAGATGTGCCTGGTGTTATATTCACCCCAAGATCTTTTTCCTTGAGTGAGGTTTGTAGTCTCTGGCCCCCTAGACTGTACTCCGTCTGTGGTCTTCTTTGCCTATCCCCAATCTTCATGACTTTGCACTTGGTGGAGTTGAACTCCAGGAGCCAATTGCTGGACCAGGTCTGCAGCCTGTCCAGATCCCTTTGTAGTTCTGCTTGATCTTCGATCGAATGAATTCTTCTCATCAACTTCACGTCATCTGCAAACAGGGACACTTCAGAGTCTATTCCTTCCGTCGTGTCGTTCACAAATACCAGAAACAGACCATACCACGGGCGGGATTTGAACCCGCGGTCAGAGAGTCTCAAAACTCCAGACCGTCGCGTTAGCTACTGGACCAGCTAGCCACAATAAGATTCATCCAACTAGGTATATTTCTACACCATAGGAAGGTTAGCATAGGCACCACTGTGACCACAAATGCAAGTTTTTACAGACAAATCTCCAGCTAGCATGGCCGTGACGAACTCTAGCTCAAGTCCCCTCACTGCCGTCAACATGACTCATGAAATTGTAATGACACGATTGCAAACAAACCATACCACGGGCGGGATTTGAACCCGCGGTCAGAGAGTCTCAAAACTCCAGACCGTTGTGTTAGCCACTGGACCAGCTAGCCACAATAAGATTTGTCCAACTATGTATATTTCTACACCATAGGAAGGTTAGCATAGGCACCACTGTGACCACAAATGCAAGTTTTTACAGATGAATCTCCAGCTAGCATGGCCGTGACGAACTCTAGCTCAAGTCCCCTAACTGCCGTCAACATGATTCACGAAATCGTGAGTCATGTTGACGGCGTGCTTACACTACAGTTATAAAAGTGCAACATTAACACCCCTTCTTCAGAGTGCAGACACTGTACTTCCCATCTCCAGGAATCAAGTCCGGCCTGCTGGTTTCCCTGAATCCCTGCATAAATGTTACCTTGCTTACACTCCAACAGCATGTCAAGTCAAGTCCTAAAAACCACTTGTCTCCTTTCGCTCCTGTCTAACACACTCGTGCATGCTTGCTGGAAGTCCAAGCCCCTCGCACACAAAACCACCTTTACCCCCTCCAACCTTTCCTAGGCCAACCCCTACCCTGCCTTCCCTCCACTACAAATTTATACACGCTTGAAGTCACTCTGTTTCGTTCCAATAATCCATCCTCAGCCCTCAAGATCATAGTTTTGGTAATCCCACACCTCCTAATCTCCAAACGACAGATTCTTTGCATTATATTCGCACCACACATTGCCTTCAGACATGACAACTCCGCTGCCTCCAGCCTTCTCCTTGTTGCAGCATTCACCACCCATGCCTCACACCCATACAAGAGCATTTGTATAACTATACTCTCATATATTCCCCTCTTTGCTTTCATGGATAAAGTTCTTTGGCTCCACAGACTCCTCAGTGCACCACTCATCTTCCCCTCATCAGTTCTCTGGTTCACATCATCTTTCATATACATACCCATCTGCTGACACGTCCACTCCCAAATATCTGAATACATTCACCTCCTCCATACTCTCTCCCTTCAGTCTGATATCCAGTCTTTTGTTACCTAATTTTTTTTTTGTTATCCTCATCACCTTACTTTTTCCTACATTCACTTTTAATTTCCTTCTTTTACATACCCTTCCAAACCTGTCCACCAACCTCTGCAACTTCTCTTCAGAATCTCCCAAAAGCACAGTGTCATCAGCAAAGAGCAACTGTGACAACTCCCACTTTGTGTTAAATTCTTTATCTTTTAACTCCACACCTCCTGCCAAGACCCGAGCATTCACTTCTCTTACAACTCCATCTATAAATATATTGAACAAAATAATAATAATAATGATTATCGCTGCAGGTTCCTAGGCTCGGGGTGATGCTGGTAGGCCTAGGGGGTAACAACGGGACGACTGTCACCGCGGCCATTCTGGCCAACCGTCTCGGCCTATCCTGGCACACCAAGGATGGCCTCAAGTCAGCCAACTACCTTGGTATGTTGTTCATGTTGTCCCGTTCTGGTACCATTGTTCTGGTACTGATTTATACCATTGTTCTGGTACTAAATCTATGCTGTTATAGGTCTGGATAATGCTGTGTGAGTTGTACCATTGTTCTGGTACTAAATCTATACTGTTACAGACCTAGATAATGCTGTATAATCATTATATCAGCATGATACAATGTTTATACATATACACAGTAGGGCCCCACTTATACGGCAGGTTAGGTTCCAGGCTACTGCTGGAAAGCAGACATCACTGGAAAGCAGAACGCCATTTTTTTCCACTTATAAATGCCAGGTAACACGTTGACACAAACATATATTACATTAGCAATAGAACTAGGCATTAAAAACAATAAAAAGTAAAATACATACACAGTACACCCATTATTACCTTAAAATATTTGTAGTCTTAATGTAGGGTGAGATGTGAGTTTTATTTGTATGAAGTCAGGTTGGGAAGTATGGGTAGCCAGGAAGGGCAGCCCTCCCCGCCCCACCCACCCACACATAATGTAAACAAACCAGACGAACGCCTCTGGTTTTCGTCACTTTACATTGTGTACAAGTTGTCTCCACGTTGATACAGTAGAATAAATAAAGAGAAACACTCCCATTCTCATGTAACACCATTTTTAGAAGAAATAACACCCTGAGTGAAGGTATATTTAGGTACAGGTACACATACGTATAATTATCAGTTATAATAATAATGTAGTTCCCCTTAAGGGACCTTGATGCTGGTGAGGGGCTCTTGATCTAGAGAATTGGATATGTGCTCCGGTTCCCTGAATTGACTCTGAATACCTTCCCCCCCCCCCACATGCGCTGTATAATCCTATGGGTTTAGCTTCCCCGTGATTATAATAATAATAATAATAATAATAATAATAATAATAATAATAATGTAGGTATGTAGTCCACCTGGGCTATATACCTACACCTACCTACATAGCTACAAGATATTTAATGTGGCCCAGAGACATATTATTACCATCGACATACCATGTTCACTGAGTTGAATCGTCTATAGCAACTACCTTTAGATGCCATCATAAACAAATGGAGAAGTAATGAATAATTTATGCCGAGAATTGTAAACAAAAGTGTTATGTATTAAGGGGAGTGACGTAATGTTTTCCCTCCGCCCGGCTACCACACTTCCATAGTACATAAACATAAAATGTTTATATGCTATGTAACATGTTTCTTATATAATTTTGAAGAAAATATCATAGATGGATTAATGAAAATGTCTATATTGACATAAAATTAGACATATAATGTGCCCAGGAGTGATTATTATTAGTATTACGTAATGTTTTCCCTTTGCCTGGCAACCATCCCTCCATAGCATATATACAGCATGTTTATATGCTATGTAACGTGTTTCTTATATAATTTTGAAGAAAATATTATAGATGGATGAATGAAAATGTCTATATTGACATAAAATTAGACATTTAATGTGCCCAAGAGTGATTATTATTACATAATAGAGAGATTTGCTCATGGAGAATGTAAACAAACCAGGTGGCACACGCCGTATTTGAAAGACCACTTGCCCTATAAAAAAATTTGGTCATAATTTGAGATCGCCATATTAGCGGAACACTGTAAGGTGAAACACCGAAAAGTGGGGCTGTACTGTATATGTTCCTAGGAGACGGTAGGGCCCCACTTATACAGCAGGTGTACTGGAGTTATCGCTGTCTTCCTCTTCTGGAGTGGATTCATTGGGTGAATCTACAGTGGTGGTAGCAGGTGACTGAGGGTCGACAGGAGCAGTGGAGAGGCATAATGGTTGTGTAACAGCAGACTGGGAGAGGTGGGAGATGGTGGTTGAGGCAGCATGATCATCACCGCCAACAATGATGATCATGCTGCCTCAACCACCATCTCCCACCTCTCCCAGCCTGCTGTTACACAACCATTACGCCTCTCCACTGCTCCTGTCGACCCTCAGTCTCCTGCTACCACCATTGTAGATTCACCCAATGAATCCACTCCAGAAGAGGAAGACAGCGACGACTCCAGTACACCCTCATTGGAAAACCTTACCTTCTACACTTCTCCTTCAAATACTGACACCATGACCTATACTAAAGTCTACAAAAGCCTTGGTGCTGGAACTGTTAAGTATGCCTGTGAATCACCGCTTCACTTCACACTCACCCAAGTTCTTGAGTTCATCAAGCCTCTACGTTTCACCTTCAGTAACAATTCTAAATTATACCACCTATCTAGGAGCAGCTTCAAAAAGTTAAAAAATGGCTCCATTGCAAACCTGCCTCCTCAGTTACTCCTATAACTCCCATATGTGTTCTACCCTCTGATGTGACCTAGCCTGCTGCCAGCTACTCAAGATTCAAGACTTCAACTACCACAAGTTCAATGCAACAGTCCCTGCTATTAGCCTTAGCTGCTGGGTTAAGCCTTGGCTCTATTTCTACGACTAAGAACACTCCTCTCCAGCGCTATTCTTCGTCTGTCCCGTCTTCCACGCTCATCCCATTGGGATCTTACCTGAACTTGTTCATTCCTATGCTGTACATTCTACAAGATTGATGGGCTGAACACATCGACTCCAGGCTGAGGGACTGATTACCTCAAACTCCTCCTCTCTTTACACCTTTCTACTTTGTATTGGACTGATGAAGCCACTGTGTGGCAAAACGTTTCCTCAATAAAGATTCCCATACGTTGCATAAGTGAATCAATCTTCAATCCTGTCAGACACTGCAACTTCTTGGGATCTTAATATTCAGTGGCTACATTCTCACTACTACTACTCTGTACCTCTCCTTCCGACAGTATTTAAGTCTCAGCACTGTCGCTTGATCTTCAGTTAGTTCCAGACTTTGGAACAGAGCTTCTCCAGGCTGAGGGACTGACAGCCTCAAACCTACGACTTCAAGGGTGATGGACAGATTACATCGTCTTCACATCTCTACTGCTCCTGCCTACTCTCTGTACTCGACTGAAGAAGCCTACTGTGTAGGCGAAACATTTCGGATTAAAGTTGCCTAAATGTTGCCTATGTGTCTTACCTACCAACCTGTTGGTATTTGTATACCATTTTGATATTCACTCAAAAAGAATAGGCCTAATTTGCTGTGATACGTTTGAAAGTTCATTGAGATACATCTTAGGGATAAGATTTTGTTGGGATTTTTTAACCCTGGAGGGTTTGCCAGCCAGGATAACCCAGGCTAGGGTTAGCCAGCCAGGATAACCCAGAGTAGGGTTATCCTGGCTGGCTATCCCAAGAAAGTCAGTGGGTCATCGAGGACTGTTTGTCTTATTACCATTGTGGTTCTTCAGTCGTATCCCCCAGGATGCCACCCACACCAATCACCTAACACCCAGGTACCTACTTACTTCTAGTTGAACAGTGACAGCAGGTGTAAGGTAACTAATACCCAGGTACCTACTTACTGCTAGGTGAACAGTGGTAGCAGGTGTAGGTTAACTAATACCCAGGTACCTACTTACTGCTAGGTGAACACTGACAGCAGGTGTAAGGTAACTAACATCTTAGGTCTATAAAGAGGCCTAGTGGATATTTGTATTTTTCAAGTGCCGTGTCAAGTAGGCCTACCATTTTTATAATTGTGTCGTGTGTACGTTCATTTGGCCCAAAATCAAACTGGCAGTAATTGAGAATATTGCCAGAAAAGAATACAGTGGACCCCCGCATACCGTTGGCCTTACATAACATTAAATCCGCATACCGATACATTTTATCGCTAAGATTTTGCCTCGCATACCGCTAAAAAACCTGCTCAACGCTGTTCGTCCGAGACATGTCTATGTGAGGCCTGAGCCAGCCTCACATGTTCCGCCGGTAGCATTGTTTACAAGCCAGCCTCCGCGGTAACATCCAAGCATACAATCGTAACATTTCGTATTATTACAGTGTTTTTGGTGATTTTATCTGCAAAATAAGTGACCATGGGCCCCAAGAAAGCTTCTAGTGCCAACCCTGTGGTAAAAAGGGTGAGAAATATTATCGAAATACTGTGGTACCATGGTCAACTGCTGATGCTGCTGCTGCTGCTGCTGTAGCACTGTCAGCTGCTGCTGTAGCACCATCAGCTGCTGCTGCTGCTGTACCACCGTCAGCTGCTGCTGCTGCTGTACCACCGTCAGCTGCTGCTGCTGCTGCTGTTGTAGTACTGTCTGCTGCTGCTGCTGCTGTAGTACCGTCTGCTGCTGCTGTAGCATTGTCTGCTGCTGCTGTAGCATCGTCTGCTGCTGCTGTAGCACTGTCAGCTGCTGCTGCTGCTGTAGCACTGTCAGCTGCTGCTGCTGCTGTAGCACCGTCAGCTGCTGCTGCTGTACCACCGTCAGCTGCTGCTGCTGCTGTTGTAGTACCGTCTGCTGCTGCTGTAGCATTGTCTGCTGCTGCTGTAACACTGTCAGCTGCTGCTGCTGCTGTAGCACTGTCAGCTGCTGGTGCTGCTGTAGCACTGTCAGCTGCTGCTGCTGCTGTACCACCGTCAGCTGCTGCTGCTGTAGTACCGTCTGCTGCTGCTGCTGTAGTACCATCTGCTGCTGCTGTAGCATCGTCTGCTGCTGCTGTAGCACTGTCAGCTGCTGCTGCTGCTGCTGTAGCACTGTCAGCTGCTGCTGCTGCTGCTGTAGCACCGTTGTTGGTGTGGCTTATTGAGAATACCAAGAAACAATTAACCCCAGAGGGTTAGCCACCCAGGATAACCCAAAAAAGTGTGTCATCGAAGACTGTCTAACTTATTTCCATTGGGGTCCTTAGTCTTGTCTCCCAGGATGCAACCCACACCAGTCGACTAACACCCAGATGAACAGGGAAAAATGCCTGGAACTAGTGCTCATATTGGTGAATTTAAAGCCAGCAAAGGTTGGTTTGAGCGATTTAAGAATCATAGTGACATACACAGTGTGATAAGGCCTGTTCTGGAAGAAAATACCAAACAGGACCTACAGTACTCAGGAGGAAAAGGCACTCCCAGGACACAGTGTCTCATCAGTCATTGCTGCATCTTCAATAAAGGTAAGTGTCATTTATTCTTCATTTAGTAGAGTAGTACATGCACAATATATATTGTGCATGTACTACTCTACTATTGTGCATGTATCCTTCTCTTTGTGTGTAGGAAAATGTATATTTCATGTGGTAAATTTTTTTTTTTCATACTTTTGGGTGTCTTGCACGGATTAATTTGATTTCCATTATTTCTTATGGGGAAAATTCATTCGCATAACGATAATTTCACATAACAATGAGCTCTCATGAACGGATTAATATCGTTATGCGGGGGTCCACTGTATACAGGAAGTGTTCAACAGATTGGGAACCTTGTGTATTGTGTATAATAATACACCTACAATCAGACTTACGACCGTGCTTGGTTCCAACCAACCGGTCGTAAGTCAAAATGGACGTAAGTTCAACCTTACTACTAAATATTAACATCACATTTTTGTAATGATTTTATTTTATTGTTTTATTTTGGTATTTCATTTTTTACTTTACTTTTTATGCTGTTAGTACTGTATTTTATACCATAAGTTTAGGATAAACACAGTGTACAACACAAACACTTGTTTATTTCCCAGAAATTTGGCATATAAAACACGGTCGTAAGTCGAGCAGTCATATGTCGAGCGGTCATATGTCTAGCGGGTCGTAAGTCAGTTGGTAGGTGTATATAATAATGATATAATACACAATAATGATATAGACACTTTAGGAAGTCCATAATGTGATAAGTACGACACATATGCAGCAGTTAGGCATCTTTCTTCAGTCAAGTACAGAAGAGTTCAAAGAAGCAGTAGAGATGTAAATACTACGATGTAATCAGTCCATCAAACCTTGAAGACGTAGTTCTGAGATGGTCAGTCCCTCAGCCTTGTTCCATATTCTGGAACAATGTGAAGTTGAAGTGATAGTATGTAGACTTATATACCATCAGGAGGTGAGGTGCAGCACACTACTAGAAGAAAGAATGTAATTATTGAGAGGTCAGGTTCCTCTCAGATCTAACCATTCTCGCTAGAAAAATTTGCCCAAGATGTCTTCTGTTGTTTACCAAGATACCATTGTGTTGCAGTGCCTGACAGAGTGAGTATTAAAATGGTATAAAATACTGACAGGTTGGTAAGTAAGATGTGTACAACAGTTAGGTATCCTGGTACAGAAGACATCTTGGACAACTTTTTCTAGCGAGAATGGTTAGATCTGAGAGGAACCTGACCTCTCAATAATTACATTCTTTCTTCTAGTAGTGTGCTGCACCTCACCTCCTGATGGTATATAAGTCTACATACTATCACTTCAACTTCACATTGTTCCAGAATATGGAACAAGGCTGAGGGACTGACCGTCTCAGAACTACGTCTTCAAGGTTTGATGGACTGATTACATTGTATTTACACCTCTTCTGCTTCTTTGAACTCCTCTGTACTTGACTGAAGAAGTCTACTGAGTAGGTGAAACATTTCAGAATAAAGATGTCTAACTGTTGCACATGTGTCTTACTTATCATATTGTGGACCTCCTGAATTGTGTCTAATATTCATAATACAGAAATCTTCAACTTACAGAAATGTTGGGGACCTGAATTGTGTATAATATCATTATTATATATTATACACAATACAGAAAGTCCCCAGTGTGTTTGTAAGTTGAAAACTTCCTGTAACTGAGAATGTTGCAGATGCTGAAATCTTTTTCAGCATCATACAGGTTTTCGAGGCGAACGAGACGCCTTGGTGTCAAAAACGACCCCCATTTCTGACCAACTAAATTTTGTAAAAAAGATATATGGTACTGCGGCCTCAAAGATGCTTGGTTAATTTATGAGACATATTTTGGGAATAAATAACGTCTTTGATGCTGTAAAATGTGGCAATCTATTGCATCTGTGTTTTTCAAAAATTTCGGGTAGCAAAAGTGAGTGTAGTTGGATATTAGTGTGTAATTATTTGCATCTGTTAGACCTCCATCTTTGTGTGTTTATTGTTGTCATTGATGACTATTGATGTTTGGGCAGGTTCCATCGCTGTATTAGGCCTACCATTATTTTTAATTATTTTCCTAAGCTTTTTTAATTGAGAACTTTACAATCACGATTTTTGTCATCGTTGATGTCCATTGATGACTATCGATGTCCTTGCAGGTTCCATCAGTGTAGTAGGCCTACCATAATTCCAAATTATTTCCCAAGCCTATTAAATTTATAATTTGTTTTTTTCATAATTTTTGATGTCGTTGATATACATTGATGACTACTCATGCCCTGGCAGGTTCCATCACGCAGGCCAGCACTGTGCTCCTGGGCCGAGACTCACATGGTGAAGTCTTCGTCCCGTTGAAGTCACTTCTGCCTATGGTCGAGCCCAATGACATCGTTATTGATGGTACGCTATACATCACTGGCATTGATCACCCCTGATGATGATGGTGGGATGTTCTGTGTTATTGATGACCCCTGGCAATGATGATGGTGCTGCTGTGTTATTGACAACCATAATGACATTGCTGTGTGTTTGTATTGCCGACCATAATGACATCTAATGACTATAATGATGTCGCTTTTTGTATTAGTGACAACCTTAATGGCATTGCTTCTTGCATTATTGATGACAGTAATGATGCACTGTGCCCCCTACAGGTTTAGATCTTCCCCATGAATATAGTAATAATAAAAGTAATAATAATAATGATAACAGTAATAATATAATGGAGGGGTGTTAATATTGCACTTTTATAACTGTAGTGTAAAACACCCTTCTGGCAAGACAGTGATGGGGTGAATGATGGTGAAAGTTTTTCTTTTTTGGGCCACCCTGCCTTGGTGGCCACCTTGCCTTGGTGGGAATCAGCCAGTGTGTTAATAAAAAAAAATATAATGGTAATAATAGTAATAATAATGGTAATACTAATAACCACTCCAAAACTATAAAGCAGGTGGGGATATAGTTTTGGAGTGGTTGGTGCTTTTATTTAATAAATGTATGGAAGAGGGTAAGGTACCTAGGGATTGGCAGACAGCATGCATAGTTCCTTTATATAAAGGCAAAGGGGACAAAAGAGAGTGCAAAAATTATAGGGGAATAAGCCTGTTGAGTGTAGGTAGTAGGTTGGTAGACAGCAACTGCCCAGGGAGGTACTGCTGTCCTGCCAAGTGAATGTACAACGAAAACCTGTAATTGTTTTACATGATGGTAGGATTGCTGGTGTCCTTTTTTTCTGTCTCAAACATGCAAGATTTCAGGCATGTCTTGCTACTTCTACTTACACTTAGGTCACACTACACATACATGTACAAGCATATATATACACACCCCTCTTGGTTTTCTTCTATTTTCTTTCTAATTCTTGTTCTTATTTATTTCCTCTTACCTCCATAGGGAAGTGGAACAGAATTCTTCCTCCGTAAGCCATGCATGTTGTAAGAGGCGACTAAAATGCCGGGAGCAAGGGGCTAGTAACCCTTTCTCCCGTATAAATTACTAAATTTAAAAAGAGAAACTTTTGTTTTTCTTTTTGGGCCACCCTGCCTGGGTGGGACACGGCCGGTTTGTTAAAAAAAAAAAAGTGTTGAGTATACCTGGTAAAGTGTATGGTAGAGTTATTATTGAAATTAACCCTTTCAGGGATGGTGCTGTACTAGTACGGCTTGCACGCCAGGGTTGGTGCCGTACTAGTATGCATAAATTCTAACACCTTCAAATCTAGCGAGAGAAAGCTGGTAGGCCTACATATGAAAGAATGGGTCTATGTGGTCAGTGTGCTTGGTATAAAAAAAATCCTGCAGTACACAGTGCATAATGAGAAAAAAAAAACTCCGACCGTGTTTTTGGTTTAAAACAGCGACTTTGCAGTGTATTTTCATATGCTGTTTATGGTTGTACTCTAGTTTTCCTGGTCTCGTTTTATAGAATGGAAGACATATTATGGAAATTGAGATGATTTTGATTGGTTTCACAATGAAAAGTACCTTGAAATTAAGCTCAAATTAGCAGAAATGTTCAATTTTTGCCAAAGTTCAAAGGTAAGCAAATGCCATGCGTCCAGTACACGTCAACTGGTGAGTGTAATATTCTTTCACAAGTGCCCTGATATTATTTATACCATTTCTACGCCATTTCTACATGAATGCAGTAGTCTACATAACAAATCTTCTATTTTTTGCGAGAATAAAAATTCAAAGTCGAAAGCAAAAGAAATGCAACAGAGGCCTGGGGACATGAGTAATGAACAGAGGAAATGTTATTTTAGTGCCAGAAATGTCTGTCTTGTTTATTCTGGACCCTATTTGGAAATTGGCATCTTTTGAAATTTGTGTGAGATTAGCAAAATTGCCAATTTCTGACCACATTATTGGATAGTGGAAATTGGTAAATGGGTGGTTTCTTGTACTCATTCGATAGAAAATATGGAGTTCTAGCGAAATAGGTATGATTTTTATCGACTGGTACATTGGAATTGGCCGAAAATAGGGCTCAAAGTGGGCAAAATCTTCGATGCATAAACATCGTCGAGAGAGCTAACTTCACGAGAGCATAACCCCCTAAGTTTTCCATCAAATTTCATGCTTTTGGTGTCATTATGATCGGGAAAAGATTTCCTATCATTTCACAAGAAAAAATAATTTTTTTTTTTTCCGACCCTGAGAACAAGTTTAGGAGAGGCTCTGCTGACCCTGAAAGGCTTAATAGTAAGACAGAGAGCAGGATAGCAGATGAACAAGGAGGCTTTAGGAAAGGTAGGGGGTGTGTGGACCAGGTGTTTACAGTGAAACATATTGGTGAACAGTATTTAAATAAGGGTAAAGAGGTTTTTGTGGCATTTATGGATTTGGAAAAGGCATATGATAGGGTGGATAGGGGTCAATGTTCAGATGTTGCAGGTGTATGGTGTAGGAAGTAGGTTATTGAAAGCAGTGAAAAGTTTTTACGAGGATAGTGAGGCTCAGGTTAGAGTATGTAGGCGAGAGGGAGATTATTTCCCAGTAAAAGTAGGCCTTAGATAAGGATGTGTGATGTCACCATGGTTGTTCAATATATTTATAGATGGAGTTGTAAGAGAAGTGAATGTTATGGTGTTGGCAAGAGGTGTGGGGTTAAAAGATAAAGAATCTAACACAGTTGCTCTTTGCTGATGACACTGTGCTTTTGGGAGATTCTGAAGAGAAGTTGCAGAGGTTGGTTGATGAGTTTGGTAGGGTATGTAAAAGAAGGAAATTAAAAGTGAATATAGGAAAGAGTAAGGTGATGAGGATAACAAAAAAATTAGGTAAAGAAGATTGGATATCAGATTGGAGGGAGAGAGTATGGGGGAGGTGAATGTGTTCAGATATTTGGGAGTGGACGTGTCAGCGGATGGGTCTATGAAAGATGAGGTAAATCATAGAATTGATGAGGGAAAAAATGTGAGTGGTGCACTGAGGAGTCTGTGGAGACAAAGAACTTTATCCATGAAACCAAAGAGGGGAATGTATGAGAGTATAGTTATACCAGCTCTCTTGTATGGGCGTGAGGCATGAGGTTGTGAATGTTGCAACAAGAAGAAGGTTGGAGGCAGTGGAGATGTCATGTCTGAGGGCAGTGTGTAGTGTGAGTATAATGCAGAGAATCCATAGTTTGGAGATTAGGAGGAGGTATGGAATTACCAAAACTATTATCCAGAGGGCTGAGGAGGGGTTATTGAGATGGTTTGGACATGTAGAGGATGGAACAAAATAGTCACTTCGAGAGTGTTTAAATATGTAGTGGAGGGAAGGCAGGGTAGGGGTTGGCCTAGGAAAGGCTGGAGGGAGGGGATAAAGGAGGTTTTTGTGTGCGAGGGGCTTGGACTTCCAGCAAGCATGTGTGAGTGTGTTAGATAGGAGCAAATGGAGACAAGTGGTTTTTAGGCCTTGACGTATTGTTGGAATTTTAAGCAAGGTAACAATTTTAAAGCAGGGAAACGGGAAACCCCAGCGGACTTGAGTTCTGGAGATGGGAATTACAGTGTCTGCACTCTGAAGGAGGGGTGTTAATGTTGCAGTTTTATAACTGTATTATAAGCATGCCTCTGGCAAGACAGTGATGGAATAAATGATGATGAAAGTTTTTCTTTTTCGGGCCACTCTGCCTTGGTGGGAAACGGCCGATGTGTTAATAAAAAACAATAACAATAATAATAATAGTAATAATAATAATAATAATGATAATCTGGGCCAGGTTGGGACATCTCGTCGCTCAACATGGCTGAGGCCATGGAGCGAGCCAAGGTGCTGGACTACAACCTTCAGGTGCAACTGCGGCGGCACATGCGGACCATTCGGCCCCGGCCCTCGGCCTACTTCCCTGAATTCATCGCTGCCAACCAGGCTGAGCGGGCTGACAATGTTGCTGGCCGGCACCAAGGCAGAGTCCTGGGCCCCCCTACGGCGCATCGTGACTTCCCCGGCCGGGCCCGTGTGTTGAACAGGTTATCGTCTCTGGACGGCCAACACAGAGCGCTAAAAGTGATGTTTTCCCAAGGTGTCAATGACACGGCCCACAACCTCCTTAAAAGCCATCTAAGATTGAGGCTGAGATATTGCCCTCACCCTTTTGCTGTGGCCAGCATTCTTGAAGGGGTAAGATAATGCGCATTCTTGAAAAAAAGGTTTAAGTAATTACTCTTTTGTATTCATACAAAAACAGTATACCCAGACGGGGATTTGGTTTCCACATTTTTAATTATTTGCTATTTTTAATTTGAAAGTTTTATTATTAGAAAAACCTAGTTGTCAAAGTTCATTCTAGCTCAAAAAAAAGACTCCACAAAAAGCTTATATTAGACCTTATGCAATTATTTGATTACCACTTTATTGTTCACCACAATTTATATTAGCCCCTTTTATATTTAATTTTATATTAAAATTTAATTTTAAAAGAATTCCCTTTTAAAACTACCTACTATCTTTTTCCCAAAGCTCCTTTATTTGATCATCACTTTATTTGTTCACCAAAATTTTTTTAGTCCCTTTATATTTCCCCTTTATTTTTAGTTTTTAAAAAACTCCCTTACTCATTATTTTTACATTTGTTAATAATTCGGGTGCTTTTTTTTTAGCTTTAGAATATTACTTTGGTTTAACTTAATTTCTAACTTAGATTCACTAAAAATCTTATATTACAACTTGCCCCTGATACCAACCCCTTATTTAATGACTTAAAGATTCAAACTAATGAATTACAACTGCAAACAATCAAAGGCCCTTTTCAGACCAACAACAAAATAATATCTTTAACTACAAATCAATTTTAAGAAGCATTTTGAGACCTCCTAGCATTACTAAATTCCTTGCAAACCAATATGCCCTCATTTCACTAACTGAAACCGGTAAAACCGAACTACAGATGTTTTGCCCTTCCCGGTTTCAACCATACACAACTTAGGCCAGACCCAAAAGGGGGGGCACAGCTATAACTATTAGACCAACTAGAATGTATCCTAATACTTCACAAGGGAAGAACGGGGAACATATAATGCTAAATTTAAATCCAAAAAAACAAAAACCTCTCACAGGATAAAAAACTACAGAGTTCCACAATAAACATTAGCCCAAATTTTTCAAAAACCCAGGAAGTATGATAACTGATGCATGCATGAACAAGTCACTTACTCCTCAGGGGCTTCAATTAAATCCCTGCAAGACGGGGCCCACACGTTCTGAATTCACAAACACAATGATAAATGTATGTTGCTACCAACAGTAACAAAAACCCACAAAGTTACAGAGACTTTTTCCCCACTTTACCACATCGGGGCCAAACCATATCCCCTTTAAAATCAGGCATAATACAGTAAACCACAGACCACACCCTACTTTCCTCTAACAACTCTTGGAAAATACCCAAGACATACTAAAGTCACCTTTAGACTTCACAATGGGCAGCCATTAATAACTTTACAAAAAGCTAAAAAAACATTGACTGGCAATGAGCAGAAATCATCAGTATTGACGAAGTTTTAAAAATTTTCTAAAAAAAACCCAAAAACCTCTATAACAAGCATCCCTAAAAAAAAAATAAACAGATGACAGCTAAGAGACGGAAAAGTCCCTGGCTAACACCCAATATTCTCAAATCCATAAATACAAAACACCGATATGAAAAACAGTACAGAAGTACAGAAGGGGTCACATAACCAAGACCAAACAAACGTTACTCGTCAGTCCTAACCAGCCTGATAAGAAGGGCAAAAAAAACTGAAATTATGAGAACAGATTATCCAACTTACGAGGTGATATAAAAAACCTGAAGACCCTATCAGAAATCGGGGAACAAAAAAAGATATCACGAAATAGCGAAATAAAATTGGCAAAATCAATAAACCCCCAAACTCCACCAACAGAAACAGCAAACGACTCAATGATTTCTTCTCCACTATAGGACAAAACCTTGCCAATAAAATCCCAAGCTCAAATACCCCACCAAATGACTACCCCCACTGGCAACTACCCGAACACACTGTTTCCCAGCTCCGACTAACCCATACAAGTCTCCCTTATTATCAATGCACTAAAAAACAAGGCAGGAGATTTAAATACCCCTACCACCCTTTATATACAAAAAAGTGTCACAAGTACTATCACCAATCATTGCAACACTCTTTAACAAATCCATTGAATCCTCCACCTTCCCTACAGCTCTCAAAATAGCAAGGGCACCCCGATCCACAAAGGAGGAGACCAGAGTTGAATACTATAGGCCAATATCCAACTTACACACCCCCTCTCAAAAATCTCGAAAAATTAATTCATAAACGAATCTACTCCTACCTCATCTCCCAAAACATTCTCAACCCCTGCCAATTTGGATTCAGGCCTAATAAAAATACTAATGATGCTATTATACACATCTAGAACATATATACACTGCAATAGAGAAAAAAGAAAATCCCCACTGGGGGTCTTCATTGACTTACGTAAAGCTTTGATACAGTTGACCATGACTTGCTCCACGTAAAATTGTCACACTATGGTATTAGAAAGGGGACTCCCCCAACTACCTCAAGTCTTACCTCAGCAACAAAGCCAATATGTCTACGCAAATGGGGCAAGCTCTTCCCTCAAAACCCAAATTTCGGTTGGGGTCCCACAGGGAAGTGTCCTTGGCCCTCTTCTCTTTCTCCTATACATAAATGACCTACCAAAAAGCTTCGCAATTCCTCAAACCACACTTTTTGCAGATGACACTACAAAACGTCTTCTCTCACCCGAGCCCAGTCACGCTAGCCAATACTGTAAACACCGAATTACAGAAAATATCTACCTGGATGGGAAACTAACAAACTTAAACTAAACATTGACGAAACCTACTTCTTTCATTGGAAACAGAGCTACAGGTACCTCTTAACAAAAACGATAAACAGTTTCACCTATCACAAAGCTAACAGAGGGAAAATTCTTAGGAATCCCCCTTTGATAATAGACTCAAATTTCATAACCATAACAACAAATTTCTAAGAAATTCCAAGACTGTAGGCATACACGAAGATACGGTACTAGTTCCACAGTCAGCCCTCCTGGCCCATATCCACTCTCTTATTTACCCCTACTCACCTATGAATTTTTTGCATGGGGCTCACAACAATTAACCTTTCTAAAACCACAATTACCAACAAAAGCTGAAAGTTAGAATGATAAAAAAAATTCTCACTACAGGCAACAACTCCAACCAATATTCAAAACACTAAACCTACTCACCATACAAAATCCATACTTATTACGCACCTATTACATACATAGAACACATAACTCTGATATTAACCCCCCTAAACATCTCCTTGCCAACCTCAACAGAACACATGCCATAACACAAGCACAATCATCTTTGATATTCCTGTGCCATCTCACGCTAGCAAAAACTAAAGTCCCACATAAAAGGCCCTAAAACCCTGGAATTCATTCCCTTTTATATAAAAGAAACACTACCTTAAAAAATTCAATCTCTTCTCAAGATCATCACTCACTCAAAACCAAAAAATTACTAAATAACGAACCCTTAAAAAATTGTATATCTATATGTTACTCACATTAAAAGTGGACCCCCGCATCCCGTTGGCATCAAAATAACGATTAATCCGCATACCCTTCTTAATCGCAAAAATTTGCCTCGCATACCGCTAAAAACCCCGCTCATCGCTGTTCTTTGAGACGGGGTCCAATGTGCCCTTTAGCGCCTCACATTTCCGCGGGCATTTTTCCCAAAGCCACCTCCGCGAAGCCCAAAGCTTAAAATCGTAAAAATTCGTTTTAAATTACAGTTTTTTGGTGATTTTATCTGGAAAATAAGTGACCAGGGGCCCCAAGAAAGATTAGTCCAACTACACAATAAGGGGAGAATACTAAAGGAGATAGAAAAGATCATTGATAAGTATAAAGGGGAAAAGTGCGTTCTCCGGCTGGCCAGGTTGTATAATAAAGCCCAATCAACCATCGCTCTATTGGTGGTCCAGCTGCGCTGCTGCCTGTCAGCTGCTCCCCCCCTGACTTAGCTGCTGCTGCATGTCAGCTGCTGCTGCACTGTCACTGCTGCTGCCTGTAGCATCGTCTGCTGCTGCGAAGAATCGTCTGCTGCCCCTGCTGCTGTAGCATCTTCGGGGCCGTTTGTAGCATCGTCTGCTGCTGCTTTTAGATCGTCTGCTGTTTGCTGTAGCATCATTGCTCGCGAAACCATCGTCTGCTGCGGGTGTAGCATCGTCTGCTGCTGCTGTAGCACTGTCAGCTCCCAGCTGCTGCTGCTGCTGCTGCTGCGCTGCTGTAGCATCGTCTCCCTGCTGCTGTAGCACTGTCCAGCTGCTGCTGCTGCTCTGCTGTAGATCGTATGCTGTTTGCCTGCTACTGCTGTAGCATCGTCTGCTGCTGCTGTAGCACTGTGTTGGTGTGGCTTATTGAGATATACCAAGAAACAATTAACCCCAGAGGATTTCCCACCCGGGATAACCAAAAAAGTCAGTGTCATCGAAGACTGTCTAACTTATTTCCATTGGGCCCTTTAAATTTCTGTCTCCCAGGATGAAACTCACCCCAAAGTCGACTAACACCCAGGGAAAGGGAAAAATGCCGGAACTATGTTTCATATTGGTGAATTTAAAAGGGCCAGAAAAGGTTTGGTTTAGGAGAATTTAAACTTTTGTGGGAAACAAACACATTGTAACCTTTTGAAGAAAATGTCAAATCAGGCCTATAATACTCATGGAAAAAAAGGCACCCCGACACAGTGTCTCATCAGTCATTGCGCATCTTCAATAAAGGTAAGTGCATTTATTTTTCATTTAGTAGAGTAGTACATGCACAATATATACTGTGCATGTACTACCTACTATTGTGCATGTATCCTTCTCTTTGTGTGTAGGAAAATGTATATTTCACATGGTAAAAATTTTTTTTTCATACTTTTGGGTGTCTTGCACAGATTAATTTGATTTCCATTATTTCTTATGGGGAAAATTCATTCGCATACCGATTATTTCGCTACCAATGAGCCCTCTTGCACGGATTAAAATCGGTATGCGGGGGTCCACTGTATATCACACAAATGTTAAACCTAGGACCCAATCTAACTTTGTTATTTTTTTAAATACACTACCTAACAGAATACTCCATTCTACTGAATGTACAACAATGCATGCAACCATATGACCTGTCTTTGTAATACTCACTTGTGCTTTATAGTTATCTGTTTACAATAATGTTTTATCACTGATTTCATCATTGCTTAGTTAATCTTAAGTTAATTTTAAGCCAGCCCGTAATGCTATGCATATAAGTGGCTTTGGCATGCTGCTCTTACCTGTATTTTTTTGTACCACTGTATGTATGCTAAAATTACTAAATAAATAAATAAATAAATCTGTGGTTTACTGTAGCCTGAAAATAAGCTATAATTTAGTTTAATAATGACAACAAAGCACAAAAGTAGTGATGGTGACAGTTGTTCAAAGTCTAAGAGAAGCTGTGAAGTGCTTCCCTTCAGTGATAAAGTGATAATTCTCCACTTATTGTACATAATTTATCAATTATACTTTGTTACAAAATGCAATATCTATACAGACATCTCCAGAGATTATTACAAGGTCAACTTCTTGATCCTCCTCTAGCATCTAGACTGTTTCTGGTTTTGTAACAGTTTGTCAGAGAATATTCAAGTCCAGTTATTTTTTAAAATTAAAATATATTTCAATAAACCCTTGGGATTACAACTGGATGAATATAAACCAGCTGAACAAAATTTGAGATGCCTAATATCAAAGGTGTCTGGGTGGTACCAATTAAATATAATACATTTGGTATAATTACAGACTTCTGTACTCTTCTCTTGGAGTATAACTTGGTATACATACCTCAAAGTTATATTGTACATATCATTGTATAGTGCTGATGGCACAATATATAACTGTAAGTCTTGAGTATTGTCTAGTACCTTCCTATAATGAGATGTACTCTAGTAAATAATATAATTATACACATGTGGCTGTGATTAGATTTTTGTACTTTGCCACCGAAGTGGCTAGTTTATTGTGCACCTCACATCCATCCTGTGGATGGTAGCACAAGAGTATATGGATACACAATAGGCCTAGGAACTAGGCCTCAAAAGGGTTAACAGGAGTACATCTTGATTTATATCTACAGTTCACTTATCTGTTAGAAGCAAATTTAGGAAATTTACTTAGTATATCTGGTATCTTATATTCATTAATAAGATATCTTGACATGTCACATAGGTTATTATACTATCTCTATATTCCTCAATAAGTGGACAATTAAGTACATAGTGTTCAAAATAGTGGCCATATGGTTGGCCACATAATTTGCATTTGGTTTGATCATCATCTGTGTGCTTGTCAAACTACCAGAAGTACTTGTAACCAAGGCTAAGCCTGGCCACTACAACATCAGTCAGTCTGTGTGTCTGCCAAACTGTCAGAAATACTTGTAACCAAGCCTAAGCCAGGCTACTACAACATCAGTCATACTTGTAACCAAGCCCAAGCCTGGCCACTACAACATCAGCAGTACTTTAACCAAGCCAAAGCCTGGCCACTACAAAAATAAGTCAGTACTTGTATCCAAGCCTAAGCCTGGCCACTACAACATCAGTCAGTACTTGTAACCAAGCCTAAGCCTGGCCACTACAAAAATCAGTCAGTACTTGTAACCAAGCCTAAGCCTGGCCACTACAACATCAGTCAGTACTTGTAACCAAACCTAAGCCTGGCCACTACAACATCAGTCAGTACTTGTAACCAAAGCCTAACCTGGCCACAACATCAGTCAGTACTTGTAACCAAGCCTAAGCCGGCCACTACAACATCAGTCAGTACTTGTAACCAAGCCTAAGCCTGGCCACTACAACATCAGTCAGTACTTGTAACCAACCTAAGCCTGCCACACAACACAACAGTACTTGTAACCCAAACCCTAACCGGGACACTAAAACTCAGTCAGTCTTGAAACCAAGCCAACCCGGGCCCACAACACCCAGTCATTTTCACATTGAAAATTTGCTTCATAAACATACTTATAAACCTTCATGTTTCTAGTGGGTTATAGATCTACTCAGGTTTTAAATTTGCTTTCCCAAATTTCATTTTTTATTTCCTCCAATATTACCCCTAATGCTAGACACAGATACACCAAAGTTATATTTTTCGTTATATTCGCGACTTTTCTTGCTAACATATAAATTTTATCATAAAGGGAACCATAAAACGTACAAAGTATGTGCAATAATGCTCATTATTCTCTGAAAACTGACCAACTTAGACTTAAACGGGAACAAAAAGTGGAATTATCACTTTTTCATGATGGGAAGCACTTCACGTTTCCTTAGATTTTGAACAACTGTCACCATCACTATTTTTTGTGCTTTGGGCCATCATTAAGTAAAAAAAGGCTTTTTTTTTCAGGCCACGAAACTGAAACTGAATCTGAGAAAAAAGGGGGGGTCCACGTATTAATTTTACAATTTCGGGGTGCAAGTCTCCTTACTTTTCCATTCCCACTTTAGTCCGTCAAACTTGGCTTTTCCCGCTATCCCTCCAGGGTGGTGATAAACCTCTATTAATGCCAATCACCATGGTGAGGATGCATCGCTAATGTCAACATTTCCTCTCCGAAAAAGATCAAGGCTGGTCTAAGGCTGGGCGGAAAGAGTAAACAGTTTTGAAGACCTTAGAAGGCTTATAAAAGGGTCCCTTTCCTTCGGGACAGATCGGGCTTTGTTCTAAAAGGGGGAGTTTTGGACTCATGATATTGTGAGATAACGACTGCTGATGAAATCGTGAGATAACAAATAAAAAAAAAAGGCCAATACCGTGACTGAACAACCCCGGGCCCTTTTTGGCGAAGGGGGCCTGTGAGGTTCAATACTGATTTTGCCAGGTTAAAAAACCCTACCATTCCCATGATTTCTGTTAAAACGAACAGGGGTAAGCAACAATATTTTCTTTTCCCAGTTATTTTGTTGGACTTTTTTAGGGTAAACTTAGATATATAATCGTTTAAAACCCTTTTGTCAAAGTCCTTCTATTTCTAAAGTCAACTTGTGCTAACTTTTAGGTATACCCCCTGGAAGGTATACCTCCCTGGAAGATAGTACCTCCATACCAAGCCTACAAAAATATAACCCAATAATATTACAGGTTTTCCCTACCAATGGATCCCGCAAAACAAACCCTTGTTCCAGCTGCATCGAGCTAGCGGGAACACGGAAGATCTTCATAGGGGGGGGACGACTTCAAGTCCCCGGGCCCGACAAAGTTGAAGTCTGTCCTGGTGGACTTCCTATAAGCGCCGGAATCAAACCCCAAATCAATTGTCAGCTACAATCACCTGGGCAAAAATATGGAAAAACCTCAGCGCCCCACAGACTTTCAGGGCCAAGGAGGTCGGGGACAGGGCCCCCTGAATTTTTTTTGTTTATGCCAGGGGTCATTGATGAATCTGTGGGAAAAGCCAGGTTTACAATGTAATGTGTGGGGGATGCTAATTCACTGAAACAGGTCTGCATTATTTATGCCAGGGTTTATGTTCGCAGATTTTTAGGTCCAAAGAGGGGCGGTACGGGACCCCGTGAATTGTTTTATTTATGCCAGGGATCTCTGAATAGATCTGTGTTGTGCTGGGTGTCCGCTGACTAGATCTGTGGGCGATGCCAGTGTCGCTGACGTAGATCTTGGTTATGCGGGGTTTTATACAAGTTTTTTCTTATTTATGCCAGGGTTTAGTAATAGGTGTGTGTTGCAGACCAGGTCCAAGAGGTGTAAACGGTCTCTTGAATTGTTTTTTAAAACCAGGGGGCTTGACAAGATTTGTGGGTTTATGCCAGGGTTGAGAAGTAGACTGCTTTTTTGACACAGGGTTCAGTGATGGGGGGCGGCTCCAGATTTTTTAGGTTCCATGAATTGTGTTATTGATGCCAGGGGGCTTATGTAGATCGGGTTTTGAAAAGGGCTCTGCATAGGGCAGTATTTTGATTAACCATTTATTGATGCCACCCCAATAACATAGGCTTTTGGGCAGGTTTTCCCCAGTAAAAAAAAAATCCCACATCTGCACTGCTATGGAAATACAGAACCTCTGATCTTGTGTTTGGGAAAACGCACAATTTGCGGTTTATTATTTATTTTTTTTCTAATTTGGGAAAATTTAAAAACTGACTATATATGGAAATTTTTAAGACTACTACTAGTAGCAGTATAGTAGTAGTACTCTACACTACAAGGGAAATGTAATATAAATCCAGATGTACCCCCTTAAAGCCATTAGGCTTAGTTGGAGGGTACTGGATTCCACTTAAACCCTTAAAAACCATCCACGGATGATACAGGGGTCAGAAACAGCCCTTTGGGGGCAAAAAATTTTAAACTACTGGGACTACACTTATTTACAATTTCTAAGAGTAAGGAAGTGGGCCCTCAACCCAAAAAAACAACAACAAATGTACATAACAACCATGATCTTTTTCCCAACACCTTACATTCCTTCCCTGTAAAATTTGTACATAATCAATGCAGGGTTTCATTCTAACACAAAAATTTGCTGATCAAAAAACTTATAATCCCCCTGTCTGGAGGATTGTCGCTCTTCGGGGGCCTGAATATAAGTATTGGCATTGTCGAAGTGGAAATTCCCTCCATATTACGTTTTATTTTTTAACCTCCTGGATGGTCTTCCTCCATACGACCTGATCTTTAAGGTTTTTTCTGCTGTTATGTACAGTAAGTCCTCGATGTACAAACATGTTGAGAATCTCCTGTATTGTGTATATCATTATTGTATGAATATAGGAGATCCCCAACGTGTTTGTAAGTCGAGGACTTGACTGTATCGTGGACAGTTCCACTGACCACAAAAGTGATCTATTTTTTACACTGGCCAGGAATTACTAACCCATTTCTTACAGCTTCTGGAAACTGTTTGGATCACTGTTTGTTCTCCATCACTCCTCAACCTTGGCATGAGTTGATTTGTATGCCTTTTCCCATATCATATTACTACAGTAAGCCCTCAATTTACACACACATTGAGAATCTTCTGTATTGTGTATATATTCATAATACAGAAGTCTTCGACTTATAAACATGTTGTGGACCTCCTGTATTGTGTATAATAATAAACTTTCTTTCAACAAACCGGCTGTATCCCACCAAGGCCAGGGGTGGCCCAAAAAAGAAAAATGAAAGTTTTCTTTTTAAATTTTGTAATTTGTACAGGAGAAGGGGTTACTAGCCCTTGCTCCTATAATAATGATATTATACACATTAATGATATACACAATAATGATATAATAATAATATACATAATACAGAAGATTCTCAATGTTTTCATACATGGGGGATCTACTGTAATTGTTAATTCCCTAATACCTCCACAGTGTGAGTTCTACTCATGGTTCAACAGAATTTCTGGCATACACACCACCACCATGAACTTGGACTTCAGAATTCCTATTAGACGTAATTTCTGCTGGTGTCTTACCGGTGGATCACTGAACAGTTATTCTTTGATTATACAAGAGCCTACAGAGTCTGGTATTGAGAGATCCTTTGTAGACTTGTGTAACCCATCCTTCAGTGTCCTCGCTGCTAGACCATTTGATGTATACAATGTGTAGTTTACACGTAAAACACAAAGATAGCTACTAACATGCATGAGCATTTCAGGCACACTAGGCCTAATGCTTACAGCCTACTTAAAAACTAGACATAGTTTATGAACTACCATGGGAGACAGAAACCTTGGATAGCTGTGAACACTATAGTGTCCTGGTATCCCCGGGCGATACCTTCCAAGAACTACCATGGATACCAGAAACCGTGGATAGTAGCCAACTCTATATATAAATGGTTTTTGGTTTACATACACAGCTATGATTAAATATAATTGATAAATTATGCACATTAAGTGGAGAATTTCACTGATGGGAAGCACTTCACAGCTTCTCTTAGACGTTGAACAACTGTCACCATCACTACTTTTGCTTTGTGGTCATTATTAAGTAAAATTAAGGCTTATTTTTGGGTCAGGGTAAACCATGGATAACTGAAACTGAATCTCCAGATATCCAGATAAAGGGTTTCTATTGGACCGATAAAATATTTGCCCTTCACTAGGCCTGCATAGTGTATATGTGCTCTAGATCATGGGTTTCCCTGTGCTTGGCCAAAATAGTACGAGAGATGGTATTGTCTGAAAATTCTTAAAACAAATCGGACAATTCTTGGTCACTTTCACAGTATCTTGGTCAATGTTTGGCCACCAGACCCACTTCCTTGCTTCTGCTTTCATAGTATTGATACCATTAATTCTACTGACATTACCACTCAATTTCTGTACAATAATACATCATTGTGTATACAGGAGGGCCTTGCTTATGCAGCAGGTTAGGTTCCAGGCTACTGTAGGGCCCTGTTTATACAGCAGGTTAGGTTCCAGGCTACTGTAGGGCCCTGCTTATACAGCAGGTTAGGTTCTGGGCTACTGTAGGGCCCTGCTTATACAGCAGGTTAGGTTCCAGGCTACTGTAGAGCCCTGCTTATACAGCATCTGCTGTTGGAATGCCAACACACTGCAGTGATAAGCGAGTTTCACTGCAAAATAACTTTTCAGTGCCACTGCTCAGTCATCATAACTGCATTTTAAATCTGGCACACATACACACATTACCCAGAACACTGTAAGTTCTTGATTCCAGGGGATCTAGCAAGAAATTCTTCTTTTTATCCTGCTATGTAATTCCCAAATGAGAAAACTGGCTTCCAACAAGCTTAGCCAAGGCTCCAAAGAAATTTTTAATGGATCAGGTCCAAATACCACTGTGATGCTGCCATGTTGCACACGCTGCTGCTGATGCTGCAGTAGATTCCTTGCCATAGTCACGACTCTACTGCAATATCCTGGGCTGCCAATATCACCACAACTTCAACTAAACATGGCCAAATAACCTTTGGCTCTGATGTGCCATGCTTGTCACCACTGGTATGGTTGTAGAAGGTAATGAAAGACAGTAACAATAACAGTGCACTTGCTTAAAGTCCCACAGATAACAAAAACACAGTACACGATCGAACACAAAATAACATGGATTTAATTCTCTCTGCTTCCAGCACCTTACAGGCCCTGACCACTGATACTGCTACTACTACTACTGATAGTTCTTGCTATTACAGATCTCTGAGAGTAACGTAGTGGATAATGTAGTGCAGTCCACCAGGATCCTGTACCCTGACAGTGAGGGCCTTGTCTACCACTACTATTGCTACTGCTACTACTGATAGTTCTTGCTATTACAGATTTCAAAGAGTAATGTAGTGGATGATGTGGTGGAGTCCAACAAGGTGCTGTATCCTGACAGTAAGGCCCTGACCACTGTGTGGTGACTCAAGTATGTGCCCCACGTGGGAGACACCAAGCGGGCCATGGATGAGTACTCGTCTGAGATCATGATGGCTGGCCACGAACACCATCGTTGTCCACAACACTTGTGAGGACTCGCTCTTGCTGCTCCGCTCATCATTGATTTGGTCGTCCTTGGCCGAGCTGTGCCAGCGGATCCATTTCCGTGTTGACAACCACCAGATTTCCAGGCGTTCAACTCGCCTTGTCCATCCTGAGCTACCTGTGCAAGGCACCGTCGTTCCAGCCGGCACTCCAGTTGTCAATTCGCTTTCCGCCAGCGAGTTGCATTGAGAACGTCCTCCGTGCATGCATCGGACTCCAGCCCATCATCATATGCTGCTAGAGTACAAACACCAGTACATCACTAAGCGTGTCGATGCTGGGCAGGACGAGATGGAGATTCCAGTCGAGACCAATGGTGAAGTCAATGGATGTGTTGTTTAGCGGGGTGTTGATGACTGCTGTACGTGGTCTTGATGATGGATTTACAGATTTGTTGTTGACGATACTGTATGTCGAATTGATGAATTTACCGATGCATCATTGATGACTGTGGCGTTGATGATGGATTTACAGATACATCATTGACGACTTCTGTACAAGGTGTTGATGATGCATTTACTGATCTGTAATTGACGACTACTGTACATGGCATTGATGACATTTACTGATCCATCATTGACGACTACATGGCATTGATGATACATATACTGATCCGTAGTTGATGACTGAGGCCTTGATGACTACTGTACATGGCATTGATGATGAATATTCCCTGTATGTATGACACACTAGTACACACAGTGTATGTAACACTGTAGTAACAAAAAAAACAGTATAGTAAACAGTGCAGGAATACAGTAAACACAATGTAACAGTAACACAGTGTAGTAACAGTGTAATAATGTAACAGTGGAACACAATGTAATACAGTGTAGTAACACAGTATAACAATGTAACACAATATAGCACAGCATAACACACAATATAACAAGAGTATAATACAGTACAGCACATAGTATAACACACACTATAATTTATATCAAGACATTAAAGGTTTTACTGGTTTTTTAGTGTTTTATAATCCACTTTAATAAATAATAGTGTTACAAAATGATGGACTCAGATACTTTGAAATTTTTTTTTTGCTTAAGTATTTTGCAGTCACATTATGCATCATTATTAATCAAAAGCGTGTGCTAAACCCTCATGGATTCAGTAACCCCTCCCCCCCCCAAGGGTTTCAAACACATACCACCAGTATTAATCTTTATTAAGGCGACCGCCTGTAGTAAACACCTCTGACGACCTTCTTGACATAATCAGGAAGGAGCACTAAACCCATATGGGGTTGTTCCTCTGGATGAACTGATTCAAACTTCAGCCTAATGAAATGTTCATCTTGCCCGGCGGGGGCTGGAGCTCAGGAAAAAGTTCTCCGATTTTTTTATCAGAGCCCAGGTGAAAACCCAAACCCCCAAATTTTTTCCCTTTTTTAATTAAATAAAAGGTTTGTATTCATCAAAATGACACTTTTAAATACAATAAAAATATATAAAATTTATACATACATTTATTTATAAAAATTATATATAAAATATAAAATATAAAATAAGATCACAAAAAAACCAGGTGTTTTCAGAGTGGTTTTTTTTTGTGCATTATTTTTAAAAATATATATATATTTTATATATATATATATAATATTATATTTATAAATATATAATAAAATTTTTTTTTTTTTTCAACAAGTGGGGGCCGTCTCCCCCCGAGGCGGGGGGTGCCCCAAAAAAAAGAAAGAAAACCCCCCAAAAAGAAAATATTTTCCCACCCTTTTAAAACACTTTCACCACACTTGCACTTTACACTTTTTTTTGCAGGGGTGTCAGAATACAACAGTTTAGAAGCATACACATATAAAGATACAAAAAAACCCCTTTCCCCCCAAAACCTGCCAATATCCCAAACCCCTCCTTTAAAGTGCAGGCAACATTGTATTTCCCATTTCCAGGACTCAAGTGGGGGACTAAATGAAAAAAACCCGGTTTTTCCCTGAACCCCTTCACTAAATATTACCCTGCTAAACACTCCAACAGATCTTTAAGGCCCCAAGTACCATTGCTCCTTCACTCCTAACACGTCACGCACGCTTGCTGGAAGCCCAAACCCCCTTCCCCCAAAAAAACCTCCTTTACCCCCTCTCCCCAAACCCCTTTCCCCGAGGGGACACCCTCCCCCCTTTCCCTTCCCCCTATAATTTATATGTTTTCCATAAAAATTTATTTGATCCATTCCCCTCTAAATGCCCAAAAACCACCTAAACAACCCCCTTGTCCCCTCTGGCTAATCCCTTTTTTTAAACCCCACACCTTTTCCAAATTTTCCACACTCCAAATTTTTCTGCATAATATTTAAACACCACACATTCCCCTTAAACAGGACATCTCCACTGCCTCCAAAACCTTTTCCTCGCTGCTGCATTTACCACCCAAGCTTCACAAACCCCCATAAGATTTTTGGGACTCTATTTTTCTTCTACATTCCCCCTTTTTTGCCCCCAAGATAACGTTTTTTTTTAAATCCAAAAAAACCCAACGACCACTCACCTTTTTTTTCCCCGTCAATTTATGAAATTTTTCCTTTATCCTCATAAAACCATCCGCCGAAAACGTCAACTCCCCAAATTTTTTGAAAAAATTCACTTCTTCCATACTCCTCCCCCCCAATTTTATATCCAAATTTTTTTTTTATCTAAACATTTTTATACCCTCATCACCTTTCCTTTTTCTATGTTCACTTTCAATTTCTACCTTTACACCCCAAAATTTTCAAAAATCATCCACTAACCTTTGCAATTTTTTCCCTTTTGAATCTCCCAAAACCCCAGTTAAAACACAAAAAAATAACTGTGTTAATTCCCCTTTTGAATTTGATTCCCCCAAAATTTAATTTCCCCCCCCTCTCCCGAAAAAACCCAGCATTTACTTTTTTAAACCCCATCTATAAAAAATATTAAAAAAACCCTGGTGACATTACAATTTCCCCGTCTAAAAACCTACTTTTCTGTGAAATTTTCTCCCCTCTTCTACAAAACCCCCAAACCCGACCTCACTATCCCCAAAAAAACTCTTTACGCATTTAATAACTTTCCAACCCAATTTTTTAAAAACTTGCAAAAATCTGCCACATTGCTCCTCTATCCACCTATCAAACGCCTTTTCTAAAACCATAAATGCAATTTAAAAAATTCCCCACCTTTATCTTAAAAAATGTTCACATATATGCTTCAATGTAAACACTTTATTACACATCCCCCACCCACTCTGACACCTCCTTGCTCTTTCCCCAAACCTACATTTTTGTTTAACCCCTAATTCTTTCAAATTTTAAAAACCCCACCCAACCTTTTTTTGGTAAACTCAAATAAAAATTATTCCCTATAATTTTTACAGTTTTCTTTTTTTTCCCCCCTTTTTTGTATATATAAAATATATAAAATATATATATATATAATTTATATTATATATATATATATATTTTTATATATTATATAATTTTAAGAAAGGGGGACAAATTTTAAATTCAAAATTTTGTGGGTTTTAAAAAAAAGACTGGATGTGAAAAGTGGGTTATAGTAAGTGTGTTTGCACCGGAAAAGAGAGAAGTGTAGAGGAAGGGGAAAGATTTTGGGAAAAAGTTTTAGTGAAAAGCATGGGGAGTTTTAATCAAGTTTGGGGGAGTAATGGTGGTTGGGGATTTTAATGCTTAAAATGGGGAAAAAAAGTTTTGGAGGGGGGTATTGGTAATTTGGGGTGCCAGGGGGAAATGTAAAGGGGACCCTTTTAAATTTAGCTATTGTTGAAAGAAATTTGGGAATAAGTAATTAAAATATTTTTGAAAAAGAGGATAAATAAAAAAATACAAGGTATGGGGGTAACACGTTTAAAGAAAGTAGTTTGTTTTGATTTTGTAAATTTTGGGGATAAAAGGTTGATGGGTAGGCTCCAGGATGTACATGTTTATAGGGGGCAACTGATATATCGATCATTATTTAGTTGTAGCTACAGTTAGAGTAAGAGGTAGATGGGAAAAGGGGAAAGGGTGGCAACAACAAGTAAGAGGGAGGTGAAAGTGTATAAACTAAGGGAGGAGGAAGTTCGGGTGAGATATAAGCGACTATTGGCAGAAAGGTGGGCTAGTGCAAAGATGAGTAGTGGGGGGGTTGAAGAGGGTTGGAATAGTTTTAAAAATGCAGTAGTAGAATGTGGGGCAGAAGTTTGTGGTTATAGGAGGGTGGGGGCAGGGGGAAAGGGGAGTGTTTGGGTGGAATGATGAAGTAAAGGGTGTGATAAAAGAGAAAAAGGTAGCTTATGAGAGGTTTTTACAAAGCAGAAGTGTTTTAAGAAGAGCAGAGTATATGGAGAGTAACAAAGGTGAAGATAGTGGTGAGAGAGTGCAAAAGGAGAGCAGATGATAGAGTGGGAGAGGCACTGTCAAGAAATTTTAATGAAAATAAGAAAAATTTTGGAGTGAGTTAAACAAGTTAAGAAAGCCTAGGGAAAGTATGGATTTGTCAGTTTAAAAACAGAGTAGGGAAATTAGTAGAGGGGGAAGGGAGGTATTAGGTAGATGGCGAGAATATTTTGAGGAACTTTTAATGTTGAGGAAGAAAGGGGGCGGTAATTTCACTGCACTAGCCAGGGAGGTATACCATCTTTTAGGAGTGAGAAGAGCAGAATGTAAGTGTGGTGGAGGTACGTGAGGCATTACGTAGAATGAAAGGGGTAAAGCAGCTGGAACTGATGGGATCATGACAAAAAAGTTTAAAAGCAGGGGGGATATAGTGTTGGAGGTTGGTACTTTTGTTTAATAAATGTATGAAAGAGGGGAAGGTACCTAGGGATTGGCGGAGAGGCATGAAATACCCCCTTTTAAATATAAAGGGAAAGGGGACAAAAGAGATTGTAAAAATTATAGAGGAATAAGTTTACTGAGCATACCAGGAAAGTATACGGTAGGGTTATAAATTGAAAGAATTAGAGGTAAGACAGAATGAGGATTGCGGATGAGCAGGGAAGCTTCAGAGTGGGTAGGGATGTGTGATCAAGTGTTTACATTGAAGCATAATATTATTTTTTTTTTATTATCACACTGGCCGATTCCCACCAAGGCAGGGTGGCCCGAAAAAGAAAAAAAATTTCACCAATCATTCACTCCATCACTGTCTTGCCAGAAGGGGGGCTTTACACTACAGTTTTTAAACTGCAACATTAACACCCCTCCTTCAGAGTGCAGGCACTGTACTTCCCATCCCAGGACTCAAGTCCGGCCTGCCCGTTTCCCTGAATCCCTTCAAAATGTTACTTTGCTCCCCACTCCAACGCACGTCAAATATTAAAAACCATTTGTCTCCATTCACTCCTATCAAAACACGCTCACGCATGCCTGCTGGAAGTCCAAGCCCCTCGCACCACAAAACCTCCTTACCCCCTCCCTCCAACCTTTCCTAGGCCGACCCCTACCCCGCCTTCCTTCCACTACAGACTGATACACTCTTTAAGTCATTCTGTTTTGCTCCATTCTCTCTACATGTCCGAACCACCCAACAACCCTTCCTCGCCCTGTGGACAACATTTTGGTAATCCCGCACCTCCTCCCTAACTTCCAACTACGAATTCTCTGCATTATATTCACACCACACATTGCCCTCAGACATGACATCTCCACTGCCTCCAGCCTTCTCCCGCTGCAACATTCATCACCCACGCTTCACACCCATATAAGAGCGTTGGTAAAACTATACTCTCATACATTCCCCTCTTTGCCTCCAAGGACAAAGGTCTTTGTCTCCACAGACTCCTAAGTGCACCACTCACTCTTTTTCCCTCATCAATTCTATGATTCACCTCATCTTTCATAGACCCATCCGCTGACACGTCCACTCCCAAATATCTGAATACGTTCACCCCCTCCATACTCTCTCCCTCCAATCTGATATTCAATCTTTCATCACCTAATCTTTTTGTTATTTCCCCATAACCTTTCTCTTTCCTGTATTCACCTTTAATTTTCTTCTTTTGCACACCCTACCAAATTCATCCACCAATCTCTGCAACTTCTCTTCAGAATTTTCCCCAAGAGGACAGTGTCATCAGCAAAGAGCAGCTGTGACAACTCCCACTTTTGTGTGTGATTTTTTATCTTTTAACTCCACGCCTCTTGCCAAGACCCTCGCATTTACTTCTCTTACAACCCCATCTTAATATATTAAACAACACGGTGAATCCACATCCTTTCTAAGGCCCACTTTTTCTGGGGAAAAAATTTCCCTCTTTCCTACATACTCTAATTGAGCCACTACCTCGTAAAAAAATCTTCACTCTTTCAGTAACCCTACCTCCTACACCTTTACACTTGCAACATCTGCCACACGCCCCCCTATCCCCCTGCATATGCCTTTTCCAAATCCTAAATGCCAAAAAGCCCCTTTTTGCCTTATCTAAATACGTTCATTATGTTTCACTGTAAACACCGGGTCCACCACCCCTAAGTAGGGAAGTTTTTATTCCCATTTAGGGATTTAGAAAAGGCTATGACAGAGTGATAGAGGAGCAAGGGGGCAAGTTGAAAGTATTGGGAATATGGTAAGTTTTTAAATCGTAAAGAGTTTTTAGGGGATAGTGAGGTAGGTTAGGGTGTGTAAAAGAGAAGGAGAATACCCCGGTAAAAAGTGGGTTCTTAGCAGGGGTGAATGTCCCCCAGGTTGTTTAATATATTTTGAGGGGTTGTAAAAGAAGAAATGCTGGGTGTTCGGGGAGGGGGGGATTAAATTAGGGGGAATCAAATTCAAAGGGGAATTAAACACATTTACTTTTTGCTGATGATACTGGCTTAGGGGAGATTCAAAGAAAAATTGCAAAGGTTATGGATATTTTGGGGAATGTGTGAAAAAGTAAAAATTTGAAAGTGAACATAGAAAAGAGTAAGGTATGAGGCTTCAAATGATTTAGATAAAAAAAAAATTGGATTCAAATTGGGGAGGATAGGGAAGAGTGAATGTTTCAGATATTGGGCTGACTTTGTGGGGATGGATTTATGAAAGATGAGGTTAAATGAATTGTGGGGGAAAAAAAAGGTGAGTGGCGTTTTGAGGTTATGGGGAGTAAAAAAATTTTTATTATGGGGGGATAGAAGGGGAATGTATGAAAGTATGTGTCCAAACATCTTTAGGGTGTGAAGCTTGGGGGTAAATGCAAGGGGGGAGACGGTTGGGGGCGGGGAGATGCCCCTGTTAAAGGGGCAATGTGGGTGTAAATTTTGCAAAAATTCGGAGTGTGGAAATTGGGGAAAAGGTGTGGGTTAATAAATTTTGGGTCAGGGGGCAAAAGAGGGGTTGTTGGGTGGTTGTCATTTAGGGAGAAGGGATCAAAGTAAAAAGATATGGAAGCATATAAATCATGGGGAAGGAAGGGGCGAGGTGGGGGTCGCCTCAAAAGGGTTGGAAGGGGGGGGTAAAGGGGTTTTTGGGCAAGGGGTTTGACTTCCGCAAGCGTGCGTGGGGGTTTTAGATGGGAGTGAATGGGACAAATGGTATTTGGGACCTGACGATCTGTTGGGATGTGAGCAGGGTAATTTTATGAAGGGATTCAGGAAAGGGGTTTGGTAATATTTAGTAAAGGGGTTTTGGGGGAAAGGGTTATTTTCATATAGCCCAGACTTGAGTCCTGGAAAGGGGAAGTACAATGCCTGCATTTTAAAAGGAGGGATTGGGTTTTGGGGTTTTGGAGGGATTGTTGTGTATTTTTATACAAAAGCTTCAAAATTTTTTTATTCTGAGCACCTCTGCAAAAACAGGGGAAAAAATGTGTGAGTGTGGTGAAAGTGTTGAATGAGATGAAAAACATTTTCTTTTTGGGGGGTTTCTTTCTTTTTTTGGGCACCCTGCTCGGGGGGGCGGCCAAATGTTGAAAAAAAAAATTTATATATAAATATTAATAAATTATTATGATAAAAATATGTATATATATTATATATTATATTTTATATAAAATTTTATATTATATAATATATAATAATTTTTAAATTAATTTAAAATATCTACATATATATATATTTATATAAAAATATTATTTTTAAATATATATTATAAATATAATATATATATATATATAAATTATATTTATCTACATTAATATATATAATTTTATATATATTATATATATTTATTATATATATATATATTATATTATATATATAATATAAATTATATAATGCCTGTAATTTAACAGTAATTATAATTATCCCTAAAATTAAAAAGGAAAATTTTTTTCCCGCATCAAGGAAGACCAAACCCCCGGGGCCTGTGGGAAACAAGCAGTCAGTTCCCCCCGGAGGGGAACAAAGGGCAAAACACCTATTTAAAAACCAACCCACAGGGGATTGAAAAATAGCTTTGGGGCGTTTCCTTTCAACAACAACTTCATCGGAGCTTTTTAAGGTTGCAGAAATCAGTGACACTTTCTAGCTCATTCTTGCAACACTGCAAAACCCCCGACAAAGTCGCAACATGAGAGGCCAAGAGCTACCCCTCTCTTCCATTTGTGGTGGTTTGCATAGAGGGGTGTTTCCCGTTTATATTCTTGGGGTAAAGCGAAGATTTTATTGGGGAAATAGGCTGATGGTCCCCGAAAAATAGAGAGTTTTTTCCACCTATAAAATTTTAGTGTTGTATTTAGGGGGGTTCCTGGCTTTTTAACCGGTAGTACTCTGATATCAGGAATGACTTAAAATTTCTGGTTACCCGGGGTTTCGGGTTCTGAATTTCTGGTTTTTTTCCCGGTTGCTGCATTGCCCAAAATGAGAATGGGATAGCTGGGAAAGGACTGTGTGTACTTTTATGTGGTTTTAGGGGGCAAGTCATACTCTGGCCTCTTCACTGGGCGCTACTGGACCCCCTTCTTCCGTTGTGAGACACGTTATAATTTAGACACTGAATATTTGGGGAGAATATATTTTCTGATGCACTTTTTAAATTGCAAAAGGAAGGGGTTTGCAAGATACTGTACAGCTTGTTTAGCTTAGCTGTATTTCTGTCCAAAAAGATCTGACAGCTGTATCTGTTCCCCCGGGTTTCCAAGCCGAGTTCTGTTCCACTCACCTGACAGCTGTATTTTCATTTTTCACTGACAGCGTAGTTCCCTCGCTATGACACTGTTTCCATCGACTACGTCTGACAGTTTATTTGCGACCGACTAATTTTCCCGAACTCCTTTTGACACTGAATATTTCTGAGAATTTCTGAGAAAGGTCTTTATGTGTTCACAAGATTTTTTTGTAAGGAAAGCCCCTTGTGGCACCCGGAACATGGGAGGCTTTCCCCCGCCGTGGCTTTTTTGAGTTGTTGTCAAGCCAGATTTGGTGAAAAGCCCTTTGGAGCACATGGAAAGGGGTAGGGTTTCTTCAGTGTGGGCTTTGATTGGTTTAACCGTGTTGCCTTGCTGGAGAAATCTTTCAGGGATTCGGAACCCTTAAAGGGGGGCCCGCCCTGGTGCAGGAGTGTGTTGGGCCCCGGGAGTATGGTGAGGGAAGGTTTGCAAAAACTCAGAAAACTGGAGGGCTTTTGCCGGTGTGGACTCTAGTGTGTTTCACCCGGGCACACTTAGGAAAATCCTTGGAAACACGGAACATGGTAGGGCTTCTCTCCCGTGTGCATCCTCATGTGTGTGATGAGGTGTCCTGTTTGTTTGAAATCCTTCAAACACATGGAACACTTATATGGTTTCTCCCCCGTATGGATCCTCCGGTGTTTGGCCAGACTGGAAATATCAGTGAAATCCTTCAAACACAGCGAGCACTTGTACGGTTTCTCCCCCGTGTGGATCCTCGTGTGGATTTTGAGGGTGTTGCTACACACGAACACCTTCAAGCACACGGAGCACCGGTAGGACTGGTCGTCTGTGTGGATGCGCTGGTGTTTGGTGAGGTACGAGCCATCGGAGAATTCCTTCAGACAAACAGGGCACTGAAATGGCTTCTCCCCTGTGTGAACTCTCTCATGTCTGGCCAGATCCTGTTTTTCTGCAAAGCTTTTTGCGCACACTGGGCACTGGTGCGGCTTCACCCCTGTGTGCACCTTCTGGTGGCGTTTGAGATGTGAGGTGTACAGGAACTCCTTGGCACACACGGTGCATTTGTATGGCTTACCGCCCGTGTGTACGCTCCTGTGCGCCAGCAGGTGGTGCTTCTGCGGGAAGCATTTCAGACACTCGGAGCACCTGTACGTCTTCTTATCTGTGTACACACGCATGTTTCGAATGCATATGCTTATCTCTTCGTCAGTCAAACATTCAATTATTTCACACAGAATAATGGCAACACGAAAGTCATCAATGGTGTGAATATAGAGAAATAATTCCTTAAAATAGGCAAGCAATGGAAACTGATGTACAAATCCACAAAAACTGGTGATAAATTTTACGAAAATTGATGATAAAATCTGCAAAAAATGGTGATAAGATGCACAAAAATTGATGACTGAATATACAAAATTGATGATTCAATACACAAAAACTGATGACTGAACCCACGGCAAACAATGTCTGTATTGACGAAAATCGATTTTGAACACACAAAAATTACAGAATCCAAAATCTGCAATATTTATCCCTATTTCTGTTGCTTTGTGCTAAATATTTGAGTACATGAGTACAATAACAATTATTCTGATGTATATAGTACAGTACACAAAAGTAGAGTCAAATATTTGTGATGTGCATTGACAGGAATTTGTAACCAGTCGAATCCTTGGAGAAAAGTGAAATTGGGGTCCGAGTTTGAGCGATCGATTTAGAATTGAGTAGTAGATGGTACTGGTGGAGTAGATAGTACTGGTGGAGTAGATAGTACTGTAGTAGATGGTACTGGAGTAGTAGATGGTACTGGTGGAGTAGATAGTACTGGTGTGTAGTAGATGGTATTGGTGTAGTAGATGGTACTGGTGGAGTAGATAGTACTGGTGTAGATGGTACTGGTGGAGTAGATGGTACTGATGTAGTAGATGGTACTGGTGTAGTAATGGTACTGGTGGAGTAGATGGTACTGGTGTGGTAGAAAGTACTGGTGGAACAGATGGTACTTCCAGTACCAGGTCTTTGCTGGAGCCTAGTACTACTAATATCTGCTACTCCAGTACCAGTACCTGGTGATCTTGGTCCTCACTCCAGCCTAATGCCACTGGTAGCTGCTACTCCAGTATCAGTACCTGGTGATCCTGGTCCTCACTCCAGCCTAGTACCAGTACCTGGTGAACCTGGTCCTCAGTCCAGCCTAGTATCAGTACCTGGTGATCCTAGTCCTCACTCCAGCCTAGTACCAGTACCTAGCAATCCTGGTCCTCACTCCAGCTTAGTACCACAACCTGGAAAAAACTGACCAATAAGAATGTTGCGAAAAAATCGCCTGTAGGCTTAAGAACATATTTAAATTCCATGTAGGCCTAAAACATATCAAATATTAAAATTCCCAGTGATGGTCCTGTAATATAATGCCATGAGCTCAGCTCACACAGATAAGCTGTGAGCAGTAAATTTAGGCTTAGTTATGAGAGAATAGGCCTATGTGGTAAGTGTGCACCATATTAAAAAAATCCTGCAGCATGCAGTGCATAATGAGATAAACCACGACAGAGTTTTTGGTTTAAAACAGCAAATTTGCAATTTTCATATGGTTGCATTCTCGGTTTCTTGGTCTCATTTGACAGACTGGAAGATATATTACAGATATTGAGATGATTCTGACTGGTTTCAGGACTAAAAGTAGCTTGAAATCGAGCTCAAAGTAGCGGAAATGTTCGATTTTTGCTGACATTCTGGAGTACACTTGTCCACGTCCAACTGGCCAGTCTAATGCACATTTAGGAATACACTGACATTATTTATACAATTAATACACTAATGCAGT
This sequence comes from Cherax quadricarinatus, assembly GCF_026875155.1. NCBI lineage: Eukaryota > Metazoa > Arthropoda > Malacostraca > Decapoda > Parastacidae > Cherax > Cherax quadricarinatus. Next base: position 6,254,171 of record NC_069404.1, on the reverse strand, counting down.
TGTCTGCATAACAGTAAATCTATTATTTGTGTGAATAAAAATTCAAACTGGAAAGCAAGCGTAATATATGAGAGGGCCAGGAAAGGCCTGGAGAGGCCTGGGGAGCCTGGGGAGGCCTGGAGAGGCCTGGGGAGGCCTGGAGATATGCCTAATGAACAGAGAAAATGTTATTTTAGTGCCAGCAATGTCTGCATTATTTATTCTAAACCCGAATTGAAATTGGCATTTCCTGAATTTGTGAAAATGGCCAGATTACCGATTTTTGATCACCTAATTGGGTAGTTTAAATAGTTGAATGGGCATTACTTTATACTTAGTTGATAAAATAGAAGGAATACTAGCAAAATAATGAAGAATCTGGTCAACTAGAACAACACAACAGGCCTAAAATAAGTTTCAAAGTGGACAAAAACCACTGGTGTGTAAATATTGCCATGGCGGTAAAATTTGCAAAAGCCTAATTTTGTCAATTTTCCACTAAATTTTTTAATTTTTGTTTCATTACCTCCAGAAAAACATTCTCTATCATTTCATAGGAAAAAAAAAAAAAGATTTTTTTTTTTAAATTATTCAACCCCGGGAGCAAGTCTGAGAGCCAAGGCCGCAACCCTGAAGGAGTCTAATAGAGGCTGGTTTACACTCCACTCTTCTGTAAAGCTCCTTTATGTGTATATAAATATATATATATAAACATATAAATAAATATATATACAGTGGTCCCTCATGACTAGTCTCATTATGTTGGTCTGGGGCTCCACGCATACATGTCTGAACCTCAATTATGTTGTGATCTGAGTATATTGTTTTTGATATGGTGACATTTCTTATCAGATCATCATTGTTAGTGAAGATGAGGTCTAGTGTATTCTCCAGTCTAGTAGGCTCTATTATTTGCTGGTTTAAATTGAATTTTGTGCAGAGATTTAAAAGCTCGTGTGAGTGTGAGTTTTCATCAGAGCTGCCTCCTGGTGTTATTACTGCAACAATATTATTTGCTATATTCCTCCATTTTAGGTGCCTTAAGTTGAAATCCCCCAGGAGCAAGATGTTGGGTGCAGGAGCTGGAAGATTTTCCAGACAGTGGTCAATTTTTAACAGCTGTTCCTGGAATTGCTGGTATGTTGCATCCAGAGGCTTGTAGACTACCACAATGACTAGGTTTTGGTTCTCGACCTTTACTGCTAAAACTTCCACTACATCATTTGAGGCATTAAGCAGTTCTGTGCAAACAAGTGACTCTGCAATGTACAGGCCAACCCCCCCCCCCCCCTTTGCCTGTTCACTGTCACATCTGTATAGGTTGTAACCTGGGATCCATATTTCGTTGTCCAAGTGATCCTTTATGTGGGTCTCAGTGAAAGCCGCGAACATTGCCTTTGCCTCAGCAAGCAGTCCACGGATGAAAGGTATTTTGTTGTTTGTTGCTGGCTTTAGACCCTGTATATTTGCAAAGAAGAATGTCATCGGACTGGTGGTATTGTTGGTACTAGGGGGGGATTTTTTTTCCCGCATTAGTATCTGTATCTGTTGGTTTGGAGTGGAGGCCATCGACTGTGGTTCCACTCCAGGAATGACTGGATTTGGTGTACGATTTCTGCCATTTCCTGCCAGTTTTTTTTCCTTCCTGGCACTAAAAAACCTCTCCCTCTTGAGTGGCTGTGGCTACCCAGGTTTTCCCATGGCCTGGATGTTTTGTATCTTTTTGTCCCCTTCAGATGGTGTGCCTGGCAATTTAAGTTATAGCACAGTGTACCTCTTCCTGTACTGAAGAGGTACACAGTTCAGGGTGAAAAAGCTTACAGGAAGGGAGTTTGCATTTTCCTGTTGTCATATGGGCATGGCATTTTCTAGGGTGGTCATAGTTGCACGTCCCGTCTGTTTTTCCAGATTTCCCATGTCTGCAGATACCAAGTGAATAGCATGTGCACAGGCTTGGTTTCCGTTTGCCTTGGGTTTCTGTGACTGTATTCCCTGTTGGTGCATGTTTCCCTGTCTTATTTTTATCCTCCCTAGCACCAACAATGGAGCTCCCACCAGTTGTTTTTGGTAATATATCCTCACTATTGCTAGTGGAGTCCTCTTGTTTGCTATTTCCTGTGGTATTTCTAGTTTGCAATATTGGTTTTATCTTATCTTTGACTACACTTGTTTCCCTACTACGGCTCCTGTCCCCTATGAGGTCATTTATATGTATTCCTTCCTGCGTATAATTCCCGACTACCTGGACAAAATCTCCAGCTTCACCATTACTGTCTCCCAGGGCAGCACCTCCAGCTTCACCATTACTGTCTCCCAGGACAGCACCTCGAGCTTCACCATTACTGTCTCCCAGGACAGCACCTCCAGCTTCACCATTACTGTCTCCCAGGACAGCACCTCCAGCTTCACCATTACTGTCTCCCAGGACAGCACCTCCAGCTTCACCATTACTGTCTCCCAGGACAGCACTATCGGCCCCACATTTACTGACTACCAGGACATCACCTCCAGCCTTACAGTTTCTGACTACATGGCCAGTATCAAGGGCAGTACCATTCAGCCCAGACTTTTTATGTTCCCATCTGTTGTAGAAAGCTTCCAGGTTGTCTATGAAAGCAGCTTTGATGTTGTCCTCTTTTAATACCCTTGTGATTTTAGTCCACAGATTTATCTCATTTGGGCATACCCAAAAACACTTCCCTGTTTTAATACTGCTTGTAGCTAGTTCTTGGATATCTGCACAAGGGGCGTGACACCAATTTCCACAAAAATGACAATTTATCCATGTGGAAGCCCGTTTGTTTGATTGACCGCAGACTACACAGGGCTTCATAATGATTTGAATGGTTGATTTACTGTAATTCTACTAGCAACCTACTGAATATTCTATTAATAACCTCCTTAAATGAAGCTCTAGCTATTTGTATTTCTATTTCTAACTGTACTTGTATATTGGACAGCTTACCGTGTATGTTCCTGATTTATATTTATTGTTTGTGTTTGATAAGGGCGCCTACAACCCCATCCATTTACAGTCTGCTTTATTGTCCAACGAATCTGTTTGAAACCAGTCAAGGGTTCGGACCAGTCAAGGGTTCGGACCAGTCAAGGGTTTGGACCAGTCAAGGGTTTGGACCAGTCGATCTGATCTGATCAGTGGGTCACTTATTTAAAACATACTGGTCGGTGATTTGGGCTAACACATGAAGGATCTGAAATTATCTACCCAAGTAATATGTGATTTGATTGATACAAAAGTATAACTTGCGTGTTGAAGAACCGGTGATTTCTGGCAGCTCCTACAATGACAAACGGTCGAGCCTCAACCCTTGTTTATCAATCGCTGTATCTAGCTTTTCTAGTTTTTTTTCATCTCCACCACAATAAATGCTATATAAGAGCATTGGTAAAACTATACTCTCATACATTCCCCTCTTTGCTTCCAAGGACAAAGTTCTTTGTCTCCACAGACTCCTAAGTGCACTGCTCACCCTTTTCCTCTCATCAATTCTATGATTCACCCATCTGCTGACACGTCCACTCCCAAATATCTGAATACATTCACCTCCTCCATACTCTCTCCCTCCAATCTGATATCCAATCTTTCATCACCTAACCTTTTTATCCTCATACCCTACCAAATTCATCCACCAACCTCTGCAACTTCTCTTCAGAATCTCCCAAGAGCACAGTGTCATCAGCAAAGAGCAACTGTGACAACTCCCACTTTATGTGTGATTCTTTATCTTTTAACTCCACGCCTCTTGCCAAGACCCTCGCATTTACTTCTCTTACAACCCCATCTATAAATATGTTAAACAACCACGGTGACATCACATATCTTTGTCTAAGGCCTACTTTTACTGGGAAATAATCTCCCTCTTTCCTATATACTCTAACTTGAGCCTCACTATCCTTGTAAAAACTCTTCACTGCTTTCAGTAACCTACCTCCTATACCATACACCTGCAACATCTGCCACATTGCCCCCCTATCCACCCTGTCATACGCCTTTTCCAAATCCATAAATGCCACAAAAACCTTTTTAGCCTTATCTAAATACTGTTCACTTATATGTTTCACTGTAAACACCTGGTCCACACCCCCCCTACCTTTCCTAAAGCCTCCTTGTTCATCTGCTATCCTATTCTCCGTCTTACTCTTAACCCTGTCAGGGTCCACAGGCCCTCTCCAAGACTTGTTCTCAGGGTCCCCCAAATTTAAAAAAAAAATTATTTTTTTCTTATGAAAAGACAGAGAATCTTTTCCTGATCATAATGACACCAAAAGTATGAAATTTGATGGAAAACTTATGGAATTATGCTCTCGCAAAGTTAGCGGTCTTGACGATGTTTACGCATCGGTGATTTTGCCCACTTTGAGCCCTATTTTCAGCCAATTCCAGTGTACTAGTCGACAAAAATCCTAACTATTTCGCTAGAACTCCACTTTTTCTATCGAATGAGTACAAGAAACCACCCATTTACCGATTTCAACTATCCAATACAGTGGTCAGAATTTAGCAATTTTGCCAATCTCACACAAATTTCAAAAGATGCCAATTTCCGAATAGGGTCCAGAATAAACAAGAAAGACATTCCTGGCACTAAAATAACATTTCCTCTGTTCATTAGTCATGTCCCCACGCCCCTCTTACATTCTTTTTCTTTTCACTTTGAATTTTTATCCTCACAAAAAAATAGAAGATTTACTGTTATGCAGACTACTGCATTAGTGTAGAAATGGTATAAATAATATTGGCGCACTTGTAAAAGAATATTAGACTCACCAGTTGACGTGTATTGGACGCATAGCATGATTTGTTTACTTTTGAACTTTGGTAAAAATCGAACATTTCTGCTACTTTGGGCTCAATTTCAAGGTACTTTTCATTGTAAAACCAGTCAAAATCATCTCAATTTATGTAATACAGTATATCTTCCATTCTATAAAATGAGACCAGGAAAACTAGAATACAACAATAAATACCATACGAAAATACAGTGCAAAGTCTCTGTTTTAATCCAAAAACACGGTCAAAGTTTTTTTTTTCTCATTACGCACTGTGTGCTGCAGGATTTTTTTTATACTGCGCACACTGACCACATAGACCCATTCTTTCATATGTAGGCCTACCAGCTTTCTCTCACTAGATATGAGGGCGCTAGAATTTAGGCGTACTAGTACGTCATGGACGCTGGTGCGTAAGCCGTACTAGCACGGCCGAAACCCTGAAAGGGTTAATTCTTTCAATAATAACTCTAACATACACTTTACCAGGTATACTCAACAGACTTATCCCCCTATAATTTTTGCACTCTCTTTTGTCCCCTTTGCCTTTATACAAAGGAACTATGCATGTTCTCTGCCAATCCCTAAGTACCTTATCCTCTTCCATACATTTATTAAATAATAGCACCAACAACTCCAAAACTATATCCCCACCTGCTTTTAACATTTCTATCTTTATCCCATCAATCCCGGCTGCCTTACCCCCTTTCTTTTTGCCTACTGCCTCACAAACTTCCCCCACACTCACAACTGGCTCTTCCTCACTCCTACAAGATGTTATTCCTCCTTGTCCTATACACGAAATCACAGCTTCCCTATCTTCATCAACATTTAACAATTCCTCAAAATATTCCCTCCATCTTCCCAATACCTCTAACTCTCCATTTAATAACTCTCCTCTCCTATTTTTAACTGACAAATCCATTTGTTCTCTAGGCTTCCTTAACCTGTTAATCTCACTCCAAAACTTTTTCTTATTTTCAACAAAATTCGTTGATAACATCTCACCCACTCTCTCATTTGCTCTCTTTTTACATTGCTTCACCACTCTCTTAACCTCTCTCTTTTTCTCCATATACAGTGGACCCCCGCATAACGATCACCTCCGAATGCGACCAATTATGTAAGTGTATTTATGTAAGTGCGTTTGTACGTGTATGTTTGGGGGTCTGAAATGGACTAATCTTCTTCACAATATTCCTTATGGGAACAAATTCGGTCAGTACTGGCACCTGAACATACTTCTGGAGTGAAAAAATATCGTTAACCGGGGGTCCATTGTACTCTTCCCTCCTTGCATCACTTCTACTGTGTAAAAACTTCTCATATGCTAACTTTTTCTCCCTTACTACTCTCTTTACATCATCATTCGCTCCTCTTCCCTCCTGCACCCACTTTCGGGTAACCACAAACTTCTGCTGAACACTCTAACACTACACTTTTAAACCTACCCCATACCTCTTCGACCCCATTGCCTATGCTCTCATTAGCCCATCTATCCTCCAGTAGCTGTTTATATCTTACCCTAACTGCCTCCTCTTTTAGTTTATAAACCTTCACCTCTCTCTTCCCTGATGCTTCTATTCTCCTTGTATCCCATCTACCTTTTACTCTCAGTGTAGCTACAACTAAAAAGTGATTTGATATATCTGTGGCCCCTCTATAAACATGTACATCCTGAAGTCTACTCAACAGTCTTTTATCTACCAATACATAATCCAACAAACTACTGTCATTTCACCCTACATCATATCTTGTATACTTATTTCTTCTCTTTTTCTTAAAATATGTATTACCTATTCAGCACGACACAAACACACACATACACACACACACACACACACACACACACACACACACACACACACACACACACACATATACAGTGGTCCCTCGTTGTTCGTAATTAATCCGTTCCTGGAGCCGTTACTATAAACTAAATTTACGATTTACGAATCAATTTTCCCCATAAGAAATAATGTAAATACAATTAATCTGTTCCTGACACCCAGAAGTATTAAAACAAAAAAATTTTTAACATGAAATATGCATGTAGTACATAAACAATACAATGGGAAATGATGAATGAAACATTAACAGCATAACACTTACCTTTATTGGAGATTCTTCTTAGTGTATGGGAGACTGGAGGAGGAGAGAGAGTGGATTGTTTATAGTTTGGAAGGGGAATCCCCTTCCATCAACACCTCAGGTACCATTTGCTTTTCTGGGGTTGCTTCTATGTTTCTTAATGCCACTAGGACCACCTTGAGAGTCACTGGAGTCCTGTCTCACAAAATAACTGTGGAGAGAGCTCTGTTTCTGGCATCTCTTTAACACTTCCCTAAAATGGCCCAAGACTTTGTCACTGTACATGTTGCCAACCTGGCTTGCAACAACCTTGTTAGGGTGATGTTTCTCCATAAAGCTTTCCATCTTACCCCACATAGTAAAAATCTCTTTAATTTCTGAAGAAGGCACCTTCTTCCATCTCTCTTCCTCCTCCTCTGCAGCAAGATTCTGAGCTGCAATGTGTTGCTCTTCCTGCTGAAGCTCTTACAGCTCCTCAGTGGTGAGCTCTTCATTGTGGTCTTCCACCAATTCTTCCACATCCTCCAAACTCACATCCAACCCCATGGAACTCCCCAGTGCCACAATTGATTTTACAACAGACATAGGCTCATTAGGGTCAGTCCCAAATTCTTCAAAATCTCTCTTGTCGACACAATCTGGCCACAATTTTCTCCAGGCAGAGTTCAAAGTCCTGGTAGTCACTCCCTCCCAAGCCATACCTATAAGGGTTATGCAGTGGAGGATGCTGAAGTGTTCTCTCCAAAATTCCCTTAGGGTCAAGTGAGTGTCTGTGGTCACAGTCAAGCACCTGTGAAACATTGCTTTTGTGTAAAGTTTTTTAAAGTTTGCAATAACCTGCTGGTCCATGGGTTGGAGGAGAGGAGTGGTATTCGGGGGCAAGAACTTTACTGTGATGAACCCAAACTCCTCAAAAATTAGGTCATCCAAGTTTGGAGGATGAGCAGGTGCATTGTCCATTACTAGCACGCACTTGAGATCCAATTTCTTTTCCAGGAGATACTCTTTCACACTAGGGCCAAACACTTCATTGAACCACTCGACGAAAATTTCCCTCGTGACCCATGCCTTACTATTAGATTTCCAAAACACACACAATTTACTCTTCATAACATTGTTTTTCCTGAACACTCTGGGATTTTTTGAATGGTACACTAGTAATGGCTTCACTTTGAAATCCCCACTAGCATTAGCACAGAACATTAGCGTCAGCCTGTCTTTCATAGGCTTGTGTCCTGGCATTGCCTTTTCCTCTTGTGTAATGAAGGTCCTCTTTGGCATTTTCTTCCAAAAGAGGCCTGTTTCGTCACAATTGAACACTTGTTCAGGTTTCAGTCCTTCAGCCTCTATGTACTCCTGGAATTCATGCACATATTTTTCAGCCGCCTTGTGGTCCGAACTGGCAGCCTCACCATGCCTTACCACACTGTGTATGCCAGTACGGTTCTTAAATCTCTCAAACCAGCCTTTGCTGGCCTTAAATTCACTCACTTCACCACTATTTGCAGGCAATTTCTTTACCAAATCTTCTTGCAACTGCCTAGCCTTTTCACAAATAAACGAAGTCATAAGAGTATCTCCTGCTAATTGTTTCTCATTTATCCACACCAATAATAACTTCTCAACCTCTTCCAGTACTGGTGATCTCATTTTTGTCAGCATAGTTACTCCCTTTGCAACAACAGCATCCTTTATTTCATTTTTCTTGGCCACTATGGAACATAAGGTTGTGTAGGGTTTCTTATACATCCTGGACAGTTCGGCCACACTTGTACCACTTTCATATTGTTCAATGATGGTTTTCTTAAATTCAATCGTATTTCTCACCTTCTTTACCACAGGCTTGGCACTAGGAGCTTTCTTTGGAGCCGTGGTAGCTTATTTAGTACTTGCAAGCACTAAAATAAATGGAATATTATGAAATATTTCGCTGGAGCACGTGAGGGGGCCTTCGCTCACTGGTAAACAATGCCAGACTGGCTGCCGCCCTGGCTCACGCCATGGGTACGCGTCCCGGACGAACTACGACTCGCGAGTCAACCTATGAAAAGCAAGTCCATGTTTATACGAAAATACCTCTATGATAGGCGAATTTTATGATTGCCGGGAACTACGAAAAGCGGGAGACCACTGTATATATATACACACACACACACACTGCTCGTGAAGGCTGGTACACCAAACAGGATGAGATTGACATTAGTCTCTGAGGCTTCACGACCACGAATGTCCCATATGGCAATCTTTCTTGAAGAAACATTTCGCCACACAGTGGCTTCATCAGTCCAACACAAAGCAGAAAGGTGTAATGTAGGGTGAGAAGTGAGTTTAATTTGTAGAAAGTCAGGTCTGGGAAGTATGGCAGCCAGCCAGGTCAGCCTCCCCACCCACACATAATATACTACATTTAATTAAAGCTCCCCAGAGCAATAAAATACATATACAGTACATTCATTAATTACCTTAAAATATTTGTAGTCTTAATGTAGGGTGAGAGTAAACGAGATAAAATGAATAAACGAGCGAGAGAATGAGTACACAAAAGAGGAGAGAAGCGGACTATGTAATGTAAACAAAAAGGCGAAGGCATTTGGTTTTGGATCATACGTCTGTATTACACCATAATACAAACACTTTTCATTGTGTACAAGTTGTCTCCACATTGATACAGTAGAATAAATAAAAAGAAACACTTCCATTCTCATGTAATACCATTTTTAGAAATGACACCCAGAGTGAAGGCATATGAAAGGAATAATTTTCTAGTTACCCCTAGTAATACAGTGGAACCTCTACTTGCAAGCGTGTCCACGTGTGAGTTTTTCCAAATACGAGCAGTCAATGGGTCGATTTTTTGCTTCCATACGCAAGCAAAATTTCTATAAGCAAGCAGACCTCAAGGCAGGTTCCTTGACACTGGTGAGAGGCTCTTGCTCTTGATCTTGGGAATTGTATCTCATTTGTTTGTTGGACTATCTTATTGAAGCTTGGGCAATGTATGATGGAAAGATGCTTCTTAACATACACTAAAAATGAAAGAAATCTAAGCATAAATAATGGAGTTCACTTCTCAGCAATTAGCCGCCCCTTAGCGGTATTTTCCCATGGTTTTTATGGTTGTATTCTCGTTTTTTTTTGGTCTCATTTGATAGAATGAAAGATATATGTATTACAGAAATAGATATGATTTTGATTGCTTTCATGATGAAAATTACCTTGAAATTGAGCTCAACGTAGGAGAAATGGTCCATTGCTTGTCTATGTTTCAGAGTAAACAAATGACGTCACTGTACATTCCAATATGCAGTCGTGAATGGGTTGACATTATTTATACAATTATTGCAATAAGGAATAACAGTAAATCTTATATTTTTTGTGTGAATAAATGTGTGAATAAATGAGGAAAATTGACTCTGCGAACCAGCAAATCCAGTTGCGAGCAACGTCACGGAACGGATTAAACTCACAAGCAGAGGTTCCACTGTATTAGTGACACATTTCCTCCGATGTTAGGCTAGAGAAACGTTATTCTTGCCATCACTCCTACAAGTTGCCTGGTTACCACATCTCATAATTTTGTTAATTTATTCTACTGTGGGGTGTATTTATCATGTTTGTATGTTATGTAGCATGTTTCTTATATAATTTTGAAGAAAATATCATAGATGGATTAATGGAAATGCCTATATTAACGTAATATACAACATTTAATGCACCCAAGAGATTATTATTATGGTGTCTTCAAGAGTATAGAGACTCTTAGTGATTTTAATGTGTACCTACATGCCAGCACAGTGTGTAAGTATATTTAGGTACAGGAACACATAAGTATAATTATCAGAACACATATAAAATATGCAATAACTTTAACCCTTTCACTGTCAGTGTCGTATTAGTACAGCTACAAGCCAGTGTTGGTGCCATATTAATACGTCAAAATTCTAGTGGCTTCAAATCTAGCGGGAGAAACCTGATAGACCTACATGTGAGAGAATGGGTCTGCATGGTCAATATGAACAGTACAAAAAAAAATCCTGCAGCACACAGTGTATGGGGAAAGAAAAACTCCAACTTTTTTGGTTTAAAACGCCAAGCTTGAGGTGTATTTTTGTACCATATTTATGGTTGTATTCACATTTTCTTGGTCTCATTTGATAGAATGGAAGATATATTACAGAAGTAGAGATGATTTTGATTGGTTTCATGATGAAAAGTACCTTGAAATTGAGCTCAAAGTAGCAGAAATGTTCGATTTTTGCCGATTTCCAAGAATAAACAAATGATGTCACCATCCAATATATGGCCAACTGGTCAGTCTAATATGCAGTCATGAATAGGATGACATTATTTACACAATTATTACAATAATGCAGTAATCTGTACAACAGTAAATCTTCTATTTTTTGTGTTTACCTGGAGTTTACCTGGAGAGAATTCCGGGGGTCAACGCCCCCGCGGCCCGGTCTGTGACCAGGCCTCCTGGTGGATCAGAGCCTGATCAACCAGGCTGTTACTGCTGGCTGCACGCAAACCAACGTACGAGCCACAGCCCGGCTGGTCAGGAACCGACTTTAGGTGCTTGTCCAGTGCCAGCTTGAAGACTGCCAGGGGTCTGTTGGTAATCCCCCTTATGTGTGCTGGGAGGCAGTTGAACAGTCTCGGGCCCCTGACACTTATTGTATGGTCTCTTAACGTGCTAGTGACACCCCTGCTTTTCATTGGGGGGATGTTGCATCGTCTGCCAAGTCTTTTGCTTTCGTAGTGAGTGATTTTCGTGTGCAAGTTCGGTACTAGTCCCTCTAGGATTTTCCAGGTGTATATAATCATGTATCTCTCCCTCCTGCGTTCCAGGGAATACAGGTTTAGGAACCTCAAGCGCTCCCAGTAATTGAGGTGTTTTATCTCCGTTATGCGTGCCGTGAAGGTTCTCTGTACATTTTCTAGGTCAGCAATTTCACCTGCCTTGAAAGGTGCTGTTAGTGTGCAGCAATATTCCAGCCTAGATAGAACAAGTGACCTGAAGAGTGTCATCATGGGCTTGGCCTCCCTAGTTTTGAAGGTTCTCATTATCCATCCTGTCATTTTTCTAGCAGATTGCGATTGATACAATGTTATGGTCCTTGAAGGTGAGATCCTCCGACATGATCACTCCCAGGACTTTGACGTTGGTGTTTCGCTCTATTTTGTGGCCAGAATTTGTTTTGTACTCTGATGAAGATTTAATTTCCTCGTGTTTACCATATCTGAGTAATTGAAATATCTCATCGTTGAACTTCATATTGTTTTCTGCAGCCCACTGAAAGATTTGGTTGATGTCCGCCTGGAGCCTTTCAGTGTCTGCAATGGAAGACACTGTCATGCAGATTCGGGTGTCATCTGCAAAGGAAGACACGGTGCTGCGGCTGACATCCTTGTCTATGTCGGATATGAGGATGAGGAACAAGATGGGAGCGAGTACTGTGCCTTGTGGAACAGAGCTTTTCACCGTAGCTGCCTCGAACTTTACTCTGTTGACTACTCTCTGTGTTCTGTTAGTGAGGAAATTATAGATCCATCGACCGACTTTTCCTGTTATTCCTTTAGCACGCATTTTGTGCGCTATTACGCCATGGTCACACTTGTCGAAGGCTTTTGCAAAGTCTGTATATATTACATCTGCATTCTTTTTGTCTTCTAGTGCATCTAGGACCTTGTCGTAGTGATCCAATAGTTGAGACAGACAGGAGCGACCTGTTCTAAACCCATGTTGCCCTGGGTTGTGTAACTGATGGGTTTCTAGATGGGTGGTGATCTTGCTTCTTAGGACCCTTTCAAAGTTTTTTTATGATATGGGATGTTAGTGCTATCGGTCTGTAGTTCTTTGCTGTTGCTTTACTGCCCCCTTTGTGGAGTGGGGCTATGTCTGTTGTTTTTAGTAACTGTGGGACGACCCCCGTGTCCATGCTCCCTCTCCATAGGATGGAAAAAGGCTCATGATAGGGGCTTCTTGCAGTTCTTGATGAACACGGAGTTCCATGAGTCTGGCCCTGGGGCAGAGTGCATGGGCATGTCATTTATCACCTGTTCGAAGTAATTTGGCATCAGGATAACATTGGATAGGCTTGTGTTAACCAAATTCTGTGGCTCTCTCATAAAAAATTCATTTTGATCTTCGACTCTCAGTCTGGTTAGCGGCTTGCTAAAAACTGAGTCATACTGGGACTTGAGTAGCTCACTCATTTCCTTGCTGTCATCTGTGTAGGACCCATCTTGATTAAGTAGGGGCCCAATACTGGACGTTGTTCTCGACTTTGATTTGGCATAGGAGAAGAAATACTTTGGGTTTCTTTCGATTTCATTTATGGCTTTTAGTTCTTCTCGCGATTCCTGACTCCTATAAGATTCCTTTAGCTTAAGTTCGATGCTTACTATTTCTCTGACCAGTGTCTCCCTACGCATTTCAGATATACTGACCTCTTTTAGCCGCTCAGTTATTCTTTTCCGTCGCCTGTAAAGGGAGCGCCTGTCTCTTTCTATTTTACATCTACTCCTCCTTTCTCTTAGAGGAATAAGCCTTGTGCATACATCAAGTGCCACCAAGTTAATCTGTTCTAGGCATAAGTTGGGGTCTGTGTTGCTTAGTCTATCTTCCCAGCTTATATTGGTTAGGACTTGGTTTACTTAGTCTGACTTTATGTTTTTGTTACTGAAGTTGAATTTGGTGAATGCTCCCTCATGACTAATCTCATTATGCCGGTCTGGGGCTCCATGCATACATGTCTGAACCTCAATTGTGTTGTGATCTGAGTATATTGTTTTTGATATGGTGACATTTCTTATCAGATCATCATTGTTAGTGAAGATGAGGTCTAGTGTATTCTCCAGTCTAGTAGGCTCTATTATTTGCTGGTTTAAATTGAATTTTGTGCAGAGATTTAAAAGCTCGTGTGAGTGTGAGTTTTCATCAGAGCTGCCTCCTGGTGTTATTACTGCAACAATATTATTTGCTATATTCCTCCATTTTAGGTGTCTTAAGTTGAAATCCCCCAGGAGAAAGATGTTGGGTGCAGGAGCTGGAAGATTTTCCAGACAGTGGTCAATTTTTAACAGCTGTTCCTGGAATTGCTGGGATGTTGCATCCAGAGGCTTGTAGACTACCACAATGACTAGGTTTTGGTTCTCGACCTTTACTGCTAAAACTTCCACTACATCATTTGAGGCATTAAGCAGTTCTGTGCAAACAAGTGACTCTGCAATGTACAGGCATACCCCCCCCCCATTTGCCTGTTCACTCTGTCACATCTGTATAGGTTGTAACCTGGGATCCATATTTCGTTGTCCAAGTGATCCTTTATGTGGGTCTCAGTGAAAGCCGCGAACATTGCCTTTGCCTCTGCAAGCAGTCCACGGATGAAAGGTATTTTGTTGTTTGTTGCTAGTTTTAGACCCTGTATATTTGCAAAGAAGAATGTCACCGGACTGGTGGTATTGTTGGTACTGGGAGGGGGGGATTTTTTTTCCGGCATTAGTATCTGTATCTGTTGGTTTGAAGTGGAGGCCATCGACTGTGGTTCCACTCCAGGAATGACTGGATTTGGTGTACGATTTCTGCCATTTCCTGCCAGCTTTTTTTCCTTCCTGGCACTAAAAAACCTCTCCCTCTTGAGTGGCTATGGCTACCCAGGTTTTCCCATGGCCTGGATGTTTTGTATCTTTTTGTCCCCTTTAGATGGTGTGCCTGGCAATTTAAGTTATAGCACAGTCTTTCCTGTACTGAAGAGGTACACATTTCAGGGAGAAAAAGCTTACAGGAAGGGAGTTTGCATTTTCCTGTTGTCATATGGGCACGGCATTTTCTAGGGTGGTCATAGTTGCACGTCCCGTTTGTTTTTCCAGATTTCTCATGTCTGCAGATACCAAGTGCATAGTATGTGCACCGTCTTGGTTTCCGTTTGCCTTGGGTTTCTGTGACTGTATTCCCTGTTGGTGCATGTTTCCCTGTCTTATTCCTATCCTCCCTAGCACCAACAATGGAGCTCCCACCAGTTGTTTTTGGTAATATATCCTCACTATTGCTAGTGGAGTCCTCTTGTTTGCTATTTCCTGTGGTATTTCTAGTTTGCAATATTGGTTTTATCTTATCTTTGACTACACTTGTTTCCCCACTACGGCTCCTGTCCCCTATGAGGTCATTTATTTGTATTCCTTTCTGCGTATAATTCCCGACTACCTGGACAAAATCTCCAGCTTCACCATTACTGTCTCCCAGGACAGCGCCTCCAGCTTCACCATTACTGTCTCCCAGGACAGCACCTCCAGCTTCACCATTACTGTCTCCCAGGACAGCACTATCGGCCCCACATTTACTGACTACCAGGACATCACCTCCAGCCTTACAGTTTCTGATTACATGGCCAGTATCAAGGGCAGTACCATTCAGCCCAGACTTTTTATGTTCCCATCTGTTGTAGAAAGCTTCCAGGTTGTCTATGAAAGCAGCTTTGATGTTATCCTCTTTTAATACCCTTGTGATTTTAGTCCACAGATTTATCTCATTTGGGCATACCCAAAAACACTTCCCTGTTTTAATACTGCTTGTAGCTAGTTCTTGGATATCTGCACAAGGGGCGTGACACCAATTTCCACAAAAATGACAATTTATCCATGTGGAAGCCCGTTTGTTTGATTGACTGCAGACTACACAGAGCTTCATAATGATTTGAATGGTTGATTTACTGTGAATAGAAATTCAAAATGGAAAGCAAGAGTAATATAAGAGGGGCTGGGAGATGTGACTAATGAACAGAGAAAACATTATTTTAGTCCTAGGAATGTTAGTATTGTTAATTCTGGACCCTATTTTGAAATTGGCCTTACTCAAATTGTGTATGAAATTGGCCAAATTCCAATTTCTGATCACTTTATTGGGTAGTTGAAATCGGTAAATGGGAGTTTTTTGTACTCAATAGAACAAATGGAGTTCTAGCAAAATAGCTATGAGTTTGGTTGACTGGAACAATAGAACTGGCCGAAGATGGGGCTCAAAGTGGGCAAAATTGTTCATGCATAAACACTGCCGAGACCGCTAAATTTGCGAAAGAGTAATTCCACAAGTTTTCCATCAAATTTCATACTTTTGGTGTCATTACCATCGGGAAAAGATTCTCTATCGTTTCATGAGAAAAAATATTTTGTTTTTAAAATCTTCAACAGTGAGAGCAGTTTGTGAGCAAGAGTCTCGACAGTGAAAGGATTAAAACACTGGAAATTTTGTAAAGTTTCCAAACATAACAGACAGATGTGCTCACAGAGAATGTAAACAAACCAGGTGGGGCATGCAGTATTAAAGATGGGGAGCTGTATAGCAAGTTTTGGTCATAATTTAAAATAGCCATATTAGCAAAATGCTATAAAGCAAAATGCCATAAAGTGGGGCCCTACTACATATATATAAGGGAGCTCTATAATGGAGCTCACATGGTTCTCTTTTAAAGCCTCTCTGAAGTCTATCCTAGGATAGACAAGCTGCTGGTGGACATGCAGCTGCAAATACCGTCTCTGAATGCCATTTATCACTGTAATAGTCATGAGTGCTAAACTCACAGGGGCTGTGGAGCAGATGGACCTGTCCAGGCCAGGACCACAGTTCAATCCTCCCGTCTGCTCTTACGTTTGTTTACAGTCATTTGTTGTGATCTACATCGTGTACGGCACCTTAAGACCTGTAAATATGTTTGACTTTATAATAATAATAATAATAATAATAATAATCATAGGAATTATAATAATAATAATAATAATAATAATAATAATATAGCAATAATAATAATTCTATTAATAATAATAGTACAATGGAACCACAAATATCGGCCGTAATTAGTTCCAGAAGGTCGGCCTAAATTCAAAATGGCCTAAATTCAAAATGGCCTAAATTCGAAGCAATATTTCCCATAAGAATTAATGTAAATACAATTAATCCATTCCAGACACCCAAAAATAATAAAAAAATACATTTTGTAAAGTTTAACTATAGTTTTACATACACAAAACAATGATAAACAAATATAATACAAAACATCCATACTTATAATAATACAATACAAAACATCCATACTTATTACTGCACCTATTACATACATAGAACACTTAACTCTGATATTAACCCTCCCCTCAAACATCTCCTTGCCAACCTCAACAGAACACATGACCATAACACAAGGCACAGATCACTCTTTGATGTTCCTCGTGTCCACCTCACACTATACAAAAACTCAATGCACATAAAAGGCCCTAAAATCTGGAATTCATTACCTGTGAATATAAAAGAAACACTGTCTGTTTATAAATTCAAGTCTCTTCTCAAAAATCACTTACCCACAGCTAAATAAATACTGAATAATTGTATCTCATACAGGAAGGCCCCACTTATACGGCGGGTTAGGTTCCAGGCTACCGCCGTAAAGCAGAAACCGCCGTAAAATGGAACACCCTTTTTTTCCACTTACAAATGCATACAAACACTAGATAACAAGTTTACACTAACATATATTATGTTAGCAATAGAACCAGGCATCAAAAAACAATAAAAAAGTACAATACACACATAGTGCACTCATTACTTACCTTAAAATATTTATAGTCTTAATCTAGGGTGAGACAAGTAGTATTTATTGTAAGAAATCAAGTGTGGTATGTATTGTAATAGCCAGGCTACCTCACCAGGCCACCCCACCCACACATACTATTCTATGATATTTAAGCATCCCAGAGCGATAAAATGTATATACAGTTCACTCATTACTTACCTTAAAATATTTGTAGTCTTAATGTAGGGTCAGGAGTAAGTAAATGAGATAAAACGAATAAATGAGAGAGAGAAAGAATGAGTACATGAGAGGTAACAGGCGCAGAGTTACGTAAACAAACCAGGCTCCCACATCTTATATTTATGTTTATTTATTCTATTGTGGGGTGTATTTATCATCTTTTTATGTTATGTATCGTGTTTATTATATAATTTTGAAAAAAATATCATGGCTGGATTAATGAATATGTGTATATTACCGTAATATACGACATTTAATGAGACTCGGTGACTATTGTTATTATGGCGTCACTTGTGGAAGTCGTCTGCTCACATCTCACATTTATGTTTATTTATTCTACTGTGGGGTGTATTTATCTTATTTATATGTTATGCATCGTGTTTATTATATAATTTTGAAAAAAATATCATGGATGGATTAATGAAAATGTGTATATTACCGTAATATACGACATTTAATGAGACTCGGTGACTATTGTTATTATGGCGTCACTTGTGGAAGTCGTCTGCTCACATCTCACATTTATGTTTATTTATTCTACTGTGGGGTGTATTTATCTTATTTATATGTTATGCATCGTGTTTATTATATAATTTTGAAAAAAATATCATGGATGGATTAATGAAAATGTGTATATTAACGTAATATACGACATTTAAATGACTCGATGTATGTAAGTTTATTTAGGTACAGGTATACATAAGTATAATTATCAGAGTATATATAAAATATGAAATAACTTTTAAAAACATTTGAAATTTTGGAGTTTCCAGACAAAATGGAGAGACTTAGTGCTTACTGAGCTCATGGAGAATGTAAACAAACAGGGTGGGGCACGGTGACCGTATTAGAAAGTCAGGTGGGGGGAGCCGTATAGTGAGTTTTGGTCATAATTTGAAATGTCCGTATTAGCGGAACGCCGTAAAGTGAAACGCCGTAAAGCGGGGCCTTCCTGTATATGTATCTCATATATGTATCTCGTATATGTATCTCATATATGTATCTCATTATTGTATCTCATTAACATCAACCTGTGACCCAATCAAACTTTGTTACTATTTAATTTCATTACCTAACATAATACTCCATTCTAGTGATTACATTCTAGTGATTACATTCTAGTGATTACATTCTAGTGATTACATTCTAGTGATTACATTCTAGTGATTACATTCTAGTGATTACATTCTAGTTATTACATTCTAGTGATTACATTCTAGTGATTACATTCTAGTGATTACATTCTAGTGATTACATTCTAGTGATTACATTCTAGTGATTACATTCTAGTGATTACACAGCAACACAGTAAATGACCATATGACCTGTCTTTGTAATATTCATTTGTGCTAAATTGTTATGTGTTTACAATAATTTTTGTACCACTGAATATATCATTGTTTAGTTAATCTTAAGTTAATTTTAAGCTGCCTATAATGTTCTACATACAAGGGACTTTGACATGTTGCACTGTAAAAATTGTATTCCTTGTACTTCTCTGTATCATATTCAAATTAATAAATAAATAAATAAATAAATATAAACATTATGTAGCTTTACTGAAGACTGTTGTTGGTATATGGAAGAAAGTGAAGATGAGAGAGGAAGTTGATGTTAGTGTTTGGAAGGTGAATCTTCCTCCATGAGAACTTAAGGTATTAAGTCCCTATCTGGGGTTACTTCCCTTCTTTGTCTGTTAATGTCACTGGGACCAGCTTCAGAGTCACTGGGACCAGCTTCAGAGTCACTGGGACCAGCTTCAGAGTCACTGGGACCAGCTTCAGAGTCACTGGGACCAGCTTGAGAGTCACTGGGACCAGCTTGAGAGTCACTGGGACCAGCTTGAGAGTCACTGCAGCTTTGAGTCACTGGACCAGCTTGAGAGTCACTGGGACCAGCTTGAGAGTCACTGGGACCAGCTTGAGAGTCATGGGACACTTGAGAGTCACTGGACCAGCTTGAGAGTCACTGGGACCAGCTTGAGTTCATGGGCAGCTTGAGTCACTGGGACCAGCTTGAGAGTCACTGCATCCTTGTTTCACAAAATATCTGTCCAGAGAGGTCTGTTGCTGGTGTCTCTTTAAAATTTCCCTGAATTGGGACAAGGTTCTGTCACTGAACATGTTGCAGATGTAGCTTGTTTCAGCTTGGTCAGGGTGATATTTCCCAGCAAAACCTTGCACCCTAGTCCACATTGCACAAATCTCCCTAATCTCTGAAGAAAGCATGTCCTTCACTCCCTCTTCCTCCTCCTCTGAAGCAAGTTCCTCAGCTGTGGTCTATTGCTGTTCCCAAAGACACAACTGATTCCACAACAGGCGTAGTGCCATCAGGGTCAGCCTCAAGCCCTTCAAAATCTTTCTCGAGGACACATTCTGGCCACAATTTTCTCCAAGGAGAGTTCAAAGTCCTGGAAGTCACTCCCTGCCAAGCCTTACCTATAAGGCTTATGCAGTTGTAAATATTAAAGTGTTTCCTCCAGAACTCTCTTAGGGTCAATTCAGTGTCTGAGGTCACTTCAAAGCACCTTTGAAACACTGATTTTGTGAAATGACCTGCTGGTCCATGGGCTGGATGACAGGAGTGGTGTTAGGAGGCAAGAACTTCACTGTTATAAAACTGAAATCCCTAGACAATAGGTCTACCAAGTTTGGAGGATGAGCAGGAGTATTGTCCAGTACCAGGAGGCACTTGAGTGGCAATTTCTTTTCCAGGAGGTATTTTTTCACACTCGGGCCAAACACTTCATCGACCCATTCAATGAAAATTTGCCTTGTGACCTATGCCTTATTGTTAGCCCTCCATATCACACACAATCTACTCATGACGACACTGTTTTTCTTGAACCTTCTGGGATTTTCAGAGTGATACACCAGTAAAGGCTTCACTTTGAAATCCCCACTAGCATTAGCACAGAACAAAAGAGAAAGCCTATCCTTCATAGGCTTGTGCCCTGACAGTGCCTTTTCCTCCTGCATGATGTAGGTCCTCTTCGGCGTTTTCTTCCAAAAGAGGCATCTGAACACTTGTTGGGGTGGAATTCTTCACTCTTTACATACCCCTTGAATTTCTGCATAAATTTTTCAGCCGCATGTTCGTCTGAACTTGCAGCCTCATCATGTGTATGCCACTATGCTTCTTAAATCTGTCTAACCAGCCTCTGCTGGCCTTAAATTCACTAACATCAGCACTAGTTCCATACATTTTCTTTATGAAATCCACGTGCAACTGCCTTGCCTTTTCATAAATGATTGTCTCTGAAACACTATCTCCTGCTAACTGTTTCTCGCTGATCCACAACAACAACTTCTCCACATCTTGCACTGTTTGTGATCTCTTTTTTCATTAACATGTTTACCCCTTTCCTCGATTTGTTCTTTCTTTGCAGGGATGGAAGTGATTGTTGATTTGGATTTCCCATACATCCTGGCAAGTTCCAGCACCCGCACACCACTCTCATATTTTTCAATAACTTCTTTCTTAAATTCCATCGTGTTTCTCACTTTCTTTACCAAAGGGCTGGCACTCTGAACTTTCATTTGGGCCATGGTGGCTTATTTCACAGTCGTACTTAATAAACAAGCACAAAAACCAATGGATTTTACGAAAATGTTTGGATGAATGCGAGGAGCGTGTGCTCATTCACCAAGACACAGGAAGACTGACTCGCCTACACATGGCATCCCGGCGGGAGGAGGGCTGATGCGTATAATACAGATGCTTTATGAGACACCGGCCAAAATATGGAGCAAAATTTCCACCCAAAAACCGGCCTAAATACGAATCTGCTGATAAACGCAGCGGCCGATATTCGGGGTTCCACTGTAATATTAACCCGTAAACAGTCCAAATGTATATGTATACATGTATACGTTTTTACCGCTAGTGCCCCAAACGTATATACACGTTTTATTTTTCCTGCCTTCAAATTTGGCACGATTGGCCTGAGATGCCTTGTCAGCATAGAATGGGTCCTAACACTCAGTGTGCGTGGTATTAAAAAAATCTGGGACCACTTAGTACCTTGTGGGAGCACCAGTTCAACCGAGCGCCAGCTAGAGCAAACAGCGCAGCAAACACCTGGGATTCACTGATTTTATGAAGTATTAACTCTCCTATTTTAAGATGAAACTGATTTTGATCCCAAGTTTAGTAGCCTTGAGGTGGATGTGGCCATAAGTGGTCGATGAAATATCAAAAAACTAAGATAATAACCCATGCGCAACATTTGAGCATTTGAGCCAGCTGGCTAGCTGGCTGGCTGGCTGGCTGGCTGGCTGGCTGGCTGGCTGGCTGGCTGGCTGGCTGGCTGGCTGCATGGCTGGCTGGCTGGCTGGCTGGCTGCATGGCTGGCTGGCTAGCTGGCTGGCTGGCTGGCTGGCTGGCTGGCTGCATGGCTGGCTGGCTGGCTGGCTGGCTGGCTGGCTGGCTGGCTGGCTGGCTGCATGGCTGGCTGGCTGGCTGGCTGGCTGGCTGCATGGCTGGCTGGCTGGCTGCGTGGCTGGCTGGCTGGCTGGCTGGCTGCATGGCTGGCTGCATGGCTGGCTGGCTGGCTGGCTGCATGGCTGGCTGGCTGTGTAGCTGGCTGGCTGTGTAGCTGGCTGGCTGGCTGCATGGCTGGCTGGCTTGCTGGCTGGCTGGCTGGTTGGCTGGCTGCATGGCTGGCTGCATGGCTGGCTGGCTGCATGGCTGGCTGGCTGCATGGCTGGCTGGCTGGCTGGCTGGCTAGCTGGCTGGCTGCATGGCTGGCTGGCTGCATGGCTGGCTGGCTAGCTGGCTGGCTGGCTGGCTGGCTGGCTGGCTGGCTAGCTGGCTGGCTGGCTGGCTGGCTGGCTGGCTGGCTGGCTGGCTGGCTGGCTGGCTGGCTGGCTGACTGGCTGGCTGGCTGGCTGACTGGCTGGCTGGCTGGCTGGCTGGCTGCATGGCTGGCTGGCTGGCTGGCTGGCTGGCTGGCTGGCTGGCTGGCTGGCTGACTGGCTGGCTGGCTGACTGGCTGGCTGGCTGGCTGGCTGGCTGGCTGGCTGCATGGCTGGCTGCATGGCTGGCTGGCTGGCTGCATGGCTGGCTGGCTGCATGGCTGGCTGGCTGCATGGCTGGCTGGCTGGCTGGCTGCATGGCTGGCTGGCTGTGTGGCTGGCTGGCTGGCTGCATGGTTGGCTGGCTGGCTGGCTGGCTGAGTGGCTGGCTGGCTGCATGGCTGGCTGGCTGGCTGGCTGCGTGGCTGGCTGGCTGCGTGGCTGGCTGGCTGCGTGGCTGGCTGGCTGGCCTGGTTCTATTTTCATTTGTCTGTCTCTATCTATCTGTCTGTCTCACTGTCTCTGTCTATCTGTCTCTATCTATCTCTGTCTATCTCTTTCTATCTGTCTGTCTATCTCTATTTCACAGGTACACATAAAGACAAGTATACGTAGTATAAATTACCTAGGATAACCCTAAAAATCCAGACAAAGTGCTATACTCTGCTTGAAGATGTGAGTAACCGTGATGACGGTCTTGTGGCTGTCTCTGAGACAGAGAGTTAGATGGATAGACAGATAGACAGGGAGCTTGACAGACAGGCAAACAGACAGACAGACATGTTTGTGTACCAGCCAAAACAAAGCAGGGCCAATGCTCATCAAATGTCACCTCTAATCTTTTCTTATCAAGTGTTATCACTGCACCCTCGTGTATGCTCATCAAATGTCAGCTCTTATCAGATGTTATCTCATATTATCACATCACTGTCAGGGTGGACTTTGTTTTTCATGCTTCAAGCCAACTTATTATTACCTATTATTATTATTATTATTATTATTATTATTATTATTATTATTATTATTATTATTATTCTCCTCCTCCTCTTCCTTCTTCTCCTCCTCCTTCTCCTCTTCCTCCTCCTTATTGTTATTATATACTTCACATATCCAAAACGTTGCTGGGATCTATAAATACTTTGTATATATTCCAATGACCAAGGCAGGTGTAGATGTCCACCTGTCAGTGTGTTTGTGACAATGTGATTACAATTTCAGTACGTAATACTAGTGTCAGAACAAAGATTGCTTATAAAATGACAAGAACTACTACAAATTGTAATTATCAGAACATAAAAATTATATAAATATGAAAATAGAAAAAAAAAAGGGTATATCAGCAACACTTCTGCAAGCGGCAGGACTCGACGTTGCTGTCACGTGAGCATCCAGTGCCAACTTCTCGGCCTCATATCTCGGTAAGTACTCACCCTAATTTTTTTTTTTTATCCTATAACACTAAGAAAAATGTGCTCTTTATTTTCATTAAATTTTTTTTTTTTTTTTTTCAAAATATTCAGGGCACTGGGGTAGTGTACGTATATATACGTTTGGACCATTTACAGGTTAATAAACAAACAATCAAAACAAATTTTTTTATTTCTTTGCATGATTACAATGAGATTATGAAATTACAATAGTGAGTTGCAGTGTAAAGAGCTACTATCATGCCCGGGCATTATGGGCAGACTTAATTTAATGGCTTACAGACTACTTAATACTGTACTAAAGAAATTGATCCTAGTTTGTTTAAGTTGTACATCTTTTTTTTGTTTATAGTAGACAATAATTTTACTCTAATTACAATAGTTTCAATAATAAATATTGAAATAATATATATTATATAATACTGTGAGTTGGTGAAGGTAGTCTACAGTACGAGAATGTTACAATTAGGTGTAGGGCAGTATTGTTTTGGGTCGGTATTTATACTACAATGTAGTATTAACCCTTTCAGGGTCCGTCCCGTAGATCTACGGTTTTACGTTCAGGGTCCAAACCGTAGATCTACGCCATGAGCTCAGCTCACTCTGATAAACTGTGAGTGGTACATTTGGGCCTAGATATGAGAGAATACATCTATGTGGTATGTGTGCACCACATAAAACAGATCCTGCAGCACACTGTGCATAATGAGAGAAAAAAAATGAAATCATGATTTTTCGATTAAAACAGCAACTTTGCAGTGTTTTTTCGTTTTTTTTTTATAGTTGTATTTGCGATTTCTTGGTCTCATTTGATAGAATGGAAGACATATTACAGAAATAGAGATTATTTTGATTGGTTTTAGCATCGGAAATGGCTTGAAACTGAGCTCAAAGTAGCAGAAATGTTAAATTTTTGCCGATATTCAAGAGTAAACAAACGACCTCACACGTCTAATACACATCAGCTGGTGGGTCTAATATACATTCACAAATATGGTGATGATATTTATACAATTATTACAGTATTGCATAACAGTAAATCTTCTATTTTTTGGTGTGAATAAAAATTCATTATGTGAATAAAAAATCAAAATGGAATTTATTTGTAAAGCCTCAAAACATAACTAATGAACAGAGGAAATGTTAGTTTAGTGCTAGGAATGCCTACATTGTTCATTCTGGACCCTATTTTGAAATTGGAATATTTTGAACTTTGTGTTAAATTGGCCAAATTAACAATTTCCGATCACTTTATTTTGTAGTTGAAAACAGTTGACTTGGCGATTTCTTGTGCTCAATCGATAGAATAGAAGTAATACTAGTGAAATAGCTAAGAATTTGGTTGATTGGAATAATGTAATTGGCCTAAAATGGGAGTCAAAGTCGGCAAAATCGCCGATTCGTAAATATCGCTGACACATCAAAATTCGCGAGAGCATAATTTCGTCAATTTTCCACCAATTTTCGTACTTTTTGTTTTATTACCTTCACAAAAAGATTCTCTACGATTTCATAAGAAAAAATAACAAATTTTTTTTTTTAAATATCTTGGACACTGGTGCGTGACTCCAGATTTGGGCCTTGGACCCTGAAAGGGTTAATAATGTATGAACTTTGGGCATCTAGAGTTGAAGTCTTAAGATTTAGGTAATTGGGAGATTTTTGGTAAAGTTAAATATTGAGTATTGAATATTTAGTTTAGGGTGAGTAGGTGGTTTTTGAGAAGAGCCTTAAATTGGTGTTCAGACCAGGTTACTCTAGTATTTACTGGTAAAGAATTCCAAATTTTGGGGCCCTTTATGTGCAAAGAGTTTTTACACAGTGAGATATGGACACGGGGAACACCAAAAAGAGATCTGTGTTTTATGTTGTGGTTGTGTATCCTGTTATGGTTGGTGAGAAGTTTGAGTGGAGGGTTTATGTTTGTGTGTAGTGTTCTATGTATGTATCAGGCACATGAATAAGTATGGATGTTCTTAACGGTGAGCAAATTTAGACTTCTGAATATTGGTGGAGTATGCTGTCTGGAGTGGGAATTTGTTATCATTCTGACTGCAGCTTTTTGCTGGGTTATTAGTTGTCTTGGGAGAGCTGATTGTGGAACATTAGTACCGTATCTTTGATAGCATGCCTACTGTCTTGGTTTTCTTAGAAATTAGTTGAGTGTGTCGGGGAATTTTTGAGGTACTGTAAAAGGGGATTCCTGGGAATTTTTCTGTCTGTGAGGGTGATCGTTTAGCGTTAAGTGGAACTTTTGCTGCTCTGTTTCCAAATGAATAAAAGTTTTGCAGTTTTGAGGGTATTTTTTTTGTCATCATCCAGTAGATATTTTCTGCAATTCAGCATTAACAGTTTTGGGCCCATATGCTGGGTTTGGGTGAGAGAAGACGTAGTCGTGTCACTGCAATTAATATGGTTTTGGTAGCTGTGATGCATTCGGGGGTCATTGATGTAAATGAAAAATAATAATTATGATAATGAAAAAATAATAAAAAAAATTAAAATAAAATAATATAAATAAAAAAATAAAATAATAATAATTATTTTTATTATTAACAAAAAAAAAAAAAAAAATCATAATTATAAAAATTTACACATGTTACTATGAAAAAAACAGCTACAGGGGGAGTTGAATGACAGCTCTGGGCCCTTTTCATTTGCAATCAGGACATCTCAGGAGTTTGAAAGGTTGCAAAATCACTCAAACCCCAATATTATATGGCCCCATTATTTTATAATCTGGGGGACACTAAACCCATAGGGATTATACAGCACCTGAGGGGGATGTCAGGGAACGGGGGCAAATCCAATTCCTTAGATCAAGACCCCCTACCAGGGGGCAAGGTACCTCGTGAGGGGAAAAAAATTGGCCCTCAATGTCCACTTAAAAAAAAATAATAAACAAGGGCCCCCTGCTTTATGGTGCTCCCTTACGGCGTTCCGCTAATCGGACATTTCAAATTCACCAAAACTCACAATTTCAGCTCCCCCCACCCGTTTTTAATTTGGTCAGCGCGCCGCACCTGGTCGTTTTTACCATTTTTGTCAGCACGTAATTTCCCTTATGTCGGGAAACTTTTACAAATTTTAAGTACAGTATTTTAAAGTTTTTTTTCATGTTTTTACTTTTTTTTTTATTAAACAACGCCTTTTCCACCAAGGCAAGTATCCGCCAAGGCAAGATGGCCGGGCCCAAAGGCAAGTGGCCGCCAAGGCAAGGTGTCCACCCAAGGAAGATGGCCCCAAGGCAAGGTGTCCACCAAGGGAAGTGGGCCCCCAAGGGAAGGTCACCAAGGCAAGGTGTCCACAAGGCAAGGTGGCCCCCAAGGCAAGGGGGGTTCCCAAACCCCCAAAGGGAAGGTTCCCCCAAGGGAAGGTGCCACCAAGGGGAAGGTGGCCCCCAAGGGAAGGTGGCCAAACTCCACCCAAAGGGAAGGGGCCACCAAGGCAAAGGGGGCCACCAAGGCAAGGGGTCCACCAAGGCAAAGGGGTCCACCAAGGAAGGTGGCCACCAAGGGAAGGTTTCACCAAGGCAAAGGTGTCCACCAAGGGAAGGGGGCCACCAAAGGCAAGGTGGCACCCGGAAGGTGTCCCCAAGGCAAAAGGGCCCCAAGGCAAGGTGTCCACCAAGGCAAGGTGGCCACCAAGGCAAGGTGCCACCAAGGGAAGATGGCCACCCAAACAAGGGGTCACCAAAGGCAAGATGGCCACCAAGGGAAGGGGTCCACCAAGGCAAGGTGTCCCCAACAAGGTGGCCACCAAGGCAAGTGGCCACCAAGGCAAAATGGCCCCCAAGGGAAGGTGTCCACCAAGGAAGGTGTCCACCAAGGCAAGGGGGGCCACCAAGGCAAGATGGCCCCCAAGGCAAGGTGTCCACCAAAACAAGGGGTCCCCCAAAGCAAGGTGGCCACCAAGGCAAATGGGCCCCCAAGGAAGGTGTCCACCAAGGCAAGGTGTCCACCAAAGGGAAGGTGGCCCCCAAGGCAAGATGGGCCCCCAAGGGAAGGTTCCACCAAGGCAAGGTGTCCCAAAGGCAAGGTGGCCCAAGGGAAGGTGGCCCCCAAGGGAAGATGGGCCCCCAAAAGGGAAATGGTCACCAAGGGAAGATGGCCCCCAAGGCGGGTGTCCACCAAAGGGAAGGTGTCCCCAAGGCAAGGTGTCCCCCAAGGGAAGGGGGCCCCAAGGCAAAGGGGTTCTACCAAGGCGGGTCCCCAAGGCAAGGGTTACCAAGGCAAGGTGTCCCCCAGGGAAGGTTACCAAGGCAAAGGGTCCACCCAAAGGCAAGGTGTCTACCAAGGAAGGTGGCCACCAAAGGGAAGGGTCCCCCCAAGGCAGGTGTCCACCCCAAGGGAAGGTGTCCCCCAAGGCAAGGTGGGCCCCCAAGGCAAGGGGCCACCAAGGGAAAGGGGTCCCCAAGGCAAGGGGTCCACCAAAGGGAAGGTTCTACCAAGGCAAAGGGGGCCCCCAAGGCAAAAGGGGTCCACCAAGGCAAGGGGTCCACCAAGGCAAGGGGTCCCCCAAGGCAAGGGGGCTACCCAAGGGAAGGTGGCCACCAAGGCAAAGGGGTCCCCCAAGGCAAGGTGTCCCCCAAGGCAAGGGGGCCACCCAAAGGGAAGGTGGCCCCCAAGGGAAGTGGCCCCCAAGGCAATGTCCCCAAAGGGAAGGTGGCCCAAGGCAAGGTGCCCAAGGCAAGGTGTCCCCCAAGGCAAAGGGGGCCCCCAGGCAAGGTGTCTCCAAAGGGAAGGTGGCCCCAAGGCAAGGTTCCACCAAGGCAAGGGGGCCCCAAAGGGAAGGGGTCCACCCAAGGGAGGTGGCCACCAAGGGAAGGTGTCCACCAAGGCCGGGTGGCCACCACGGAAAAGGGGGCCACCCAAAGGGAAAGGGGGCCACAAGGCAAGGTGGCCACCAAAGGAAGGTGGCCCCCAAGGCCCAAAGGGGGCCACCAAGGCAGGGTGTCCACCAAGGCAAAGGGGGCCCCAAGGAGGGTGGCCACCAAGGCAAGGGCCACCAAAGGAAAAAGGGGCCACCCCGGAAAGGTGGCCACCAAAGGAAGGGGCCCCCAAGGCAAGGTGGCCACCAAGGCAAGGTGGCCCCCAAGGCGGGTGTCCACCAAGGCAAGTGGCCACCAAGGAAGGGGCCCCAGGAAAAGGGGGCCACCAAGGCAAGGTGGCCACCAAAGGGAAGGTGGCCACCAGGCAAGGGGGCCCCCAAAGGGAAGGTGGCCCCAAGGCAGGGGGGCCACCCAAAAGGGTGCCCACCAAGGCGGGTGGCCCAAGGAAAAGGGTCCACCACGGAAAGGTGGCCCCAAGGCAAGGGGCCCCCAAGGGAAGGGGGCCCCCACAGAAAGGGGCCCCCAAGGCAAAGGGGGCCACCAAAAGGGAAGGTGGCCACCAGGCAAGGTGGCCACCAAGGCAGGGTGGCCACCAAGGCGGGTGCCACCAAAGGCAGGGTGGGGCCCGAAAAAAAAAAAAGTTTTACATCATTTTACCCATCACTGTCTTGCCAGAGCGTGCTTAACTACAGTTATAAAAGGCAACATTAAAAACCCTCCTTCAGAGTGCTGGCAAAAGTACTTTTCCCTCTCCAGGAATCAATCTGACCTGCCCCGGGTTTCCCCCAACCCCCCATTACTGTTACCCTGCTTACATTCCAAAAAATACATTCAAGGCCCTAAAAACCATTTGTCTCCATTGCTCCTATCTAACACGCTCACACACACTTGTGGAAGTCCAAGCCCCCCGCACACAAAACCCCTTTATGTCCCCCCCCAATTTTCCCAGGCCAACCCCAACCCTGCCCTTCCCCTTCATACGATTTAAACACTCTCAAATCTTTTTATTTTTTTCCCTCCCCTTTTACATTCCAACCCATTCAATAACCCCCTTTCAGGCCCTTTTGGATAATAGTTTGGTAATCCCCCACCTCCTCCGATCTCCAAACTACGATTTTTGCATTAATTTAACCCCACATTGCCCCTAGACTGACTCTCCATGCCCCCTTGTTCCTTGCTGCAACATTTACAACCCCAAACTCCACCCCTACAAGAGGTTTTGGGATACACTCTGGGAATTTTTACTTGTAGGCTCTTTCTTCAATAAAATTTACTGGCTGGTGTGCGGTACACTTTTAAAACTAAGATTTTTATTAGTCTTGAGGACAACATTAATAATGATAATAATAATAATAATAATATGCAATAATAATCACTGAGGCACATTAAATGACATATACATGTATTATGTTAATATAAGCATTTTCATTAATCCATCTATGATTTTTTTTTTCAAAATTATATAATAAAACACTACGTAACATATAAACATGATAAATAGCATGAACCTAAACCAGACGTGTTCATCTGCCTGTCTACATTCTCCGCGTTTTTCTCCTCATTTACTTGTTTTCTCTCTCTCTCTCTCTCTCTCTCTCTCTCTCTCTCTCTCTCTCTCTCTCTCTCTCTCTGTTTATTTGTCTTACCTCATTTACTCACCTCTCACTCTATATTAAGACTTACAAATATTTTAACCCTTTGAGTGTCAGTTACGTACAAGTACGTCATTGCAGCCAGGGTCGGTCATGTACTTGTACGCATAAATTCTAGTGCCTTCAAACTGAGCGGAAGAAAGCTGTTAGGCCTACATATGATGGAATGGGTCTGTGTGATTAGTGTGCGCAGTAGGAAAAAAATCTAGGCACCCACATTGCATTGTGGGAGTGGTAATTCAGTGCGCCTTTGTCACCAAGCCAAGCGGTAAGGAAGGCCTCACTCTTCCTCGAATTAAGACTATTCTCTTCACAAGTGATAGTTCTAACACAGATTGAAGTGTCACTGAAGATGGGGAAGGCAGTGTGGGGGTGGGGAAGGCAGTGTGAATTTGTGTAAACAACATTGGCTGGCTGGCTGGCTGGGTGGCTGGGTGGCTGACTTTCTGGCTGGTCAGGTGGCTGGTCAGGTGGCTGGCTGGTCAGGTGGCTGGCTGGTCAGGTGGCTGGTCAGGTGGCTGGTCAATTGGCTGGCTGGCTGGCTGGCTCTATCTCTGTCTCACAGGTACACATAAATACAATTATACATAGTGTAAATTACCTAGGATAACCCAAAAAATCCAGACTGCCAAATAATAGTATCAGGACTCAGATGTGACACACTGTGTTGTGTGTGTTGGTTCACTAGTGGCTCTCTCTGACACAGACACAGACACACACACGTGTATAAAGTGAAAACAAATAAAGCGAAGGCAGTGTACCCTCATCAAATGTCACCATTGTCATTAGTGGTGTGATAAGATAAGAGACCCATATCAAATGTCACCACTGTCATTAGTGGAGTGATAAGACGAGTGACACACAAGTCTTATACCATGCTTCAATTATTATTATTATTATTATTATTATTATTTATATTCTCCCGTGTATCCTAGGTAATTTACCCTATGTATAATTGTATTTATATGTACCTGTGAGACAGAGACAGAGCCAGCCAGCCAGCCAGCCAGCCAGCCAGCCAGCCAGCCAGCCAGCCAGCCAGCCAGTCAGCCAGCCAGCCAGCCAGCCAGTCAGCCAGCCAACCAGTCAGCCAGCCAGCCGGCTGGCCAGCCAGTTAGCCAGCTGGTCAACCAGCCAGCCAGCCAGCCAGCCAGCCAGCCAGCCAGCCAGCCAGTCAGCCAACCAGCCAGCTGGTCAGCCAGCCAGCCAGCTGGTCAGCCAGCCAGCCAGCTGGTCAGCCAGCCATGTTGCTTACACAAACCCACGCTCCCTTCCCCACCAAGACATTGCTGGCACCTATAAATACTATGTATATATTTCTAGACAATAGTATGTGGCTAAAATAGGTGAAAATGTTGACCTGTCAATGTTTGTACAGTTATTGTACAGTACACAACGAGTGTACAAAACATGACTTATATTGTTCTCACACGACATAAAACTTACTTGAAAAAATAAAATGTTAAAAAATAAAAGAAAAAAGTAGTAAAATAATAAATAAACTATTACCGCGTGACCGGCTGTCGGCGATGTTGCCGTAAGAAGCTCACTTTCTGCCAACTTCATGCCTCCATATCTCGGTAAGTATTGATCGCAATTTTTTTTTTTGCCTATAATACTTACAAAATATGTTCTATCATTTCATAAGAAATTTTTTTTTTTTTTTTTTTTTAAATTTTTTGACCCTGAGAGCAAATTTGGGAGAGGACCTGTCAACCCTCGAAGGGTTAAGGTAAGTAATGAGTGCACGGTATACGCATTTTATCATTCTACAGCATTTTAAATGTTGTAGTACATTACGTGTGGGTGGGGTGACCTGGCTGGCTAACATACCTCCCACACCTGACTTTCTACATTTAAATACAACTCACTTCTCACCCTACATTAAGACTACAAATATTTTAAGGTAAGTAATGGATGTACTGTGCATGTATGTTACTTTTTATTGCTTTTAATGCCGTTCTATTGCTAACTTAATATATGTTACTTTAAACTTGTTGTCTGGCGTTTATATGCATTTATAAGTGGAAAAATGGTATTCTGCTTTCTGGCGATGTCCCCTTTCTGGCAGTAGCCTGGAACCTTACCTGCTGTATAAGTGAGGCCCTACTGCATATATTTTCTCGTGAAATGCCAATATTTTTCTGAAGGAAATGACACCAAAATTGAGAAATTTGGTGGAAAATTGAGGGAGTTACACCGGCAGAAAGTTACCAGACTGGACGCGATTTACACACCAGAAGTTCAGCCTACTACGAGGTCTATTTTAGCCCAGTACCATTGTTCTGGTTGACCAAATTCACAGCTATTTCACTAGCATGTCTTCTGTCCTATGGACTGAGCGCAAGAAACCGCCCATTCAATCATTTCAACTCCCCAATAAACCTTTTAGCCTAAAAAAAAGGCCAATTTCTGAAAATCCATATTAAAGTAAGTTCTACATCTAATAAAATAATCAATATTATCACTATACTTATGGCAATATGCTAAAATGATTATACTGAGAGTGGGAATATGCAATGCACGTCACAAATACTATACATGGCATTTCAAAAAAGATGAACCCACTCTCAGGGCAATATATATAACAATCGGGTCCATCGTTTTGAAATGGGTATTTCAATTTTTCTCCGAAATATTTGAGGATCAAGTAAAAAAGACAGGCTCTATAATGATATGATAAACTGAATTAGAATATAAGTATGGTGAGTCCCCAACTCACATGTTGAGAATCTTCTGTACTGTGTATCTTATCATGATTGTACAAAATTCAGGTACACAAAAAGATTTCCTGTATTATGAATATTACATACAATTCAGGAGGTCCCCAATGTGCCTGTAAGTCGAGGACTTACTGTATTAGTTATCGAAAGTAAATATCATTTCCATCATCGTACGACAAAATCTGAAACAGTCTGGTGCTGTAGTTCTACACCATGAGCTCGGCTTACTCATATAAGCTGTGAGTGGTAAATTTAGACCTAGATATGAGGTAATAGGTCTATGTCATGAGTGTGCACCATATACAAAAATGTTCTGCCCCATGCAGTGCACGAGGAAAACACTGTGACCGTCTTTGGTTTAAAACAGCAACTTTGCAGTGTAATTTCATGTGGTTTTTATTGTTTTATTCCTGGTTTCTTGGTCTCATTTTATAGAATGGAAGATATATTACAGAAATTGAGGTGATTCTGACTGATTTCAGAACCGAAAGTAGCTTGAAATTGAGCTCAAAATAGCAGAAATGTTTGATTTTTGCCGATATTACAGAGTACATAAATGATGTCACTTACCCATTTGTACTCTCTTTACTACCTCTCATTTTATAATAACAGCCATACCCTGCCTTACATCATTAATTGGTTCCAAGAGCTGTGACCTAACCCAGTTTTTGACATAAACTGGACATACAGTAGAACCCCCGTATTCATGGTTTACTGTGGCCCAAAAATACTTCTTAATTTAGCTTAATAATGACCACGAAAGTAGTGATGGTGACAGCTGTTCAACATCTCAGAGAAGCTGTGAAGCGCTTCCCTTCAGTGATAAAGTCATAATTTTTCACTTATTGTACATAATTTGTCAATTATATAGGATTTATATACAGGGTTCACTGCTATCCACAGTTTCTGGTATCCTCAGCAGGTCCTAGCAAGGTATCCCCCATGGATACAGGGGATACAGTATCCCTCGTGGATACAGGGGATACTGTAATGCCTTAATATGATGACAAATATTGTAAATATTGAAAAATATAACAATTGCTAAATCTTCAAGAATAATAAGAACACATTTTTGTCATATTTTTTCAAGAATAATGAACAAGAAAAAATGGTAACGTAGGTGACGTCAAGTTGGACGCGATGACGATCCCCAAACTGAAATTTATCCTAGAAAAGTGGCGTAAAGGCCAATTTGATGTAGGTTGAAATGATGTAAAGCGACGTATGACAGTTCCTATTGATAACTTTATCATTAAATACCTATGCCTAGTCTTAAGTAGGCTCTAAGAGGCCTAGGCCACCAGAAATGCACATGCTAGTGCCTTTCTCTATGCTTAATACAACATCCGCTGCTACGACACGAAGAAACAAATTTGTTTGTCTTTGTTCTGTTATACGATGATGCAAAATAAGACGGCTATTGATAGGCCTAGGCCTAACCCCGGACTTCGGTAATTTCACTTTCTGATGCTTGTGCACAGAAGTACGTATATTATGATCGAAACTAAGCTCTAAACCCACCAGGGTCATAGACTGCTACTTTAGGTACAGTGGAACCCTGTATATAAGCCTTAATTTTGCTTAATAATAATAATTATAAAGAAAAAACAACAACAATAATAGTAATAATAATAATAATAATAAAGAAAAAATATAATATTATTATTATTATTATTATTATTATTATTATTTCCTATTAATAATGATAATGATAAATAATAAATAATAATAATAATAATAACCCAAGAATATTAACCATGGTGCATTAATAACCCAAGATAACCCAAGAAGGTTAATAATCCAGGATAATCCAAGATAATTAACCTAAATAGGTTAATAACTCGGAAGAATGGACTCGGCAGGTCTAAGGTGGCTTACCCCACATTTCCGGCCTCTGCCTGGCTTATCCTGGCTTATCCACACCGTCCACAGGTCACCTGGTGTTCTGTTATCCCTCAGGGCTACTCAGGCAACAAAAATTAACCTGATTTGTGTGGTTTTCAGGGAGAAAACTGGAGTTTTCTTCCTGCAGGGCGAGTGAAACCTTTCAGGGTGATGGTGTTCCTTTGTTGTTGTTGTTGGATTGTAGGGCTCGTGTGGACTAGGAGCCGTACACTCATGGAGTCGGAATTGTCTGATATGTCCGGCTTCACTTATTTTATGGAGCTGGAATAACTAAAAAAGACGAATAAAGAAAGTACAGGAAGGAAGAAGGTAGCCGGCCAAAGATGAAAGAAGATAACTGGGTTGAAAGGTTACTTTTGCATTGGCTTAGGATGAAGAGTTGAGACAGTCTCATGGCCGAACCAGCCAGCAGCCGATAAATTAAATTTAAACATTAAACTTATTCTTATAAATTAAAATCTAGTTTAAAGGGTTGGTTAGTGTGTTAGGCCTAGAAAAATCACTGCAGTCCTTTCTCTATGCTTAAAAACATCTCGACGACCGAAGAAACAAATTGTTTGTCTTCGTGTTATCGGTGTACAGAACAAAATAGACGGTATCGATAGCTAGGCCTAACCCCACTGGTATTACTTCGATGTTACCTAACTAGCATGGCTAGGTATTACAGAGTTAAACCACCTAAAACCTAGCATGGCTAGGTTTCGGGAACTTAAATAAACCTTAAGTTTAAATATAACAAATTATGAGGTAAGTTGGATTAGGCTAAAGTGACTAAGTACTATTTATGAGTTTAGCAATGTGAATCTTTTGTTTTGGCATCAATATATATTTGCATAATGAGATATCACAGGCCAACTATAGACTATTAATAACAATATTTTGAGCTTGGATTGATATCCTATTGATGTCAATGGGTAAAGTGAGTGTAAAGTGTGAACCAACAGGTTGGTATTCGTGTAGTTAGTTGACGGGGTGTATCAGGGATAAGATGTTTTCCTGATGGTAGCTTTGAAGGTGATGAATTGTCTGCATTCTAGAGTCTCTCAGGTAGGGGTTCCAGATTTTAGGCCTTTGACATACATGAATTTTTTGTAAAGGTTTAGTGATGACACGGGAATTTCCATTTCACTTGGTCAAAGGAAAATAACGAGCGAAGGGTCAGGAATAAGGTGGGGAAACATGAAGGAGTTGGAAAAGGAACAAGAAAGAACCTGGTTAAATGGTTCCCAATTGCTTATGTGTTGTAAGGGTCACGCACACAAAGAGCCGACAAACATGGTGTTGGAATTTGAGAAATAGCCGGTTCGCTTTTTTTATGGTCTGGGGAAATTACTAATTAAGTACAAATAAAGAAGTAAACAGAGGAAGGGAAGAAATTAGGCCGTTCGATATTTTTTTTTTTTTATTTTTTATTAATATTATATATAAGTTTATTATCAACCCAAAACCGCATCCTGTGGGTGGTAATGTAATGTCAAAAGATAAAAGGTACATAATTGTCCAGGGACTGGACCTCCAAGTTTTGATAGGCTGAGCAAGTTACAAAGGTAATAACTAGATCTGTCATAAATCATACAAATTACGAAGGTAATGAGCTCCAGGTTTGAGCTGATCAACTCATGAATAATTGCAAAGGTAATGTATCATAAACACATTAATCATGAGAATTTACAAAGGTAATGGCTCCAGGTAGCTGGTCACAATCATGACAAGTTTCAAGAGGTAATGATGATAAACACGTTATGACTGATTAGTCAGACAAATACAGAGTAATGAGAGTTAACAACATGCAGGGATTCATCCATTTGCCGGCAAAACAGATGTTGCTAGGTCCTGTCTCTCTCGGCAGAAGCCATTGCAAACAGCAGCAAGTTGCCCAGGGATGCTGCTTGCAGTTAGCCTTTCGACCCTCCCCAAGTTTCCAAGAAGTCAGTGACATCGTAGCAGCCCATGGAGCTTGTCCTAGGACATGTCAGCGTCCTGGTGGACGCCAAGTTGAGTGGAAACCCAGGGACCCTCGTGTGCAAAGGATGTTGAAGCTTGACGGAACTGAGTACACACTGCCTGTGCACACTCTGGGCAGCTGCCTCGCAGCACAAGGGCGACTCTTGAGGCTCGCATTTCGGGTACGAGGTTTCATAGCTAGCCTTTCTGCGCAGTACGTTTCAATGTTCGAAAGTTTAGAATCATTGTAATAGGTATGTTCGATAAAGAAGGAAAAAGATAATCTGATTGAAAGTTTACTTTTCATTGGCTTAAGATGAAGGGTTGACACGGTCTCAGCGCCGTACCAGCCAACAGCCCAAAATGTCCAGCACAGCCAGATTCACTTAATCCAAGAAGGATAAATAACGAATGAAGGAGCAGGAAGAAGGTAGGGGAAGAAAGAAGGTAGTTAGATAAAGGAGAAAGAGGGGAAAATAATTTCCTTAGTGATGGGTTAGGTTCAAGGGCTCGTGTGGACTAGTACCGTATCCTCATGGAGCCGGATTGTCCGTTTTATCCTGTTTCACTTGTTTTTAAAAGCTGGAATTACAGAAGAAAGCGGAAAAATAAAGAAAGTACATGTAGGTGGATAAAGAAGAAGAAAAAAGAAATCTGGAAAACATTAGGACGTGTTTCCTTAAGACACCTGTTGTCCATGTTCACCCAATAGTATATAATGGGTACCTGGGTGTTAGTGGACTGGTGATGGTCACATCCTGGGTGTTAGTGGACTGGTGTGGGTAAGATAAGATAAGATAAGATAAGATTTTGTTCGGATTTTTAACCTCGGAGGGTTAGCCACCCAGGATAACCCAAGAAAGTCAGTGCGTCATCGAGGACTGTCTAACTTATTTCCATTGGGGTCCTTAATCTTGTCCCCCAGGATGCGACCCACACCAGTCGACTAACACCCAGGTACCTATTTGCTGCTAGGTGAACAGGACAACAGGTGTAAGGAGACGTGTCGAATGTTTCCACCCGCCGGGAATCGAACACCGGGCCCTCCGTGTGTGAAGCGGGAGCTTAAGCCACCAGGCCCCGGCCACCCACATCCTGGGTGTTAGTGGACTGGTGTGGGTCACATCCTGGGTGTTAGTGGACTGGTGTGGGTCACATCCTGGGTGTTAGTGACTGGTGTGGGTCACATCCTGGGTGTTAGTGGACTGGTGTGGGTCACATCCTGGGTGTTAGTGGACTGGTGTGGGTCACATCCTGGGTGTTAGTGGACTGGTGTGGGTCACATCCTGGGTGTTAGTGGACTGGTGTGGTCACATCCTGGGTGTTAGTGGACTGGTGTAGGGTCACATCCTGGGTGTTAGTGGACTGGTGTGTGTCACATCCTGGGTGTTAGTGGACTGGTGTGGGTCACATCCTGGTGTTAGTGGACTGGTGTGGGTCACATCCTAGGTGTCTAGTGGACTGGTGTGGGTCACATCCTGGGTGTTAGTGGACTGGTGTGGGTCACATCCTGGGTGTTAGTGGACTGGTGTGGGTCACATCCTGGGTGTTAGTGGACTGGTGTGGGTCACATCCTGGATGTTAGTGGACTGGTGTGTGTCACATCCTGGGTTTAGTGACTGGTGTGGTCACATCCTGGGTGTTAGTGGACTGGTGTGGTCACATCCTGGGTGTTAGTGGACTGGTGTGGTCACATCCTGGGTGTTAGTGGACTGGTGTGGGTCACATCCTGGGTGTTAGTGGACTGGTGTGGGTCACATCCTGGGTGTTAGTGGACTGGTGTTGGTCACATCCTGGGTGTTAGTGGACTGGTGTGGGTCACATCCTGGGTGTTAGTGGACTGGTGTGGGTCACATCCTAGGTGTTAGTGGACTGGTGTGGTCACATCCTGGGTGTTAGTGGACTGGTGTGGTCACATCCTGGGTGTTAGTGGACTGGGTGGGTCACTATCCTGGGTGTTAGTGGACTGGTGTGGGTCACATCCTGGGTGTTAGTGGACTGGTGTGGGTCACATCCTGGGTGTTAGTGGACTGGTGTGGGTCGCATCCTGGGAGTTAGTGGACTGGTGTGGGTCACATCCTGGGTGTTAGTGGACTGGTGTGGGTGGTATCCTATGAGTTAGTGGACTGGTGTGGGTCACATCCTGGGTGTTAGTGGACTGGTGTGGGTCACATCCTGGGTGTTAGTGGACTGGTGTGGGTCACATCCTGGGTGTTAGTGGACTGGTGTGGGTGGCATCCTGGGTGTTAGTGGACTGGTGTGGGTCACATCCTGGGGTTAGTGGACTGGTGTGGGTCACATCCTGGGTGTTAGTGGACTGGTGTAGGTCATCCTGGGTGTTAGTGGACTGGTGTGTGTCACATCCTGGGTGTTAGTGGACTGGTGTGGTCACATCCTGGGTGTTAGTGGACTGGTGGGTCACATCCTGGGTGTTAGTGGACTGGTGTGGGTGGCCATCCTGGGAGTTAGTGGACTGGTGTGGGTCACATCCTGGGTGTTAGTGGACTGGTGTGGGTCACATCCTGGGTGTTAGTGGACTGGTGTGGGTCACATCCTGGGTGTTAGTGGACTGGTGTGAGTCACATCCTGGGTGTTAGTGGACTGGTGTGGGTCACATCCTGGGTGTTAGTGGACTGGTGTGGGTCACATCCTGGGTGTTAGTGGACTGGTGTGGGTCACATCCTGGGTGTTAGTGGACTGGTGTGCGTCACATCCTGGGTGTTAGTGGACTGGTGTGGGTCACATCCTGGTGTTAGTGGACTGGTGTTGGGTCGCATCCTGGGTGTTAGTGGACTGGTGTGGGTCACATCCTGGGTGTTAGTGGACTGGTGTTGGTCACATCCTGGGTGTTAGTGGACTGGTGTTGGTCACATCCTGGGGTTAGTGGACTGGTTGTGGCACACCTGGGTGTTAGGGACTGTGTGGTCACATCCTGGGTGTTAGTGGACTGGTGTTGTCACATCCTGGGTGTTAGTGGACTGGTGTTGGTCACATCCTGGGTGTTAGTGGACTGGTGTTGGTCACATCCTGGGTGTTAGTGGACTGGTGTTGGTCACATCCTGGTGTTAGTGGACTGGTGTTGGGTCGCATCCTGGGTGTTAGTGGACTGGTGTTGGTCACATCCTGGGTGTTAGTGGACTGGTGTGGGTCGCATCCTGGGTGTTAGTGGACTGGTGTTGGTCACATCCTGGGTGTTAGTGGACTGGTGTTGGTCACATCCTGGGTGTTAGTGGACTGGTGTGGGTCGCATCCTGGGTGTTAGTGGACTGGTGTGGGTCACATCCTGGGTGTTAGTGGACTGGTGTTGGTCGCATCCTGGGTGTTAGTGGACTGGTGTGGGTCACATCCTGGGTGTTAGTGGACTGGTGTGGTCGCATCCTGGGTGTTAGTGGACTGGTGTTGGTCACATCCTGGGTGTTAGTGGACTGGTGTGGTCGATCCTGGGTGTTAGTGGACTGGTGTGGGTCAATCCTGGGTGTTAGTGGACTGGTGTTGGTCGCATCCTGGGTGTTAGTGGACTGGTGTTGGTCACATCCTGGGTGTTAGTGGACTGGTGTTGGTCACATCCTGGGTGTTAGTGGACTGGTGTGGGTCCATCCTGGGGTTAGTGGACTGGTGTGGTCACATCCTGGGTGTTAGTGGACTGGTGTTGGGCATTCCTGGGTGTTAGTGGACTGGTGTGGGTCACATCCTGGGTGTTAGTGGACTGGTGTTGGTCCATCCTGGGTGTTAGTGGACTGGTGTTGGTCACATCCTGGGTGTTAGTGGACTGGTGTGGTCCATCCTGGGTGTTAGTGGACTGGTGTGGTCCATCCTGGGTTGTGGACTGTGTTTGTCACATCCTGGTGTTGTGACTGGTTTGGTACATCCTGGTGTTAGTGGACTGGTGTGGGTCGCATCCTGGGTGTTAGTGGACTGATGTGGGTCATATCCTGGGTGTTAGTGGACTGGTGTGGGTCGCATCCTGGGTGTTAGTGGACTGGTGTGGGTCATATCCGCGGTGTTAGTGGACTGGTGTGGGTGGCATATCCTGGGTGTTAGTGGACTGGTGGGGTCATATCCTGGTGTTAGTGGACTGGTGTTGGTCAATCCTGGGTGTTAGTGGACTGGTGTGGGTCACATCCTGGGTGTTAGTGGACTGGTGTGGGTCATATCCCGGGTGTTAGTGGACTGGTGTTGGTCACATACTATGTGTTAGTGGACTGGTGTGGGTCATATCCTGGGTGTTAGTGGACTGGTGTGGGTCATACCTGGGTGTTAGTGGACTGGTGTGGGTCATATCCTGGGTGTTAGTGGACTGGTGTGGGTCATATCCTGGGTGTTAGTGGACTGGTGTGGGTCATATCCTGGGTGTTAGTGGACTGGTGTGGTGTCATATCCTGGGTGTTAGTGGACTGGTGTGGGTCATATCCTGGGTGTTAGTGGACTGTGTGTGGGTCATATCCTGGGTGTTAGTGGACTGGTGTGGGGTCTATCCTGGGTGTTAGTGGACTGGTGTGGGTCATATCCTGGGTGTTAGTGGACTGGTGTGGGTCACATCCTGGGTGTTAGTGGACTGGTGTGGGTCACATCCCGGGTGTTAGTGGACTGGTGTGGGTCACATCCTGGGTGTTAGTGGACTGGTGTGGGTGGCATCCCGGGTGTTAGTGGACTGGTGTGGTCATACCTGGGTGTTAGTGGACTGGTGTGGGTCATATCCTGGGTGTTAGTGGACTGGTGTGGTGCATATCCTGGGTGTTAGTGGACTGGTGTGGGTGGCATCCTGGTGTTAGTGACGGTGGGTCACATCCTGGTTTAGTGACTGGTGTGGGTCCATCCTGGGTGTTAGTGGACTGGTTGGGTCACATCCTGGGTGTTAGTGACAGGTGTGGGTCGCATCCTGGGTTGTTAGTGGACTGGTGTGGGTCATATCTGGGTGTTAGTGGACTGTGTGGGTCATACCTGGTGTTAGTGGACTGGTGTGAGGTGGCATCCTGGTGTTAGAGTGACTGTGTGGGTCACATCCTGGGTGTTAGTGGAACTGGTGTGGGTCACATCCATGGGTGTTAGTGGACTGGTGTGGGTGGCATCCCGGGTAGTAGTGGACTGGTGTGGGTCATATCCTGGGTGTTATGGACTGGTGTGGGTAACTCCTGTTTAGTGACTGGTGTGGGTCATATCTGGGTGTTAGTGGACTGGTGTGGGTCATACCTGGATTTAGTGGACTGTGTGGGTCATATCTGGGTGTTATGGACTGGTAGTGGTGGCATCTGGGTGTTAGTGGACTGGTGTGGGTCACATCCTGGTGTTTATGGACTGTGTGGGTCAATCCTGGGTTTGATAGGTATGGTCACATCCGGTGTTAGTGGACTGGTTGGTCACACCTGGATGAGTGACTGGTTGGGTCACATCCTGGGTGTTATGGACTGTGATGGGTCGCATCCTGGTACTCACACAGTATGAGGCTGCAGTCGTCTATAAAAGGTATTTTTTGTGATATTTTTGGTTTTGGAACGGATTAATTGTAATTTCCTTATTCTATGGGAAATATTACTCACTTATTCAAACTTTCAATTTAGAGCTGCTCCTGGAACAGATTAAGTTCGATATTTGAGGTTCCACTGTACCTCAATTTAATTCAGAAAAATACACTAATAATACACATTTCCAAGATAAGATTTTTATTGACAAAGAATACATGAACATGTATACAGGTAATACACCTCCATGTATACAGATGATACACAGAGTGAGTATACATTGAGTTAATACACTTGTATGACAGATAGATGGGTAGATGCTCTTATAAGGTCCAACATATGCAGTCAGTTCTCTTATAAGGTCCACTGATTGTATATAGTGGAACTTTATATGAGAACTGCATATAGTGGGCCTTTTAAGAGAACTGACTGTATATAGTGGAACTTTATAAAGGAACTGACTGTAATAGTGGACCTTATAAGAGAACTGACTGTATACAT
Organism: Cherax quadricarinatus; assembly: GCF_026875155.1. Classification (NCBI taxonomy): domain Eukaryota; kingdom Metazoa; phylum Arthropoda; class Malacostraca; order Decapoda; family Parastacidae; genus Cherax; species Cherax quadricarinatus. The sequence goes on along the minus strand of NC_069404.1, from coordinate 6,211,267 downwards.
TCACTGACCACCCACCAAATCTTCACTTACATATGGGACAAACGCACACACACGCACATGGAACAATTAAGTACACACACACACGTCTACACAGTGTACACACACATATGGCTTGTTACTCCAAGCCGGTCACCCTTACTAACCCCCATGGTTTTTCAGTGGCTTAAACAATGGGAAAAGCCACTGTTCACAGCTAACCCATCCTAGAGAACTGTTCTCCATTGTTCAACATTGGAAAGTGTTCATTAGAGCTTTTTATGGGGCCTTTCAACTAGCTGCACTTCTTCAGGCACTTTCAATTTTTTTAAGGCCTTATTTCTCATTTAAAAATCAAACTGTCCCAGTTTGCAAAGTTTCTCTTCCAAATTCCATTTCATGGAGTTGAAAAATGAGCAGAATATTCCATTGTAGAGAAGAGTTCTCCTAAGAGAGTTGACTCTGCATTTCAATTTCTGTCTGAGGCTTTGTTTCACTGAAGAGGACCTCAGATGGAGGTTAAGATTATTTTCCACTTGTGGCTAGCTTCAACTCATATCAGCTGATTCACAAATGAAGTTGAAAATAGGCTTAATATTTGGGTTGATGGGAGAGACATTGTAGTAGAGAATTGTGGTGGTGGTGGACAGTTCCACCAAGAGCAGACTTCTGTTCACGGTTGGACTGACCAATTCAGAGGATCCTGTCTGTTAGAAGGTCCTGCCTAGTCTAGGCATATTGGCATAGCCTACTTCCATTTCCATCCATCTACCATCAAGATGCAAGCATTGAAAAAGTTGAGAAAGTTGAAAGAGGAGTCAAGGGTCAATGAGAACAGAAGTAATAAGGGGACCTGACCTCTTAACCTCATCTAAATTCTGTCTCTCTGTCTATGTATCTCTATATCTATCTGTATCAATCTCTATCTCTTACTCTCAGTTGGATGAAAATCAACCATCAGTTCCACAACAAGCAGATGAAGAATCAATCTTCTTTTGGTCCTTCGAACCAGATTGAGTCCTTCGTGCATACTTAATAATATAATGATAATTGTACTTATGACTTGAAATTATACCATGAGCTCTTTCAGGGCTCCCTCTCTGAATTGTGGGACAGTCATGAATTGTTGCAGCCATGGGAGTTTGGCTCTCAGTCACAGTAAGGTGGCCGGCTAAGCAGAGATTGAGTATCGGATGATTGAGTATGGGGGTAAATGGCACTCTGGCCAATGGTGCACAGATTGAGTTTGATTATTATTGGGCATTTTGATATGGGCGGGTCTACTCATGGTCTACCGGGTCCATCTTGTGGCTGGCAGCAGATGGAGATGAAGTTGATTTGGCTGGGAAGTGGAAAGGAGAGGATCTGGAGGAACCAGTGCTGTTCTGATCTAGATTGTTCCCCTGTTATTGCTGCAGAAAGGTTTGCTAGCAAAGGCCTCTGTCTGCTGATTGCAGATTGTTTGACCCGGTGGATTGCATCCATACTCTGTATCAACTGTAAAATATTTATGCACTAGTGCAGACTCCTGACAAAGTGCTGACCACATGAGAGGCCTAGAGCTGCAGCCCACCTTGCCTCACATCTCTTGACATTTAGGTTTGTGACAGGCTCTTGATTCAAGGACCCCCAATGGGCTTAGAGTATTATAGGGGGCCCCGATAACCCTGGTAGCCCAAGTTTAGGCCAGATTCTTTTCAAATTGCCTGGTCAACCCACCTATTGCTGCCAGTAGGCCTATGAGAAGTTAGAAACACGACTAGACAACATCTTCACCTCTCTTAGATGACTACTTACAGGTTTCTCTCATACTATGACAAAGAAATTATCATCAGTCCGTTAGTTTTCACAAAGAGTCAGTCTCTGTAGCATTAATGGGCATCAATAGGTGATCAGTTCCTAGTTAGGGAACTGATCACCTACTATCAAGGCTGAGGGACTTAACACCTCCTATCAAGGCTGAGGAACTGATTACCTCCTATCAAGGCTGAGGGACTGACCCTCATCCTATCAAAGCTGAGGGACTGACCCCCTCCTATCAAGGCTGAGGAACTGACCACCTATCAAGACTGAGGGACAGACCACCTCCCATTAAGGCTGAGGCACTGACCTCCTCCTATCAGGGCTGAGGAACTGATGACCTCCTCCTATCAAGGCTGAGGGACTGAACACCACTTCCTATAAAGGCCGAGGGACTAATCCCCCTCCTATCAGGGCTGAGGGACTGACATTTCTCCTACAAGGCTGGGGGCGACCCCCTTTCAAACTAAGGGACGACCGAAAAATCAGGTTTCAGCAGAAAGATCTTAAAAACTGACACAAATCTATCTTGTTTGTCCTGGAAGACAAAAATATTGGGCCTCAAACTGTCGTCCGGGGTCGACTGAAAGTCGCTAGTGCAAATTTATAACACAGAGTTGCACAACGAAATGGAATGAGCTAAACCTGTTTGAAATTTTGCCTACACCACAGTCTCAAAAAAACTTTTGGGGACACGATCAGCAGAAAAAGAATACAATAGTCTATTTGCTCATAACACCCATTTGACAAAAAAACATATATATATATTTTTTATAAAATAGTATTTCAAATTCATTTGTGGGATATTTTATACCGAGTACTAGCACTGCACAGGTTAGTGTAAGGGGAAGACAACATCCGTATGTACATTTGTATGGCATTAAGGTGTTGTCTGGTCCAGTATTATGTACAGCTAAACTTGGCTTGTACCCGTTGGAGGGGACATAGTTCAGTATACAGGTTAATGGGTAAACACACAGCAATACATTGGATGCCCCGGATGACACATTTTTCACCTGAGGTAAGGATTTTTTAGTCAAATATAGGCGATATAAAACCATGGGGCCGGGGAGGGTTACACCTCAGTCTTGAAAAGGTGGTAAGTTTTTTGGGGGACTGACAGCCTCAGAGTCCCCTCCAGGTCTTCTACTGTCTCCACAGATAAAACTGCCGTAAGGGTTTTAGATGTTGCTATCAAGTGGAAATGATTGACAAAAAAAGGCATCCCGTATTGCTTGGAATTTGTTATCTAGGAAGGTGTTATCTGATATTCTTAAAATTGATGATTTTAGGAAATGAGGTCACCCCCTCCTTCCCTTTGGTCAAATCTGATTGCCCCCTCCCCAGGGGGGGGGCTGTACAACCCCCAGGGTTTAGCCCTTCCCTCCCTAAATACCTTTGGGTTGCTTCAAATACTCAGCAAATTGGGGAAACAATATGGTGAATCCACCCGGGCCCCCTTGGCCCCATAATTTTTCAAAGGCTATCATGGCCCCAAGACATTGCAATGGGCCCCATGGCCCCCCAATCTGCAACGACACAGAATATTGCACTGGTCACTGTACTGCAGTCTCTGGAGGTGTAGTTGACTCTGGTTTTGAGCAATAAAATCTCTTATGTGCCAAGAACGACTCTGTGTAGGAGAATGTGATGTTGCAGGCTTTACAATAGCGGGGGACGTCAGCACCACTGGATGATCCGCTGCCTGCAACTTCCGTGGTTGATTCATTGTCCATCATTGGAGAATGTGGATTGGTTGGAGTAGTGTGGATCTTATCCTCAAATTCCTCCACTTCAAGTTTAACCTCCGGTTCCAGCTTGACAGCAGGTAGTGGAGGAGAGCTAACGGGGTTTCCATTCTCTACTGGGTCACGTCTCTCTGCATCCTCTGTAGAAGAAGCCTCGGTGGATGCTGCAACATGGCCTTCAAGTAGTGCCTGGAGGTCCTGCGTCAACTTGGCATCAAAGCCAACTTTGTGCACCAGTGCTAAGTGCCTCGCCAAGTTGCTGCGATATGGTGCAATGAATGGACAGAAGTGGCAGGAAATGGGCTGGTCAGAGCACTCTGCAACTCCCTCTGCCAGGAGAGCAGACAGTGTAGGGTTCTCCAGGATGACCCTAGGCAGGTCAGCCACTCCCTGGGCTTCTGCTGCCCTCCGGCTGCCATCATCTTCGTCCAGAATGCAGGAGATGAAGTTCTCTTCTTGGAGGTCGTTGGTCCGTTTCTCAAAGTGCATTCGGATGTGTGTGCGCATCCCTCGCAGTGTGTTGCCACGGTAACCACAGATGGTACAGCGGAAGCCTTTGATTCCAGCGTGTGTTTCAAGGTGTTTCTGAGCAGCTGCAGCAGTGGGGGAAATAATGGGGCAGCAGGGGCATTTCCACCCATGTGACGGGGCAGGGGAGGGAGTCATGCACCGATGAGCTGCCTGTAAGGTCTCAGGCATGGCACAGCGGCACCTGGGGCATCGCCACAGGCCTTTAGTCACTCCTTCTTCCCCAGATGCCCCTTCACGCTTGGGGCAGTAATAAGTCTGGTGAGCCTTTAAGTTATCTGGTGAGGTGAATTTGATGCCGCAAGCTGTGCAGATGAATTGCAACAAGGGCTTACTAGGTTTTGCTGCTTCTTTTGAAACAGAAACTGCCGCTTTGGCATTGCATGGTGCTGCTACATCAGGGGCAGGTGTGGGTGAGCCTCTGGAGGTACCAGCACCGGCCTCACCAGCCAGTGTTGCAGCTGCTGGACTCTTGTTGCTTGTACGGCGGTCGTCGTCTCGGCTTCCCGGCCTTGCAGCACAGTAATGCCTCTTGTGCACTTGCAAATTTTCCTCTTTATAAAAGACAATGTTGCACTCATTGCACTTGGCTTCCCCCTGCTTGACGATAACTGGGGCACTGGGTATGGGTGCCAAGCCATTCATGAGCAAATCTGAGTTGAGTAACTTTAGAGCTAGCTCTGGGGGGACACCTTGTAGCCCCTGAGCTAGAGACATACCCCCCAAGCTTTCCAGGCTTGCTAGAAGGCTTGGGAAGCCAGGGGGTAGCTGGGGTAGACCCGGGACCTGAGGTTGCTGCCCAGGGGAACGAGCAGAAGTGGAAGGTCTTGGGGAATCGGGTAGACCTCGTGGCGATCCTATAGTTGGTGCTGCGGATGCCGGACGAGGCGACCGCGGAGCAGACTGTCCATCCGTTTCACTCGATGGTGAAGGCCGAGGTGGAGAGGCCAACAACTTTCCCTCAAACTCCCCAGCATTGTAGGATGACCCTGGATGCAACTTAGGGACAGGCGACTTAGTCGGGGTGTTGACCTCCCGATTCTCCTTCTCATCATCGCTCAACAAGTCCGTCTTGACTGTCAACTTTGGTCGTTTGGTAGTTAGGTCCAGCGGGCACTCACCTTCCCCGCGTCTCTTTCCTGATGCCTCTCCATTCCCAGATTTCACCTTTGACTCATCTTTGGGACTCTGCTTTGGGGGTAAACTTTGATTTAATTGTGGAGATGTCTGGGGAGGGATGCTGCGGGCGGGAGATGCTCCCCTGGTACCAGCAGATGGGGAGAGCATTGGGGGTGGCACTTGCCCAGTAAGTGACCCTGGGGAAAGTGGCTGCACTTGCCCATTAGGGAGAACCACTGCTGCTCCAGCCTGGGGTAGCACATGAGGAGGCAGTAGCTGTGCCCCTGCCACTAGTGAATATGGCACTAGCAGTATGGGGTTGGTGGGGAGTGCCAGGATTGGCTGGCCACTTCCTGCTGCGGCACTGACCATCCCGGCTAAAGTGCTGACAGTGCTGGCACTTGCATCCTCCCTTGCAGGACTCTTGTTCCCACCTTTCAAAACATGACGAGTCTGGCAATAGTGAGTCTTATGAACACGGAATGTCTTCACAGACGAGAATTGAATATCGCAATCAGAACAGTAGCGATCTGTGGCCCTCGTGTCCCCCAGGGGGCCCTGAGATGAGGGTCCTGACCCCTGAGGGCTGGCACTAGCCTTAGCAAGGTCATCTGGGCTGGTGTGGATGTTCATGTGGCCATTAAGGCTGAGTTTGTGGGTGGTGGTGTAAGGGCAGTGTGGACACCTCAGCATCCGGTCGGAATCTTCATCTCCTCCGGCCTCACTCCGCGGGCTGATGCCAGAAGGAGATGTCCTCATTTCCTTATTAACTCCATCACTTTCTGTAAGTAATAAATTTCTTTAAGTACAGGTACACATAAATACAGGTGCACTAATTAATGTATGTATTAACATGTATGGAAATTACCCACCAGGATAACCCCAAAAAAATCAGGCCTAGTGACCTATTCTACCAGGATAACTCAAAAAAGTCAGACCTAGTGACTTATCCCACCAGGATATCCCCAAAAAATCAGACCTAGTGACTTATCCCACCAGGATAACCTAACCTGTTCTACCAGGATAACTCCAAAAAGTCAAACCTAGTGACTTATCCCACCAGGATAACCCCAAAAAAATCAGACCTAGTGACTTATCCTACCAGGATAACCTAACCTGTTCTACCAGGATAACCCAAAAAGTCAGACCTAGGACTTTCCCACCAGGATAACCTACCCGTTCTATTCTACCAGATAACCCCAAAACCCCAGAATTTTAGGAAAAAACACTTGAACCACCCCGGTACACTGTTAAAAAGGGTTTAATT
>NC_069404.1:6173804-6204329 GCF_026875155.1 Cherax quadricarinatus | reverse complement strand
AAACCCCTCAAAATCCACACGAGGATCCACACGGGGGAGAAACCGTACAAGTGCTCGCTGTGTTTGAAGGATTTCACTGATATTTCCAGTCTGGCCAAACACCGGAGGATCCATACGGGGGAGAAACCATATAAGTGTTCCATGTGTTTGAAGGATTTCAAACAAACAGGACACCTCATCACACACATGAGGATGCACACGGGAGAGAAGCCCTACCAGTGTTCCGTGTGTTCCAAGGAGTTTTCCGTCAAGTGTGCCCTGGTGAAACACACTAGAGTCCACACCGGCGACAAGCCCTACCAGTGTTCTGAGTGTTGCAAACTCTTCCCTCACCACTACTCCCTGGTGCAACACATGCTCCTGCACACAGGGCAGCGCCCTTACAGGTGTTCCGAATGCCTGAAAGACTTCTCCAGCAAGGCAACACTGGTTAACCACATCAAAGTCCACACTGGAGAGAAACCCTACACCTGTCCAGTGTGCTCCAAGAGCTTTTCACGCAAATCTGGCTTGACAAGCCACTCGAAAAGCCACGGCAAGGACAAGCCATACCAGTGTTCCAGGTGCCACAAGGGCTTTCCTTACAAGACAAATCTTGTGAATCACATGAAGACTCATTCTCAGAATATTCTCAGTAATATTCAGTGTCTAAAGGAGTTCAGGAAAATGTAGTCGGTCGCAAATACAACTGTCAGACGTAGTCGGATGGAACTACAGCTGTCATAGTTCGATGGAACTACAGCTGTCAGGTGTAGTGGAATGAAAATACAGCTGTCAGGTGTAGTGGAACAGAACTACGGCTGTCGGACGTGGAACAGAACTACAGCTGTCAGATGCAGTTGGACAGAAATACAGCTAGAGCTCAACTGAAGCTGTACAGTCATCTTGCAAAGCTCCTCTCTGTTGTGCAATTGAAGTGCATCAGAAAATGAATATTCTCACCAATATTCAGTGTCTGAATTATACACGTGTACTCACACACAGGAGAGAATGGGTCCAGTAGCGACCAGTGAAGAGGCCAGGAGCTATGACTTGACCCCTGCAACCACATATAAGTACACACAGTCACTTTCCCAGCTGATCCCAGTTCATCATTTTAGCAATGCAGCAAGCCAGGATAACCCAGCAATTCAGAACCCAGTAAGCCAGGATAACCCAGCATTTTAAGTCATTCCTGATATCAGAGTACTAACCTGGTTAAAAAGCCAGGATAGCCCTCCACTAAATACAACACTCAAATTATAGGTGGGAAAATCTCATCTATGTTTCGGGGACCAGTCAGCCTATTTCCCCAATAAAATCTTCGCTTTACACACATGTAATATACACAGGAACACACCTCTATGCAAAACCACCACAAATGGAAGATGAGTGGTAGCTCTTGGCCTCTCATGTTGCAGACATTGTCAGGGGCTTGCAGTGTTGCAAGAATGAGCTAGAATGTGTCTACTGATTTCTGCAACCTTACAAGCTCCTGATGAAGTTGTTGGTTGCAACGTGAAACGCCCCGAAGCTATTTTTCAACTCCCCTGTGTGGTTGGTTTGAATATGGTGCTTTTGGATCCTTGATTCTCCTGGGGGAACTGAAGCTGCTTGTTTCCCCACATGGCCCCTGTGGGTTTGGCTCTTCCTTGATGCAGGAAAAATTATTCCATTTAATTTTAGGTGATAATTATAATTACTGTTAAATTACAGGCATTATATATATATATATATATATATATATATATATATATATATATATATATATATATATATATATATATATATATATATATATATATATATATATGTAGATATATATATATATATATATATATATATATATATATATATATATATATATATATATATATATATATATATATATATATATATATATAATAATGTAGATATATTATATATATATATATATATATATATATATATATATATATATATATATATATATATATATATATATATATATATATATATAATATACATATATATTTATACATATATATATTTATATATATATTTATATATATATATATTTTTTTTTTCAACAAGTTGGCCGTCTCCCACCGAGGCAGGGTGACCCAAAAAAGAAAGAAAATCCCCAAAAAGAAAATGCTTTCATCATCATTCAACACTTTCACCACACTCACACATTATCACTGTTTTTGCAGAGGTGCTCAGAATACAACAGTTTAGAAGCATATACGTATAAAGATACACAACATATCCCTCCAAACTGCCAATATCCCAAATCCCTCCTTTAAAGTGCAGGCATTGTACTTCCCATTTCCAGGACTCAAGTCTGACTATATGAAAATAACCGGTTTCCCTGAATCCCTTCACTAAATATTACCATAACCGGTTTCCCTGAATCCCTTCACTAAATATTACCCTGCTCACACTCCAACAGATCGTCAGGTCCCAAGTACCATTCGTCTCCATTCACTCCTATCTAACACGCTCACGCACGCTTGCTGGAAGTCCAAGCCCCTTGCCCACAAAACCTCCTTTACCCCCTCTCTCCAACCCTTTCGAGGACGACCCCTACCTCGCCTTCCTTCCCCTATAGATTTATATGCTTTCCATATCATTCTACTTTGATCCATTCTCTCTAAATGGACAAACCACCTCAACAACCCCTCTTCTGCCCTCTGACTAATACTTTTATTAACTCCACACCTTTTCCTAATTTCCACACTCCGAATTTTCTGCATAATATTTACACCACACATTGCCCTTAGACAGGACATCTCCACTGCCTCCAACCGTCTCCTCGCTGCTGCATTTACCACCCAAGCTTCACACCCATATAAGAGTGTTGGTACTACTATACTTTCATACATTCCCTTCTATGCCTCCATAGATAACGTTTTTTGACTCCACATATACCTCAATGCGCCACTCACCTTTTTTCCCTCATCAATTCTATGATTAACCTCATCCTTCATAAATCCATCCGCCGACACGTCAGCTCCCAAGTATCTGAAAACATTCACTTCTTCCATACTCCTCCCCAATTTGATATCCAATTTTTCTTTATCTAAATCATTTGATAGCCTCATCACCTTACTCTTTTCTATGTTCACTTTCAACTTTCTACCTTTACACACATTCCCAAACTCATCCACTAACCTTTGCAATTTTTCTTTAGAATCTCCCATAAGCACAGTATCATCAGCAAAAAGTAACTGTGTTAATTCCCATTTTGAATTTGATTCCCCATAATTTAATCCCACCCCTCTCCCGAACACCCTAGCATTTACTTCTTTTACAACCCCATCTATAAATATATTAAACAACCATGGTGACATTACACATCCCTGTCTAAGACCTACTTTTACCGGGAAGTATTCTCCTTCTCTTCTACACACCCTAACCTGAGCCTCACTATCCTCATAAAAACTCTTTACAGCATTTAATAACTTACCACCTATTCCATATACTTGCAACATCTGCCACATTGCTCCTCTATCCACTCTGTCATATGCCTTTTCTAAATCCATAAATGCAATAAAAACTTCCCTACCTTAGGGGGTGTGTGGACCAGGTGTTTACAGTGAAACATATAAGTGAACAGTATTTAGATAAGGCTAAAGAGGTCTTTGTGGCATTTATGGATTTGGAAAAGGCATATGACAGGGTGGATAGGGGGGCAGTGTGGCAGATGTTGCAAGTGTATGGTGTAGGAGGTAGGTTACTGAAAGCAGTGAAGAGTTTTTACGAGGATAGTGAGGCTCAAGTTAGAGTATGTAGGAAAGAGGGAAATTTTTTCCCAGTAAAAGTAGGCCTTAGACAAGGATGTGTGATGTCACCGTGGTTGTTTAATATATTTATAGATGGGGTTGTAAGAGAAGTAAATGCGAGGGTCTTGGCAAGAGGCGTGGAGTTAAAAGATAAAGAATCACACACAAAGTGGGAGTTGTCACAGCTGCTCTTTGCTGATGACACTGTCCTCTTGGAGATTCTGAAGAGAAGTTGCAGAGATTGGTGGATGAATTTGGTAGGGTGTGCAAAAGAAGAAAATTAAAGGTGAATACAGGAAAGAGTAAGGTTATGAGGATAACAAAAAGATTAGGTGATGAAAGATTGAATATCAGATTGGAGGGAGAGAGTATGGAGGAGGTGAACGTATTCAGATATTTGGGAGTGGACGTGTCAGCGGATGGGTCTATGAAAGATGAGGTGAATCATAGAATTGATGAGGGAAAAAGAGTGAGTGGTGCACTTAGGAGTCTGTGGAGACAAAGAACTTTGTCCTTGGAGGCAAAGAGGGGAATGTATGAGAGTATAGTTTTACCAACGCTCTTATATGGGTGTGAAGCGTGGGTGATGAATGTTGCAGCGAGGAGAAGGCTGGAGGCAGTGGAGATGTCATGTCTGAGGGCAATGTGTGGTGTGATATAATGCAGAGAATTCGTAGTTTGGAAGTTAGGAGGAGGTGCGGGATTACCAAAACTGTTGTCCACAGGGCTGAGGAAGGGTTGTTGAGGTGGTTCGGACATGTAGAGAGAATGGAGCAAACAGAATGACTTCAAGAGTGTATCAGTCTGTAGTGGAAGGAAGGCGGGGTAGGGGTCGGCCTAGGAAAGGTTGGAGGGAGGGGGTAAAGGAGGTTTTGTGTGCGAGGGGCTTGGACTTCCAGCAGGCATGCGTGAGCGTGTTTGATAGGAGTGAATGGAGACAAATGGTTTTTAATACTTGACGTGCTGTTGGAGTGTGAGCAAAGTAACATTTATGAAGGGATTCAGGGAAACAGGCAGGCCGGACTTGAGTCCTGGAGATGGGAAGTACAGTGCCTGCACTCTGAAGGAGGGGTGTTAATGTTGCAGTTTAAAAACTGTAGTGTAAAGCACCCTTCTGGCAAGACAGTGATGGAGTGAATGATGGTGAAAGTTTTTCTTTTTCGGGCCACCCTGCCTTGGTGGGAATCGGCCAGTGTGATAATAAAAAAAAAATAATATATGCTTCAATGTAAACACTTGATCTACACATCCCCTACCCACTCTGAAGCTTCCCTGCTCATCCGCAATCCTACATTCTGTCTTACCTCTAATTCTTTCAATTATAACCCTACCGTATACTTTTCCTGGTATGCTCAGTAAACTTATTCCTCTATAATTTTTACAATCTCTTTTGTCCCCTTTCCCTTTATATAAAGGGGCTATACATGCTCTCCGCCAATCCCTAGGTACCTTCCCCTCTTTCATACATTTATTAAACAAAAGTACCAACCACTCCAACACTATATCCCCCCCTGCTTTTAACATTTCTGTCATGATCCCATCAGTTCCAGCTGCTTTACCCCCTTTCATTCTACGTAATGCCTCACGTACCTCCACCACACTTACATTCTGCTCTTCTTCACTCCTAAAAGATGGTATACCTCCCTGGCTAGTGCATGAAATTACCGCCTCCCTTTCTTCCTCAACATTTAAAAGTTCCTCAAAATATTCTCGCCATCTACCTAATACCTCCCTTTCCCCATCTACTAATTTCCCTACTCTGTTTTTAACTGACAAATCCATACTTTCCCTAGGCTTTCTTAACTTGTTTAACTCACTCCAAAATTTTTTCTTATTTTCATTAAAATTTCTTGACAGTGCCTCTCCCACTCTATCATCTGCTCTCCTTTTGCACTCTCTCACCACTATCTTCACCTTTCTGTTACTCTCCATATACTCTGCTCTTCTTATAACACTTCTGCTTTGTAAAAACCTCTCATAAGCTACCTTTTTCTCTTTTATCACACCCTTTACTTCATCATTCCACCAATCACTCCTCTTTCCTCCTGCCCCCACCCTCCTATAACCACAAACTTCTGCCCCACATTCTACTACTGCATTTTTAAAACTATTCCAACCCTCTTCAACCCCCCCACTACTCATCTTTGCACTAGCCCACCTTTCTGCCAATAGTCGCTTATATCTCACCCGAACTTCCTCCTCCCTTAGTTTATACACTTTCACCTCCCTCTTACTTGTTGTTGCCACCTTCCTCTTTTCCCATCTACCTCTTACTCTAACTGTAGCTACAACTAAATAATGATCCGATATATCAGTTGCCCCTCTATAAACATGTACATCCTGGAGCCTACCCATCAACCTTTTATCCACCAATACATAATCTAACAAACTACTTTCATTACGTGTTACATCATACCTTGTATATTTATTTATCCTCTTTTTCATAAAATATGTATTACTTATTACCAAATTTCTTTCAACACATAGCTCATTAAAGGCTCCCCATTTACATTTACCCCTGGCACCCCAAATTTACCTACTACTCCCTCCATAACATTTTTACCCACTTTAGCATTAAAATCCCCAACCACCATTACTCTCAAACTTGATTCAAAACTCCCCATGCATTCACTCAACATTTCCCAAAATCTTTCTCTCTCCTCTACACTTCTCTCTTCTCCAGGTGCATACACACTTACTATAACCCACTTTTCACATCCAGTCTTTATTTTACTCCACATAATCCTTGAATTTATACATTTGTAGTCCCTCTTATATATATATATATATATATATATATATATATATGCTAGGGTGTTTGGGAGAGGGGTGGGATTAAATTATGGGGAATCAAATTCAAAATGGGAATTGACACAGTTACTTTTTGCTGATGATACTGTGCTTATGGGAGATTCTAAAGAAAAATTGCAAAGGTTAGTGGATGAGTTTGGGAATGTGTGTAAAGGTAGAAAGTTGAAAGTGAACATAGAAAAGAGTAAGGTGATGAGGGTGTCAAATGATTTAGATAAAGAAAAATTGGATATCAAATTGGGGAGGAGGAGTATGGAAGAAGTGAATGTTTTCAGATACTTGGGAGTTGACGTGTCGGCGGATGGATTTATGAAGGATGAGGTTAATCATAGAATTGATGAGGGAAAAAGGTGAGTGGTGCGTTGAGGTATATGTGGAGTCAAAAAACGTTATCTATGGAGGCAAAGAAGGGAATGTATGAAAGTATAGTAGTACCAACACTCTTATATGGGTGTGAAGCTTGGGTGGTAAATGCAGCAGCGAGGAGATGGTTGGAGGCAGTGGAGATGTCCTGTTTAAGGGCAATGTGTGGTGTAAATATTATGCAGAAAATTCGGAGTGTGGAAATTAGGAAAAGGTGTGGAGTTAATAAAAGTATTAGCCAGAGGGCACAAGAGGGGTTGTTGAGGTGGTTTGGTCATTTAGAGAGAATGGATCAAAGTAGAATGATATGGAAAGCATATAAATCTATAGGGGAAGGAAGGCGGGGTAGGGGTCGTCCTCGGAAGGGTTGGAGAGAGGGGGTAAAGGAGGTTTTGTGGGCAAGGGGCTTGGACTTCCAGCAAGCGTGCGTGAGCGTGTTAGGAGTGAATGGAGACGAATGGTACTTGGGACCTGACGATCTGTTGGAGTGTGAGCAGGGTAATATTTAGTGAAGGGATTCAGGGAAACCGGTTATTTTCATATAGTCGCACTTGAGTCCTGGAAATGGGAAGTACAATGTTGCCTGCACTTTAAAGGAGGAGTTTGGGATATTGGCAGTTTGGAGGGATATGTTGTGTATCTTTATATGTGTATGCTTCTAAACTGTTGTATTCTGAGCACCTCTGCAAAAACAGTGATAATGTGCAAGTGTGGTGAAAGTGTTGAATGATGAAAGTATTTTCTTTTTGGGGATTTTCTTTCTTTTTTGGGTCACCCTGCCTCGGTGGGAGACGGCCGACTTGTTGAAAAAAAAAAAATATATATATATATATATATATATATATATATATATATATATATATATATATATATATATATATATATATATATGCACAAAACAACCACTCTGAAATCACCTGTTTACTGTGATCTTATTGTATATATATATATATATATATATATATATATATATATATGTAGTATATATTTATATATATATTACTAGTATAAATGTGTCATTAGATAGAATACAAACCTTTGATTTAATAAAATGGAAATAATTGGGGTTGGATCTTTCACCTGGGCTCTGATACTTCATCAGGAGAACGTTGCCTGAGCTCCAGCCACCGCCGTCAAGATGAACATTTCATTAGGCTGAAGTTTGAATCAGTTCATCCAGAGGAACAACCCCATATGGGTTTAGTGCTCCTTCCTGATTATGTCAAGAAGGTCGTCAGAGGTGTTTACTACAGGCGGTCGCCTTAATAAAGATTAATACTGGTGGTATGTGTTTGAAACCCTTGGGGGGGGGAGGGGTTACTGAATCCATGAGGGTTTAGCACACGCTTTTGATTAATAATGATGCATAATGTGACTGCAAAATACTTAAGCAAAAAAAAAATTTCAAAGTATCTGAGTCCATCATTTTGTAACACTATTATTTATTAAAGTGGATTATAAAACACTAAAAAACCAGTAAAACCTTTAATGTCTTGATATAAATTATAGTGTGTGTTATACTATGTGCTGTACTGTATTATACTCTTGTTATATTGTGTGTTATGCTGTGCTATATTGTGTTACATTGTTATACTGTGTTACTACACTGTATTACATTGTGTTCCACTGTTACATTATTACACTGTTACTACACTGTGTTACTGTTACATTGTGTTACTGTATTCCTGCACTGTTACTATACTGTTTTTTTGTTACTACAGTGTTACTACACTGTGTGTACTAGTGTGTCATACATACAGGGAATATTCATCATCAATGCCATGTACAGTAGTCATCAAGGCCTCAGTCATCAACTACGGATCAGTATATGTATCATCAATGCCATGTAGTCGTCAATGATGGATCAGTAAATGTCATCAATGCCATGTACAGTAGTCGTCAATTACAGATCAGTAAATGCATCATCAACACCTTGTACAGAAGTCGTCAATGATGTATCTGTAAATCCATCATCAACGCCACAGTCATCAATGATGCATCGGTAAATTCATCAATTCGACATACAGTAATCGTCAACAACAAATCTGTAAATCCATCATCAAGACCACGTACAGCAGTCATCAACACCCCGCTAAACAACACATCCATTGACTTCACCATTGGTCTCGACTGGAATCTCCATCTCGTCCTGCCCAGCATCGACACGCTTAGTGATGTACTGGTGTTTGTACTCTAGCAGCATATGATTGATGGGCTGGAGTCCGATGCATGCACGGAGGACGTTCTCAATGCAACTCCGCTGGCGGAAAAGCGAATTGACAACTGGAGTGCCGGCTGGAACGACCGGTGCCTTGCACAGGTAGCTCAGGATGGACAAGGCCGAGTTGAACGCCTGGAAATCTGGCTGGTTGTCAACACGGAAATGGATCCGCTGGCACAGCTCGGCCAGGACGACCAAATCAATGATGAGCGGAGCAGCCAAGAGCGAGTCCTCACAAGTGTTGTGGACAACGATGGTGTTCGTGCCAGCCATCATGATCTCAGACGAGTACTCATCCATGGCCCGCTTGGTGTCTCCCACGTGGGGCACATACTTGATCACCACACAGTGGTCAGGGCCCTTACTGTCAGGATACAGCACCTTGTTGGACTCCACCACATCATCCACTACATTACTCTTTGAAATCTGTAATAGCAAGAACTATCAGTAGTAGCAGTAGCAATAGTAGTGGTAGACAAGGCCCTCACTGTCAGGGTACAGGATCCTGGTGGACTGCACTACATTATCCACTACGTTACTCTCAGAGATCTGTAATAGCAAGAACTATCAGTAGTAGTAGTAGCAGTATCAGTGGTCAGGGCCTGTAAGGTGCTGGAAGCAGAGAGAATTAAATCCCATGTTATTTTGTGTTCGATCGTGTACTGTGTTTTTGTTATCTGTGGGACTTTAAGCAAGTGCACTGTTATTGTTACTGTCTTTCATTACCTTCTACAACCATACCAGTGGTGACAAGCATGGCACATCAGAGCCAAAGGTTATTTGGCCATGTTTAGTTGAAGTTGTGGTGATATTGGCAGCCCAGGATATTGCAGTAGAGTCGTGACTATGGCAAGGAATCTACTGCAGCATCAGCAGCAGCGTGTGCAACATGGCAGCATCACAGTGGTATTTGGACCTGATCCATTAAAAATTTCTTTGGAGCCTTGCTAAGCTTGTTTGGAAGCCAGTTTTCTCATTTGGGATTACATAGCAGGATAAAAAGAAGAATTTCTTGCTAGATCCCCTGGAATCAAGAACTTACAGTGTTCTGGGTAATGTGTGTATGTGTGCCAGATTTAAAATGCAGTTATGATGACTGAGCAGTGGCACTGAAAAGTTATTTTGCAGTGAAACTCGCTTATCACTGCAGTGTGTTGGCATTCCAACAGCAGATGCTGTATAAGCAGGGCTCTACAGTAGCCTGGAACCTAACCTGCTGTATAGCAGGGCCCTACAGTAGCCCAGAACCTAACCTGCTGTATAAGCAGGGCCCTACAGTAGCCTGGAACCTAACCTGCTGTATAAAACAGGGCCCTACAGTAGCCTGGAACCTAACCTGCTGCATAAGCAAGGCCCTCCTGTATACACAATGATGTATTATTGTACAGAAATTGAGTGGTAATGTCAGTAGAATTAATGGTATCAATACTATGAAAGCAGAAGCAAGGAAGTGGGTCTGGTGGCCAAACATTGACCAAGATACTGTGAAAGTGACCAAGAATTGTCCGATTTGTTTTAAGGAATTTTCAGACAATACCATCTCTCGTACTATTTTGGCCAAGCACAGGGGAAACCCATGATCTAGAGCACATATACACTATGCAGGCCTAGTGAAGGGCAAATATTTTATCGGTCCAATAGAAACCCTTTATCTGGATATCTGGAGATTCAGTTTCAGTTATCCATGGTTTTACCCTGACCCAAAAATAAGCCTTAATTTTACTTAATAATGACCACAAAGCAAAAGTAGTGATGGTGACAGTTGTTCAACGTCTAAGAGAAGCTGTGAAGTGCTTCCCATCAGTGAAATTCTCCACTTAATGTGCATAATTTATCAATTATATTTAATCATAGCTGTGTATGTAAACCAAAAACCATTTATATATAGAGTTGGCTACTATCCACGGTTTCTGGTATCCATGGTAGTTCTTGGAAGGTATCGCCCGGGGATACCAGGACACTATAGTGTTCACAGCTATCCAAGGTTTCTGTCACCCATGGTAGTTCATAAACTATGTCTAGTTTTAAGTAGGCTGTAAGCATTAGGCCTAGTGTGCCTGAAATGCTCATGCATGTTAGTAGCTATCTTTGTGTTTTACGTGTAAACTACACATTGTATACATCAAATGGTCTAGCAGCGAGGACACTGAAGGATGGGTTACACAAGTCTACAAAAGGATCTCTCAATACCAGACTCTGTAGGCTCTTGTATAATCAAAGAATAACTGTTCAGTGATCCACCGGTAAGACACCAGCAGAAATTACGTCTAATAGGAATTCTGAAGTCCAAGTTCATGGTGGTGGTGTGTATGCCAGAAATTCTGTTGAACCATGAGTAGAACTACACACTGTGGAGGTATTAGGGAATTAACAATTACAGTAGATCCTCCATGTATGAAAACATTGAGAATCTTCTGTATTATGTATATTATTATTATATCATTATTGTGTATATCATTAATGTGTATAATATCATTATTATAGGAGCAAGGGGCTAGTAACCCCTTCTCCTGTACAAATTACTAAATTTAAAAAGAAAAACTTTCATTTTTCTTTTTTGGGCCACCCTGCCTTGGTGGGATACAGCCGGTTTGTTGAAAGAAAGTTTATTATTATACACAATACAGGAGGTCCACAACATGTTTATAAGTCGAAGACTTCTGTATTATGAATATATACACAATACAGAAGATTCTCAATGTGTGTGTAAATTGAAGACTTACTGTAGTAATATGATATGGGAAAAGGCATACAAATCAACTCATGCCAAGGTTGAGGAGTGATGGAGAACAAACAGTGATCCAAACAGTACCAGAAGCTGTAAGAAATGGGTTAGTAATTCCTGGCCAGTGTAAAAATAGATCACTTTTGTGGTCAGTGGAACTGTCCACGATACAGTCAAGTCCTCGACTTACAAACACGTTGGGGATCTCCTATATTCATACAATAATGATATACACAATACAGGAGATTCTCAACATGTTTGTACATCGAGGACTTACTGTACATAACAGCAGAAATAACCTTAAAGATCAGGTCAGTATGGAGGAAGACCATCCAGGAGGTTACAAAATAACAACAGTAATATGAGAGGGAATTTCCACTTCAGAACAATGCCAATACTCTATATCTCAGGCACTCCAGAAGAGCAGACAATCCTCCAGACAGGAGGGATATATAAGTTAGTTTGATCAGCTAATCTTTGTGTTAGAATGCAACCTGCATTGATATACTGTACTAATTTACAAGGGAAGGAATGTAAGGTGTTGGGAACAATGATCATGTGTTGTTACTGTACATTGTTGTTGTTATTGTGTGAGGGACCACTATCCTTACTCTTAGAAATCTGTAATAGTAAGTAGTAGTACCAGTAGATTAAATTTTGCCACCAAAGTGGCTAAGTTTCTGTACTCCTGATATCCATCCTGTGGATGGTAGTTTAAGGTTAAGTGGATATCCAGTAGGCCTACCAACTAAGCCTCAATAGGCTTTACAGGAGTACATCTGGATTTATATCTACAGTTCACTTAGTAGTAGTAGTAGTACTACTACTACTACTGCTACTAGTAGTAGCTCTTATAAAGTTCCACTATATAGTCAGTTCTTATAGTTCCAATATATAGACAAAAACCATACAATAATAAACCGCAAATTGTGCGTTTTACACCAAACACAAGATCAGAGGTTCTGTACTTTCCATCATGCAGTGCATGATGTGGGATTTTTTTTTATACTGTGGACACTGACCATACAGACCTATGTTATTGATGGTGGCATCAATAACATAGGTCTACATCAATAATACTGACCTATGTCAGAGACCCTAGCATAAACCACAGATCTACATCAATGACCCCTGGCATCAATAACACAATTCATAGGAACCTGAAAATCTGGAGCCCAGACCTACATCACTGAACCCTGATGTCAATAAAGCAGATCTACATCATCAATGCCTGGCATCAACCACAAATCTATGTCAATGACCCCTGGCATTAATAAAACAATTCACAGAGACCAGTTTACACCTCCTTGGACCTGGTCTGCAACACACACCTATATCACTGAACCCTGGCATCAATAATGCAAAACTATGTCATGAACCCCAGCATTAACCACAGATCTACGTCAGCGACACTCGGCATCGACCACAGATCTACGTCAGCGACACCCAGCATCAACCACAGATCTATGTCAGAGATCCCTGGCATCAATAAAACAATTCACAGGTACCAGTACCGCACCTCTTTGGACCTAAAAATCTGCGAGACACTGAACCCTGGCATCAATAATGCAGACCTGTTTCAGTGACATCTAGCATCAGCCACACATCTACATTAGTGAACCTGGCATTATCCACAGATCTACATCAATGACTCCTGGCATCAACAAAACAATTCAGAGGGACCTGTACCGCACCTCCTTGGACCTGAAAGTCTGTGGGGCGCTGAGGTTCTTGCCATCATTGTTGCCCAGGTGATTGTAGCTGACAATTGACTTGGGTTTGATTCCGGCGCTTACTAGGAAGTCCACCAGGACAGACTTCAACTTTGTCTGGCCGGACTTGAAGTCGTCGCCCCCTATGAAGATCTTCCGCTGTTCCGCTAGCTCGATGCAGCCTGGAACGAAGGTGTTTTGCGGCGATCCATTGATGTATGGAACCTGTAATATTATTATTGTGGTTACTATGATTTGTAGGACATTGGTATGGAGGTACTATCTTCCAGGGAGGTACTACCTTCCAGGGAGGTACTACCATCCAAAGTTAGCACAAGTTAGACTTTAGAAATAGAAGGACTTTGACAAAAGGTTAAACAGATCTATATATCTAAGTTTAGCCTAAAAAAGTACCAACAGAATAACTAGGAAGAAAATATTGTTGCTTATCCCTGTTCGTCTGAACAGAAATCATGGAACTGGTAGGGTTTGAACCATGGCAAATCAGTATTGAACCTCACAGGCCACTTCGCCAACAAATGGGCCAGGGGTTGTTCCAGTCACGGTATTGTGCCTTTTTTTGTTATTTGTTATCTCACGATTTCATCAGCAGTCGTTATCTCACAATATCATGAGTCCAAATCTCCCTCTTTTAGAACAAAGCCAGATCTGTCCTGAAGGAAGGCACCTTTGATAAGCCTTCTAAGGTCTTCAAGACTGTTCCTACTCTTCCAGCCCAGCCTTAGACCAGCCTTGATCTTTTTCAGGAGAGGAAATGTTGACATTAGCAGATGCATCCTCACCATGGATAGATTAGGCATTAATAGAGGTTGATCACCACCCTGGAGAGCATAGCGGAACAGCCAAGCATTTGACGGACTAATGTGGGAATGGAACAGTAATGGAGACTCTGCTACTCCCGAATTGTAAAATTAATACAGTAGGACCCCCGTATTCTCAGATTCAGTTATCCATGGTTTACCGTGGCCTGAAAATAAGCCTTATTTTTACTTAATGATGGCCACAAAGCACAAAAGTAGTGATGGTGACAGTTGTTCAAAGTCTAAGAGAAGCTGTGAAGTGCTTCCCATCATTGAAAAAGTGATAATTCTCCACTTATTGTTCCTGTTTAAGTCTAAGTTGAGTCTAGTCTTACAGAGACATAATGAGCATTATTAAGCACATACATTAATGTACAGTTGTTATGGATTCCTTCATGATAAAGTTGATATGTTAGCCAAGAAGAGTACGCAGAATGATAACGAAGAATATAACTTTGGTGTATCTGTGTCTAGCATTAGGAATAATATTAGGAGAGAAGTAAATAATGAAATTGGAATGCAATTACAAGCCTGAGTAGATCTATAACCCACTATGATAACATGAAGGTTGATAAGTATGTTTATGAAGCAATTTGCAATGTGAACACTGACTGATGTTGTGGCCAGGCTTAGGCTTGGTTACAAGTACTGACTGATGTTGTAGTGTCCAGGCTTAGGCTTGGTTACAAGTACTGACTGATGTTGTAGTGGCCAGGCTTAGGCTTGGTTACAAGTACTGACTGATGTTGTAGTGGCCAGGCTTAGGCTTGGTTACAAGTACTGACTGATGTTGTAGTGGCCAGGCTTAGGCTTGGTTACAAGTACTGACTGATGTTGTGGCCAGGCTTAGGCTTGGTTACAAGTACTGACTGATGTTGTAGTGGCCAGGCTTAGGCTTGGTTACAAGTACTGACTGATGTTGTAGTGGCCAGGCTTAGGCTTGGTTACAAGTACTGACTGATGTTGTAGTGGCCAGGCTTAGGCTTGGTTACAAGTACTGACTGATGTTGTAGTGGCCAGGCTTAGGCTTGGATACAAGTACTGACTTATGTTGTAGTGGCCAGGCTTTGGCTTGGTTACAAGTACTGACTGATGTTGTAGTGGCCAGGCTTGGGCTTGGTTACAAGTACTGACTGATGTTGTAGTAGCCTGGCTTAGGCTTGGTTACAAGTATTTCTGACAGTTTGGCAGACACACAGACTGACTGATGTTGTAGTGGCCAGGCTTAGCCTTGGTTACAAGTACTTCTGGTAGTTTGACAAGCACACAGATGATGATCAAACCAAATGCAAATTATGTGGCCAACCATATGGCCACTATTTTGAACACTATGTACTTAATTGTCCACTTATTGAGGAATATAGAGATAGTATAATAACCTATGTGACATGTCAAGATATCTTATTAATGAATATAAGATACCAGATATACTAAGTTTTTTTCCTAAATTTGTTTTCCTAACAGATAAGTGAATGTAGATAAATCAAGAGTACCCCTGTTCCCCCTTTTGGGAGGCCTAGTTCCTGGGCCTTTGTTTTAACCCAATACCCCTTGTGCTCCCACCCCACAGGTTTGGATTTGAGGTGCACAATAACTACCCACTTCGGTGGCAAATAAAAAAAATCTAACCCAAAGCCACATGTTTTAAAATTTAAATTTATTTACTGAGTACATCTCATTATAGGAAGGTATAGACAATCCTAAAGACTTAAGTTATATTTGTGCCTCACATATCAATGATATGTAAATAAAACTTTGGGTATGAAAAAAACCAAAATTTATACCCCAAAGAGAAGATTTACAGAAGTCTTTTAATTTACCAAATGTTTTTATTTTTAAATTTGGGTTTACCACCCGACACCTTTGATATTAGGCATCCCCAAATTTTTTGTTCAGCGGGTTTATATTCATCCAGTTGAAATCCCAAGGGTTTATTGAAATAGGTTTTAATTTTAAAAAATAACTGGATTTGAATATTTCTGAAAAAACTTTTTAAAAAAACCAAAAACCAGTTTAAAATGCAAGGAGGATAAAGAAGTTGCCCTTTTCTAATAATCTCTGGAGAGGTCGGGTTTAGATTTTGCATTTTGTAACAAAGAAATAATTGAAAAAATTAGTAAAATAAGGGGGGGGGAATTATCATTTTATCACTGAAGGGAACATTTCACAGTTCTCTTAGATTTGAAAAACTGTCACCACACAAATTTTTGTGCTTTGTTGTCATTATTAAACTAAATTATAGCTTTTTTTTCAGGCTACAGTAAACCACAGATTTTTTTTATTTATTTTTTTTAGAATTTTTTGCATACATACAGGGTGGTACAAAAAAATACAGGTAAGAGCAGGGATGCCCAAAAACCCCTTTTATGCTTTGCATTACGGACTGGCCCTTTAAAAATTTAAATTTAAAATTAACTAAGCAAAGATGAGATTTAGTGATAAAACATTTTTTGAAAAAAAGATAAAATATAAAAAACACAAATGAGTATTACAAAGCAGGTAAAAATTTTGGTTTTCTTTCATTGTTTTTTTACCCTTTTTTTTAGGGGAAATGGAGTATTTGTTAGGGAGTTTTTTTTAAAAAAAACAAAGTTAATTGGGGGCCTAGGTTTTTAAAATTTTTTGTGAATACATGGACCCCCCATAAACCCATTTTAATGGCAAGAGGGGGTCTTTGGTATGCGAAATAATCGGGGATGCGAATGAACTTCCCCCTAAGAAAAAATGGAAATCAAATTTAAACTGTGCAAGACACCCAAAATAAGAAAATTTTTTACCAGTGAAAAATACATTTTTCCCAACACAAAGAGAAAGGGTACATGCAAAAATGTAGAGTATACATGCACAGTAAAAATTTTGCATGTACTGTCTACTAAATGAAGAATAAATGACACTTACCTTTATTGAAGATGCAGCAATGACTGATGAGACACTGTGTCCTGGGAGTGCCTTTTCCTCCTGAGTACTGTAGGTCCTGTTTGGCATTTTCTTCCAGAACAGGCCTTATCACACTGTGTATGCCACTACGATTCTTAAATCTCTCAAACCAACCTTTGCTGGCTTTAAATTCACCAATATGAGCACTAGTTCCAGGCATTTTTCCCTGTTCACCTGGGTATTAGTCGACTGGTGTGGGTTGCATCCTGGGAGACAAGATTAAGGACCCCAATGGAAATAAGTTAGACAGTCTTCGATGACACTGACTTTTTGGGTTATCCTGGTGGCAAATCCTCTGGGGTTAATTGTTTCTTGGTATATTCTCAATAAGCCACACCAACAACAGTGCTACAGCAGCAGCAGACGATGCTACAGCAGCAGCAGCAGCAGCAGACGATGCTACAGCAGCAGCAGCAGCAGCAGCTGACAGTGCTACAGCAGCAGCAGACGATGCTACAGCAGCAGCAGACGATGCTACAGCAGCAGCAGATGATGCTACAGCAGCAGCAGACGATGCTACAGCAGCAGCAGACGATGCTACGCAGCAGAATTACAGCAGAACGATGCTACAGCAGCAGCAGACGATGCTACAGCAGCAGCAGCAGCAGACGATGCTACAGCAGCAGCAGACGATGCTACAGCAGCAGCAGCAGCTGACAGTGCAGCAGCAGCTGACAGTGCAGCAGCAGCAGCTGTACCACCAATAGTAGCGATGGTTGATTGGGATTTATTATACAACCTGGCCAGCTCGGAGACACGCACTCCACTTTCATACTTATCAATGATCTTTTTCTTCATCTCTATAGTAATTCTCACCCTTATTGCTGTAGGGTTGGCACTAGAAGCTTTCTTGGGGCCCATGGTCACTTATTTTCCAGATAAAATCACCAAAACACTAATAATACGAAATGTTACGATTGTAAGCTTGGATGCTACCGCGGAGGCTGGCTGGTAAACAATGCCACCGGCGGAACATGTGAGGCTGGCTAAGGCGCACATTGGACGCGTCTCGAACGAACAGCGGTGAGCGGGTTTTTAAGCGGTATGCGAGGCAAAATTTTTGCGATTAAAGCAAGCGGTATGCGGATTAATCGTTATGTGATGCCAACGGTATGCGGGGGTCCACTGTAATTGTGAGTAACATATAGGATATACAATTTATAAGGTTCAGTTATTCAGTATTTATTTGGTTTTGAGTGAGTAAGTGATCTTTGAGAAGAGACTTGAATTTATAAACAGGTAGTGTTTCTTTTATATTTACAGGTAATGAATTCCAGATTTTAGGGCCTTTTATGTGCACTGAGTTTTTGCATAGCGTGAGATGGACACGAGGAATATCAAAGAGTGATCTGTGCCTTGTGTTATGGTCATGTGTTCTGTTGAGGTTGGCAAGGAGATGTTTAAGGGGAGGGTTAATATCAGAGTTAAGTGTTCTATGTATGTAATAGGTGCAGTAATAAGTATGGATGTTTTGTATGGTGAGTAGTTGAGTGTTTGAATATTGGTGGAGTGTGTTGCCTGTAGTGAGAATTTGTTATCATTCTAACTGCAGCCTTTTGTTGGGTAATTAGTGGTCTGAGATGGTTAATTGTTGTTGAGCCCCATGCACAAATTCCATAGGTGAGATAGGGGTAAATAAGAGAGTGGTATAGGGCCAGGAGGGCTGACTGTGGAACATAGTACCGTATCTTCGATAGTATGCCTACAGTCTTGGAAATTTTCTTAGAAATTTGTTGTATATGTGTATGAAATTTGAGTCTATTATCAAGGTGGATTCTAAGAATTTTCCCTCTGTTAGCTTTGTGATAGGGGGATCTGTTTATCGTTATGTTAAGAGGTACATCTGTAGCTCTGTACCAAACTGAATGAAGTAGGTTTTGTCAATGTTTAGTGTAAGTTTGTTAGTCCTCATCCAGGTAGATATTTTCTGTAATTCGGTGTTTACAGTATTGGCTAGCGTGACTGGGCTCGGGTGAGAGAAGACGTATGTAGTGTCATCTGCAAAAAGTGTGGGTTTGAGGAATTGCGAAGCATTTGGTAGGTCATTTATGTATAGGAGAAAGAGAAGAGGGCCAAGGACACTTCCCTGTGGACACCAACTGTAATTGGTTGAGCGGAAGAGCTTGCCCCATTTGCGTAGACATATTGGCTTCTGTTGCTGAGGTAAGACTTGAGGTAGTTGAGGGAGTGCCCTCTAATACCATAGTGTGACAATTTTACGTGGAGCAAGTCATGGTCAACTGTATAAAAAGTTTTAAACGTAAGTCAATGAAGATCCCCAGTGGGACTTCTTTTTTTCTCTATTGCAGTGTATATATGTTCTAGCATGTGTATAATAGCATCATTAGTATTTTTATTAGGCCTGAATCCAAATTGGCAGGGGTTGAGAATGTTTTGGGAGATGAGGTAGGAGTAGATTCGTTTATGAATTAATTTTTCGAAGATTTTTGAGAGAGGGTGTAAGTTGGATATTGGCCTATAGTTATTCAACTCTGGTCTCCTCCTTTGTGGATCGGGGTGACCCTTGCTATTTTGAGAGCTGTAGGGAAGGTGGAGGATTCAATGGATTTGTTAAAGAGTGTTGCAATGATTGGTGATAGTACTTGTGACACTTTTTTGTATATAAAGGGTGGTACGGTATTTAAATCTCCTGCCTTGTTTTTTAGTGCATTGATAATAAGGGAGACTTCGTATGGGTTAGTCGGAGCTAGGAACAGTGTGTTCGGGTAGTTGCCAGTGAGGTAGTCATTTGGTGGGGTATTTGAGCTTGGGATTTTATTGGCAAGATTTTGTCCTATAGTGGAGAAGAAATCATTGAGTCTGTTTGCTGTTTCTGTTGGTGGGAGTTGGGGTTCATCTGATTTTGCCAATTTTATTTCGCTATTTCGTGATATCTTTTTTGTTCCCAGAATTTCTGATAGGGTCTTCCAGGTCTTTTTTATATCACCTCGTAAGTTGGATAATCTGTTCTCATAATACAGTTTTTTTGCCCTTCTTATCAGGCTGGTTAGGACTGACGAGTAACGTTTTGTTTGGTCTCTGGTTATGTGACCCATTCTGTACTTCTGTACTGTTTTTCATATCGGTGTTTTGTATTTATGGATTTGAGAATATTGGGTGTTAGCCAGGGACTGTTCCGTCTCTTAGCTGTCATCTGTTTAGTTTTTTTAGGGCAGTGCTTGTTATAGAGGTATTGGGTCTTTTTTAGAAAATTATTAAAACATTCGTCAATATCTGTATAGATTTCTAGCTCAGTGTGCCAGTCAATGTTTGTTACTGCTGTTGTGAAGTTATTAATGGCTGCCTCATTGTGAAGTCTGAAGGTGACTTTAGTAGTGTCTTGGGGTATTTTACCAAGAGTTGTTATGAGGAAAGTAGGGTAGTGGTCTGTGGTATTATCTGTAATTATGCCTGATTTTAAAGGGGATATGGTGTTGGTCCAGATGTGGTCAAGTAGGGAAACACTAGTCTCTGTAACTCTTGTAGGTTTTGTTACTGTTGGTAGCAACATACAGTTACTCATTGTGTTTGTGAATTCAGTAACGTGTGGGTCCTGGTCTTGCAGGAGATTTATATTGAAGTCACCTGAGAGTAGTAAGTGATCTTTGTTCATGCGTGCATCAGTTATCATACTTCCTAGGTTTTGACTAAATTGGCTAATGTTTGATTGTGGAACTCTGTAGATGTTTATCACTGTGAGAGGTTTTTGTAGGTATTTGGATTTGAATTTAGCTATTATATGTTCCCCATGTTCATCCCTTGTGCAAGTATTAGTGATACATTCTAGTTGGTCTGAATAGTATATAGCTGTGCCACCCCCTTGTTGGTCTGGCCTACAGTTGTGTATGGCTGTGTAACCAGGAATGCATAGACATCTGTAGTATCAGGCTTTAGCCAGGTTTCAGTTAGTGTAATGATGGACATATTGGCATGCAAGGAATTTAGTAATGCTAGGAGGTCATCGTAATGCTTGCTTAAAGATCTGATATTGTAGTTAAAGATAGTTATGTTGTTGTTGGCTCTGAGAAGTGCCTTTGATTGTTCTGCAGTGTAGTAATTACAGTTACTGTTTGAATCATTTAAGTCATTAAATAAGAGGTTGGTATCAGGATCAAGCTTGTAATAAAAAATTTTTAGGAACTATAGTTGAATTAAGTAAACCAAATAAATATTCAAATAAAAAAAAAGCACCTAATTTTTAACAAATGTAAAAAAAATGAGCTAAGGTTTTTTTTAAAGCTAAAAAAAAGGGAGACAATAAAAAGGGGCTAAAAATAATTTGGGGTGAACAAAAAATGAGTCAAATAATGGAGTTTTGGAATTTTGATAGTGGGTAGTATTTTAAAAGGGTAATTCTTTAATTAAAATTTATAAATAAAATTTAATATAAAAGGGACTAATATAAGTTGTGGTGAAAAATAAAGGGTAATAAATAATTGCCTAAGGTCAAATATAAGACTTTTGTGGAGTCATTTTTGACTAAAAGAGCTATAGTACAACTAGTTTTAATCAAAAAATATAACAATCCAAATTAAAAATAGCAGAAATTTAAAAAACTGGGGGAAACCAAAACCCCAGATACGGGGGTACTACGTATTGGTGTATAATCAACAGTAATACTTAATCCTATTTTTCAAAAGCTGCATTATTTTCCCCCCTTAAAGAATGCGGGGCCCAAAAAAGGGGGTTGGGGGGCGTATCTCAGCCTCTTTCTTTTTGAGGCAAAAGGAGGTTTCGCCGTGTCATTGACACCTTGGACAACATCACTGTACCCTTTCGTTTGGGGCCGTCCGGGACATGACCTGCTAAACCACCACTGGCCCCCCGGGAAGTAAAGGTGTGGGGCCTAGGCGGCCGGATCTCTGCCTTGGTGCCGGCCAGCACATTTCCCCCGCTCCCTGGTTGGCGCGAAAATTCGGGGAATGGGCCCGAGGGGGGGAAATGGCCGCATGGCCGCCGCAGTTGCACCTGAAGGTTGTGCCAGCCCTTGGCTCGCCCCATGCCTCAGCCATTTTGAGCGACGAGATGCCCCCAACCCGGGGCCCGATTATCATTTTATTTTTTATTACAAATTTATTATTTTTTTTGTTTTTTATTAAAATGGGCCCGTTTCCCACCAAGGCAGAGGGGCCCCAAAAAAGAAAACTTTCTCATCATTTTTCCATCACGCCCTTGCCGAGGCATGTTTATAATAATTTAAAAAAACGCAACATTAACCCCCCCTCCTTCAAGGCAGACACTGAAATTTCCCCCATCTCCGGGACTCAATCCACCTCCCGGGTTTCCCTTGAATCCCTGCATTAAATGTTACCTTCTTAATTCCAAAATACTCAAGGCCTAAAACCACTTGTCTCCATTTGCCCCTATCAAACCCCTCACACAGTTGGGGAAGCCCAAGCCCCCGCACACAAAAACCCCCTTTACCCCTCCCCCCACCTTTCCCTGGGCCAACCCCCTCCCCCTGCCTTCCCCCCACTACATATTTAAACACTCCGAAGTGATATTTTTTTCCACCCTACAGTCCAAACCATCTCAATAACCCCCCCTCACCCCTCGGGAAAAAGTTTTTGGAAAATCCTACCCCCCTCCAAAATCTCCAAATAGGGTTTCTCTGCTTTATACTCACACAACACTGCCCCAGACATGACTTCCCCCTGCCTCCAACCTTCTTTTTTTTGAAAACATTCCAACCTCCCCTCACCCCCAACAGAGAGCTGGTATAACTATACTCTCATACATTCCCCTCTTTGGTTTTCGGGATAAAGTTCTTTTTCCACAGACCCCTCAGTGCACCACTCAATTTTTTCCCTCATCAATTCTTGATTTCCCCCTTTTAAAAACCCCACCGCTGACACGTCCACTCCCAAATATCTGAACACATTCACCCCCCCCATACTCCTCCCCCAATCTGAATCCAATTTTCTTACCAATTTTTTTGTTATCCCATCACCTTACTCTTTCCATATTCACTTTTAATTTCCTTCTTTTACAACCCTCCCAAAAACTCATCAAAAACCTTTCTGCAACTTCTTTTCAGAATCTCCCAAAAGCACAGTGTCATCAGAAAAGAGAAAACTGTTTAGTTCTTTATCTTTAACCCACACCTCTTGCCAACACCATAACCCCACTTCTCTTACAACCCACTATAAATTATTGAAAAACCAGGGTGACATCACCATCCTTTCTAAGGCCTATTTTTACGGGGAAATAACTCCCTCTCGCCTACAAACTCTACCGGAGCTCACATCCTCGTAAAAATTTTTTCACTGTTTTTCAATAACCCTTCCTACACCATACCCTAACATCTCAACTTTGACCCATCCACCCTATCAACCCCTTTTCCCAAAAACCCAAAATGCACAAAAACCTCTTCCCCTTATTTAAACTGTTCCCCAAATATTTTTCACTGTAAACCCCTGGCCACACACCCCCAACCTTTTTTCCCAAAGCCTCCTTGTTTCTGCTATCCTGCTCTCTGCTTCTTTTAACCCTTTTTCGGGTCAGCAGAGCTCTCCTAAACTTGTTCTCAGGGGGGAAAAAAAAAAAAATTTATTTTTTCTTGTAAATATGGGAAATTTTTTCCGATCATAATGACCCCAAAAGATGAATTTGAGGGAAAAAACTTGGGGGGTTAGCCCCGTAATTAGCGTCTCGACATTTTATCTCAAAGTTTTTTGCCCACTTGAGCCCTATTTTCGGCCTTTTCCAAGAACCCTCATAAAAATAACCCTATTTCGCTAAACTCCATATTTTCTATCGAAGATACAAGAAACCCCCCCTTTCCCAAATTTCCACTACCCAAATAATGGTCAGAAATTGGAAATTTTTGCTAATCCACACAAATTTCAAAAGTGCAATTTCCAAATGGGGTCCAGAATAAACAAGACAGACATTCTGGCACTAAAATAACATTTCTCTTTCATTCCCAATGTCCCCGGCCTCTGTTGCATTTCTTTTGCTTTCGACTTGAATTTTTTTTCTCGAAAAAAATAGAAGATTTTTTATGTAGACTATGCATTCATTAGAAAGGGCGTAGAAATTTTTAAAAAAATATCGGGCATTTGTGAAAAAATTTACACTCACCGTTGACGTTACGACGCAGGGCATTGTTTACCTTTGAATTTTGGCAAAAATTGAACTTTTTGCTAATTTGACTTAATTTCAAGGTACTTTTTCATTTGAAACCAATCAAAACATCTAAATTTTCCCATAATATGTCTTCCTTTCTATAAAACGAGACCGGGGAAAACTAGAGTACAACCAAAAACGCAATGAAAATACACGGCCAAGTCGTTTTTTAAACAAAAACAGTCGGATTTTTTTTTTCTCATTTTTTCATGTGTACTGGGATTTTTTTTATCCAACACACTGACCAATAGACCCATTCTTTCAATGTAGGCCTACCATTTTCTCTCGCTAGATTTGAAGGTGTTAGAATTTAGCATACTGTACGGCACCAAACCCTGGCTGCAAGCCGATAGTACAGCCCCACCCTAAAGGGGGTTAATTCAATAATAACTCTACCATAATTTTTACCAGTATACTCAACACTTTTTTTTTTTTAACAAACCGGCCGTGCCCACCCGGGCAGGGGGGCCCCAAAAAAAAAAAAAAGTTTCTTTTTTAAAAATTTGAAAATTTATAGGGGGAAAAGGGTTATGCCCTTGCCCCCGGCTTTTTATCCCCTTACAACAGCATGGCTTAGGGAGGAAGAATTTCTGTTCCATTTCCCATGGGGGTAAAGGAAAATAAAAAAACAAGAATTAAAAAGAAAATAGAAGAAAACCAAGGGGTGTTTTAATAATTCTTGACATGTATGTGTAGTGGACCTAATTAAGTAAAAGAGCAAGACACCCTGAAACGAGTTTGAGACAGAAAAAAAGGACCCACAATCCTACCATCATGTAAAAAAATACAGGTTTTCGTTGTACATTCACTTGGCAGACGCAGTACCTCCCTGGGCAGTTGCCTACCAACCTCACCACCCAACGGCTTATTCCCCTATAATTTTTGCACTCTCTTTTCCCCCTTTGCCTTTAATAAAGGAACATGCATGCTTTCTGCCAATCCCGGGTCCCTTCCCCTTTTCCCATACATTTATTAAAAAAAGCACCAACCCTCCAAAACTAATCCCCACCGCTTTAAGTTTTGGAGGGGTTATTAGTATTCCATTATTATTACTATTATCCCATTAATTTTTTTTTTTTTAACCACTGGCTGTTTCCCCCCAAAGGAAAAGGGGGCCCCCAAAGGGCGGGTGGCCCAAAAAAAAAAAAACTTTCCCTCATTCCCCCATCACGCTTGCCAAAGGGTTTTTTTACCTACGTTATAAAAGTGCAATATTAAACCCCCCATTATTTTATTACTGTTTCATTATTATTTTTACTTTTATTATTCTTATCATGGGAAGATCTAAATGTGGGGGGCACAGTGCATCATTACGTCAAAATAATGCAAAAAGGCAATCCCCTTTAAGGTTTCCATAAAAAAAGCGACATCTTTATAGTCTTTTGATGTCTTTGGTCGGCAATCAAACACACAGCATTCCCATTATGGTTTCAATAAACACACACACCATCATCATTGCCGGGGGTATAAAACACAGAACATCCCACCATCATCACAGGGTGATCAATCCGTGATGTATGCGCCCATCAATAACGATGTCAATTTGGGGTCGACCATAGGGAGAAAATGACTTCAAAAGGGGCGAAGACTTTTCCCCTGGAGTCCGGGCCCGGGGCACAGTGCTGGGCCCGCGGATGGAACCTGCCAGGCTGAGTATCATCAATGTATATCAACGACATCAAAAAATTATGAAAAAAAAAAAAATTATAAATTTAATGGCTTGGGGAAAAAATTGGAATTATGGGGCCATTTCAGTGAACCGCAAGACATCGTTTGTATCAATGGGCATCAAAGATGACAAAAATCGTGATTGTAAAGTTCTCAAATTTAAAAAAACTTAGGAAAAATTAAAAAAAATTGGTAGGCCTAAACAGCATGGAACCGCCCAAACACAAAAGTCATCAATGACAACAAAAAAAACACAAAAGGGGCTAACAAATCAAAAAATTACACCTAAATCCAACTACACCACTTTTGCACCCCCAAAATTTTTTAAAAACACAGATCAAAAGATTGCCACATTTTTCAGCTCAAAGACTTATTTTTTCCCAAAATATGTCTCAAAATTAACCCAACTCTTTGAGGGCCCCGTACCATTAAACTTTTTTACAAAATTGTTTGGGCAGAAATGGGGGTTTTTTTGACACCAAAGGGGTCTCGTTCGCCCAAAACCTGATGTCGAAAAAGATTTTAGCATCTGCAACTTCCATTAAGGGAAGTTTTTAACTTTCAAAAAACACTGGGGACTTTCTGTATTGTGAAATATATAATAATATTTATACACAATTCAGGTCCCCAAATTTCTGTAAGTTGAAGATTTCTGTATTTGAATATAGACCAATTTTAGGGCCACAATATGAAAAAAGAACATGTGCAACAGTTAGACATCTTTTTTTTGAAAGTTTCACCTACTCAGTAGACTTTTTCAGCAATACAAAGTTCAAAGAAGCAGAAGAGGGGGTTAAAAACAAGTAACATCCCCTCAAACCCTTTAAGAGTATTCTGAGACGGTCATCCCTCCCTTTTTCCATATTCTGGGCAATTGAAGTTGAAGTGATGTAGGAACTTATATTTCCATCAGGAGTGAGGTGCAGCACAACTAGAAGAAAGAATGAATTATTGAGAGGTCAGTTCCTCTAACCCAACCATTCTCGCTAAAAAATTTGCCCCAAAAGTCTTCTGTTTTTACCCAAAATACCATTGTGTTGCAGTGCCCGACAGGTGAGTATTTTAAAAGGTATAAAATTACGACAGGTTGGGAATAAGAGTTACAACAGTAGGGTTTCCCGGACAGAAGAAATCTTGGACAACTTTTTCTAGCAGAATGGTTTAAACGAAGGAACCGACCTCTCAATAATTTCATTTTTTCTTTTAGTAGTGTGCTGCACCCCCTCCTGATGGATAAAGCTACATACTAAACACTTCAAATTCACATTTTCCCGAATGGAACAAGGGGGGGACTGACCCTCTCAGAACTACGTCTTCAAGGTTTGATGACTGATTACACGTAGTATTTACATCTTATGGTCTTTTAACTCTCTGTACTGACTGAAAAAGATGCCTAAATGCTGCTATGTGTCTACTTATCACATTATGGGCTTCCCAAATGTCTATATCATTATTGTGTATTATATCATATTATATACACCCACCCAAATGACTTACGACCCCTAGACAATGACCCCCGACATAACTGCCGACTTACGACGTTTTATATCCAAATTTCTGGGAAAAAACAAGTTTGGTTTTTACACTGTGTTTTTCCCCAAACTTAGGTAAAAATACAGTATAACAGCATAAAAAATAAGTAAAAATGAAATACCCAAAATAAAAAATAAAAAAACATTAAAAAATGTGTTTTTAAAATTTTGTATAAGGTTGAACTTACGCCATT
Source organism: Cherax quadricarinatus (assembly GCF_026875155.1). NCBI lineage: Eukaryota > Metazoa > Arthropoda > Malacostraca > Decapoda > Parastacidae > Cherax > Cherax quadricarinatus. Next base: position 6,176,474 of record NC_069404.1, on the reverse strand, counting down.
TTTACTTTCGACCTTGGGTTGGGCCAAGCACGGGCGTTTAATCTGATTGTAGGGTATTATTATACACAAAAAACAAGGGCCCAATCTGTTAACCTTCCTGTATAAGTGGCCCCCCCCCATAACGATATTAATCCGTTTATAGACTCATTTTTTGTAAATTATCGTTTGCAATGAATTTTCCCCCTAAGAAAAAAAGGAAACAAATTTAAACCGGCAAAAAACCCAAAAGTATAAAAAAAAAAATTTCCACAGAAATAACATTTTTCCCACACCAAAGAGAAGGAACATGCAAATGAAGTAGTACATCACAAAAATTTTGTGCAGTACTACCACTAAAGAAGAATAAAAGACACTTACCTTTATTGAAATGCAGCAATGACTGATGAGACACTGTGTCCGGGGGTGCCTTTTCCTCCTAACTGTGGTCCCGTTTGGGGTTTTCTTCCAGAACAGGCCTTATAAAAACTGTGTATTCACTATGTTCTTAAAAACGCTCAAACCAACCTTTTCTGGGTTTAAATTTACCATATGAGCACTATTCCAGGCATTTTTTTCCGTTCACTGGTTTAGTCGACTGTGGGTTGATCCCCGGAGACCAAACTAAGGACCCCAAGGAAATAAGTTAGACAGTCTTCGATACACACTTTTTTGGTATCCGGGGGCTAACCCCTTGGGTTTTTGTTTTTTTGTATTCTAAAAAGCCACACCAACAACGGGCACAGAGCAGCAGCGCAGCGACAGTGACGCAGCAGCAGCACAGCTGACAGTGCACAGCGCAGCAGACGATGCTACAGCGCACAGTGGTACTACAGCACAGCACAAAAGGGGACAAAAGCACGAGCTGACGGTGGGACAGCAGCAGCAGCGCTACGTGCTACAGCACACCAGCACTGACATGCTACAGCAGCAGCAGCAGCGACATGTTAAGCAGCACAGAACAATGCACAGCAGCAGCAGACGGGACTACAACAGCAGCACAGCATACGGGGGACAGCAGCACAGGACGGTGCTACAGCAGCACAGCAGCGACGTGCTACAGCAGAGCAGCAGCTGACAGGGTACAGCAGCGCAACGACACAGCGCAGAGCAATGCACAGCACAGCGCGGGACTACAGCAGCAGCGCAGCAACAAACAACGCAGCACAGCGCAGCTACGGTGGTACAGCACAGCGCAGCTGACGGGGGGTACAGCAGCAGCAGCAGCTGATGGGTTACAAGCACTGAAGTGAAAAGCAGCAGCAGCAGCCCCACATTGACCAGGTACCCCAATTTCGATAATATTTTTCACCCTTTTACACAGGGTTGGCACTAGAAGCTTTCTTGGGGCCCCTGGGCACTTATTTTGCAGATAAAAACACCAAAAACACGAATAATACGAAATGTTACGATTGATGCTTGGATGTTTTCCGGGAGGCTGGGTTGTAAACAAAGCACCGGGGGAACAGTGAGGCTGGCTCAGGCCCACAAGACTGTCTCGACAACAGCGTTGACGTTTTTTTGGGTAGCCCAGGCAAAATCTTTTGCGATAAAATGTATGGTAGCGGATTTAATGTATGTAAGGCCAACGGATCGGGGGGGCCCCTGATTCTTTTCCCGGCAAATTCCCAATTTCGGCCATTGATTTTTTGGGCCAAAAGAAACCACGACACAATTTTAAAAAGGTAGGCCTACTTGCACGGGGACTTGAAAAATACAAAATCCATAGCCTCTTTATAAACCCCAAGATTTAGTTACCTTACACCCGCTTTTATGTTCACCTAGCGTAAGTAGGTACCTGGGAAATTTGTTAACCTACACCCGTACCACTGTTCCCACAGTAAATAGGTACCCGGGTTTTGTTACCAACACCGCTGTCACTGTTCAAAAAGAAGTAAGTAGGGACCTGGGTGTTAGGTATTGGTGTGGTGGCACCCGGGGGGTACACTGAAGAACCACATGGTAATAAGACAAACATCCTCGATGACCCCCTGACTTTTGGGGAGCCACCAGGGTAACCCCACTCTGGTTACCTGCTGGCAACCCTAGCCTGGTATCCCGGGGGCAAACCCTCCAGGGTTAAAAAAAACCCAACAAAATCTTTTCCCAAGATGTATCTCAAGAACTTTCAAACGTATCACACAAAATTTGGCCTATCTTTTTGAGTGAATATCAAAATGGTATCAAATACCCAAAGTTGGAAAAAAAGACCAAGCAACATTTTGGCAACTTTAAACCAAAGTTTTTGCCTACACAGTAGGGTTCTTCTTTGATACAAGAGTAGCAGGGCAGTAGAGAGTGAAACATGTAATCTGTCCATCACCCTTGAAATCGTAGGTTTGAGGGTTCAAATCCCTCAGCGGAAAAGCTTTTCCAAAATCTGGAAAACTGAAAATCAAGCGACAGGCTGAACTTAAATACTGTCGAAGGAGGGGACAGAGTATAGTAGTGGAAGTAGCCCCTGAATATTAAATCCCAAAGTTGCAGTGCTGACGGATTAAGAAATTTATTCACTTTTGCAACGATGGGAATCTTATTTAGGAAACGTTTTGCCACCAGGGGTTCATCAGCCAAAACAAATAAAAGGTGAAAGAAGGGAGGGGTTTTAGGAATCAGTCCCCCCCCTGGAGTCGATGGGTTTTACCCCCATCGTAAATGTACACATAGAAATGAACAAAATTTTGGTTTAAGGGG
>NC_069404.1:6140163-6173304 GCF_026875155.1 Cherax quadricarinatus | reverse complement strand
AGGGCTTTTTCAAGCCATTACAAAAAAATTCATGGACCAGGGGGTATTATATTTATATACCCTCTGTGTCCATGTATTGTTTGTAATGGCTTGATAAAGCTCCTGGAGAGCGAAACGTTGCCACAATAAATGTCACATTATTTTGCACTTGTGTCCTTTTACTTACATCTGCATTCTTTTTTGTCTTCTAGTGCATCCAGGACCTTGTCGTAGTGATCCAATAGTTGGACAGACAGGAGCGACCTGTTCTAAACCATGTTGCCCTGGTTGTGAAACTGATGGGTTTCTAGAGGGGTGGTGATCTTGCTTCTTAGGACCCTTTCAAAGATTTTTATGATATGGGATGTTAGTGCATTGGTCTGTAGTTCTTTGCTGTTGCTTTACTGCCACCTTTGTGGAGTGGAGCTATGTCTGTTGTTTTTAGTAATTTGTGGACGACCCCCGTGTCCATGCTCCCTCTCCATAGATGGTAAAGGCTCGTGATAGGGGCTTCTTGCAGTTCTTGATGAAAAACGGAGTTCCATGATTCTGGCCCTGGGGCAGAGTGCATGGGCATGTCATTTATCGCCTGTTCGAAGTCATTTGGCGTCAGGTAACATCAGATGGGCTTGTGTTAACAAATTCTGTGGCTCTCTCATAAAAAATTCATTTTGATCTTCGACTCTCATCTGGTTAGCGGCTTGCTAAAAATGAGTCATTTTGGGACTTGAGTAGCTCACTCATTTCCTTGCTGTCATCTGTGTAGGGACCCATCTTTTTTTAAGTAGGAGCCCAATACTGGACGTTGTTCTCGACTTTGATTTGGCATAGGAGAAGAAATACTTTGGGTTTCTTTCGATTTCATTTATGGCTTTTATTTTCTCGCGATTCCTGACTCCTAAAAGATTCCTTTAGCTTGAGTTCGATGCTTGCTATTTCTCTAAACCAGTGTCTCCCTACGCATTTCAGATATTTTTGACCTCTTTTAGCCGCTCTGTTATTCTTTTCCGTCCCTGAAAAGGGGAGCGCCTGTCTCTTTCTATTTTACATCTACTCCCCCTTTTTTCCCTTAGAGGAATAACCCTTGTGATACATCGATTTGCCACCGAGTTAATCTGTTCTAGGCATAAGTTGGGGTTTCTGTGTTGCTTATATATCTTCCCGCTTATATCGGTTAGGACTTGGTTTACTTGGTCCCACTTTATGTTTTTGTTATTGAAGTTGAATTTGGTGAATGCTCCCACGTGACTAATCTCATTTTGTCGGTCTGGGGCTCCTCGCATACATGTCTGAACCTCAATTATGTTGTGATCTGAGTATATTGTTTTTGATATGGTGACATTTTGTATCAGATCATCATTGTTAGTGAAGATGAGGTCTAGTGTATTCTCCAGCCTAGTAGGCTCTATTATTTGCTGGTTTAAGGTGAATTTTGTGGAGGCTGGAACCATACATAGTTTTAAGACGGGGTATGATAAAGCTCATAGAGCAGGGAGAGGGAGGGCCTAGTTGCAATCAGTGAAGAGGCGGGGCCAAGAGCTATGAATCGACCCCTGCAACCACAAATAGGTGACCACACACACACACACACACACACACACACACACCCCACCCCACACACACACACACAACACCACACACACACACACACACACACAGACTACAGACCTTAGTCAGGGAGAAAGACCTTGGGGTGACCATAACACCGAGCACATCACCGGAGGCACACATCAACCAAATAACCGCTGCAGCATACGGGCGCCTGGCAAACCTGAGAACAGCGCTCCGATACCTTAATAACGAATCGTTCAAGACACTGTACACTGTGTATGTTTTGGCCCATTTTGGAGTATGCAGCACCAGTCTGGAACCCACACCTGGTCAAGACGTCAAGAAGTTACACAAAAGTACAAAGTTTGCAAACAAGGGTAGTTCCAGAGGTCAGGGGATTGTCGTACGAGGAAAGGTTGAAAGGGGAAAATTGGACGACGGCACTGGAGGACAGAAGGTCAAAGGAGACATGATAACGACATACAAGATACTGCGGGGAATAGACAAGGTGGACAGAGATAGGATGTTCCAGAGAGGGACACAAAACAAGGGGTCACAACTGGAAGCTGAAGAGTCAGACGAGTCACAGGGATGTTAGGAAGTATTTCTTCAGTCATAGAGTCGTCAGGAAGTGGAATAGCCTAGCAAGTGAAATAGTGGAGGCGGGAACCATACATAGTTTTAAGAAGAGGTATGCCCAAAGCTCAGTAAGCAGAGAGGGAGAGGACCTAGTAGCGATTAGTAAAAGAGGCGGGCCAGGAGCTGAGTCTCAAACCCCTGCAACCACAATTAGGCTAGTACAATTGAGTACACACACACACAACACACACACTACACACACACTACACACACACTACACACACACAACACACACACAACACACACACAACACACACACCACACACACACACACACACACACTGCACACACACTACACACACACACACAACAAAATAACACACTACACACACACTACACAAAACACACACACACACACCCCACACTCACAACACTACACACACACACACACACACACACACACACACACACACACACCACACACACACACACACACACAAGAGATTGGTGCAAAAACTGGAGGACCAAGCAGGATAACAGGGAAATAACTACAATGGATCAGGGAATACTTGTTCAGGAAGACAGCAGCGAGTCAGGGTACGTGGCGAGGGTCAGAGTGGGCCCCTGTGACCAGGGGGGTCCCGCAGGGGTCAGTCCTAGGACCATGCTGTTTCTGGTATTTGTGAACGACATGACGGAAGGAATAGACTCTGAGGTGTCCCTGTTTGCAGATGACGAAAGTTGATGAGAAGAATTCACTCGATCGAAGACCAGGCAGAACAAACAAAGGGATCTGGACAGGCTGCAGACCTGGTCCACAATTGGCTCCTGGAGTTCAATCCCACCAAGTGCAAAGTCATGAAGATTGGGAAGGGCAAAGAAGGCCGCAGACGGAGTACAGTCTAGGGGTCAGAGACTACAAACCTCACTCAAGGAAAAAGATCTTGGGGTGAGTATAACACCAGGGACATCTCCTGAAGCGCACATCAAACCAAATAACTGCTGCGCATATGGGCGCCTAGCAAACCTCAGAACAGCATTCCGACATCTTAATAAGGAATCATTCAGGACCCTTACACCGTGTACTTAGTGGTCCATATTGGAGTATGCGCGCACCAGTTTAGGAAACCCACACCTAGCCAAGCACGTGAAGAAACTAAGAAAGTGCAAAGGTTTGCAACAAGAGGTTTGTCCCTAACCAAGGAGAGGTTAAGGAAATCAACCTGAACGACACTGAGGACAGGAGATATAAGGGGGTACATGATAATCGCCATACAAAAATACCTGAGAGGAAATTGACAAGGTGGACAAAGACAGGATGTTCCAAAGATTGACACAGTGTAACAAGGGACACAGTTGGAAGCTGAAGACACAGATGAATCACAGGGATGTTAGAAGTATTCCTTGCAGCCATCAAGTAGACCAGTAAGTGGAATAGTTTGGGAAGCGATGTAGTGGAGGCAGGATCCATACATAGCTGTAAAGCAGAGGTATATAAAGCTCCACGGCTCAGGGAGAGTGACCTAGTAGCGATCAGTGAAGAGGCGGGGCCATGAGCTCGGACTCGACCCCCGCAACCTCAACTAGGTGAGTAATGAGTACAACACATACACAACACAGCACACACAACCACACCACCACCACCATACACACACACAAAACACACACACACAAAACGCATCACACAGCACACACACACACACAACACACAAAACACACACAACATTACACAACACACAAAACACACATCACCAAAACACACACACACACACACACACACAAAACACCACACACAACAACACACGGGCACACAAACACACGCACACAACACAGACACACCGACACACACACACACACACACACACACACACACAAAACACACACACACTCCACAACACTACACAGACTCACACACACACGAACACACCACACACACACACCACACACACATACACACACACACACACACACACACACACAATATAAATTGAGTTCAGCACAGCTGTCTTTGTGTCTGGGGGTCAACACCTGCAGTGTGACCTTTGGGATGTCACCTGAGAAGTACATCATACAGATACAGTGTAGTAAACAGTGTAGAGGTACAATGTGGTGGTACAGTAGATAAAGTACAGTGTGTGGTACAGTGTGTGGTGGTACAGTGTAGTGTGTACAGTGTAGTAGAACATGTATTGTACAGATGTGTGGTACAGTGTAATGTGTACAGTGTGGGTGGTACAAGTGTAGTAAGAACAGTGTAGTGGTGTACAATGTAGGTGTACAGTGTAAAATGGTACAGTGTGGTGGTATCAGTGTAGTAGAACAGTGTAGTGTTACCAATGAGGATGGTAACAGTGGTGTACAGTTGTAATGGTAGCTAGTGTGGTAGGGTACAGTGTAGTAGAACAGTGTTATTGTTACAGTGTGGGGTATACAGTGTAGTGGTACAGTGAAGTGGTACATTGAAGTGCTGTGCGTGTTAGTGGTACAGTGTAATAGGTACATTGCGGTGTGTACAGATTAGTGGGTCAGTGTAGTGGTACGGGGTAGTATAACAGTGTAGTGGTCCAATGAGGTTGAAAGTGTAATGGTACATGTCGTGATACAGTGTAGTGGTACAGTGTAGTGAACAATGTGGGTGGTGCATTGTAATAGTACCAGAGTAAGGTACAGTGTAGTGGTACCTTGTGGTGGTAGCAGTTGTAATGGTACAGTGTGGTGGGGGTGTGTGTGGGGGGGGTGCAGTGTAGTGTAACAGTGTAAATGGTACAGTGTAGTGGACAGTGAGTAGTGGTACAGTATGGTGGTACAGTGTAGTGATTCAGTGGTGAATACAGTGTAGTGGGACAGTGTGGTGGTAGCAGTGTAATGGTACAGTGTGTGATACAGTGTAGTGGTACAGTATTGTAGTACAGTGTAATGGTAACAAGTGTGGTGGTACAGTGTAGTGGTATAGTGTGGTGGTACAGAGTGTAGTGGTACAGTGTGGTGTACAGTGTAGTGGTACAGTGTGGTGGTACAGTGTAGTGGTACAGTGTTGGTGGTACATGTGTAATGGTTACAATGTGGTGGTACAGTGTAGTGGTACAGTGTGGTGTACAGTGTAGTGGTACAGTGTAGTGGTACAGTGTGGTGGTACAGTGTAGTGGTACAGTGTGGTGGTACAGTGTAGTGGAACAGTGTAGTGGTACAGTGTAGTGGTACAGTATGGTGGTACAGTGTAGTGGTACAGTGTAGTGGTACAGTGTAGTGGTACAGTGTGGTGGTGCAGTGTAGTGGTACAGTGTAGTGGTACAGTGTGGTTGTACAGTGTAATGGTTGTGTGGTGGTACAGTGTAGTGGTACAGTGTAGTGGTACAGTGTGGTGGTGCAGTGTAGTGGTACACTGTGGTGGTACAGTGTAATGGTACAGTGTGGTGGTACAGTGTAGTGGTACAGTGTGGTGGTACAGTGTGGTGGTACAGTGTATTGGTACAGTGTAGTGGTACAGTGTAGTGGTACAGTGTAATGATAGTGTGGTGGTACAGTGTAGTGGTACAGTGTAGTGGTACAGTGTGGTGGTGCAGTGTAGTGGTACAGTGTGGTGGTACAGTGTAATGGTACAGTGTAATGGTACATTGTGGTGGTACAGTGTAGTGGTACAGTATTGTGGTACAGTGTAGTGGTTCAGTGGTGATACAGTGTAGTGGTACAGTGTGTTGGTACAGTGTAGTGGTACAGTATGGTAGTACAGTGTAGTGGTGCAGTGTGGTGATACAGTGTAGTGGTACAGTGTGGTGATAGTGTAGTGGTACAGTGTGGTGGTACAGTGTAGTGGTACAGTGTGGTGGTACAGTGTAGTGGTACAGTGTGGTGGTACAGTGTAGTAGTACAGTGTAGTGGTACAGTGTGGTGATACAGTGTGGTGATACAGTGTAGTGGTACAGTGTAGTGGTACAGTTTGGTAGTACAGTGTAGTGGTGCAGTGTGGTGATACAGTGCAGTGGTACCGTGTGGTGGTACAGTGTAGTGGTACAGTGTGGTGGTACAGTGTAGTGGTACAGTGTGGTGGTACAGTCTAGTGGTACAGTGTGGTGGTAGAGTGTAGTGGTACAGTGTGGTGGTACAGTGTAGTGGTACAGTGTGGTGGTACAGTGTGGTGGTACAGTGTAGTGGTACAGTATGGTGATACAGTGTAGTGGTACAGTGTGGTGATACAGTCTGGTGATACAGTCTGGTGGTACAGTGTAGTGGTACAGTGTGGTGATACAGTGTAGTGATACAGTGTAGTGATACAGTGTAGTGGTACAGTGTGGTGGTACAGTGTAGTGGAACAGTGTAGTGATACAGTGTAGTGGTACAGTGCAGTGGTACAATGTAGTGGTACGGTGTGGTGATACAGTGTAGTGGTACAGTGTGGTGATACAGTGTAGTGGTACAGTATGGTAGTACAGTGTAGTGGTGCAGTGTGGTGATACAGTGTAGTGGTACAGTGTAGTGGTACAGTGTGGTGATACAGTGTAGTGGTACAGTGTGGTGATACAGTGTAGTGGTACAGTGTGGTGATACAGTGTGGTGGTACAGTGTTGTGGTACAGTGTAGTGATAGTGTAGTGGTACAGTGTAGTGGTACAGTGTGGTGGCACAGTGTAGTGGTACAGTGTAGTGGTACAGTGTGGTGGTACAGTGTAGTGGTACAGTGTGGTGGTACAGTGTTGTGGTACAGTGTAGTGATAGTGTAGTGATACAGTGTAGTGGTACAGTGTGGTGATACAGTGTAGTGGTACAGTGTGGTGATAGTGTAGTGGTACAGTGTGGTGATACAGTGTGGTGGTACAGTGTTGTGGTACAGTGTAGTGATAGTGTAGTGCTACAGTGTGGTGGTACAGTGTAGTAGTACAGTGTAGTAGTACAGTGTAGTGGTACAGTGTGGTGGTACAGTGTAGTGATAGTGTAGTGGTACAGTGTGGTGGTAAAGCATGCTGCTGTGTGCTGATATTTGTAGCGGTACAGTGTAATGGTACAGTGTCGTGGAACATAGTGGTGGTAGTGTAGTAGTACACTGTAGTGGTACAGTGTACTGTTACGGTCTAGTGGTACTGTGTTGTAGTGCAATGTAGTTTTTACAAGTGGTGGTACAGTGTAGTGGCACAATGTGGTGGTACAGTGTGGTGGTACAGTGTACTGTTACAGTGTAATGGTACAGTGTGGTGGTACAGTGCAGTGGTACAATGTGGAGGTAGAGTGTGATGGTACAGTGTACTGTTACAGTGCAGTGGTACAGTGTGGTGGTATAGTGTTGTGGTACAGTGTGGTGGTACAGTGTAGTGGTACAGTGTGGTGGTATAGTGTTGTGGTACAGTGTGGTGGTACAGTGTGGTGGTACAGTGTGGTGGTATAGTGTTGTGGTACAGTGTAGTGGTACAGTGTTGTGGTATAGTGTTGTGGTACAGTGTGGTGGTACAGTGTAGTGGTACAGTGTGGTGGTATAGTGTTGTGGTACAGTGTGGTGGTACAGTGTAGTGGTACAGTGTGGTGGTATAGTGTGGTGGTATAGTGTTGTGGTACAGTGTGGTGGTATAGTGTTGTGGTACAGTGTTGTGGTACAGTGTGGTGGTACAGTGTAGTGGTACAGTGTGGTGGTATAGTGTTGTGGTACAGTGTGGTGGTACAGTGTAGTGGTACAGTGTGGTGGTATAGTGTGGTGGTATAGTGTTGTGGTACAGTGTGGTGGTACAGTGTAGTGGTACAGTGTGGTGGTATAGTGTTGTGGTACAGTGTGGTGGTACAGTGTAGTGGTACAGTGTGGTGGTATAGTGTTGTGGTACAGCGTGGAGATAGTGTGGTGGTACAGTATAGTGGTCCTGTGTTAGTGGTACAATATGGTGGTACAGTGTGGTGGTACTGTGTACTGTTAGTGTTGTGGAACAGCGTGATGGTACAGTGCAGTGGTCCAGTGGGGTCGTACAGTGTAGTGGTACAATGTGGTGGGACAGTGTAATTTTACAGTGTCGTGGTACAGTGTAGTGTTACAGTTTGGTGGTACTGTGTAGTGGTACAGTGTCGTGGTACAGTGTAGTGTTGTGGTACATTGTAGCGGTACAATGTGATGGTACAGGGTGGTGGTACAGTGTACAGTGGTACAGTGTGGTGGTACAGTGTAGTGGTACAGTGTAGTGGTACAGTGTAGTGTTGCATAGTGTTGGTACAGTGTAGTGTGTTGTGGTACTGTGTTGTGGTACAGTGTAGTGGTACTGTGTTGTGGTACAGTGTAGTGGTACTGTGTTGTGGTACAGTGTAGTGTTGCAGTGTCGTGGTACAGTGTAATGTTGCAGTGGTGGTACAGTTTAGTGTTACAGTGTAGTATTGCAGTGTGGTGGTACAGAGCAGTGTTGCAGTGTCTTGGTACAGTGTAGTGTTATAGTTTGGTAGTACAGTGTAGTGGTGCAACGTGGTGGTACAATGTAGTGTTACAGTGTGGTGGTTCAGTGTAGTGTTGCAATGTGGTGGTACAGTGTAGTGGTACAACGTGATGGTACAGTGTACTGTTACAGAGTGGTGGTACAGTGTTGTGTTGTAGTGTGGTGGTACAGTGTTGTGTTGCAGTGTGGTGGTACAGTGTTGTGTTGCAGTGTGGTGGTACAGTGTTGTGTTGCAGTGTGGTGGTACAATGTTGTGTTCCAGTGTGGTGGTACAGTGTTGTGTTTTGCAGTGTGGTGGTACATGTGTTGTGTTGCAGTGTGGTGGTACAGTGTTGTGTTGCAGTGTGGTGGTACAGTGTTGTGTTGCAGTGTGGTGGTACAGTGTTGTGTTGCAGTGTGGTGGTACAGTGTTGTGTTGCAGTGTGGTGGTACAGTGTTGTGTTGCAGTGTGTGGTGGTACAATGTTGTGTTGCAGTGTGGTGGTACAATGTTGTGTTTCCAGTGTGGTGGTACAGTGTTGTGTTGCAGTGTGGTTGGTACAGTGTTGTGTTGCAGTGTGGTGGTACATTTTTGTTTCAGTGTGGTGGTACAGTGTTGTTTTTGCATTTGGGGTGGTACAGTGTTGTTGCATGGGGTGGTACAGTGTTGTTTTTGCATGGGTGGACATTTTGTTTTTGCAGTGTGGTGGTACGTTTTTGTTTGCAGTGTGGGGGTACAATGTTGTGTTCCAGTGTGGTGTACAGTTTGTTTGCGGTGGTGTACATGGGGGTTTGCATGTGGGGGTACAGTGTTGGTTCAGTGTGGTGGTACAATTTGTTTTCCAGTGTGGTGGTACATTTTAAATTACAGAGTGGGGTAGATGCAGGGGTAAACGGATGTACAGTGAGGTTACAGTGGGGTGGATGAAAGTGGTACAACGTACTTAAACACTGTACTTGTGACACACGCAGTGTCATTTTGAACACTTGTGTTTCATTCTCAGGGGGGGTTAAGTGCCCCCCCACCAAACACTGTAATGCACGCTGTTATACCTGCTACTTCTCTCCAAAACATGTCAACACCTGTGTTTTTAAGACAAATTGCAACACATGATGGAAATTTCATACCACAGCATGATAGAAGGTAGTCAGAAACACAGTCGATAAAAGGGATCAGTCCACATCATGAAAAGGGGAGTCATTTCCCACAGTCAGATAAAAAGGTAGCGTACCACATCATGATAAAGGTACCCTACCCCACAGTCATGATAAAAGGGGTAGTCGTCCACAGCCCAGAAGGGGTATAGTACCACAGCCATGATAAAGGTAGCATACCACAGTCATGAAGGGGTATCATACCCACATCTGATAGAAGGTATCATACCACAGTCATGAAGAAGGAAGAACCCACCCCATGATAGAAGGTAGTCAGTACCACGTCATAGGAAACTATTCAGTACCACATCATAAAATAGAAGGTAGTCGTACCACAGTCATATAAAAGGGTCAGTACTACAGTCTGAAAAAGCCCAGAAACCACAGTCATGATAAAAGGTAGTCAGTACCACAGCCCCAGATAGAAGGTAGTCAAGAACCACAGTCATGAAGAAGGATCAGTACCCGCATGAAGAAGGTATCTCCACAGTCATGATAAAGGGTATTCATACCACAGTCAGATAAAGGGTATCAGTACCACATCATATAGAAGGTAGTCAGTACACATCTATAGAAGGTATATACCACATCTATAAAAAGGTAGTCATACCAAAGTCATGAAAATTAGTCAGTACCACATCATGAGGGAAACTATTCATACCACATCATGATAGAAGGATCAGCCCCACATCTGAAAAGGTAGTCCAGTACTCAGTCATGATAAAAGGGGATTAGTAACCACTCATATAGAAGGGTACCCGTACCACAGCCCCATGAGGGAAACTATTCAGTCCCACAGTCTGATAAAGGGGATCAGTACCACATCATGATAGAAGGTAGTCGTACCCAGTCATGATGGAAACTATTCGTACCACAGCATAAAGAAGGTATCATACCCACATCATGAGGAAACTATTCATACCAAGTCATGATAAAGGTATCAGTACCACATCAGATAAAAGGGTAGTCATACCACAGCCTGATAAAGGTAGTCTACCACAGTCTGTAAAGTATAGTCCCACATATGATAAAAGGGTAGTCATACCACATCGATAAAGGGTATCAGAACACAGTCATATAAAGTACCCCAGTACCACAGTCTGATAGAAGTAGTCATACCAACATGATAAAGGTATCAGTACACAGTCATGTAAAGGTTCAGTACCACAGTCATATAAAGGAAATCATACTACAGTCATGATAGAAGTAGTATACCACAGTCATGATAAAGGAGTCATACACTCTATAAATAGTCATACCACATTAAGAAGGTATCAAACCACATCATATAGAAGATCGACCACAGTCATGATAGAAGTAGTCGTACCCCACATGAAGAATAGTCAACCACACCCCATATAAAGGAGAAAACCCGCTAAAAGGTTCAGTACCCACATCATGATAGAATAGCAAACCACACCCTGATAAATAGTCAGACCACAGCCCAGATAAAAGGGTAGCAAACCCAATCTGATGAAGTTCATACCAAAGATAGAAAGGTAGTCAGAACCCCAGTCATGATAAAAATTATCAGAACCCAGCCCAGATAGAATATCATACCCATCAAGGCGGGTGAAATTGCCGACCTAAAAAATGTAAAAACCCTTCACGGGCGCATAAGGGAGATAAAACCCCTCAATTTTTGGGGAGCGCTTTTGGGGCCCAAACCGTATTCCCAACCAGAGGGGGAATCTATTATATACACCTAAATCCTAGAGGGGCATACCGAAACTTGCACCGAAAAAACACCACTACAAAACAAAAACTGGCAACGATCCCTCCCCCCTGAAAAGCAGGGGGGTCACTACACTTAAAACCAAACAATAATCGGGGGCCCCAGACTTTCAACTGCCTCCCACACACATAAGGGGGGTTTCCAACGACCCCCGGGATCTTTAACTGCCTGGCAAGCACCAAATCGTTCCGATCACCGGTGTGGCCGATTTGGTTTCGTGCAAACCCCCCAAAGCCTGGGGTTTACAGGGCCGATCCCCCGGAGGTCGGTCCAACCGGGGCCCCGGGGCGTTTTACCCCCGGAACTCTCCCAGGGAAACTCCAATAGAAGGTATCATACCAAAAGTCAGTAGAAATCAAACCAGTCTAAAATAGTCATACCCCATCAAAAGAAGGTATCATACCACAGCAGTAAAGGGGACAAAAACCCCATCATGATAGAAGGGGAGTCATACCACATCATATAGAAGGGATCTTTCCAAGTCATATTAAGGTAGTCAAACCCAGCTGAAGAAAGTCATACCACAGCTGATAGGGGAGCAAACCAAGCCATATAAAGGGATCGTACCACAGTCCCTGATAAAAGGGAGTCGTACCCATCATGAAAAGGGATCTACCACAGTTTTTATAGCAGGTATCATTTCCAATCGTATAAAAGTATCAGTAACCCCAGTCATGATAGAAGGTAGTCATTACCACGCCCGATAAAGGGAGTCATACCACATCCACAAAGGAGTCTTACCAAATCAATAGAAGGTATCAGTACCCCATCAAAGAAGATCATCCACACATATGAAGGGAGTCCACCCCATCATGAAGGGATCAGTACCAATTCACAAAAGAATGTATCATACCCCGTCAGATAAAGCTATCAGTACCAAGGGCATATAGAAGGAGTCAAAACCCCGTCAAAGAAGGACCACTACCACATTATGATAAAGAAGTACCACATCATTTCAAAGGGATCAGGGAAAAAAATCATGATAAAGGTAGCAGTACCACGTCATGATAAAGGGAGTCCGTACCACACCAAATAAACAGCATACCAAGTCAATAAATATCATACACAGTCCCAAAAAATTTCTCACTACCACATCAAGATGAAAGGGAGTCATACCACAGTCATTAAAAGAAGGGATCTGCCACAGTCTATAAGGGAGTCCCTACCACACCAAGATTAAAGGGAGTCATACCCCATCAGATAAAAGGGACTACCCACTCATAAGAATATCAAAAAGCACAGTCATGATAAAGGAGTCATACCACAGTCATGAAGAAGGTATCATCCCCCAGCAATAAAGGTATCATTACCACAGCCATATGGGAAATAGCAGTAACCCCAGGCCCGACAAAGGGATCAGTACCAGAGCATATAAAAGGGAGTCGAACCACAGTCATAAAATTAGCAGTACCACATTCACACGAAGTAGTCAGAACCACAGTCTGTTTTAAGGGATCAGACCACACAGATAAAAGGGGAGCAATCACATCATGAAAAACGTATCAGTACCAAAAATCAATATATATCTACCACAGTCAAAACAAGGTAGTCAGTACCACAGTCATATAGAAGGTAGTCATCCCCAAATCATAAAAGGGGTTTATCCCCATCTGATAAAAGGGAGTCATACCAAAATCATCATAGAAGGGATCAACCCAGTCATATAAAGGGATCATACCCCAGTCAGGGGAAAGGGAGTCTTTCCACAGCATGAAGATTAGTCATACCACAATCATGACGAATTCAGTACCACATAAACAGAAAATCATACCCCAGTCAAAGACAGAAGGGGCAGTACCACAATCATGACAAAGTGTCAGTACCACATCAACAAAGGGATCATACCACATCATGAAATATCAAACCCCATCATACAAAGGGAGCAGTACCCAAATCATGATAGAAAAGGGGTTCATACCACATCATGACAAATATAGTAAACCCCAGCATGATAGAAGGATCATACCACGCAGCAAAGGGTTTTCATACCCCATCTGACAGAAATCAAACCACAGCTGAAAAGGTAATCAAACCACAGTCATGATAAAGGGATCAAACCACAGTCATGATAGAAGAGTCAGAACCACAGTCAGATAGAAGGGAGTCGTACCACAGTCCCCGATAAATAGCAGTACACAGCACGATAGGTTTTTCAAACCACGTCACGATAAAGGGATCAAACCCATCTGATAGAAGGGATCAAACCCAAATCATAAAAGGGAGTCATACCACAGCCATGAAAAGGGAGTCATACCAAGTCAATAAAAATATCAGAACCACAGTCATGATAGAAGGGAGTCAGTACCACAGTCATATAAAGGGAGTCAACCCACATAAAAAAGTAGTCATACCACAGTCAATAAAGGGAGTCAGTACCACAGTCATGAAGAATTTGTCATACCACATCATATAGAAGGGATCATACCACTAAAACAAAGGGAGTCAGACCACATCAGACAGAATATCATACCACAGTCAAAAAAGGGATCATACCACATCATGATAAAGGGAGTCATACCCCACAGAAAAGGTATCAACCAATTCATATAAATATCGTACCACTTTATGATAGAAGGGATCTACCACATCGATAGAAGTATCGTACCCCATCAGATAGAAGGATCAGTACCACAGTCATGAAAAGGATCAGACCCCATCAAGACAAATGTCTACCACAGTCAGACAAAGGGTTTTATACCACATCATATAAATAGCATACCACAGTCATGATAGAAGATTTATACCAAGCATATAGAAGGGAGTCCTACCACATCATTAAAGGGAGTCAGTACCCAGTCATGATAAAGGTAGTCGACCACAGTCCTGATAGAATAGTCAGTACCACAGTCATGATAAATAGTCAGTACCACAGCATGAAGAAGGGAGTCATACCCCATCATGATAAAGGGACTAACTTCAAAGTCCCTTGGAATTACATTTTTGTTTTACTGCTATCTACTCCCTTCCTGCTACTCTTCTTGATCCCGCTGCTCCTGCCGTTCCTGCTATTGCTGCTGCTGCTCCTGCCGTTCCTGCTGCTGCTCGTGCTGCTTATGGTGCTGCTGGTACTCCTACTGCTGCTGGTACTCCTACTGCTGCTCCTGGTCCTCCTACTGCTGCTCCTGGTCCTCCTGCTGGTACTGATACTGCTGCTGGTACTGCTGCTGCTCGTGTTGCTAATGGTGCTGCTGGTACTCCTACTGCTGCTGGTACTGCTACTGCTGCTGGTACTGCTGCTGCTCGTGCTGCTAATGGTGCTGCTGGTACTCCTACTGCTGCTGGTGCTCCTACTGCTGCTGGTACTCCTACTGCTGCTCCTGGTCCTCCTGCTGGTACTGATACTGCTGCTGGTACTGCTGCTGGTACTGCTGCTGCTCGTGCTGCTAATGGTGCTGCTGGTACTCCTACTGCTGCTGGTACTGCTACTGCTGCTAGCACTGCTACTGCTGCTGGTACTGCTGCTGCTGCTGCTGCTAGCACTGCTACTGCTGCTGGTACTACTGCTGCTGCTGCTGCTAGTACTGCTACTGCTGCTGGTACTGCTGCTGCTGCTGCTGCTAGCACTGCTACTGCTGCTGGTACTACTGCTGCTGCTGCTGCTAGTACTGCTACTGCTGCTGGTACTGCTGCTGCTGCTAGCACTGCTGCTACTGCTGCTGGTGGTACTACTACTGCTGCTAGCACTGCTGCTGCTGCTAGTACTGCTACTGCTGCTGGTACTACTACTGCTGCTAGCACTGCTGCTGCTGCTGGTACTGCTGCTGCTGCTAGTACTGCTACTGCTGCTGGTACTGCTGCTGCTGCTGGTACTGCTACTGCTGCTGATACTGCTGCTGCTGCTGGTACTGGTGGTGCTGGTACTGCTGCTGCTGCTGCTGCTGGTACTGCTGCTGCTGCTGGTAATGCTACTGCTGCTGCTGGTACTGCTGCTGGTGCTACTGCTACTGCTGCTTGTACAGCTACTGCTGCTACTGGTACTGCTACTGCTGCACCTGGTATTGCTGCTGCTGCTGGTACTGCTGCTGCTGCTGGTATTGCTACTGCTGCTGGTACTGCTGCTGCTGCTGGTATTGCTACTGTTGCTGGTATTGCTGCTGCTGCTGGTAATGCTGCTGCTGCTGCTACTGCTTCTGCTAGTACTGCTACTGCTTCTGCTGGTACTGCTACTGCTGATGGTACTGCTGCTCCTACTGCTACTGCTGTTGCTGGTACTGCTACTGCTGCTGGTACTGTTGCTGCTGGTGCTGCTGCTGGTACTGCTGCTGCTGTAGAAACTACTGCTGCTGCTGGTACTGCTACTGCTGCTGGTACTGCTGCTGGTGGTGGTGCTGCTGCTGGTACTTCTGCTGCTGTAGAAACTACTGCTGCTGCTGGTACTGCTACTGCTGCTGGTACTGCTACTGCTGCTGGTACTGCTACTGATGCTGGTACTGCTACTGATGCTGGTACTGCTACTGATGCTGGTACTGCTACTGATGCTGGTACTGCTACTGATGCTGGTACTGCTACTGATGCTGGTACTGCTACTGATGCTGGTACTGCTACTGCTGCTGGTACTGCTACTGCTGCTGGTACTGCTGCTGCTGTAGAAACTACTGCTGCTGCTGGTACTGCTACTGCTGCTGGTACTGCTGCTGGTGGTGGTGCTGCTGCTGGTACTTCTGCTGCTGTAGAAACTACTGCTGCTGCTGGTACTGCTACTGCTGCTGGTACTGCTACTGATGCTGGTACTGCTACTGATGCTGGTACTGCTACTGCTGCTGCTGCTGCTGCTGGTATTGCTGCTGCTGCTGGTACTGCTGCTGCTGCTGGCACTGCTGCTGGTACTGCTGCTGCTGCTGGTATTGCTGCTGCTGCTGCTGCTACTGCTGGTACTGCTGCTGCTGGTACCGCTACTGCTGCTGGCGCTGGTACTGCTGCTGCTGGTACTGCTGCTGCTGGTACTGCTACTGCTGCTGGTACCGCTACTGCTGCTGGTACTGCTGCTACTGGTACTGCTACTGCTAGTACTGCTACTGCTGGTACTGCTACTGCTGCTGGTACTGCTACTGCTGGTACTGCTGCTGGTACTGTTGCTGCTGCTGGTAGTGCTGCTGTTGGTACTGCTGCTGCTGGTACTGCTACTGCTGGTAGTGCTGCTGCTGGTACTGGTACTGCTGCTGGTACTGTTTCTGCTGGTACTGCTACTACTGGTACTGCTGCTGCTGTTACTGCTACTGCTGGTACTGCTACTGCTGCTGGTACTACTGCTGCAGCTGGTACTGCTACTGCTATGGGTACTGCTGCTGTTGCTGGTACTGCTTCTACTGCGGCTACTGCTACTGCTGGTACTGCTACTGCTGGTACAGCTGCTGCTGGTACTGCTGCTGCTACTGCTACTGATGGTACTGCTGCTGCTGGGACTGCTGCTGGTACTGCTACTGCTGGTACTGCTGCTGGTACTGTTGCTGCTGCTGCTGGTAGTGCTGCTGTTGATACTGCTGCTGTTGGTACTGCTGCTGCTGGTACTGCTACTGCTGGTACTGCTGCTAGTAGTGCTGCTGCTAGTACTGTTGTTCCTGCTGGTACTGCTGCTGGTACTGTTGCTGCTGGTACTGTTGCTGCTGGTACTGCTACTGCTGTTACTGCTGCTGCTGGTACTGCTGCTGCTGTTACTGCTACTGCTGGTACTGCTGCTGCTGGTACTGCTACTGCTGGAACTGCTGTTGGTACTGCTGTTCCTGGTACTGCTACTGCTGGTACTGCTGCTGCTGGTACTGCTACTATTGGTACTGCTGCTGCTGCTACTGCTGGTAGTGCTATTGCTGGTACTACTGCTGGTACTGTTGCTGCTGGTACTGCTACTGTTGCTGCTGGTACTGCTGCTGCTGGTACTGCTACTGCTGGTACTGCTACTGTTGGTACTGCTGCTGCTGCTGGTACTGCTGCTGCTGGTACTGCTGCTGCAGGTACTCCTGCTGCTGCTGGTACTGCTGCTGCTGGTACTGCTGATGGCACACGTACTGCTGGTACTGCTACTGCTGCTGCTGGTACTGCTGGTGCTGGCACAGCTGCTGCTGGTACAGCTGCTGCTGGTACTGGCTACTGCTGCCGCTGGTACTGCTACTGTTGGTATTGCTGCTGCTGGTACTGCTACTGCTGCTGATACTGCTGCTGCTGCTGGTACTGGTGGTGCTGGTACTGCTGCTGCTGCTGGTAATGCTACTGCTGCTGCTGGTACTGCTGCTGCTGCTGGTAATGCTACTGCTGCTGCTGGTACTGCTGCTGGTGCTACTGCTACTGCTGCTTGTACAGCTACTGCTGCTACTGGTACTGCTACTGCTGCACCTGGTATTGCTGCTGCTGCTGGTACTGCTGCTGCTGCTGGTATTGCTACTGCTGCTGGTACTGCTGCTGCTGCTGGTATTGCTACTGTTGCTGGTATTGCTGCTGCTGCTGGTAATGCTGCTGCTGCTGCTACTGCTTCTGCTAGTACTGCTACTGCTTCTGCTGGTACTGCTACTGCTGATGGTACTGCTGCTCCTACTGCTACTGCTGTTGCTGGTACTGCTACTGCTGCTGGTACTGTTGCTGCTGGTGCTGCTGCTGGTACTGCTGCTGCTGTAGAAACTACTGCTGCTGCTGGTACTGCTACTGCTGCTGGTACTGCTGTTGGTGGTGGTGCTGCTGCTGGTACTTCTGCTGCTGTAGAAACTACTGCTGCTGCTGGTACTGCTACTGCTGCTGGTACTGCTACTGCTGCTGGTACTGCTACTGATGCTGGTACTGCTACTGATGCTGGTACTGCTACTGATGCTGGTACTGCTACTGCTGCTGGTACTGCTACTGCTGCTGGTACTGCTGCTGCTGTAGAAACTACTGCTGCTGCTGGTACTGCTACTGCTGCTGGTACTGCTGCTGGTGGTGGTGCTGCTGCTGGTACTTCTGCTGCTGTAGAAACTACTGCTGCTGCTGGTACTGCTACTGCTGCTGGTACTGCTACTGATGCTGGTACTGCTACTGATGCTGGTACTGCTACTGCTGCTGCTGATGCTGCTGGTATTGCTGCTGCTGCTGGTACTGCTGCTGCTGCTGGCACTGCTGCTGGTACTGCTGCTGCTGCTGGTATTGCTGCTGCTGCTACTGCTGGTACTGCTGCTGCTGGTACCGCTACTGCTGCTGGCGCTGGTACTGCTGCTGCTGGTACTGCTGCTGCTGGTACTGCTACTGCTGCTGGTACCGCTACTGCTGCTGGTACTGCTGCTACTGGTACTGCTACTGCTAGTACTGCTACTGCTGGTACTGCTACTGCTGCTACTGCTGCTGGTACTGCTACTGCTGGTACTGCTGCTGGTACTGTTGCTGCTGCTGGTAGTGCTGCTGTTGGTACTGCTGCTGCTGGTACTGCTACTGCTGGTAGTGCTGCTGCTGGTACTGGTACTGCTGCTGGTACTGTTTCTGCTGGTACTGCTACTACTGGTACTGCTGCTGCTGTTACTGCTACTGCTGGTACTGCTACTGCTGCTGGTACTACTGCTGCAGCTGGTACTGCTACTGCTATGGGTACTGCTGCTGTTGCTGGTACTGCTTCTACTGCGGCTACTGCTACTGCTGGTACTGCTACTGCTGGTACAGCTGCTGCTGGTACTGCTGCTGCTACTGCTACTGATGGTACTGCTGCTGCTGGGACTGCTGCTGGTACTGCTACTGCTGGTACTGCTGCTGGTACTGTTGCTGCTGCTGCTGGTAGTGCTGCTGTTGATACTGCTGCTGTTGGTACTGCTGCTGCTGGTACTGCTACTGCTGGTACTGCTGCTGGTAGTGCTGCTGCTAGTACTGTTGTTCCTGCTGGTACTGTTGCTGCTGGTACTGTTGCTGCTGGTACTGTTGCTGCTGGTACTGTTGCTGCTGGTACTGTTGCTGCTGGTACTGTTGCTGCTGGTACTGTTGCTGCTGGTACTGCTGCTGCTGGTACTGCTACTGCTGGAACTGCTGTTGGTACTGCTGTTCCTGGTACTGCTACTGCTGGTACTGCTGCTGCTGGTACTGCTACTATTGGTACTGCTGCTGCTGCTACTGCTGGTAGTGCTATTGCTGGTACTACTGCTGGTACTGTTGCTGCTGGTACTGCTACTGTTGCTGCTGGTACTGCTGGTACTGCTGCTGCTGGTACTGCTACTGCTGGTACTGCTACTGTTGGTACTGCTGCTGCTGCTGGTACTGCTGCTGCTGGTACTGCTGCTGCAGGTACTCCTGCTGCTGCTGGTACTGCTGCTGCTGGTACTGCTGATGGCACACGTACTGCTGGTACTGCTACTGCTGCTGCTGGTACTGCTGGTGCTGGCACAGCTGCTGCTGGTACAGCTGCTGCTGGTACTGGCTACTGCTGCCGCTGGTACTGCTACTGTTGGTATTGCTGCTGCTGGTACTGCTGCTGCTGGTACTGCTGTTGCTGGTACTGCTACTGCTGGTACTGCTGCTGCTGGTACTGCTACTGCTGGTACTGTTACTGCTGGAACTGCTGCTGCTGGCACTGCTGCTGCTGGTACTGCTACTGCTGGTACTGCTGCTGCTGGTACTGCTACTGCTGGCACTGTTACTGCTGGTACTGCTTCTGCTGGTACTGCTACTGCTGGTACTGCTGCTGCTGGTACTGCTGCTGCTGGTACTGCTACTGCTGGTACTGCTACTGCTGGCACTGTTACTGCTGGAACTGCTGCTGCTGGCACTGCTGCTGCTGGTACTGCTACTGCTGGTACTGCTGCTGCTGGTACTGCTACTGCTGGCACTGTTACTGCTGGTACTGCTTCTGCTGGTACTGCTACTGCTGGTACTGCTGCTGCTGGTACTGCTGCTGCTGGTACTGCTACTGCTGGTACTGCTACTGCTGGCACTGTTACTGCTGGTACTGCTTCTGCTGGTACTGCTACTGCTGGTACTGCTGCTGCTGGTACTGCTACTGCTGGTACTGCTGCTACTGGTACTGTTGCTGCTGGTACTGCTACTGCTGGTACTGCTGCTGCTGGTACTGCTACTGCTGGTACTGCTGCTGCTGGTATTGCTGCTGCTGGTACTGCTGCCGCTGGTACTGCTGCTGCTGCTGGTACTGCTGCTGCTGCTGGTACTGCTACTGCTGGTACTGCTGCTGCTGGTACTGCTACTGCTGGCACTGTTACTGCTGGTACTGCTGCCGCTGGGACTGCTGCCGCTGGTACTGCTGCTGCTGGTACTGCTGCTGCTGGTACTGCTACTGCTGGTACTGCTACTGCTGGTACTGTTACTGTTGGTACTGCTGCTGCTGGTACTGCTGCTGCTGGTACTGCTACTGCTGGTACTGCTGCTGCTGGTACTGCTGCTGCTGGTACTGCTACTGCTGGTACTGCTTCTGCTGGTACTGCTGCTGCTGGTACTGCTGCTGCTGGTACTGCTGCTGCTGGTACTGCTGCTGCTGGTACTGCTGCTGCTGGTACTTCTACTGCTGGTACTGCTGCTGCTGGTACTGCTACTGCTGCTGGTACTGCTACTGCTGGCACTGTTACTGCTGGTACTGCTGCTGCTGGTACCGCTGCTGCTGGTACCGCTGCTGCTGGGACTGCTGCCGCTGGTACTGCTGCTGCTGGTACTGCTGCCGCTGGTACTACTGCTGCTGGTACTGCTGCTGCTGGTACTGCTGCTGCTGGTACTGCTGCTGCTGGTACTGCTACTGCTGGTACTGCTACTGCTGGTACTGTTACTGCAGGTACTGGTACTGCTGGTACAGTACAGACATAATAACTGCATTATTTCGCACCTTCAGGATGGTATCAAGGTAACACCAGACTTCTTCACATTGAGGATGGTATCAAGGTACCACAAGATTTCATCACATTCAGGATGGTATTAAGGTGCTACCAGACTTCCTCACCTTCAGCATGGTATCAAGGTACCACCGGACTTCCTCACCGTCACGATGTTATTAAGGTACCACCACACTTCCTCACTGTCAGGATGGTATCAAGATACCACCACACTTCCTCACAGTCAGGATGGTATCAAGGTACCACCACACTTCCTCACAGTCAGGATGGTATCAAGGTACCACCACACTTCCTCACAGTCAGGATGGTATTAAGGTACCACCACACTTCCTCACCATCAGGATGGTATCAAGGTACCACCATTATTATTATAATAAAAAAGAAGCGCTAAACCACAAGGGCTATACAGCACTGCAGGGCAGGAAGGAATTTTATTATTATAATCAAAAAGAAGCGCTAAGCCACAAGGACTATACAGCGCTGCAGGGCAGGAAGGAAGCAAGGGCATCAGGTGGCAAAAGGGAGATGGATGAGTAATAGGTTACGGATAACAGCGGGGTAGTGGATGGTGAAAGGGTAAAGGGCAGCAAGAGACTGAACTAGAAAGGGCTGAGGGGAGTGCGAAAAGTATCATCAGAGTTTGTGGAGTAAATCAGTCGTTGTCAAGAAGTCAATGAGAGAGTCAGGATTAAAGGAGGGTCCATCAGCAAGAAGGGAAGGTAAAGAGAGAGTAGTAGAACGAAGACGACGTTGGAGGTAAATTCTGCGTGCTCGTTGATAGAGAGGGCAGTCTAACAGAATGTGGCTAATCGATACTGGAACTTGACACTGCTCACAGAGAGGAACAGGGCGCCTCTCCATGAGATACCCATGAGTAAGACGAGTGTGGCCAATGCGAAGGCGGGAGAGAGTGGTCTCCCAACCTCGGCACTGATGACAAGAAGACGGCCAGTAACCTATGCTCGGTTTAATAGAATGAAGTTTGTTACTGAGCAGGGTTGACCAACGTTGTTGCCAACGGGTGCGAAGGTGGGTAGCTATTGCAGCAAAATAGTCCAGAAATGGAACACCTCAATAGGAAATTGGTAGGTCATGTACTGCTGACCGCACAGCAGTGTCTGCCTCTTCATTGCCCTGTACGTCGACATGACCAGGGACCCAACAAAAAACAATATCTTTATGTTTGGTAGAGATACGGCGTAGCCAAAGTTGGATACGGAGAACTAGGGGATGAGATGTATCAAATTTTCGTATAGCCTGTAGAGCACTAAGGGAGTCTGAGACTACTACAAATGATGACACAGGCATAGATGCGATACGAATAAGTGCTGCAAGAATGGCATACAGTTCAGCAGTAAAAATGCTAGCTGAAGATAGTAAATGCCCCCGTACGACGCTGTCCGGAAACACTGCTGCGAATCCGACGCCGTCTGAAGACTTAGAGCCATCTGTGTACACAGCGGTGGTATGAGAATGGGAGTGGAAGTGATCAAGAAAAAGAGAGCGGGAAGCCACCTTAGGCAGTTGAGCTTTCGAGCAAGGGAGTGAGAAAGAACAGACCCGAATAGCTGGAACTTCCCAGGGGGGCAGGGAAAAGTGAGATGCTACATGAACATATAAAGGTGGTAACTGAAGGGAAGACAAGAGTGAATGTAGGCGAAGAGAAAAGGGACGGAGCAAACAGGGGCAGCGAACGAATAAAGAATGTCTACTAATATCGGTGACCATTCTATAAATGGAAGGATTGTGTAGATCGTGAGAGCGTACATAGTAACGAAGGCAATGGGCATCACGGCGATCAGACAAGGATGGAACATTTGCTTCTGTATAGAGGCTCTCAACAGGGGAAGAGCGAAAAGCACCAAGGCACAAACGTAAGCCTTGGTGATGGATAGAGTTAAGGCTAGAGAGAGTAGCAGGAGAGGCCGCGGAATAAATCTGGTCACCATAATCGAGTTTCGATAAAACGAGGGCTGAATGTAGGCGAAGCAGAGTTCGACGATCAGCTCCCCAGGAAAGATGAGCAAGGGTTTTAAGAAGGTTTAGCCGGCTGTGGCAAGTTGCCTTCAGAGAGGTAATGTGAGGTTTCCAGGTTAACCGACGGTCAAAGAGAAGGCCTAGAAACCTGACTGTATCACGTTCGGGGATACGGGAGCCATAGAGATACAAAGGATGATCGGAGATAACAGAGCATCTAGTGAAAGTAATTTGGTGAGTTTTGGTACTTGAAAATTTAAACCCATGCGTGGTGGCCCAAGTGGAAACACGGTCGACCGCATGCTGGAGAGAAACTGCAATAAGGTGACAGTCAGCGCCTGCACAAGCAATAGCGAAGTCATCAAACATAGAGTGATGACCAAATATTGGGTGGAAGAACAGAGGCCAAATCATTTATAGCAAGGAGAAAAAGTGTTGTGCTTAGAACACATCCCTGAGGGACACCTTCAGCTTGGACAAAGCCCGGGGGAAAGAACATTATTGACTCGAACACGGAAATGTCTGTCAGTTAAAAAGTTCTTAAGGAAGGATGGTAGATTGCCTCGGAGGCCTAAGGAATGGGCCTGGGCCAAAATATTATACCTCCAAGTTGTGTCATAGCCTTCTCAAGGTCAAAAAATATGGCAATAACTGAGTGATTATTCGCAAGGCATTACGAACATATGTATCCAAGCGTAGTAAGGGGTCTATGGTAGAACGACCCTTACGAAAGCCATATTGACTAGCGGAGAGACTGTTGTGAGTCTCTAAATACCACATTAAACGTCGATTGACGAGGCGTTCCATCACTTTGCAAACTGCACTAGTAAGGGGCGATGGGGCGATAGTGGGAGGCATCATGTCCTGTAGTACCCGTTTGCGGAAAGGGAGAACAATGGCAGATTTCCACAGCTGGGGAAGAACTCCTTGTGCCCAAATAAGATTGAAGAGGTGTAAGAGGACTACAAGGGCTGACCGATGTAAATGTTGTAACATACGAATATGAATGTCATCAGGCCCAGCTGCCGATGATCGGCAAGCTGAGAGCGTTGCCTCCAGTTCTTGAAGTGTAAAAGGCACATTATACTGTTCTTCTCCGAGAGAAAAAAAGTCCAAGGGTACTAACTCTCTGGCAGACTTTGAGGAAAGAAACGAGGGGCATAGATGGAGCCCTCGGGAAATATGGACCAGATGTGTGCCAAGTTCAATGGCAACGTCGAGAGGGTTAGCTATATCAACACCAGTGACCCGTAGAACAGGAGCCAGGTCAGGAGAGTATTTACCACTCAATTTCCTCACTTTTTTCCAGACTGCACTCATAGAAGAAGCAGAGGTGATGGTGGAAACATAGTCTCGCCAACAAGTGAGTTTAGCTTCACGGATGACACGGTGAGCGATCGCACGCTTCTGCTTAAAATCAACAAGTCTCTCAGCGGTTCTATTGTACCGGTACCTGCCCCATGCAGCACGTTTCAAACGTACTGCACGAGCACAAGCAGGAGACCACCAAGGCACGCACTTCTGAGAATGCCTGCCTGAGGTTTGGGGTATAGAATGAGAAGCTGCGGTATAAACTGATGTCGAGAAGATGTGTAGGAGCTCATCAATGGAGGATGAAGAAGGAACCTCACTAAAAGCAGTGAGGTGTGAGTAAAGATCCCAATTTGCCCGATCAAATTGCCAGCGAGGGCTACGGAAAGGTGGTGAATAGGAAGGAGAAGTAAGAATGATCGGAAAATGATCGCTGTCATGTAAGTCTGGTAGAACAGACCAGGTGAAGTCTAGTGCAGTGGAGGAAGAGCAGACTGATAGATCGATGCAAGAGAGAGTATGAGTACGAGGATCAAAATGGGTGGGAGTACCGTATTTAAAACATGGAGGGGGTGAGAGGCAAGAAAAGCCTCCAACTGAATGCCACGTGAGTCACAATGAGACCCCCCCAGAGGAAATGGTGGGCATTAAAATCACCAAGTAACAGAAGTGGTGGTGGTAAGGATGAAACAAGAAAGGCAAAGTCTGGGATAGAAAATGCTCGAGAAGGAGAGAGATATAAAGAACATATTGTAAACCACTTATTCAAGTGGATACGGGCTGCAGTGTAATGCAGCGAGGTATGGACAAATAGTTGACAGTACGGAATATCATTGCGTAGAAGAAGGGCACTTTCATTAAAGGTCCCATCTGAGAAAGG
The DNA here is from genome assembly GCF_026875155.1 of Cherax quadricarinatus. Classification (NCBI taxonomy): domain Eukaryota; kingdom Metazoa; phylum Arthropoda; class Malacostraca; order Decapoda; family Parastacidae; genus Cherax; species Cherax quadricarinatus. Next base: position 6,147,986 of record NC_069404.1, on the reverse strand, counting down.
ATCCGAAGAATACAATAAATTATAGCCTGAGATAGGTTGGAAAACAGCCGAGTGTAATTTTGGTTCTTGTAAGCAAGCACCAACAGGGGAAAACCTGGAAAGCAACATCTGAAGCTCACCCCGATTACCCCTGAGGCCGCGGATATTCCACTGTAAATAGGCCATGGTTGGCGATGAAGAAAATATCAGGAATCTGTAGGTAAAGGCACCTACGGACTAGAGGGGTTAGAAAAGTCAACGTGTGGTGGCACTGGAAGATGTTCAAGTAGCGAAGGAACGGAGCGTTGCGAAGAATGGGGTTGTGAAGATGGAGGAGAGGGAAGAGAAGGAACAGGAAGTGAATCAGTGTCCATTGAAGGTTTAGTCTCTGCAATATATTCTGAAATGGCTTCAAGTGTTTCTGAATTCAAAGATGTATGGGAGACTATATTGGAGATAGGAGGAGGAGGGTGAGTAAAGATTGGGACAGTAATGGACTGTACCAAAGTAGAGGGGGAGGGAAAAGTGTAAGGGACTGGAGATGAAGTGTGGGGGGGGGCAGAAGAGGCAGAAACCTGGGAGGTGACAGAAGAGGGAGAAACTTGGGGGGGGACGGGGGTGGAAGGCATAGTACGAGGAGGAGGGTGAATCTCCACACTTGTAATAAAACCCAGAGAGGGGGGAAGAACTAGGTACAGAGAGGGAAAAAGGAAAAGTTGAGTGGAAAAAGGGGAAAGGAAAGGGGCAAAAAGTTTTGACGTGGATTTTTTTGGGAACTTCTAGTAGAGGGGCGTTTGGTAAGGTGTCGTACGGGGTCTTGTCGATACGGGGGCTTGTAGGAAGGACGCGAAGATGTGAGAACAGACGAGTTGTAGCGGAGTCAGACCAAGGACACAAAAGGATAGAGCCGTGGGGGCAGGGGAGGGTTAACAACAGAGGGGGCTCAGAAGAGGGACCCCAAAAGGGGGGGGACTTTGGAAACAGAGAATAAGAAACAGGGGGTAGTCCCCCTTTGGGAGGCAAGATGAGTAACTCCCATAGCATAAGGGAGACCTTCTGCCCTTTGGGGGGCAAGGGATTTCACTTTCATTTAAGTAGCCCTGGCAGCGGGGGGGTACAAAAGGGTGGGGCTTCATTAAAATTTAAAGGGAAAGAGGAGGTTTGCTGAAAATGATTAGAATGGCTCGGCACCACAGACGGGGCATTCGGCCATAACTCAATATTTGCTGGGTGCCCAAAAAAACGCCAGAATTTCTACATTGTTGCGGTGTAGGTATCACCTTTCGAACTTGAACCGATTTTCCCGCGACAATAAAGGGGGACGGGAGTTCTCGGCTGTAAAAAGTTAAACGAGCCACATTGCGGGGTAACGTCTCCGCCCCGGGCGGGAAGGGGAAAAAATGTTATTTTGGGGATTGGGAGATCCGGGAGTTCAGCTGTTAAAAAAAAAAGTCATTGCCACATGAGGGAAAAATTCTTTTTGGACGGGTATGGGGCCGAATGACAGTACCACAAAAGAATTGAGAAAAAGATGTTTTTCAAAGTGATGGAGTTTTACATTTTCGAAAGGGGGGGAAAGACATAGCTTGGTACATTTCGGGACAGTGACGATGCGCGTACCGCTCTTGAGACGTAAAATAAAATTCTCTGCCAACATGACGCGGGAGCCTTTGGAAATTTATTGGTCAGAAAGTAGGCAGAAGAAAAATTGGGGTTTTAAAGTAAAAAAATTTAGTCCATTGTGTGGTTCCGAAACGGCTGGAAAGGGAGTCTTGACGTGGTGGTCTTTTCCAAGTAGAATGGGAAGGTAACGACAAGCATCACAGGAGATTGACGGGCGTTTAGGAGTAGGACCGGATTTGGTCCGGCATGAATGGGGGGCGATCGAAAAAATTTCCGTACCCTAGGGAGAAGCCGGAACTAGTCCCAAGGGGAGCGGAGTTCAGACAAATCGAAGGATAATCGAAGCCCCGGGACCTGAAACCCCGGGGAGGAAAAAGCAACAAAAGGTACGGGGGGACGGGGTGTCCGAAGAGTGGGCTAAATACAAAGGGAGGGGCAAATGGGTGCGGTATCAAGAAGGGGCCCGGGGGGAGGGTTTCATGGGCTAGGGCTGGATGGGTTGGGTTCTCCTTTTCTTTTTTTTTTTAAAAAAAAAAAAGAAAGAAAAAAAAAATAAAAAAAAAAAAAAAATAAAAAAAGGGGGGGGCGGGAGGAAAAGTTCCCGGGGAATGAAAGGGGGGGAAATCCCCTCCGCCCCAAAGGACCCCAAAAACCGCTAGTAGCGCAGTGCACATGGAAACCGTGCCATACCCTACCCTTCAGCCAGTAAAAGCAATCCGGAAGCAACCTCCCTCTGCCGAGCAAACCCCGATGGGACAAAAGGAGGGCGGCCGGAATCCGCCACAAAGCAAACCCCTTCGGGGCCCCCACCCCCGGAATCGAAAGGTGGCTACCAAAAATCACCCTGCCCAAAAACACCCCAGCTACTCCGGGGTACCGAGAGGGACGGGGCATCCCCAGGCAATCCGATTCCACGGCAAACTACGCCACCCGGGCCCGAACCTCAACGGGAAAGGGAGGACCCCGGGGTCCTTTCCCCTACCTAGGAAATAGCGCCCTGTGGGGAAATCCCGAAAGGGCCCAAAAAAAGGGGGCAAAAGGGGGGGGGTGAGGAGGAGGGGGAATGGAAAAAAGGGGGGAGGGGAATGGGATGGGGGGGGGGAAAAATGGGGGGTAATTTGGTTCGGGAGGAAAAGCAGGGTTGAGGGGAAAAGGGAGAGGGGTAAATTTGTGGTTAAGGAGAACGCGGGATGGTATGTAGGGGGGAGAGGGTAGCAAGAGATTGAGGGAAAAGGGCGAATGGAGTGAGAAAATATCGTCATCAAGTTTTTGAGTAAATTCAGGGGGTCGTCAGAAGTCAATGAGAGAGTCAGGATTAAAGAGGGTCCATCGCAAGAAGGGGAAAGGTAAAGAAGGAGTATAAACGAGGGCGACGTTGGAGGGAAAATTTTGCGTGCCCCTTTTAGAAAAGGGGCCCGTCTAACAAATGTGGCAACCGATACTGGAAAAACCTGACACTTTCACGAGAGGAACTGGGGGGGGCCTCTCCATGAGTACCCCTGATAAGACAGTGGGCAATGCGAAGGCAGGAGAGGGGAGTCTCCCAACCTCGACACTTTTTACAAGAAGACGGCCAGTAACCTATACTCGGTTTAATAGAATGAAGTTTGTTACCAAGTAGATTAGACCAACGTTGTTGCTAACGGGTGTGAAGGTGGGTAGCTATTACAGCAAAATAGTCCATAAATGGAACACCTCTATATAAAACTGGTAGGTCATGTACTGCTGACCGCGCAGCAGTGTCTGCCTGTTCATTGCTCTGTATGTCAACATGACCAGGGACCCAACAAAAAACAACGTTTTTGTGCTTGGTAGAGATACGGCGTAGCCAAAGTTGGATACGGAGGGCTAGGGAGTGAGGTGTATCAAATTTTTGTATAGCCTGTACAGCACTAAGGAAGTCTGAGACAACCATAAATGATGACACAGGCATAGATGCAATACGGATAAGTGCTGCAAGAATGGCATACAATTCAGCTGTAAAAATGCTAGCCGAGGATAGTAATTGTCCTCGCACGACACTGTCTACAAACACTGCTGCGAATCCGACGCCATCAGAAGACTTAGAGCCATCTGTGTACACCGCGATGGCATGAGAATGAGAGCAGAAGTGGTCAAGAAAAAGAGAGCGGGAAGCTACCATAGACAGTTGGGCTTTCGCGCAAGGGAGTGAGAAAGAACAGACTCGAACAGCTGGAACTTCCCAGGGGGGCAGGGAAAAGTGAGATGCTACATGAACATAGAAAGATGGTAACTGAAGGGAAGACAAGTGCGAATGTAGTTGAAGAGAAAAGGGACGGAGCAAACAGGGGCAATGAACAAATAAAGAATATCTACTAACATCGGTGACTATTCTGTATATGGAAGGATTGCGGAGATCATGAGAGTGAACATAGCGAAGGCAATGGGCATCACGGCGATCGGACAAGGATGGAATATTCGCTTCTGCATAGAGGCTCTCAACAGGGGAAGAGCAAAAAGCACCAAGGCACAAATGTAATCCCCGGTGATGGATGGGATTAAGGCTCGAGAGAGTAGTAGGAGAGGCCGCTGAATAGATCTGATCACCATAATCGAGTTTCGATAAAATGAGAGCTGAATGTAGACGAAGGAGAGTTCGACGATCAGCTCCCCATGAAAGATGAGCAAGGGTTTTAAGAAGGTTCAGCCGATTGTGACAAGTTGCCTTCAGAGAGGTAATGTGAGGTTTCCAGGATAACCTACGGTCAAAGAGAAGGCCTAGAAATCTGAATGTATCACGTTCAGGGATACGTGAGCCGTCAAGGTACAAAGGATGATCGGAGATGGCAGAGCATCTAGTGAAAGTAATTTGGTGAGTTTTGGTACTGGAAAATTTAAACCCATGCGTGGTGGCCCAATTGGAAACACGATCGACCGCATGCTGGAGAGAAACTGTAATGAGGTGACAGTCAGCGCCTGCACATGCAATAGCGAAGTCATCAACGTACAGTGATGACCAAATATTGGATGGAAGACTAGAGGCCAAATCATTTATAGCAAGGAGAAAAAGTGTTGTGCTCAGAACACATCCTTGGGGGACACCCTCAGCTTGGACAAAGTTCGGGGAGAGCACATTATTAACCCGAACACGGAAATGTCTGTCAGTTAAAAAGTTTTTAAGGAAGGATGGTAGATTGCCTCGGAGGCCTAAGGAGTGGGCTTGGGCCACAATATTATACCTCCAAGTTGTGTCATATGCCTTCTCAAGGTCAAAAAATGTGGCAATAACTGAGTGGTTATTTGCAAAGGCATTACAAACATACATATCCAAGCGTAGTAAGGGGTCTATGGTAGAACGACCCTTACAAAAGCCATATTGACTAGTGGAGAGACTGTGTATCTCTAAATACCACATTTAACGTCGATTTACCAGACATTCCATCACTTTGCAAACTGCACTGGTAAGAGCAATGGGATGATAGTGGAAGGCATCATGTCCCGTATTACCCGGTTTGGGGAAAGGGAGAACAATGGCAGATTTCCACAGCTGGGGGAGAACTCCTTGTGACCAAATAAGATTGAAGAGGTGTAAGAGGACTACAAGGGCTGATTGATGTAAATGTTGTAACATCCAAATATGAATGTCATCAGGCCCAGTTGCCGATGATCGGCAGGCTGAGAGTGTCACCTCCAGTTCCTGAAGTGTAAAAGGCACATATGGTTCTTCAATGAGAGAAGAAAAGTCCAAGGGTGCTAACTCTCTGGCAGACTTTGAGGAAAGAAACAAGGGGCATAGATAGAGCCCCCTGAGAAATATGGACCAGATGATTGCCAATTTCAATGGCAACATCAAGAGGGTTTGCTATATCAACACCAGCAATCTGCAGAACAGGAGCCGGGACAGGAGAGTATTTACCACTCAGTTTCCGTACTTTTTTCCAGACTGCACTCTTAAAGGAAGCTGAGGTGATGGTGGAAACTTAATCTCACCAGCAAGTGCATTTAGCGTCACGGATGACATGGTGAACAACCGCTCGCTTCTGCTTAAAATCAAGAAGTCTCTTTGTGGTTCTATTGTACCAGTACCTGCCCCAAGCAGCGCACTTAAAACGTACTGCCCGAGCACAAGCAGGAGACCACCATGGCCCACACTTCTGAGAATGCCTGCCTGAGGTTTGGGGTATAGAATGAGAAGCTGCAGTTAAAAACGAGGACGAAAAGAGGTGTAAAAGCTCATCAATGGAGGACGAAGAAGGAACCTCACTAAAAACAGTTAGCTGCGAGTAAAGGTCCCAGTTTGCTCGATCAAATTGCCAGCATGGGCTATGAAGAGATGGTGAATATGAAGGAGAAGTAAGAATGATTGGAAAGTGATTGCTGTCATGTAAGTCCAGTAGAACAGATCAGGCGAAGTCTAGTGCAGTGGAGGAAGAGCAGACCGAGAGATCAGTGCAAGAGAAAGTATGAGTACGAGGATCAAAATGAGTGGGAGTACCCATATTTAAAACATGGAGGGGGTGAGAAGCAAGAAAAGCATTGTAAGCAAACACCAACGGGAGAAAACTGGGAAAGCAACATCTGAAGCTCATTCCGATTACCCCTGAGGCCGCAGATATTCCACTGTAAATAGGCCATGATTGGCAACAAGGAAAATACCAGGAATCCACAGGTAAGGGCACCTACGGACTAGAGGGGTTAGAAAAGTCTATGTGCGGTGGTATCGGAAAATGTTCAAGCAGCAAAGGAACGGAGCGTTGCAAAGAATGGAGTTGTGGAGATGGAGGAGAGGGAAGAGAACCAACAGGAGGTGGATCAGTGTCCATTGAAGGTTTAGTCTCTGCAATATATTCTGAAATAGCTTCAAGTGTTTCTGAATTCAAAGACGTTGTATGGGAGACAATATTGGAGATAGCAGGAGGAGGGTGAGTAAAGATTGGGACAGTAATGGACTGGACTAAAGTAGGGGGGGGGGCGGCGAAAGCGTGTTGGGAACTGGAGAAGAAGTGTGGGAGGGGACAGAAGAGGCAGGAACCTGGGAGGCGGCAGAAGAGGGGGAAACTTGGGAGAGGACAGGGAAGGAAGGCACAGAACAAGGAGGAGGGTAAACCTCCACAACTGTAATAGAGCCAGTGAGAGGGGAAGAACCAGGTACAGAGACTGGAAAGGTAAAATGTGGAGGTGGAAGAAGGGAAGGAGGGGACAAAGAAGATTTGAGCAAAGGGGATTTTTTGGACTTCTGAGAAGTAGAGGGGTGATTGGTAGGTGTCATACGAGGGCTTGTCAATACTGGGGCTTGTGAGGGAGAACTCGAAGATGTCAGAACAGACTGAGGTGTTGAAGTAGGGATGTCTGAGCCCAGGACAGCAAAAGAATTAGAGGAGTGACTATGGGAGGGGTAACCACAGAGGAGGCTGCAGAAGATGGGACCCCAGAAGTGGGGGGATGTTTTGAAACACGAGATTAAGAAAATGAGGTGGAAATGAGAAACTGCCATAACATAAGGGAAACCTTCTGCCTCTTTGAGGCAACGGATTTCACGCTCATTTAAGTAGACCTGGCAACGGCAAGAGTACGAAAGATGAACCTCATGACAATTAAGGCAAGAGGGAGGTCAACTGCAAGACGTATTAGAATGGTCATCGACACCACAGACTGGACATTCGGCTATAGATCTGCAATACTTCGCTGGGTGACCAAATCGCCAGCAATTTCTACACTGTTGCAGTGTAGGGATCACCTTTCAAACTTGTAACCGATGTCCTGCTACATAAACAGAGGATGGGAGTTCACGGCTGTCAAAAGTTAATTGAGCCACATTGCAAGGGTATCGTCTCCGCCCGTGGGCAGGAAGGACATAATCCTTGAGGATTGGGAGATCTTGAAGTTCCAACTGTTCAAGAATGTCATTGCCACATGTCTGAAAATTCTGTTTGGCTATGGTATGGGAGCAGAATGACAAACCACTACAAGAATTGAGGGAATGATGTTTTTCGATAGTGACAGGAATAGTATCGATATGTGAAAGAAGAGAAAGATCATGAGCTTGGGTAGCATTCTGGACAGTGATGATGCACATACCACTCTTCAGAGCATGAAAGGAAATATCTCTACCAACATGGCAGAGGAGCGCCTTGCCAATACTATGGTTGGAAAGATAGGCAATAGAGGAAGTCGGTCATAAAGTAAAGAATTTAGTCCACTGAACAAGGAAAGGGAGTGCTTGACATGTTGATCTTTTCTAAGAAGAACGAGGTGGTGAA
>NC_069404.1:6050163-6132663 GCF_026875155.1 Cherax quadricarinatus | reverse complement strand
CATCAATAAAGACACCCAGGTGTTGTACATGTGTCTTATTCATCAATAAAGACACCCAGGTGTTGTACATGTGTCTTATTCATCAATAAAGACACCCAGGTGTTGTACATGTGTCTTATTCATCAATAAAGACACCCAGGTGTTGTACATGTGTCTTATTCATCAATAAAGACACCCAGGTGTTGTACATGTGTCTTATTCATCAATAAAGACACCCAGGTGTTGTACATGTGTCTTATTCATCAATAAAGACACCCAGGTGTCTTATTCATCAATAAAGACACCCGGGTGTTGTACATGTGTCTTATTCATCAATAAAGACACCCAAGTGTTGTACATGTGTGTTATTATTCAATAAAGACACCTAGGTGTTGTACATGTGCCTTATTCATCAATAAAGGCACCCAAGAGTTGGTGTCTTTATTGATAAATAACACACAACACTTGTGTGTTATTCATCAATAAAGACACCCAGGTGTTGCTCCAGTGTTGCAAGCTCACTTGAATTGCTAGATAGTGAGAATGAGAGTGTTATCCAGGGCAGACACACAGGGGGCATGTCTACCCCTGGTGTGGCTATGTGCTGGGTACCAGCTCGCGACCAGCAGTTCTACCCTAGGGGTATGTGCTGAGGTACCAGCTAGCGACGTGCCCACGATGCCCATGGGGTTATACTCTCCTGTGATCACTCTTGCTTTTCCTGTTCCACCTCCTCCTCCTTCCTTAAGGCTTGTCCATGTATATAAGTGTTGATATTGAGAGGTTGTTGGCCTCCAGGAGCTTGAAGGACTCTGGGAGGTTAATGGCCTCTGGAGGTTGATGGCCTCTGGGAGGTTGACAGCCTCTGGGAGGTTGAAGGTGTCTGGGAGGTTGATTTCCTTTGAGAGGTTGAAGGACTCTGGAATGTTGAAAGACTCTGGGAAGTTGATGGCTTCTGAGAGATTGAAGGACCTTGGGAGGTTGAAGGATTCGGGGGGGGTGGACTCTGGGAGGTTGAAGGACTCTGGGAGGATGAAGGACTCGGGGAGGGTGATAGACTTTGGGAGGTTGAAAGATTCTAGGAGGCTGAAGGACTGTGGGAGGGTGATGGACTCTGGGAGGTTGAAGGACTCTGGGAGGCTGAAGGACTCTGGGAGGGTGATGGACTTTGGGAAGCTGAGAGCCCCTGTGAGGTTGAAAGCCCTTGGGAGGTTGGAATCCGGGAGATTGAAAGCCCTTAGGAGGTTGAAGAACCCCGGGAGGTTGAAGGACCCTGGGAAGTTGAAGGACGCTGGAAGGTTGAGAGCCCCTGGGAGGTTGAGAGCCCCTGAGAGGTTGAGAGCCCCTGGGAGGTGAAGAGCCACTGGGAGGTTGGGAGCCTGTCCGACGTTGAAGGACTCTGGGAGGTTGAGAGCCCCTGGGAGGTTGAGAGCCCCTGAGAGGTTGAGAGCCCCTGGGAGGTTGAGAGCCCCTGGGAGGTTGAGAGCCCCTGGGAGGTTAAGAGCCGCTGGGAGGTTGGGAGCCTGTCCGACGTTGAAGGACTCTGGGAGGTTGAGAGCCCCTGGGAGGTTGAGAGCCCCTGAGAGGTTGAGAGCCCCTGGGGGGTTGAGAGCCCCTGGGAGGTTAAGAGCCGCTGGGAGATTGGGAGCCCCTGGGAGGTTGAGAGCCCCTGGGAGGTTGAGAGCCCCTGGGAGGTTGAGAGCCCCTGGGAGGTTGAGAGCCCCTGGGAGGTTGAGAGCCCCTGGGAGGTTGAGAGCCCCTGGGAGGTTGAGAGGTTGAGAGCCCCTGGGAGGTTGAGAGCCCCTGGGAGGTTGAGAGCCCCAGGGAGGTTGAGAGCCCCTGGGAGGTTGAAGGCCTTGGTCAGGGCCCTCGATCAAGGTCTTGGGGCCCATCAGTTTGAAAAAGTCATTGGCCCTAACCTTGAACACTACCCTCCCAGCAACTGAACACTGCCTGGGTGAACACTGAACACCTTATGAAGACTGTGTGAACACTTCGTGAACAGCTGCACACCCCACTGAGTGTACAGCACATGTACAGTGGTTGTACACTGTGTGTGTGTGTGTGTGTGTGTGTGTGTGTGTGTGTGTGTGTGTGTGTGTGTGTGTGTGTGTGGTGTGTGTGTGTGTGTGTAGTGTGTTTGTAGTGTTGTGTGTGTGTGTGTGTGTTGTTTGCAGTGTGTTGTTTGTTGTGTGTTGAGTGTAGTGTGTTGTGTGTTGTGTGTGTGTATGTGTGTGTGTGTGTGTGTGTGTGTGTGTGTGTATTGTGTGTAGTGTGTAGTGTGTTGTTTGTAGTGTGTTGTGTGTAGTGTGTGTGAAGTGTGTTGTGTGTAGTGTGTTGTGTGTAGTGTGTTGTGTGTTGTGAGTTGTGTGTTGTGTGTAGTGTGTAGTGTGTTGTGTGTAGTGTGTTGTGTGTAATGTGTTGTGTGTTGTGTGTTGTGTGTTGTGTGTTGTGTGAAGTGTGTAGTGTGTTGTGTGTAGTGTGTTGTGTGTAGTGTTGTGTGTAGTGTGTTGTGTGTAGTGTGTTGTGTGTAGTGTGTTGTGTGTAGTGTGTTGCTTGTAGTGTGTTGTGTGTAGTGTGTTGTGTGTAGTGTGTTGATTGTAGTGTGTTGTGTGTTGTGTGTAGTGTGTGTGTGTGTGTGTGTGTGTGTGTGTGTGTGTGTGTGTGTGTGTGTGTGTGTGTGTGTGTGTGTGTGTGTGTGTGTGTACTCACCTAGTTGTACTCACCTAGTTGAGGTTGTGGGGGTCGAGTCCGAGCTCCTGGCCCGCCTCTTCACTGATCGCTACTAGGTCACTCTCCCTGAGCCGTGAGCTTTATCATACCTCTGCTTAAAGCTATGTATGGATCCTGCCTCCACTACATCGCTTCCCAAACTATTCCACTTACTGACTACTCTGTGGCTGAAGAAATACTTCCTAACATCCCTGTAATTCATCTGTGTCTTCAGCTTCCAACTGTGTCCCCTTGTTACTGTGTCCAATCTCTGGAACATCCTGTCTTTGTCCACCTTGTCAATTCCTCTCAGTATTTTGTATGTCGTTATCATGTCCCCCCTATCTCTCCTGTCCTCCAGTGTCGTCAGGTTGATTTCCCTTAACCTCTCCTCGTAGGACATACCTCTTAGCTCTGGGACTAGTCTTGTTGCAAACCTTTGCACTTTCTCTAGTTTCTTCACGTGCTTGGCTAGGTGTGGGTTCCAAACTGGTTCCGCATACTCCAATATGTGCCTAACGTACACGGTGTACAGGGTCCTGAACGATTCCTTATTGAGATGTCGGAATGCTGTTCTGAGGTTTGCTAGGCGCCCATATGCTGCAGCAGTTATTTGGTTGATGTGCGCTTCAGGAGATGTGCCTGGTGTTATACTCACCTCAAGATCTTTTTCCTTGAGTGAGGTTTGTAGTCTCTGGCCCCCTAGACTGTACTCCATCTGCGGCCTTCTTTGTCCTTTCCCAATCTTCATGACTTTGCACTTGGTGGGGTTGAACTCCAGGATCCAAGTGCTGGACCAGGTCTGCAGCCTGTCCAGATCCCTTTGTAGTTTTGCCTGGTCTTCGATCGAATGAATTCTTCTCATCAACTTCCCGTCATCTGCAAACAGGGACACCTCAGAGTCTATTCCTTCCGTCATATCGTTCACAAATACCAGAAACAACACTGGTCCTAGGACTGACCCCTGTGGGACCCCGCTGGTCACAGGTGCCCACTCTGACACCTCGCCACATACCATGACTCGCTGCTGTCTTCCTGACAAGTATTCCCTGATCCATTGTAGCGCCTTCCCTGTTATCCCTGCCTGGTCCTCCAGTTTTTGCACTAATCTCTTGTGTGGAACTGTGTCAAACGTCTTCTTGTAGTCCAGGAAAATGCAATCCACCCATCCCTCTCTCTCTTGTCTTACTGCTGTCACCATGTCATAGAACTCCAGTAGGTTTGTGACACAGGATTTCCCGTCCGTGAAACCATGTTGGCTGCTGTTGATGAGATCATTCCTTTCTAGGTGTGTGTACTCACCTAGTTGTACTCACCTAGTTGAGGTTGCGGGGGTCGAGTCCGAGCTCCTGGCCCCGCCTCTTCACTGATCGCTACTAGGTCACTCTCCCTGAGCCGTGAGCTTTATCATACCTCTGCTTAAAGCTATGTATGGATCCTGCCTCCACTACATCGTGTGTGTGTGTGTGTGTGTGTGTGTATGTGTGTGTGTGTGTGTAGTGTGTTGTGTGTGTGTGCGTGTGTGTGTAGTGTGTTTGTGTGTGTGTGTGGTGTGTTGTGTGTGTGTGTGCGTGTGTGTGCGTGTGTGTGTGTGTGTGTGTGTGTGTGTGTGTGTGTGTGTGTGTGTGTGTGTGGTGTGTGTGTGTGTGTGTAGTGTGTTGTGTGTGTGTGTGTAGTGTATGATTATGTGTTGTTGTGTGTGTGTGTTGTGTTTAGTGTGTTGTGTGTAGTGTGTTGTGTTTAGTGTGTTGTGTGTTGTGTGTTGTGTGTAGTGTATGTGTGTGTGTGTGTGTAGTGTTATAATGTGTTGGGTATTGTGTTTTGTGTAGTGTGTAGCACCCTACAACCAATCACACTATTCCAACACAAACCACAATCCACACCCACAGCTGCCACCCAACACTCAGCTATAGAATCCCACAGAACACTACCAGGTCCCCCAACCTCACAGACCTACCAGAACACAGTGCTGGAGAGGAGGAAACTGAAAGTATGGTACAATTCTGAAAGAATAACAAATAAGTGGGAGGAGTGGCACGAAAGAGGCAATGATTCATCACCGGACATCATAGCTCTCACAGAAACTAAGCTCACAGGTATGATAACAGATGCCATCTTTCCAATGGGATATCAGATCCCTCAGGAAAGGGCAGAGGGAAGATAGAGGTGGTGGAAGGCAATGGCATGCTGCGTCAAAAATGATGTGATTTTGATGAGCTGGAGAGAGAAGACAGAGGAGAAGGAAGGGATTACAGAGTAGGAACGCTTCAGTCTGGAGGTCCCAAGGTGGTAATTGCAGTAAAGTTTAACCCACTACAGAACAGCAGGAGGCCAAGGCAAGAGTATGATGATAGTAATAGAGCGATGGTTGAAACACTGGCTGAGATGGCAAGAAGGGCTCATGTGAGCAGGGCAAAGCTACTGATCATGGGTGACTTCAACCACTAAGAAATTAATTCAGAGAACTTGGAGCCACATGGGGGAAGGCTAAGATGATGGAGGTGGTACTGGAAAACTTCATGTACTAACACGTAAGGGACACTACCACAGAGAGAGGAGAGGATGAACCAGCGAGACTGGACCTAGTATTCACCTTGAGTAGTGCAGATATTGAAGACATAACGTATGAAACACCCCTTGGGGCCAGCGATCATATGGTTTTAAGATTCAAATACACAGTAAAGTTACAAGTGGAGGGGTGCAGGAAGAACCAAAAGAATAAAGCCAAACTACAAGAAAGGGGACTATACAGGAATGAAGAACTTCCTGAACGGGGTGCAGCGGGACAGAGAACTGGCAGGGAAGCCAGTAAACGAGATGATGGAATACTTGACAACAATTTGCAAGGAAGCTGAGGAGAGGTTTGTTCTCAAGGGTAACAGGAATAATTAAAAAGTCAGGATGAGCCCATGGTTCACCCAAAGGTGCAGGGAGGCCAAAACCAAGTGTGCTAGGGAATGGAAGAAGTATAGAAGACAAAGGACCCAGGAGAATAAGGAGAGCAGTCGTAGAGCCAGAAATGAATATGCACAGATAAGAAAGGAGGCCCAACGACAATATGAAAATAACTTAGCAGCGAAAGCCAAATCTGACCCGAAACTGTTGTACAGCCACATCAGGCTAAGGAAGGAAGGAGGAGAGATCACAAGAATCTACCAAGAAGTATGTGTTCACAGAGGAGACAGAAGGGACTCCAGAAAGACGGAGAGGTGGAGTACACCACCAAGTGTTGGACACAATACATACAACCGAGGCAGAACTGAAGAGGCTGCTGAGCGAGTGAGACACCTGAAAGGCGATAGGGCCGGATAACATCTCTCTATGCCTCTTGAGAGAGGGTGCGGAGGTGCTATGTGCATACCTAACAGCAACATTCAACACATCAGTCGAAACAGGGAGATTACCTAAGGTATGGAAGACAGCAAATGTAGTTCCAATTTCTAAAAAAAAGGAGACAGACATGAAGCACTAAACTATAGACCAGTGTTACTGACATGTATAGTATGTAAAGTCATGAAGAAGATTATCAGAAGAATAGTGGAACACCTAGAAAGAAATGAGATTATCAACAACAGCCAACATGGTTTCAGGGATGGGAAATCCTGTGTCACAAACCTACTGGAGTTCTATGACATGGTGACAGCAGTAAGACAAGAGAGAGAGGGGTGGGTGGATTGCATATTCTTGGACTGTAAGAAGGCGTTTGACACAGTTCCACACAAGAGATTAGTGCAAAAATGGAGGGGACAGGCTGGTGATATATACAGGGAAGGCGCTACAATGGATCAGGGAATTCTTGTCTGGAAGACAGCAGCGAGTTGGTACGTGGCGAGGTGTCAGGTTTGTGGGCACCTGTGACCAGCGGGTCCCTAAAGGGAGTCAGTCCTAGGACAGTACTGTTTCTGTATTGTGATCGACACGACGGAAGGAATTAGATACCGTTAGTGGTCCCTCTTTGCAGATAATGTGAGTTGATGAGAAATTATTCAATCGGACGAGAAACTAGGCACAACTACAAAAGGGATCTGGACTGGTTGCAGGCCTTGGTCCAGCAATTGGACTCCTGGAGTTCAACCCCACCAAGTGCAATAGTCTGGAAGATTGAGGAAAGAGACGACAGATGGAGTAGAGTCTAAGGGGTGAGGAGACTACAAACTCACTCAAGGAGAAATGGATCTTGGGTGGTATAACTCTAGCACATCTCCTGAAGCCGTACATTAACCAAATAACTGCTGCAGCATATGGGCGCCTTAGCAAACTTCAGAACTAGCATTCCGAACATCTTAATAAGGAATATTCAGGACCCTGTTACACGTTGTACGTTTTAGGCCCATATTGGGTTTATGTGGCACCAGTGGGAACCCACACCTAGCCCAAGCAGTAAAGAAACTAGTAAAAGTGTAAAGGTTGCAACTAGACTAGTCCCAGAGCTAGAGGTATTGTTCCTACGAAGGAGAGGTTAAGGGAAATCAACCTGAACGACACTGGAGGACAGGAGAGATAGGGGAAGGACATTGATAACGACATACAAAATACTGAGAGGAATTGTGTCAAGGTGCGACAAAGACAGGATGTTCCAGAGATTGGTCACAGTACAAGGGGACACAGTTGGAAGCTGAAGGACACGATGAAATCAAAGGGATGTTTGGATGTATTTCTTCAGCCACAGAGTAGTCAGGAAGTGGAATTGTTTGGGAAAGCGATGAAGTGGAGGCGGGATCCATACATAAGCTTTAAGCAAGGTCTGATAAAGTCACGGTTCAGGGAGAGTGACCCTAGTAGCGATCAGTGAAGATTTTTTCCTTATCATTTACACTACCCTCACACTACAACACTTATAATCATAACAAAAACACACAAAACAACCACACAACACACAACACACCACTAACACAACACACTACACCCCCCCCACCCCCCCCCCCCCACCCCCCCCCACCCCCACCCCCCCCCCCCACCCCCCCCACCCCCCCCCACCCCCACCCCCCACCCCCCACCCCCCACCCCCCCCCACCCCCCACCCCCACCCCCACCCCACCACCACCACCCAACCCCCCCACCCCCCAACCCCAAACACACCACCCCCCACCACCACCCCCCCCCAAACCCACCCCCCCCACCCCCCCCCCCCCCACCCCACCCCCCAACCCCCCACCCCACACCACCCCCCCCCCCACCAACCCCACCCCCTCCAAACCACACACACCACACAAACCCATAACCCCCCCCCCAACCCCCCACAAACACACAACAAACAACACAACCACCACCACCCACACCCACCACCCACAACACCCCCCCCCCACCCCCACCCCCCCACCCCCACACCCCCCCCACCCCCCCCACCCCCCCCCCACAACCCCACCCCCCCCCCAACCCCACCCACCCCACCCCCCCCCACCCCCCCCACCCCCCACCCAACCCCCCCACCCACCCCCCCCAACCCACCCTACACCCCACCCACAACACAAACCACAACACCAACCCACAACACACACCACACCAAACACACAACACCCCCCCCACCCCCCACCCCCCACACCACCACCCACCCCCCCCCCCCCCCCCCACCCCCACCCCACACCCCCCCCCCACACACACACCAACACATCAACAACACACAACCCATAACACACACACAAACCACAACCAACACACACACAACACACAACACCCCCAAACACACTACCCAAAAACCCCCCAAAACACATACACACAAACACACTAAACACAACTACACACTAACACACTACACAACACACTACACACTACACACTACACACTACACACTAACACACACACAACACACTACACACAACACTACGCACTACGCACTACGCACTACCATACGCACAACACACTAACACAACACACAAACACACTAAAACACTACACACAACACACTACACACTACACACTACACATACACACTACACACTACACACTACACACAACACACTACACACTAACACACGCACTACGCACTACGCACTACGCACTACGCACTACGCACTACGCACTACGCACTACGCACTACGCACAACACACAACACACTACACACAACGCACTACGCCTTACGCACTACGCCACTACGCACTACGCACTACGCACAACACACAACACACTACACACAACACACTACACACAACACACAACGCACTACGCACTACGCACTACGCACTACGCACTACGCACAACACACTAACACACTAACACAACACACACACACACTACCCACTACACACACACACACCACCTACACACACAACACACTACACTACACACTACACACTACACACTACACACTACACACTACACACTACACACTAACACCTACACATACAACTACACACAACACACAACCACTCAACACACAACCACACATACACACTTTACACTACAACTACACACTACACACACACACCAACACACAACACACTACACTACACACTACCAAACACATACTCACACACTACACACTACACACCACACAACCACTACACACACACACACACCACACCACACTACCACTACCACACAACACACTACACACCCAACCCACGCACACACACACCACCACCACTACACACACCCCACCCTACAACAAACCACACAAACACTACACATACACACTACAACTACAAACTACACACTACACACTACACACAACCCAAACACACATACACACTTTCACACTACACATACACACTAACAATACCACAAACCAACTACACATACACATACACACTACACACACAACCACAAAACACAAAAACCCAACACTACACATACACACTACAAACTACACCACTACAACCACACACCACAACTACACACACAAACCACTACCCACTAACATACACCACAAACACCCCCACAACACCAAAAACACCAACCCCACAACAACCCCTACACCCTACACACACAACTACACACTACACATCACATACCCCCACTACACAACAACACACACTACACCAACACACTACACACTAAAACAACAACACCACACACATACACACTACACAACTACACAACACACAAAACACAACCACTACCACTACACACTACACAAACACACTACACAAACACACAACACACTACACACAAAACACAACACACTACACACAACACACTACACACACACACAACACATTCACACATACACACACACACTACACACAAACACACTACACACTAACACTACACACAACACATAACACACTACACACAACACACAACACATAACACACTACACACAACACACTACACACAACACCACAACACACTACACACTACACACAACAACACACTACACACAACACACAACACACAAACACAAAAACACACTACACACAACACACTACACACTACACACAACACACTACACACAACACACAACACACAACACACAACACACAACACACTACACACGCATTTCCTCTATATAGAGTCAGTATGAATGAAGGGGGGAGTGGGGGGTTTGGGGGTAAGGGTGTAATGGGGGGAGGGTACTGTACCATTGGAGACATCACCAAGTGGTAAGAAGGTACTGTACCCTGTGGCGGTATACCCGGAGGTACTGTATGTGTGGTGTGTGTGTGTGTGTGTAGTGTGGTGTGTGTAGTGTGTAGTGTGGTGTGTGTAGTGTGTAGTGTGGTGTGTGTAGTGTGTAGTGTGGTGTGTGTGTGGTGTGTTGTGTGTGTGTGTGTGTGTGTGTGTGTGTGTGTGTGTGTGTGTGTGGTGTGTGTGTGTGTGTGTGTGTGTACTCACCTAATTGTACTCACCTAATTGTGGTTGCAGGGGTCGATACTCAGCTCCTGGCCCCGCCTCTTCACTGATCGCTACTGGATCCTCTCTCTCTCTCTGCTTCCTGAGCTTTGTCATACCTCTTCTTAAAACTATGTATGGTTCCTGCCTCCACTACTTCACTTGCTAGGCTATTCCACTTGCTGACAACTCTATGACTGAAGAAATACTTTCCTAACGTCCCTGTGACTCGTCTGAGTCTTCAGCTTCCAGTTGTGACCCCTTGTCCCTGTGTCCCCTCTCTGGAACATCCTATCTCTGTCCACCTTTTCTATTCCCCGCAGTACCTTGTATGTCGTTATCATGTCTCCCCTGACCCTTCTGTCCTCCAGTGTCGTCAGTCCTATTTCCCTTAACCTTTCCTCGTACGACATTCCCTTGAGCTCTGGGACTAGCCTTGTTGCAAACCTTTGTACTTTCTCTAACTTCTTGACGTGCTTGACCAGGTGTGGGTTCCAGACTGGTGCTGCATACTCCAGTATGGGCCTAACATACACATGTACAGTGTCTTGAACGATTCCTTATTAAGGTATCGGAATGCATATTCTCAGGTTTGCCAGGCGCCCGTATGCTGCAGCGGTTATTTGGTTGTGTGCCTCCGGTGATGTGTTCGGTGTTATGGTCACCCCAAGGTCTTTCTCCCGGGAGTGAGGTCTGTAGTCTTTGTCCACCTAGCCTATACTCTGTCTGCCGTCTTCTTTGCCCCTCCCCAATCTTCATGACTTGCATTTGGTTGGATTGAATTCGAGAAGCCTAAGTTGCTGGACCACATGTCCACCCTGTCAGGTCTCTTTCCCAGTCCAAACCTCATCTCGTCCGATTTAATTCTTCTCATCAACTTCATGTCATCTGCGAACAGGGACACTTCGGGAGTCTATCCTTCCATCATGTCGTTCACATATATCAAAAATAGCCTGGTCCTAGAACTGACCCTGTGGGACCCCGCTCGTAACAGGCACCCACTGTGATACCTCTTCACTTTCCATGACTCGTTGCTGCCTCCTGTCAGGTATTCCCTTATCCATTGCAGTGCCCTCCCTTTTACGTGCGCCTGATCCTCCAGCTTCTGCACTAATCTCTTGTGGGGAAACTGTGTCAAAGGCCTTCCTGCAGTCTAGGAAAACGAAATTACCCACCCCTCTCTCTCGTGTCTTACTTCTGTTACCTTTTCATAAAACTCCAGGAGGTTTGTGATACAAGATTTGCCTTCAATGAACCCATGCTGGTTTTCATTTATAATCTTGTTCCTTTCCAGGTGTTCGACCACTCTCCTCCTGATAATCTTCTCCATGACTTTCCCACAATAATGTCAGAGACACGGTCTGTAGTTTAGTGCCTCGTTTCTTTTTTTCCTTTTCTTAAATATGGGGACTTACATTAGCTGTCTTCCATTTCTCAGGTAGTTGCCAGTTTAAAGGGGATGTGTTGAAGATTGTGGTTAGAGGAAACGCACAGAAATCTCTGCTCCTTCTCTAAGGACCCATGGGGAGATGTTGTCCGGTCCATCGCCTTTGAGATGTCAAGGTCATTTAAAAGGAGCTTCTTCACCTCCTCCTCAGTTGTTCGTATGTCATCCAACACTTGTTGGAAATATTCCCTCTTGATGTTCCCTTCTGTGCTGTCTTCCCACAGCCCTTCCTGTCTCTCCCTGTTAAAATTTCCCTTAAATCTCCTCTTCAGCTCCTCACATACCTCCTGATCATTTCTTGTGAGTTCCCCACCTTCTGTCCTTAATCTGATCACCTGGTCTTTGACTGTTGTCTTCCTCCTGATGTGGCTATACAACATTTTTCGGGTCAGTCTTGATTATCCGATGCTATGTCATTTTCATACTGTCGCTGGGCCTCCCTCCTTCCCTTGTGCGTACTCATTCTGGCTCTGCGACTGATATCTCCCTATTTTCGTGTGTTCTCTGCTTCTGTACTTCTTCATTCTCTATTGCATTTTTGTTTTTGCCTCCTTCACCGTGGGGTTTTAAACCAGGGGCTCGTTCTGGTCTTTCTGTTGTTACTGTTGCCCCTTGGGAATAAACCTTTCCACGGCCTCCTTGCATTTTGTTGTTACATATTCCATCATTTCATTTACTGGGTTTCCTGCCAGTTTCTCTGTCCCCCTGGACCTCCCACAGGAAGTTCTTCAACCCTATGTAGTCCCTCTTTTATAGTCAGGCTTTTCCCATTCAACTCCCGTTTTCTCTCCACTTGCAGCTCTACTATGTATTTCAAAGCACAGAACCACGTGGTCGCTAGCTCCCAGGGGACTCTTTATACTTGAGTCCTCAATATCTGAGCTGCCCAGGGTGAACACAAGGTCCAATCTTGTGGTTCATCCTCCCCTCTCACTCTGGTAGTGTCCTTAACATGTTGGTGCATGAGGTTTTCCCGCACCACGTCCAACATCCTGGCTCTCCATGTTTCGGGACCCCCATGTGGCTCCAGGTTTTCCCAGTCAATCTCCCTGTGGTGGAAATCCCCCATAACCAGCAACTTTGCTCTGCTGGAGTGAGCTCTTCTTGCCACCTCAGCAAGTGTGTCAACCATTGCTCTGTTGCTCTCTTTATATTCCTCTCTTGGCCTCCCGCAGTTCTGTGGTGGATTAACATCACTGCAATGACCACTTTGTGTTCCCCAGACTGAAGTGTACCCGCTATGCAGTCTCTTTCTCCCCTCTCATCTATTCCTTCCATTTTCTCGAATTTTCCCTCTGTTTTTTACGAGCAGAGCAACCCACCTCCCCCCTGCCCCTTCTATCTTCCTCATGATTTGGTATCCTGGGTGGGAAGATTGCATCTGTTATTGTCTCCATGAGCTTTGTTTCCTGTAACTGCTATGATGTCTGGGGACTTTCATTGATTCTTTCTTGCCATTCCTCATGTTTATTCGTTAATCCATCTGCATTTGTGTACCAAACCCTTTAACTTCTGTTCTAATACTGTAACTGTGGTGCGGGGGTGGAAACAGAGGGATCGGTGTGTGATGGTTGGTTTGGATTGTTCAGTTTTTGCCTTGGAGGTGTCGTGGCTGGAGTCCTTCTGCAGGTGTTTTCTGGGGGGTGCGCTTGTCCTTCCATTTGATCCTGGTTATTCTGCTCTCCTTTTTTATTTCCTCCCATTTCTCCTTTCGTTTTTGAACTCTCTTTCACTGTCTTCCTTTCGTCCTGTGTTCTGTCTCGATCGAGGTACACACTCCGGAACTCCTGCTTGCCTCTCAGCCCTGCTTTCTCCTGCAGGATCATGGTTCGGGTTGATTCTGCCTTGAAAATTACTTTGAGAGGCCGATTCCTTTTCTTTGTGAACCACCCAATTCTCCGAAAATTTGCCACCTGGGTCATGTCCCCCTCGCCTATCACCTTCATGATATCTTCAATCGCTTTTTTCTCCTCCTGCTTTCTTTCATCATAAGTTTCCCCTTTAGCTTCGTCTAGCCCATAGACAAACACGGATCTCTCCCTTTCCACCTCCCACTGTGACTCCCATTGCATCCTCTGATGTGTTTTAGTTCCTTCCCGTGGAGTGTTCCTTCCTTCAGTCCCTTCCCTAGTTATTGCCCCTATGCTTCTTGTGTGTGTGTGTGTGTGTGTGTGTGTGTGTGTGTGTGTGTGTGTGTGTGTGTGTGTGTGTGTGTGTGTGTGTGTGTGTGTGTGTGTTGTGTGTGTTGTGTGTAGTGTGTTGTGTGTAGTGTGACGTTTGCAGCTGTTGGTTTCCTAACCTGTACTCCGTCTGCGGTCTTCTGTATCTTTCCCCAATCTTCATGACCTTACACTTACTGGGGTTAAACTCCAGGAGCCATTTGTCGGACCATACTTGTAGTTTGTCCAGATCCCCTTGTAATCTTAACTGATCCTCGCCCACTTGTATTCTCATCAGTTTCACATCATCAGCGAACAATGACACTTCTGAATCTATTCCTTCCACCATGTCATTCACGTATACAAGAAACAGCACCGGGCCTAGGACTGAACCTTGTGGAACCCCACTCGACACATTCGCCCACTCCGACACTTCAGCACGTACCAACACACGTTTCCTTCCTGTCAGGTATTCCCTGATCCATTGCAGTACTTTCCCCTTTATTCCTGCCTGCTCCTCTAATTTTTGCGTGTGTGCGTGTGTGTGTGTGTGTGTGTGTGTGTGTGTGTGTGTGTGTGTGTGTGTGTGTGTGCTCACCTAATTGTGGCTGCAGGGGTCGATACACAGCTCCTGGCCCCGCCTCTTCACTGATCGCTACTAGGTCCTCTCTCTCTCTGCTTCCAGAGCTGTCATACCTTGTCTTAAATCTACGTTTGGTTCCTGCCTCCACTACATCACTTGTTAGGCTATTCCACTTCCTGACGACTCTATGACTGAAGAAATACTTCCTAACATCCCTGTGACTTGTCTGAGTCTTCAGCTTCCAACTGTGTCCCCTTGTTTCTGTGTCCCATATCTGGAACATCCTGTCTCTGTCCACCTTGTCTATTCCTCTATCCTATTCCCCCTATCTCTCCTCTCTCTCCTGTCCTCCAGTGTCGTCAGGTTGATTTTCCTTAACCTCTCCTCGTAGGACATACCTCTTAGCTCTGGGACTAGTCTTGTTGCAAACCTTTGCACTTTCTCTAGTTTCTTTACGTGCTTGGCTAGGTGTGGGTTCCAAACTGGTGCTGCATACTCCAATATGGGCCTAATGTACACGGTGTACAGGGTCCTGAAGGATTCCTTACTGAGATATCTGAATGCTGTTATTAGGTTTGCTAGGGGCCCGTATGCTGCAGCAGTTATTTGGTTGATGTGCGCCTTAGGAGATGTGCTCAGTGTTATACTCACTTCGAGATCTTTTTCCTTGAGTGAGGTTTGTAGTCTCTGGCCCCCCTAGACTGTACTCTGCCTGCGATCTTCTTTGCCCTTCCCCAATCTTCATGACTTTGCATTTGGTGGGGTTCAACTCCAGGAGTCACTTGCTGGACCAGGCCTGCAGCCTGTCCAGATCCCTTTGTAGTTCTTCTTGGTCCACGTCCAACTGAAATCTTCTCATCAACTTCACATCATCTGCAGAGACACTTATGAGTTTATTCCTTCCATCATGTCGTTCATAAATACCAGAAACAACACCGGTCCTAGGAATGACCCCTGTGGATCCCCACTCGTCACAGGCGACCACTCTGACACCACACCACGTATCATGATTCGCTGCTGTCTACCCGACAAGTATTCCTTGATCCACTGCAGTGCCTTCCCTGTTATCCCTGCCTAGTCCTCCAGCTATTGCACTAATCTCTTGTGTGAAACTGTGTGAAACGCCTTCTTAAATTCGAAGAAAATGCAATTTACCTATCCCTCTCTCTCTCGTCTTACTGCTGTCACCCTTTCATAGAACTCCAGTAGGCTTGTGACACAGGATTTCCCCTCACTGAAACCGTGCTGGTTGTTGCTGATGAGCTCATTCCTTTCTAGGTGCTCCACCACTCTTCTGATAATCTTCTCCATGACTCTGCATATTATACATGTCAGTGACACTGGTCTGTAGTTTAATGCTTCGTGTCTGTTTCCTTATTTAAAAACTGGGACTTTATTTGCTGTCTTCCATACCTCAGGTAGTCGCACTGTTTCGATAGATGTGTTCAAGATTGTTGTTAGTAATACACATAGGGCCTCTCCTCATTCTCTCAGGACCCATGGAGAGATATCCAACCTCATTGCCTTTGAGGTATCCAACTCGCTTATCAGCCTCTTCACTTCTTTCTTGGTTGTGTGTATTGTGTCCAACACTTGATGGTGTACCCCACCTTTCTGTCTTTCTGGAGTCATTTCTGTCTCTTCTGCGAACACTTCTTTGAATCTCATGTTGAGTTCCTCACTTCGTGGTCATTTCTTGTGATCTCTCCTCCTTCCTTCCTCAGCCTGATTACCTGGTCCTTGACTGTTGTTTCCCCCTGCTGTGGCTGTACAACAGCTTCAGGTCAGATTTGGCTTTTGCTGCTAAGTCATTTTCGTATTGTCATTGGGCCTCCCTTCTTACCTGTGCATATTCGTTTCTGGCTCTACTCTCCTTATTCTCCTGGATCCTTTGCTTTTTGTACTTATTCCATTCTCTAGCACCCTTGGCTTTGGCCTCTCTACACCTTTGAGAGAACCATGGGCTCATCCTGGCCTTCTCGTTACTTCTGTTACCCTTGGGTACAAACCTCTCCTCAGCTTCCTTGCATACTGTTGTCACATATTCCATTATCTCATTTACTGACTTTACTGCCAGTTCTCTGTCCCACTGAACCTCGTGCAGGAAATTCTTCATGTCTCTGTAGTCCCCTCTCTTGTAGCTTGGCTTCATTTGTCCTGACCTTCCTGCTTCTCTCTCCACTTGTATCTCTACTGTATTCAAAGCTCTGAACCACGTGGTCACTGGCCCTGAGGGGTCTTTCATATCTTTAATATCTGCACTACTCAAGGTGAATACTAGGTCCAGTCTTGCTGGTTCATCCTCTCCTCTCTCTCCCTGGTAGCGTCCCTTAAGTGTTGGTACATGAGGTTTTCCCGTACCACCTCCATCATTTTAGCCCCCCACGTTTCTGGGCTCCCATGTGGCTACAGGTTCTCCCAGTCGATTTCCTTGTAATTGAAGTCACCCATAAGCAGCAGCTTTGCCCTGCTTGCACGAGCCCTTCTGGTCACTTCAGCCAGTGTGTCAACCATCGCTCTATTACCCTTGTCATACTCTTGCATTGGCTTTTTGTTGTTCTGTGGTGAGTTATACATCACTGCAATTACCACCTTGGGACCACCAAACTGAAGTGTTCCTATTATGTAATCTCTTGCTTCTCCACTGTCTCTCTCCAGCTCATCAAAATCCCATTGGTTTTTGATGAGTAGTGCCACTCCTCCACCCCCTCTGTTCCCTCTTGTCTTTCCTCACGATCTGATATCCCATTGGAAAGATGGCATCTGTTAGCATTCCTGCGAGCTTTGTTTCTGTGAGAGCTATGATGTCCAGTGATGCCTCTGACTCTTTCAAGCCACTCCTCCCACTTATTCCTTATTCCATCAGTGTTGGTGTACCATACCTTCAGTTTCCTCTCCAACAGTGTTCTGGGGGGGGTCTGTGATGGCTGGGGGACCTGGCAGTGTACTGTGGGATTCTACAGTGTAGTGTGCAGTGGGAGCTGCATGTGTGGATTGTGGTTTGTGTTGGGATAGCTTGTTTGGTTGTGGGGTTCTAGGGGTGGTTCTGTGTGCGTGTGTGTGTGTGTGTGTGTGTGTGTGTGTGTGTGTGTGTGTGTGTGTGTGTGTGTGTGTGTGTGTGTACTCACCTAATTGTGGTTGCAGGGGTCGAGTCTCAGCTCCTGGCTCTGCCTCTTCACTGATCGCTACTAGGTCCTCTCCCTCTCTGCTTCCTGAGCTTTGTCATACTTCTTCTTAAAACTATGTATGGTTCCTGCCTCCACTACTTCACTTGCTAGGCTATTCCACTTCCTGACGACTCTATGACTGAAGAAATACTTCTTAACGTCCCTGTGACTCGTCTGAGTCTTCAGCTTCCAGTCGTGACCCCTTGTTTCTGTGTCCCCTCTCTGGAACATCCTATCTCTGTCCACCTTGTCTATTCCCCGCAGTATCTTGTATGTCGTTATCATGTCTCCCCTGACCCTTCTGTCCTCCAGTGTCGTCAGTCCGATTTCCCTCAACCTTTCCTCGTACGACATTCCCCTGAGCTCTGGGACTAGCCTTGTTGCAAACCTTTGTACTTTCTCTAACTTCTTGACGTGCTTGACCAGGTGTGGGTTCCAGACTGGTACTGCATACTCCAGTATGGGCCTAACATACACAGTGTACAGTGTATTGAACGATTCCTTATTAAGGTATCGGAACGCTATTCTCAGGTTTTCCAGGCGCCCATATGCTGCAGCAGTTATTTGGTTGTGTGCCTCCGGTGACGTGCTCGGTGTTATGGTCACTCCAAGGTCTTTCTCCCTGAGTGAGGTCTGTAGTCTTTGTCCACCTAGCCTATACTCTGTCTGCGATCTTCTTTGCCCCTCCCCAATCTTCATGACTTTGCATTTGGCAGGATTGAATTCGAGAAGCCAGTTTCTGGACCACATGTCTAGCCTGTCCAGGTCTCTTTGCAGTCCTGCCTCATCCTCATCCGATTTAATTCTTCTCATCAACTTCACATCATCTGCAAATAGGGACACTTCAATGTCTATTCCTTCCATCATGTTCACATATATCAAAAATAGCACTGATCCTAGAACTGACCCCTGTGGGATCCCACTCGTCACAGGTGCCCATTGTGATACCTCTTCATGTAACATGACTCGTTGCTGCCTCCCTGTCAGGTATTCCCTGATCCATTGCAGTGCCCTCCCTGTTAAATGCACCTGATCCTCCAGCTTCTGCACTAATCTCTTGTGGGGAACTGTGTCAAAGGCCTTCCTTCAGTCTAGGAAAACACAGTCAACCCACCCCTCTCTCTCGTCTTACTTCTGTTACCTTGTCATAAAACTCTAGGAGGTTTGTGACACAGGATTTGCCTTCCATAAACCCATGCTGGTTTTCATTTATAATCTTGTTCCATTCCAGGTGTTCCACCACTCTCCTCCTGATAATCTTCTCCATGATTTTTGCACAAAATTTACATGTCAGAGACACAGGTCGTAGTTAAGTGCCTCATTTCTGTTTCCTTTCTTAAATATGGGACTACATTTGCTGTCTTCCATTTCTCAGTATTGCCCAGTTTCAAGGGATGTGTTGAAGATTGTGGTTAGGGGCACGCACAGCATCTCTGCTCCTTCTCTAAGAACCCTTTGGGGAGATGTCCGGTCCCATCGCCTTTGAGGTATCAAGGTCACTTAGCAGCTTCTGCACCTCCTCCTCGGTTGTTCGTATGTCATCCAACACTTGTTGCTATATTCCCTCTTGATGTTCCCTTCTGTGCTGTCTTCCCACAGCCCTTCCTGTCTCTACTGTAAAAACTACCCTTTAAAAATCTCCTTTTTAGCTCCTCACATACCTCCCTGATCATTTCTTATGAGTTCTCCACCTTCTGTCCTCAATCTGATCACCTGGTCTTTGTTGTCTTCCTCTTGGAGTTTACCTGGAGAGAGTTCCGGGGGTCAAAGCCCCCGCGGCCCGGTCTGTGACCGGGCCTCCGGGTGGATCAAAAGCCTGATCAACCGGGCTGTTGCTGCGGGCGCACACAAACCAACGTGACCACAGCCCGGCTGGTCAGGAACCGACTTTAGGTGTTTGTCCAGTGCCAGCTTGAAGATTGCCAGGGGTCTGTTGGTAATCCCCTTATGTATGCTGGGAGGCAGTTGAACAGTCTTGGGCCCCTGACACTTATTGTATGGTCTTTTAAAACGTGCTAGGACCCCCCTGCTTTTCATTGGGGGTATGTTGCATCGTCTGCCAAGTCTTTTGCTTTCGTAGTGAGTGATTTTCGTGTGCAAGTTCGGTACTAGTCCCACTGGGATTTTCCAGGTGTATATAATCTGTATCTCTCCCGCCTGCATTCCGGGGAATCAGGTTTAGGAACCTCAAGCGCTCCCAGTAATTGAGTGTTTTTATCTCCGTTATGCGCGCCGTGAAGGTTCTCTGTACATTTTCTAGGTCAGCAATTTCACCTGCCTTGAAAGGTGCTGTTAGTGTGCAGCAATATTCCAGCCTAGATAGAACAAGTGACCTTAAGAGTGTCATCATGGCTTGGCCCCCTAGTTTTGAAGGTTCTCATTATCCATCCTGTCATTTTTCTAGCAGATGCGATTGATACAACGTTATGGTCCTTGAAGGTGGCCCGGTGGCCTGGTGGCTAAAGCTCCCACTTCACACACGGAGGGCCCGGGTTCGATTCCCGGCGGGTGGAAACATTTCGACACGTTTCCTTACACCTGTTGTCCTGTTCACCTAGCAGCAAATAGGTACCTGGGTGTTAGTCGACTGGTGTGGGTCGCATCCTGGGGGACAAGATTAAGGACCCCAATGGAAATAAGTTAGACAGTCCTCGATGACGCACTGACTTTCTTGGGTTATCCTGGGTGGCTAACCCTCCGGGGTTAAAAATCCGAACGAAATCTTATCTTATCTTAAGGTGAGATCCTCCGACATGATCACTCCCAGGCCTTTGACGTTGGTGTTTCGCTCTATTTTGTGGCCAGAATTTGTTTTGTACTCTGATGAAGATTTAATTTCCTCGTTTTTAAACCATATCTGTTTAATTGAATTTCTCATCGTTGAACTTCATATTGTTTTTTCTGCAGCCCACTGAAAAAATTTGGTTGAGGGTCCGCCTGGAGCCTGCAGTGTCTGAAATGGAAGACACTGCCCATGCAGATTGGGGTTCATCTGCAAAGGGAAGACACGGTGCTGTGGCTGACATCCTTGTCTATGTCGGATATGAGATGGGGAAAACAAGATGGGAGCGAGTACTGTGCCTTGGGGAACAGAGTTTTTCACCGTAGCTGCCTCGGACTTTACTCTGTTGACGCCCTACACTCTTTGTTCTGTTAGTGAGGAAATTAATAGATCCATCGACCGACTTTTCCTGTTACCCTTTAGCACGCATTTTGTGGCACTATTACGCCATGGTCACACTTGTCGAAGGCTTTTGCAAAGTCTATATATATTACATCTGCATTCTTTTTGTCTTCTAGTGCATCTAGGACCTTGTCGTAAGTGACCAGTAGCTGAGACAGACAGAGCGACCTGCTCTAAACCCATGTGCCCTGGGTTGTGTAATTAATGGGGATTTAGATGGGGGGTGATCTTGCTTCTTAGGGCCCTTTCAAAGATTTTTATGATATGGGATTTTTAGTGCTATCGGTCTGTAGTTTTTTTGCTGTTGCTTTACTGCCCCTTTGTGGAGTTGGGGCTATGTCTGTTGTTTTAGTAACTGGGACGACCCCTGTATCCATGCTCCCTCTCCATAGATGGAAAAGGCTTGGATAGGGGCTTCTTGCAGTTCTTGATGAACACGGAGTTCCATGAGTCCCGGCCCTGGGGGAAAATGCATGGGCATGTCATTTATCGCCTGTTCGAAGTCATTTTGGGGTCAGGATAACATCGGATAGGCTTGTGATAACCAAATTCTGTGGGTCCTCATAAAAAATTAATTTTGATCTTCAACTCTCAGTCTGGTTAGCGGTTTGCTAAAAACTGAGTCATATTGGGACTTGAGTAGCTCACTCATTTCCTTGCTGTCATCTGTGTAGGACCCATCTTGTTTAAGTAGGGGCCCAATACGGGACGTTGTTCTCGACTTTGATTTGGCATAGGAGAAGAAATACTTTGGGTTTCTTTCGATTTCATTTATGGCTTTTAGTTCTTCCCGCGATTCCCGACTCCTATAAGATTCCTTTAGCTTAAGTTCGATGCTTGCTATTTCTCTTACCAGTGTCTCCCTACGCATTTCAGATATATTGATATATTGATGTGGCTATACAACAGTTTCGGGTCAGTCTTGATTTACGATGCTATGCCATTTTCATACTGTCGCTGGCCCTCCCTCCTTACCTGTGCATACTTGTTCCTGGCTCTGCGACTGATCTCCCTATTTTCAGGTGTTCTCTGCCTTCTGTACTTTTTCCATTCTCTATTGCACTTTGTGTGTGTGTGCATGCATGTGTGTGCATGTGTGTGTGCATGTATGTGTGCATGTGTGTATGTTGTGTGTGTGTTGTTGTTGTGGTGTGTTGTGTGTGGTTTGTGTGGTGTTGTGTGTGTGTTGTGTGTGTGTTGTTGTTGTGTGTGTGTTGTGTGTGTGTTGTGTGTGTGTTGTGTGTGTTGTGTGTGTGTTGTGTGTTGTGCATGTACTCACCTAATTGTGGTTTCAGGGGTCGAGACTCAGCTCCTGGCCCTGCCTCTTCACCGAGTGCTACTAGGTCCTCTCTCTCCCTGCTCCATGAGCTTTATCATACCTCACCTTAAACCTGTGTATGATTCCCGCCTCCACTACCACGCTTGCTAGGCTGTTCCACTTCCTGACTACTCTATGACTGAAGAAATACTTAATAACATCCCTCTGACTCATCTGGGTCTTCATCTTCCAACTGTGACCCCTTGTTTCTGTGTCCTCACTGGAACATCCTGTCTCTGTCCACCTTGTCTATTCCATGCAGTATTTTGTATGTCATTATCATTTCTCCCCTAACCCTCCTGTTGTCCAGTGTCATCAGGCCGATTTCACTTAACCTTTCTTCACAGGACATTCCCCTTAGCTCTGGAACTAACTTTGTTGCAAACCTTTGCATTTTCTCTAATTTCTTGATGTGCTTGATCAAGTGTGGGTTCCAAACTGGAGCTGCATACTCCAGTATGGGCCTGACGTAGACGGTGTACAGTGTCTTGAATGATTCCTTACTAAGGTATCAGAATGCTATTCTCAGGTTTGCCAGGCGCCCATATGCTGCAGAAGTTATCTGGTTGATGAGTGCTTCCGGAGACGTGCTTGGTGTTATACTCACCCCAAGATCTTTCTTCTTGAGTGAGGTTTACTAGCCAATACTCCATCTGCGGTCTTCTTTGGCCTTCCCCGATCTTTATGACTTTGCATTTGGCAGGGTTAAATCTGAGAAGCCAGTTGCTGCACCAGGTGTCCAGCCTGTCTGGGTCTCTTTGAAGTCGTACCTGATCCTCATCTGATTTAATTCTCCTCATTAACTTCACATCATCTGCGAACAGAAACACTTCTGAGTCTATCCCTTCCATCATGTCATTCACATATACCAGAAATAGCACTGGTCCTAGGACCAACCCCTGTGGAACCCTGCTCATCACAGGTGCCCACTGTGTGTGTTGTATGTAGTGTTGTGTGTAATGTGTGTGTTAAGAAGATAAGAAAGGAGGAACACTGCAGCAGGCCTATTGGCCCATACTAGGCAGGTCCTTTACAATCCATCCCACTAACAAAACATTTGCCCAACCCAATTTTCAATGCTACCCAAGAAATAAGCTCTGATAACTATATCCACTCATTTGCAAGTCCCACTCAAATCCAACCCCTCTCACTCGTGTATTTATCCAACCTAAATTTGAAACTAACCAAGGTTTTAGCCTCAATAACCCAACTAGGTAGACTGTTCCACTCATCAACTACCCTATTTCCAAACAAATACTTTCCTATGTCCTTTCTAAATCTAAACTTGTCTAATTTGAATCCATTACTGCGGGTTCTCTTTTGGACAGATATCCTCAAGACCTTGTTAATATCCCCTTTGTTAATACCTATCTTCCACTTATACACTTCAATCAGGTCTCCCCTCATTCTTCATCTAACAAGTGAATGTAAATTAAGAGTCTTCAATCTTTCTTCATAAGGAAGATTTCTAATGCTATGTATTAATTTAGTCATCCTACGCTGAATGTTTTCTAACAAATTTATGCCCATTCTGGAGTATGGAGACCAGAATTGAGCTGCATAATCTAGGTGAGGCCTTACTAATGATGTATAAAGCTGCAGTATGACCTCTGGACTTCTGTTGCTTACACTTCTTGATATAAATCCCAGTAATCTATTTGCCTTATTATGTACGCTTAGGCATTGCTGTCTTGGTTTAAGGTTGCTGCTCACCATAACCCCCAAGTCCTTTTCGCAATCTGTATGGCTAAGTTCTACATCATTTAACTTATAAGTGCTAGGGTTATGGGCACTCCCGAGCTTCAGAACCTTGCATTTATCTACATTGAACTGCATCTGCCACTTTTCTGACCAAGAATATAGTTTGTTTAAATCCTCCTGAAGTTCCCTAACGTCTACATTTGAATCAATTATCCTACCTATCTTTGTGTCATCGGCGAATTTGCTCATATCACTAGTAATTCCCTCATCAAGGTCATTGATATATATTATAAACAACAACGGGCCCAAGACTGATCCCTGTGGAATGCCACTTGTTACAGATCCCCACTCGGACTTAACCCCATTTATGGACACTCTCTGCTTCCTGTCTGTGAGCCATGACTCGATCCATGAGAGCACTTTTCCCCCAATGCCATGAGCTGCCACTTTCTTTAACAGTCTATGGTGCGGAACTCTATCAAAAGCCTTACTAAAATCTAAGTAAATAATATCAAATTCTTTATCGTGGTCAACAGCCTCAAAAACTTTAATGAAGAAAGTTAATAAATTAGTTAGACAAGACCGGCCTCTTGTGAATCCGCTGAGTATCATTAATCAAGCTATGCTTATCGAGATGGCTTCTTATAATCTCAGCTATAATTGACTCTAGTAATTTGCCTACAATTGAGGTCAGGCTTACTGGGCGGTAATTTGACGGTAACGACTTGTCCCCTTTTTAAAAATAGGAATTACATTAGCCATCTTCCACATATCAGACACTACACCTGTTTGAAGAGATAAATTAAAAATATTAGTTAATGGTTCACAGAGTTCCATTTTGCATTCCTTAAGAACCCTTGAAAAAACCTCATCAGGACCCGGCAACTTATTTTGCTTCAGTCTGTCTATCTGCTTCACAACCATTTCACTAGTGACTGTGATGCTACATAATTTATCTTCTTCTGGCCCACTATAAAAATTAATTACTGGAATATTGTTAGTGTCTTCCTGTGTAAAAACCGAGAGAAAATAATTATTTAAAATCGAGCACATTTCATTCTCTTTGTCAGTAAGATGCCCATAGTTATTTTTAAGGGGACCTATCTTACATCTAACTTTTGTTCTATAAACCTGGAAAAAACTTTTTGGGTTAGTTTTAGAATCCCTAGCAACTTTAATTTCATAGTCCCTTTTAGCTTTTCTTATACCCTTTTTAATGTCCCTCTTAATGTCAATATACTGATTCATAAGATGGCCCTCGCCTTTTTTGATACGCCTATAAATTCCTTTCTTATGCCCTAGTAGATATTTCAGCCTATTATTCATCCATTTTGGGGCATTTCTATTTGATCTAATTTATAGCTCTCTTCATTACCCCAGTCAACAGATGATAAGTGTTCTCTAAGCCCATCGTAATCTGCTAAGCGAAAATCTGGGTCTGTTACTGAGTTATCGCTACTATCATACTTCCATTCAATGCTAAATGTAATTGATTTGTGGTCGCTAGCACCCAGTTCCTCTGAAATTTCTAAATTATTAACAAGGGATTCATTGTTTGCCAGAACTAAGTCAAGCAGGTTATTTCCCCTTGTAGGTTCTGTCACAAACTGCTTCAAAAAACAATCCTGAACTACTTCTAAGAAGTTGTATGATTCTAAATTCCCAGTCAAGAAATTCCAATCAATATGACTAAAGTTAAAGTCTCCTAGAATTACTACATTATCGTGCCTTGTGGCCTTAACAATTTCCTCCCATAGTAGTCTCCCTTGGTCCCTATCTAAGTTTGGGGGACGGTATAGCACTCCTAAAATCAGTTTTTCGTGCCCCTCTGAAAATTCTATCCAAACAGACTCTGTATGTGTTACTTCAGACTTAATACCCGTTTTTATGCAACAGTTCAAGCGATCTCGGACATACAATGTCACTCCACCCCCCTTCCCGATACTTCTATCTACTTGGAACAATTTAAAACCCTGAATGTGACATTCCCCAGGCATGTCCCGACTTTTTGAATTAAACCACGTCTCAGTTAAGGCAAATACATCAATGTTACCTGCACTAGCAACTAATCTCAACTCATCCATCTTTTTCCTAGCACTACAGCTATTAGCATAATAAACATTAAAAGACTCTCCTTTCTCTTTACCCTTCCTGCTCATTTCTGTTTTTCTACTAAACCTATTACTGTCCTTATCACCCAGTGTCACTGGCTTTTCAATACAGTGGACCCCCGGTTAACGATATTTTTTCACTCCAGAAGTATGTTCAGGTGCCAGTACTGACCGAATTTGTTCCCATAAGAAATATTGTGAAGTAGATTAGTCCATTTCAGACCCCCAAACATACACATACAAACGCACTTACATAAATACACTTACATAATTGGTCGCATTCGGAGGTAATCGTTATGCGGGGGTCCACTGTATCTACCTCGTTCTGCTTATTACTAGTTCCCCTGGAACTCATAATATTACCACACTGGGACTTCACTGTTTTCCTGCCAAAACCCATACCACTAACTATTCCTAGTTTAAAGTCCTAACAGCTCCCTCCACTGCAGTTGCCAGTGCTCCCACCCCAGACCTAGATAAGTGAATCCCATCCCTGGCATACATGTCATTTCTGCCATAGAAGAGGTCCCAGTTGTCAATGAATGTTACCGCATTTTCCTTACAGTATTTGTCCAGCCAGCAATTGACACCAATTGCCCTGGACAACCATTCATTTCCAACTCCTCTCCTTGGCAAAATACCACATATGACAGGGTTCCCACCCTTCCTCCTAATTATTTCTATTGCTGACCTATACCTGCTAATCAGGTCTTCACTCCTACATCTGCCAACATCGTTGCCTCCAGCGCTGAGACAGATAATAGGATTGCTCCCATTACCTCTCATGATGTCATCCAGACGGCTAACAATATCCTCCATCCCAGCCCCAGGAAAGTAAACCCTCTGTCTCCTACTCCTGTCCTTCAAGCAGAATGCCCTATCCATATACCTAACTTGGCTATCCCCAACAACAACAATATTCTTACCTTCCTTGGTGTCGTTCGTTGTGACGTTCCCAGTAGTTGACTCACATTCGTCGGGTAGCACTGAGAATGTATTAGATGTTTCCACAACAGTTTCCACGGCAGTCTCTTTCTTCTTCATCATTTCTACCTTTCCATTCGTCTTCTTGATCGTCAACTTCGTTCCCTGCTGTCCAGCCACTGACCAGTTTCCTTTCTTGACCTGAGGACTCAAAACAGGAGGACTACTACGAATCTTCTTGATTTCCTCGGTCAGTCGCCGAATCTCCATCTTCGCCATCCTCAATTCTTCTTTAAGCTGTTGGTAAAGTTGCTCGATGGGGGGCATCTTGCTTCAATTCGTAGAGAGCGCGCAAACAGGTCTTCACAGAGCTAAGTACACGTCACCACTGAGCTAAGTACACGTCACCACTGCTAAGTACACGTCACCACTGAGCTAAGTACACGTCACCACTGAAACTACCCAAAGTCCTAGCCTCAATAACCCAACTAGGTAGACTGTTCCACTCATCAACTACCCTATTTCCAAACCAATACTTTCCTAAGTCCTTTCTAAATCTAAACTTATCTAATTTAAATCCATTACTGTGGGTTCTCTCTTGGAGAGATATCCTCAAGACCCCAGGTAGTTCTGTTTGTGACTTGAAAAAGCCCACTGTGTGGGCGAAACGTAGTCAA
The DNA here is from genome assembly GCF_026875155.1 of Cherax quadricarinatus. Lineage (NCBI taxonomy): Eukaryota > Metazoa > Arthropoda > Malacostraca > Decapoda > Parastacidae > Cherax > Cherax quadricarinatus. The sequence continues at coordinate 6,104,930 of NC_069404.1, read as the reverse complement.
TAAAGGATCACATTATACTGCATGTGTGTTTATATTTCCATTGTGTCGGTATTTTATACCATTTATTTCCACCTTATTAAGAACATTAGAACATAAGAAAGGAGGAACACTGCAGCAGGCCTGTTGGCCCATATCAGGCAGGTCCTTTACAATTCATCCCACTAACAAACATTTGACCAACCCAATTTTCAATGCTATCCAAGAAATAAGCTCTGATGTGCAAGTCCCACTCAAATCCAACCCGTCCCACTCATGTACTTATCCAACCTAAATTTGAAACTACCCAAAGTCCTAGCCTCAATAACCCAACTAGGTAGACTGTTCCACTCATCAACTACCCTATTTCCAAACCAATACTTTCCTATGTCCTTTCTAAATCAAAACTTATCTAATTTAAATCCATTACTGCGGGTTCTCTCTTGGACAGATATCCTCAAGTCCTTGTTAATATCCCCTTTGTTAATACCTATCTTCCACTTATACACTTCGATCAGGTCTCCCCTCATTCTTCGTCTAACAAGTGAATGTAACTTAAGAGTCTTCAATCTTTCTTCATAAGGAAGATTTCTAATGCTATGTATTAATTTAGTCATCCTACGCTGAATGTTTTCTAACGAATTTATGTCCATTCTGTAATATGGAGACCAGAATTGAGCTGCATAATCTAGGTGAGGCCTTACTAATGATGTATAAAGCTGCAGTATGACCTCTGGACTTCTGTTGCTTACACTTCTTGATATAAATCCCAGTAATCTATTTGCCTTATTACGTACGCTTAGGCATTGCTGTCTTGGTTTAAGGTTGCTGCTCACCATAACCCCCAAGTCCTTTTCGCAATCTGTATGGCTAAGTTCTACACCATTTAACTTATAAGTGCTAGAGTTATGGACACTCCCGAGCTTCAGAACCTTGCATTTATCTACATTGAACTGCATCTGCCACTTTTCTGACCAAGAGTAGAGTTTGTCTAAATCCTCCTGAAGTTCCCTAACATCTATGTTTGAATCAATTATCCTACCTATCTTCGTGTCATCGGCGAATTTGCTCATATCACTAGTAATTCCCTCATCAAGATCATTGATATATATTATAAACAACAATGGGCCCAAGACTGATCCCTGTGGAACGCCACTTGTTACTGATCCCCACTCAGATTTAACCCCATTTATGGACACTCTCTGCTTCGTGTCTGTGAGCCATGATTCGATCCACGAGAGCACTTTTCCCCCAATGCCATGAGCTGCTACTTTATTCAACAGTCTTTGGTGCGGAACTCTATCAAATGCCTTACTAAAATCTAAGTAAATAATATCAAATTCTTTATCGTGGTCAACAGCCTCAAAAGCTTTATTGAAGAAAGTTAATAAATTAGTTAGACAAGACCGGCCTCTTGTGAATCCATGCTGAGTATCATTAATCAAGCTATGCTTATCGAGATGGCTTCTTATAATCTCATCTATAATTGACTCTAGTAATTTGCCTACAATTGAGGTCAGGCTTATTGGGTGGTAATTTGACGGTAACGACTTGTCCCGTTTTAAAAATAGGAATTACATTAGCCATCTTCCACATATCAGACACTACACCTGTTTGAAGAGATAAATTAAAAATATTAGTTAATGGTTCACAGACTTCCATTTTGCATTCCTTAAGAACCCTTGAAAAATCCTCATCAGGACCCGGTGACTTATTTTGCTTCAGTCGGTCTATCTGCTTCACAACCATTTCACTAGTGACTGTGATGTTACATAATTTATCTTCTTCTGGCCCACTATAAAAATTAATTACCGGAATATTGTTAGTGTCTTCCTGTGTAAAAACCGAGAGAAAATAATTATTTAAAATCGAGCACATTTCATTCTCTTTGTCAGTAAGATGCCCATAGTTATCTTTAAGGGGACCTATCTTATCTCTGACTTTTGTTCTATATACCTGGAAAAAACTTTTTGGGTTAGTTTTAGAATCCCTAGCAACTTTAATTTCATAGTCCCTTTTAGCTTTTCTTATACCCTTTTTAATGACCCTCTTAATGTCAATATACTGATTCATAAGATGGCCCTCACCTTTTTTGATACGCCTATAAATTCCTTTCTTATGACCTAGTAGATATTTCAGCCTATTATTCATCCATTTTGGGTCATTTCTATTTGATCTAATTTCTTTATATGGGATAAACGTTCTTTGAGCAGCATGTATAGTGTTCAGAAAACTGTCATATTGATAGCTCTCTTCGTTACCCCAGTCAACAGATGATAAGTGTTCTCTAAGCCCATCGTAATCTGCTAAGCGAAAATCTGGGACTGTTACTGAGTTATCGCTACTATCATACTTCCATTCAATGCTAAATGTAATTGATTTGTGGTCGCTAGCACCCAGTTCCTCTGAAACTTCTAAATTATTAACAAGGGATTCATTTTTTGCCAGAACTAAGTCAAGCAGGTTATTTCCCCTTGTAGGTTCTGTCACAAACTGCTTCAAAAAACAATCCTGAACTACTTCTAAGAAGTCGTATGATTCTAAATTCCCAGTCAAGAAATTCCAATCAATATACCTGGAGTTTACCTGGAGAGAGTTCTGGGGGTCAATGCCCCCATGGCCCGGTCTGTGACCAGGCCTCCTGGTGGATCAGAGCCTGATCAACCATGCTGTTGTTGCTGGCTGCACGCAAACCAACGTACGAGCCACAGCCCGGCTGGTCAGGAACCGACTTTAGGTGCTTGTCCAGTGCCAGCTTGAAGACTGCCAGGGGTCTGTTGGTAATCCCCCTTATGTATGCTGGGAGGCAGTTGAACAGTCTCGGGCCCCTGACACTTATTGTATGGTCTCTTAACGTGCTAGTGACACCCCTGCTTTTCATTGGGGGGATGTTGCATCGTCTGCCAAGTTTTTTGCTTTCGTAGTGAGTGATTTTCGTGTGCAAGTTCGGTACTATTCCCACTAGGATTTTCCAGGTGTATATAATCATGTATCTCTCCCGCCTGCGTTCCAGGGAATACAGGTTCAGGAACCTCAAGTGCTCCCAGTAATTGAGGTGTTTTATCTCCGTTATGCGCGCCCTGAAGGTTCTCTGTACATTTTCTAGGTCAGCAATTTCACCTGCCTTGAAAGGTGCTGTTAGTGTGCAGCAATATTCCAGCCTAGATAGAACAAGTGACCTGAAGAGTGTCATCATGGGCTTGGCCTCCCTAGTTTTGAAGGTTCTCATTATCCATCCTGTCATTTTTCTAGCAGATGCGATTGATACAATGTTATGGTCCTTGAAGGTGAGATCCTCCGACATGATCACTCCCAGGTCTTTGACATTGGTGTTTCGCTCTATTTTGTGGCCAGAATTTGTTTTGTACTCTGATGAAGATTTAATTTCCTCGTGATTACCATATCTGAGTAATTGAAATTTCTCATCGCTAAACTTCATATTGTTTTCTGCAGCCCACTGAAAGATTCGGTTGATGTCCGCCTGGAGCCTTGCAGCGTCTGCAATGGAAGACACTGTCATGCAGATTCGGTTGTCATCTGCAAAGGAAGACATGGTGCTGTGGCTGACATCCTTGTCTATGTCGGATATGAGGATGAGGAACAAGATGGGAGCTAGTACTGTGCCTTGTGGAACAGAGCTTTTCACCGTAGCTGCCTCGGACTTTACTCTGTTGACGACTACTCTCTGTGTTCTGTTAGTGAGGAAATTATAGATCCATCGACCGACTTTTCCTGTTATTCCTTTAGCACGCATTTTGTGCTCTATTACGCCATGGTCACACTTGTCGAAGGCTTTTGCAAAGTCTGTATATATTACATCTGCATTCTTTTTATCTTCTAGTGCATTTAGGACCTTGTCGTAGTGATCCAATAGTTGAGACAGACAGGAGCGACCTGTTCTAAACCCATGTTGCCCTGGGTTGTGTAACTGATGGGTTTCTAGATGGGTGGTGATCTTGCTTCTTAGGACCCTTTCAAAGATTTTTATGATATGGGATGTTAGTGCTATCGGTCTGTAGTTCTTTGCTGTTGCTTTACTGCCCCCTTTGTGGAGTGGGGCTATGTCTGTTTTTTTAGTAACTGTGGGACGACCCCCATGTCCATGCTCCCTCTCCATAGGATGGAAAAGGCTCGTGATAGGGGCTTCTTGCAGTTCTTGATGAACACGGAGTTCCATGAGTCTGGCCCTGGGGCAGAGTGCATGGGCATGTCATTTATCGCTTGTTTTGAAGTCATTTGGCGTCAGGATAACATCGGATAGGCTTGTGTTAACCAAATTTTGTGGCTCTCTCATAAAAAATTCATTTTGATCTTCAACTCTCAGTCTGGTTAGCGGCTTGCTAAAAACTGAGTCATATTGGGACTTGAGTAGCTCACTCATTTCCTTGCTGTCATCTGTGTAGGACCCATCTTGTTTAAGTAGGGGCCCAATACTGGATGTTGTTCTCGACTTTGATTTGGCATAGGAGAAGAAATACTTTGGGTTTCTTTTGATTTCATTTATGGCTTTTAGTTCTTCCCGCGATTCCTGACTCCTATAAGATTCCTTTAGCTTGAGTTCGATGCTTGCTATTTCTCTGACCAGTGTCTCCCTACGCATTTCAGATATATTGACCTCTTTTAGCCGCTCTGTTATTCTTTTCTGTCGCCTGTAAAGGGAGCGCCTGTCTCTTTCTATTTTACATCTACTCCTCCTTTTTCTTAGAGGAATAAGCCTTGTGCATACATCGAGTGCCACCAAGTTAATCTGTTCTAGGCATACGTTGAGGTCTGTGTTGCTTAGTATATCTTCCCAGCTTATATCGGTTAGGACTTGGTTTACTTGGTCCCACTTTATGTTTTTGTTATTGAAGTTGAATTTGGTGAATGCTCCCTCATGACTAGTCTCATTATGTCGGTCTGGGGCTCCACGCATACATGTCTGAACCTCAATTATGTTGTGATCTGAGTATATTGTTTTTTGATATGGTGACATTTCTTATCAGATCATCATTGTTAGTGAAGATGAGGTCTAGTGTATTCTCCAGTCTAGTAGGCTCTATTATTTGCTGGTTTAAATTGAATTTTGTGCAGAGATTTAAAAGCTCATGTGAGTGTGAGTTTTCATCAGAGCTGCCTCCTGGTGTTGTTACTGCAACAATATTATTTGCTATATTCCTCCATTTTAGGTGCCTTAAGTTGAAATCCCCCAGGAGCAAGATGTTGGGTGCAGGAGCTGGAAGATTTTCCAGACAGTGGTCAATTTTTAACAGCTGTTCCTGGAATTGCTGGGATGTTGCATCCGGAGGCTTGTAGACTACCACAATGACTAGGTTTTGGTTCTCGACCTTTACTGCTAAAACTTCCACTACATCATTTGAGGCATTTAGCAAACAAGTGCAAACAAGTGCAAACAAGTGACTCTGCAATGTACAGGCCAACCCCCCCATCCTTTTGCCTGTTCACTCTGACACATCTGTATAGGTTGTATGACTAAAGTTAAAGTCTCCTAGAATTACTACATTATCGTGCCTTGTGGCCCTAACAATTTCCTCCCATAGTAGTCTCCCCTGGTCCCTACCTAAGTTTGGGGGATGGTATATCACACCTAAAATTAATTTTTCATGCCCCTCTGAAAATTCTATCCAAACAGACTCTGTATGTGTTACTTCAGACTTAATACCCGTTTTTATGCAACAGTTCAAGCGATCTCGGACATACAATGCCACCCCACCCCCCTTTCCCAACACTTCTATCTACTTGGAAAAATTTTTAAAACCCTGAATGTGACATTCCGCAGGCATGTCCCGACTTTTTGAATTAAACCACATCTCAGTTAGGGGCAAATACATCAATGTTACCTGCACTAGCAACTAATCTCAACTCGTCCATCTTATTCCTGGCACTGCGACTATTTGTGTAATAATATTTTAAAGACCCTCCCTCCTCTTTACCCTTCCTGCTCCTTTCTGTTATTCCACAAAAATCTGTTACTGTCCATTTCAATTTGTGCCACTGGCTTTCCAATATCCACCTTTCGTTTGCCTATTACTAGTTCTCCAGTACTCAATTTACTACACTGTGACTTCACTGTTTTTTCCCCCCAAAACCCCTACCACTAACTATTCCTAGTTTAAAGACCTAACAGCTCCCTCCACTGCGTTTTGCCAGTGCTCCCACCCCCCCACCTAGATAAGTGAACCCCATCCCTGGCATACATGTCATTTCTGCCATAGAAGAGGTCCCAGTTGTCAATGAATGTTACCGCATTTTCCTTACAGTATTTGTCCAGCCAGCAATTTACACCAATTGCTTCTGGACAACCATTTCATTTCCCAAATCCTCTCCTTGGCAAAAATGCCACATATGACAGGTTCCCACCCTTCCTCCTAATTATCTCTATTGCTGACCTATACCTACTAATCAGGTCCTCACTCCTACGTCTGCCAACATCGTTGCCTCCAGCACTGAGACAGATAATAGGATTTGCTCCCCCTTTTCCTTCATGATTTTCATCCAGACAGCTAAAAAATACCTTCATCCCAGCCCCAGGAAAACACTCTCTCTGCCTCCTACTCCTATCCTTCAAGCAGAATGCCCTATCCATGTACCTAATCTGGCTATCCCTAACAACAACAATGTTTTTACCTTCCTTGGCATCATCCGTCGTGATGCTCCGAGTAGTCGACTCACATTCGTCAGGTAGCATTAACACCACTTGTGGAATTCGTCCAAGACGTTCTCGATGGTTCTTCGTTGGGGTTTTTCTAGGGATGTCTCACTCACGTCTGCCAATGCTTCCTTGGTGCTCGTTGTGGCATTCCCAGTAGAACACTCACATTCGTCGGGTAGCAACCGAGAATGAGTTTGAAGTTTCCACGGTAGCCCTTCTGGTTTCTTCCCTCGTTGTTTCTGCCTCTCCAACTGTTTTCTTGATCCTCAGCTTGGTTCCATGTTGCCCGGCCACTGACCAAGCTCCCCTCTTAACCTGGGGACTCACAACAGGAGGATTACTACGAATCCTCTTGTTCTCCTCCGTTAATCGCCGTATCTCCAGCTTAGCAACTCTGAGCTCTTCTCTCAGCTGCTGGTAAAGTTGCTCAAGAGAGGGCATCCTGGTTCAGATTCACAGAAAGCACACAAACAGGTCTTCACACAGCTAAGTACACGTCACCACTGTATGGCTAAGTTCTACATTATTTAACTTATAAGTCCTAGGGTTATGGACACTCCCAAGCTTCAGAACCTTGCATTTATCTACACTGAACTGCATCTGCCACTTTTCTGACCAAGAATAGAGTTTGTCTAAATCCTCCTGAAGTTCCCTGACATCTACATTTGAATCAATTATCCTACCTATTTTTGTGTCATCAGCAACTTTGCTCATTACACTAGTAATTCCCTCATCAAGATCATCGATATATATTATAAACAACAACGGGCCTAAGACTGATTCCTGTGGAACGCCACTTGTTATAGATCCCCATTCGGATTTAACCCCATTTATGGACACTCTGCTTCTTGTCTGTGAGCCATGACTCAATCCATGAGAGCACTTTTGCCCCAACGCCATGAGCTGCCACTTTCTTTAACAGTCTATGGTGCGGTACTCTATCAAGAGCCTTACTAAAATCTAAATAAGCAATATCGAATTCTTCATCATGATCAACAGCTTTACTGAAGAAGGTTAATAAATTAGTTAGAGAAGACCGGCCTCTTGTGAATCCATGCTGAGTATCATTAATCAAGCTATGCTTATCGAGATGGCTTCTTATAATCTCAACTATAATTGACTCTAGTAATTTGCCTACAATTGAGGTCAGGCTTACTGGGCGGTAATTTGACGGTAACGACTTGTCCCCTGTTTTAAAAATAGGAATTACATTAGCCATCTTCCACATATCAGACACTACACCTGTTTGAAGAGATAAATTAAAAATATTAGTTAACGGTTCACAAAGTTCCATTTTACATTCCTTAAGAACCCTTGAAAAACCCTCATCAGGACCCGGCGACTTATTTTGCTTCAGTCTGTCTATTTGTTTCATAACCATTTCACTAGTGACTGTGATGTTACATAATTTATCTTCTTCAGGCCCACTATAAAAATTAATTACTGAGATATTGTTAGTGTCTTCCTGTTAAACACCCAGAGAAAATAATTATTTAAGATCGAACACATTTCATTCTCTTTGTCAGTAAGATGCCCCAAATTATTTTTAAGGGGACCTATCTTATCCCTAACTTTTGTTCTATACACCTGGAAAAAACGTTTGGGTTAGTTTTTGAATCCCTGGCAACTTTAATTCGTAGTCTCGTTTAGCTTTTCTTTTTCCCTTTTTAACATCCCTCTTAATGTCAATATACTAATTCATAAGATGACCCTCACCTCTTTTGATATGTCTATAAATTCCTTTCTTCTGTCCTAAAAGATATTTGAGCCTATTATTCATCCATTTGGGGTCATTTCTATTCGACCTAATTGACTTAGTTCTGGCAAACAATGAATCCCTTGTTAATAATTTAGAAGTTTCAGAGGAACTGGGTGCCAGCGACCACAAATCAATTACATTTAGCATTGAATGGAAGTACGATAGTAGCGATAACTCAGTAACAGTCCCAGATTTTCGCTTAGCAGATTACGATGGGCTTAGAGAACACTTATCATCTGTTGACTGGGGTAACGAAGAGAGCTATCAATATGACAGTTTTCTGAACACTATACATGCTGCTCAAAGAACGTTTATCCCATATAAAGAAATTAGATCAAATAGAAATGACCCAAAATGGATGAATAATATGCTGAAATATCTACTAGGGCATAAGAAAGGAATTTATAGGTGTATCAAAAGAGGCGAGGGTCATCTTATGAATCAGTATATTGACATTAAGAGGGACATTAAAAAGGGGATAAGAAAAGCTAAAAGGGACTATGAAATTAAAGTTGCTAGGGGTTCTAAAACTAACCCAAAAAGTTTTTTCCAGGTATATAGAACAAAAGCCAGAGATAAGATAGGTCCCCTTAAAAATAACTATGGACATCTTACTGACAAAGAGAATGAAATGTGCTCGATTTTAAATAATTATTTTCTCTCGGTTTTAACACAGGAAGACACTAATAATATTCCTGTAATTAATTTTTATAGTGGGCCAGAAGAATATAAATTATGTAACATCACAGTCACTAGTGAAATGGTTGTGAAGCAGATAGACAGACTGAAGCAAAATAAGTCACCGGGTCCTGATGAGGTTTTTTCAAGGGTTCTTAAGGAATGCAAAATGGAAGTCTGTGAACCATTAACTAATATTTTTAATTTATCTCTTCAAACAGGTGTAGTGTCTGATATGTGGAAGATGGCTAATGTAATTCCTATTTTTAAAACAGGGAACAAGTCGTTACCATCAAATTCCCGCCCAATAAGCCTGACCTCAATTGTAGGCAACTTACTAGAGTCAATTATAGCTGAGATTATAAGAAGCCATCTCGATAAGCATAGCTTGATTAATGATACTCAGCATGGATTCACAAGAGGCCGGTCTTGTCTAACTAATTTATTAACTTTCTTCAGTAAAGTTTTTGAGGCTGTTGACCACGATAAAGAATTTGTTATTATTTACTTAGATTTTAGTAAGGCTTTTGATAGAGTTCCGCACCAAAGACTGTTGAAGAAAGTAGCAGCTCATGGCATTGGGGAAAGGGTGCTCTCGTGGATCGAATCATGGCTCACAGACAGGAAGCAGAGAGTGTCCATCAATGGGGTTAAATCCGAGTGGGGATCAGTAACGAGTGGCGTTCCACAGGGATCAGTCTTGGGCCCGCTGTTGTTTATAATATATATCAATGATCTTGATGAAGAAATTACTAGTGATATGAGCAAATTCGCCGATGACACGAAGATAGGTAGGATAATTGATTCAAACGTAGATGTTAGGGAACTTCAGGAGGATTTAGACAAACTCTACTCTTGGTCAGAAAAGTGGAAGATGCAGTTCAATGTAGATAAATGAAAGGTTCTGAAGCTCGGGAGTGTCCATAACCCTAGCACTTATAAGTTAAATAATGTAGAACTTAGCCATACAGATTGCGAAAAGGACTTGGGGGTTATGGTAAGCAGCAACCTTAAACCAAGACAGCAATGCCTAAGCGTACGTAATAAGGCAAATAGATTACTGGGGTTTATATCAAGAAGTATAAGCAACAGAAGTCCAGATTTCATACTGCAGCTTTATACATCATTAGTAAGGCCTCACCTAGATATGCAGCTCAATTCTGGTCTCCATATTACAGAATGGACATAAATTCGTTAGAAAACATTCAGCATAGGATGACTAAATTAATACATAGCATTAGAAATCTTCCTTATGAAGAAAGATTGAAGACTCTTAAGTTACATTCACTTGTTAGACGAAGAATGAGGGGAGACCTGATCGAAGTGTATAAGTGGAAGATAGGTATTAATAAAGGGGATATTAATAAGGTCTTGAGGATATCTCTCCAAGAGAGAACCCGCAGTAATGGATTTAAATTAGATAAGTTTTGATTTAGAAAGGACATAGGAAAGTATTGGTTTGGAAATAGGGTAGTTGATGAGTGGAACAGTCTACCTAGTTGGGTTATTGAGGCTAGGACTTTGGGTAGTTTCAAATTTAGGTTGGATGAGTACATGAGTGGGAGGGGTTGGATTTGAGTGGGACTTGCACATCAGAGCTTATTTCTTGGGTAGCATTGAAAATTGGGTTGGTCAAATGTTTGTTAGTGGGATGAATTGTAAAGGACCTGCCTAGTATGGGCCAACAGGCCTGCTGCAGTGTTCCTCCTTTCTTATGTTCTTATGTTCTTATAAATGTTCTTTGGGCAGCATGTATAGTGTTAAGAAAGTTGTCACATTGATAGCTCTCTTCGTTATCCCAGTCCACAGATGATAAGTGTTCTCTAAGACCATTGTAATCTGCTAAGTTAAAATCTTGGACCATTACTGAATTATCCATACTATCACACTTCACTCAGTGCTAAAGGTAATTGATTTGTGATCGCTTGTGCCGAATTCCTCTGTAATTTCTAAATTATTAACAAGGGGTTGTGTGTTGTGTTGTGTTGTATGTTGTGTTGTATGTTGTGTTGTATGTTGTGTTGTATGTTGCGTTGTACGTTGTGTTGTATGTTGTGTTGTAAGTTGTGGTTTGTTGTGTTGTGTGTAGTGTGTTGTTTGTAGTTGTGTATATATCAGTATATATACACTATGTACACACACCTGTCTATGCTTACACATACACACATCTGTGGATATTATTCAGTGTTGTCTACATCTGAATATCAAAATGGTATACAATACTGACAGGTTGGTAGGTAAGACACATAGGCAACAGTTAGGCAACTTTATTCCGAAATGTTTCGCCTACACAGTAGGCTTCTTCAGTCGAATACAGAAAGTAGGCAGGAACAGTAGAGATGTGAAGACGATGTAATCAGTCCATCACCCTTGAAGCCGTAGATTTGAGGTTGTCAGTCCCTCAGCCTGGAGAAGTTCAGTTCCATAGTCAGGAACTATCTGAAGATTAAGTGACAGTGCGGAGACTTAAATCTTGGTACAGAAAACAACTTTGACAACTTTTTCAAGCGAGAATTGTTTGATCTGAGAGGGACGTGACCTCTCAGTGGCTACATTCTCACTACTACTACTCTGCACCTCTCCTTCCGACAGTATTTAAGTCTCCGCAAATGTCAAATTGATCTTCAGATAGTTCCTGACTAGGGAACTGAACTTCTCCAGGCTGAGGGACTGACAACCTTAAATCTACGGCTTCAAAGGTGATGGACTGATTACAAACGTCTTCACATCTCTACCTTTCTCCTGCTACTTTTTGTATTCGACTTGAAGAAAGCCTTTCTGTGTAGGCGAAACGTTTCAAATGAAGTTCCTAACTGTTCCATGTGTCTTACCTACAACTGTACATCTTTACCATACAGTGCCCGGGGGGGGCCTGGTGGGGGCACAAGCTGGGGGCTTCCACGTGAGGGCCGGGTTTGATTCCGGCAAGGGGTGTAAACATGGTGAGTTTCCTACACGTTGTCTATGTTCACCCTCATAAATGGGTACCTGGGTGTTGTGGATAGTGGGTCGCATCCTGGGACAAATTTCCTATTTGCGGGAAATGCTCAGTATAACAAGGGACTTTCTATACAGTAGTATGTTATTGATGTCAACTATGGTCTGTATACCTTGTACATGTACTTGTAGTATATAAAGATATTATATTACTAGTATTATTATAATCTACCCATATCGACCAGTATTTGCCATTTATCTACTAGTATCTACCAAAATTTCATTTCAATATAACAATCTCACTAACAATCTAACAATCAGTAACACTCTAACAATTGTATTGTTGTTGTACAGACCTGGAGAGCGAGTGCTACCCTGCCATACCTCTGTGTGAAGCTGTGTGTTGTGTGGTAGCAGCCACCACTACCACTACCACCATCACTGCCACCACTACTACCACTACCACCATCACTGCCACCACCCCTACCACCACCTCTACCACCACCAGTCTATCCCACACGTCTACTTTATCCACCAGCAGTACCCAGCAGGAGGGACTATCTACCTCTGCTTTCAAAAGGGCTTTGATGTCACCTATGTCACCTTTGATTTCTAGGTCCCCTTCACCTGAGGTGGCACCTAGCAAGGTGCTGCCTGCTGGGGCAAGTCCTGCTGGGTCACCTACTGTAGTTACCATGCCTTCTATAAGGGTAAGTGTTCACCTAGCAGTATGTACCTGGGTGTTGTGGGTGGCATCCTGGGGAGGATGAGAGGTATTGGCAAGTCACCTAATGCCTGCTGCTGTTAGTGTTCACCTAGTAATATGTTAAGTACCTAGGTGCTATGGGTGGCATCCTGGACAGGGTGAGACATATGAGCTGATTAAGAACATAAGAACACTGTAGCAGGCCTACTGGCCCATACTAGGCAGGTCTTTCTCAAACACAAACCCATTAAACAAATCATATGCCCAACCCAGTACAGACAGTACTTACTGTAAAGCATGGTGTTGGATACCTAACCTTACACAACTGTTGTACAACAATGACAGAAAAGCAGAAAATGCGTCGAACATAATGACTGACCCCTCAACTGGATAGTGGGAGACCAAAAAGTGGGAGCCTAAAATGTGGGGCCTTCCTGTACTTTGAAAAATTCAGTTGTGATTATGGTGGGAACCTGTGTTCTACCAGGACTATTGTTACACTTGAACTGCAGTGCACATGAAAAGAATTTGCCACTTGCAAAATACCTTCTACTATGGTAATGGGTGTACAACCCTCTACAATATCATTGGGGAAGTGGAAAAGAATCTTTCCTCCGTAAGCCATGCGTGTCGTATGAGGCGACTAAAATGCCGGGAGCAATGGGCTAGTAACCCCTTCTCCTGTATACAATTACTAAAAAAGAGAAGAAGAAAAACTTTATAAAACTGGGTTGCTTAAATGTGCGTGGATGTAGTGCGGATGACAAGAAACAGATGATTGCTGATGTTATGAATGAAAAGAAGTTGGATGTCCTGGCCCTAAGCGAAACAAAGCTGAAGGGGGTAGGAGAGTTTCAGTGGGGGGAAATAAATGGGATTAAATCTGGAGTAATCTGAGAGAGTTAGAGCAAAGGAAGGGGTAGCAGTAATGTTAAATGATCAGTTATGGAAGGAGAAAAGAGAATATGAATGTGTAAATTCAAGAATTATGTGGATTAAAGTAAAGGTTGGATGCGAGAAGTGGGTCATAATAAGCGTGTATGCACCTGGAGAAGAGAGGAATGCAGAGGAGAGAGAGAGATTTTGGGAGATGTTAAGTGAATGTATAGGAGCCTTTGAACCAAGTGAGAGAGTAATTGTGGTAGGGGACTTGAATGCTAAAGTAGGAGAAACTTTTAGAGAGGGTGTGGTAGGTAAGTTTGGGGTGCCAGGTGTAAATGATAATGGGAGCCCTTTGATTGAACTTTGTATAGAAAGGGGTTTAGTTATAGGTAATACATATTTTAAGAAAAAGAGGATAAATAAGTATACACGATATGATGTAGGGCGAAATGACAGTAGTTTGTTGGATTATGTATTGGTAGATAAAAGACTGTTAGTAGACTTCAGGATGTACATGTTTATAGAGGGGCCACAGATATATCAGATCACTTTCTAGTTGTAGCTACACTGAGAGTAAAAGGTAGATGGGATACAAGGAGAATAGAAGCATCAGGAAGAGAGAGGTGAAGGTTTTATAAACTAAAAGAGGAGGCAGTTAGGGTAAGATATAAACAGCTATTGGAGGATAGATGGGCTAATGAGAGCATAGGCAATGGGGTCGAAGAGGTATGGGGGTAGGTTTAAAATGTAGTGTTAGAGTGTTCAGCAGAGTTTGTGGTTACAGGAAAGTGGGCAGGAGGGAAGAGGAGCGATTGGTGGAATGATGATGTAAAGAGAGTAGTAAGGGAGAAAAAGTTAGCATATGAGAAGTTTTTACAAAGTAGAAGTGATGCAAGGAGGGAAGAGTATATGGAGAAAAAAGAGAGAAGTTAAGAGAGTGGTGAAGCAATGTAAAAAGAGAGCAAATGAGAGAGTGGGTGAGATGTTATCAACAATTTTGTTGAAAATAAGAAAAAGTTTTGGAGTGAGATTAACAAGTTAAGAAAGCCTAGAGAACAAATGGATTTGTCAGTTAAAAATAGGAGAGGAGAGTTATTAAATGGAGAGGTAGAGGTATTGGGAAGATGGAAGGAATATTTTGAGGAATTGTTAAATGTTGATGAAGATAGGGAAGCTGTGATTTCGTGTATAGGGCAAGGAGGAATAACATCTTGTAGGAGTGAGAAGAGCCAGTTGTGAGTGTGGGGAAGTTCGTGAGGCAGTAGGTAAAATGAAAGGGGGTAAGGCAGCCGGGATTGATGGGATAAAGATAGAAATGTTAAAAGCAGGTGGGGATATAGTTTTGGAGTGGTTGGTGCAATTATTTAATAAATGTATGGAAGAGGGTAAGGTACCTAGGGATTGGCAGAGAGCATGCATAGTTCCTTTGTATAAAGGCAAAGGGGATAAAAGAGAGTGCAAAAATTATAGGGGGATAAGTCTGTTGAGTGTACCTGGTAAAGTGTATGGTAGAGTTATAATTGAAAGAATTAAGAGTAAGACGGAGAATAGGATAGCAGATGAACAAGGAGGCTTTAGGAAAGGTAGGGGTGTGTGGACCAGGTGTTTACAGTGAAACATATAAGTGAACAGTATTTAGATAAGGCTAAAGAGGTCTTTGTGGCATTTATGGATTTGGAAAAGGCGTATGACAGGGTGGATAGGGGGGCAATGTGGCAGATGTTGCAAGTGTATGGTGTAGGAGGTAGGTTACTGAAAGCAGTGAAGAGTTTTTACGAGGATAGTGAGGCTCAAGTTAGAGTATGTAGGAAAGAGGGAAATTTTTTCCCAGTAAAAGTAGGCCTTAGACAAGGATGTGTGATGTCACCGTGGTTGTTTAATATATTTATAGATGGGGTTGTAAGAGAAGTAAATGCGAGGGTCTTGGCAAGAGGCGTGGAGTTAAAAGATAAAGAATCACACACAAAGTGGGAGTTGTCACAGCTGCTCTTTGCCGATGACACTGTGCTCTTGGGAGATTCTGAAGAGAAGTTGCAGAGATTGGTGGATGAATTTGGTAGGGTGTGCAAAAGAAGAAAATTAAAGGTGAATACAGGAAAGAGTAAGGTTATGAGGATAACAAAAAGATTAGGTGATGAAAGATTGAATATCAGATTGGAGGGAGAGAGTATGGAGGAGGTGAACGTATTCAGATATTTGGGAGTGGACGTGTCAGCGGATGGGTCTATGAAAGATGAGGTGAATCATAGAATTGATGAGGGAAAAAGAGTGAGTGGTGCACTTAGGAGTCTGTGGAGACAAAGAACTTTGTCCTTGGAGGCAAAGAGGGGAATGTATGAGAGTATAGTTTTACCAACGCTCTTATATGGGTGTGAAGCGTGGGTGATGAATGTTGCAGCGAGGAGAAGGCTGGAGGCAGTGGAGATGTCATGTCTGAGGGCAATGTGTGGTGTGAATATAATGCAGAGAATTCGTAGTTTGGAAGTTAGGAGGAGGTGCGGGATTACCAAAACTGTTGTCCAGAGGGCTGAGGAAGGGTTGTTGAGGTGGTTCGGACATGTAGAGAGAATGGAGCGAAACAGAATGACTTCAAGAGTGTATCAGTCTGTAGTGGAAGGAAGGCGGGGTAGGGGTCGGCCTAGGAAGGGTTGGAGGGAGGGGGTAAAGGAGGTTTTGTGTGCGAGGGGCTTGGACTTCCAGCAGGCATGCGTGAGCGTGTTTGATAGGAGTGAATGGAGACAAATGGTTTTTAATACTTGACGTGCTGTTGGAGTGTGAGCAAAGTAACATTTATGAAGGGATTCAGGGAAACCGGCAGGCCGGACTTGAGTCCTGGAGATGGGAAGTACAGTGCCTGCACTCTGAAGGAGGGGTGTTAATGTTGCAGTTTAAAAACTGTAGTGTAAAGCACCCTTCTGGCAAGACAGTGATGGAGTGAATGATGGTGAAAGTTTTTCTTTTTCGGGCCACCCTGCCTTGGTGGGAATCGGCCGGTGTGATAATAATAATAAAAAAAATACTTTCTACTGTGTTAATGGATGCACAACCCTCTACAGGATTGTTTCCTCCCAGAAACAAACTCTTAAGCAGGAAGGATAACTTAAAGTGTGAAGCTTATTGGTAGTTGGCTGTGTCCCACAGGTGCAACTTCAAACACACATAAGGAACAAGAATTCACAATACGCTGACTGGAACATTACAATAAATCCTCAACATACAAACATCTTGAGACTCTTCTGTGCTCCAGTTCCCTGAATTGAACCTGAATGCCTTCCATCCCTGCCCCGACAGGCACTGTATAATCCCTATGGGTTTAGCACTCCCAACGATAATAATAATGTGTATCTCATTATTATACACAATACACAAGATCCCCCAATGTCATTGTAAGTTGAGGACTTACTTGACACAAATAACCCACAGATAGGAGAGAGGAACTTATGGCATTAATCCAACTTGGTTCATCCACAAGTCACAGTGTGACTTGTCGATGGTCCAAATTGGGCCAAAACATCGCCATGAGGGTTTCTCTATGTGCGGGTTATTTGTGTATACATAATGTGTTGGTATAATAGCTTAACGTAGGAATTTACAGTTTATAGCCAGTCAACAATTACACTGCTCAACCTAGACACTGATACATGTAGTAATCCCACACATAAATACAGGTCAACAACAACAAAGACTTACACAGTACGAAATGCAGCTTCTTCTACAAAGATTAAAAGTTCACTCAATTAGTACTAAATGAAAATGTAAACCCACTTCTTTTGAAATCAGCAAATGTTTAAATTCCTGTAAATTATCCTGTCTTAGCCTAATCTGCATTATTCACTGGTACTTAGATATCTGTATGCAGGTAAAGTAGCCTATCTTAGCCTAACTTGCATTATTCACTAGTATGTCCCAGCAGAGCTTAGCCATGGTAGACTTAACCTATTTTATGAACTTGCTTCACATCAGATTCAGAGTACCAGTAAAAAACTTTTTATGTGGAAACTCACTGGGCGCTTGACTAAGACAATTACTCCTGATGTCTTAGTCTACCTTAATAACCCCAATATTGTAATGATTCAAGGCTCCCTATGTTACATCCGAGGCCCAGATTCCTCCAAATACTACGCGTAAGTTAAGGTTGTGTTAAGGTTGTGTTAAGGTTGTGTTAAGGTTGTGTTAAGAATAAGGATATTGTAAAGTTCTAGATGCAAAATGCTCAATACACGTATTTGCAAAATGTTGGTGGGGATTTTAGGAAACTACACAAATTTCCACATAGCAGTGTAGTAGATAGACTTGAAACCCAGCAAAGTAACCCCTGTACAGTAGACAGACTTTCAACCCAAGTCAATCCTCATGTACTAGATAGACTTAAGACTATGTGTAATAGATAGATATTCAACCCAAATAAATCCTCATGTAGTAAAATGTAAATGTATATTTCCTTGCAAAGATTACAATGTTTGGTTTATATATAAAATATTAATTACAAAGAAGGTCACTGGCAGGCCTAGGCATTTTGGGCAGACTAATACTAGTTCTTACTCTGTACTGACACAGGTTATGGAGCAGTACATTTTAATATACCTTACTGCATACTAGGTAACTGAAGTGATTAATTAGATTTATAATAATGAGGAAGTACAAAACATATAGAGTAACAATATTACAATTAGTAAATTTAGTAATGGGAATGGTTAAGTCTTGGCATGATACAATGTTTATAATAAAGTTTCTGTACAAGACATACACTTTTTTTCTTGTACGTACTACATACTATACAGAACATTAAACTCCACTGTAAACCCGCCCCTAAAACTACTCCTCAAAAGTTACAACAGAATGCACAGTCACAATGCAAGGAATAAAGCACTTTTCAACATCCCTCGAGTCAGACTCTCACTATGTTTACCTGGAGAGAGTTCCGGGGGTCAATGTAAGAACGCTATGCACATAAAAGGCCCAAAGATCTGAAACTCGCTACCGGAACAGGTCGAGGATCCCCAGACAGCTTATAAATTTAGGACTTTGCTAAAAAAATCATCTTGTATCATAATATTAACCAAATCAACCAAACATCTACTAACTAGTTTTATTATGTGACCTCTAGGCTCTTAATTCTGCAAATCCATAAAATATGTAATCTTATTTCTCAATATTAACCAAATTGGCCAAAACATCCACTAATTAGTCTTATTATGTGACCTCCCGGCTTTTTAATTCTGCCATTCAATAAAATATTACCACCAGCACCATTACTTGTAAGGTAGATTTTGAGTGCAATTTCAAGCTTATTCTACCAAACCCTACCCACTTGTATTAAGTTTAAAAAAGATTGTAAAACAGCTAACCACTATTACTTGTCTAGTTTTAAGTATAGTTAATATGTACTGTTATCTTATCTAGTTTTAATTAGTTACTATATATTACGATTAGTTTGCCCAAAATGCCTGGGCATGATAGTGGCTATACCTGGAGTTTACCTGGAGAGAGTTCCGGGGGTCAACGCCCCCGCGGCCCTGTCTGTGACCAGGCCTCCTGGTGGATCAGAGCCTGATCAACCAGGCTGTTGCTGCTGGCTGCAAGCAAACCAACGTACGAGCCACAGCCCGGCTGGTCAGGAACCGACTTTAGGTGCTTGTCCAGTGCCAGCTTGAAGACTGCCAGGGGTCTGTTGGTAATCCCCCTTATGTATGCTGGGAGGCAGTTGAACAGTCTCGGGCCCCTGACACTTATTGTATGGTCTCTTAACGTGCTAGTGACACCCCTGCTTTTCATTGGGGGGATGTTGCATCATCTGCCAAGTCTTTTGCTTTCGTAGTGAGTGATTTTCATGTGCAAGTTCGGTACTAGTCCCTCTAGGATTTTCCAGGTGTATATATTTTCTTTGTACTTAGCAAATCAAAATTATAATTACACATTGTAACCTTCACAAAGAAATAAACTTTATATTGGGAGAGTATCTTAGGCAAACTTAAGGCTAACTTAAGATTTATTAGGTAATAGCTATATTAGGAATTTTATGTTACAGCAAAGTAACATTTATGAAGGGATTCAGGGAAACCGGCAGGCCGGACTTGAGTCCTGGAGATG
Organism: Cherax quadricarinatus; assembly: GCF_026875155.1. NCBI lineage: Eukaryota > Metazoa > Arthropoda > Malacostraca > Decapoda > Parastacidae > Cherax > Cherax quadricarinatus. Next base: position 6,085,250 of record NC_069404.1, on the reverse strand, counting down.
GGAAGTACAGTGCCTGCACTCTGAAGGAGGGGTGTTAATGTTGCAGTTTAAAAACTGTAGTGTAAAGCACCCTTCTGGCAAGACAGTGATGGAGTGAATGATGGTGAAAGTTTTTCTTTTTCGGGCCACCCTGCCTTGGTGGGAATCGGCCGGTGTGATAATAAAAAATATAAGTCAATTATAGGGGAATAACAGATATCAAGAATAAATCTATTTTGTTTTCGATGTGTTCATGATACAAAAAAAGATAATAGTTAGTTGATGATGGGATGTGTTAGGGAGATAAGATGTTTTTAACGGTAGTTTTGAAAATGGTGGTCGAGTCTGTAGTTCTAGAGTTTTCAGGCGGGAGTTCCAGATTTTAGGCCCTTTTATGTATATTGAATTTTTGTAGAGATTTAGCCGGATTTGGGGAATGTCATAGAGATTTTTGTGTCTGATATTGTGCCTGTGGGTCCTGTCATAACTATCAAGAAAGTGTTTTAGTTCAGGATTAATATTAGGATTTAAGATAAGATAAGATAAGATTTCGTTCGGATTTTTAACCCCGGAGGGTTAGCCACCCAGGATAACCCAAGAAAGTCAGTGCGTCATCGAGGACTGTCTAACTTATTTCCATTGGGGTCCTCAATCTTGTCCCCCAGGATGCGACCCACACCAGTCGACTAACACCCAGGTACCTATTTGCTGCTAGGTGAACAGGACAACAGGTGTAAGGAAACGTGTCGAAATGTTTCCACCCGCCGGGAATCGAACCCGGGCCCTCTGTGTGTGAAGCGGGAGCTTTAGCCACCAGGCCACAGGGCCTCTCAAAACCTCTCAAAACCTTTTAAAAAAATTATGGTTCTGTAAATGTAGATTGCAGAGTAGTAGGTGTGAATGTTCTGTACAGTGAGTAAGTTTAGATATTTGAAGAGTTAGGGGGGGTTGTCTAGCATTGGATTGCATAATAATTCTTACTGTGGCTTTTTGTTGGGTTATTATTGGCTTTAGGTGGGTTGCTGCTGTTGAAACCCAGGCACAAATAACATACATGAGGTAGGGATAGATGAGTGAATAGTATAGTGTGAGTAGGGATGATTGTGGTACATAGTAACGTATCTTAGAGAGGATCCCAATTGTTTTGGATACTTATTTTTGTTGTGTGTTGTATATGGGTGTTGAATTTCAGGTTGCTGTCAAAGTGTAGGTTCAGGAATTTGCTCTCATTTTGTTTAGCAATGAGAGTGTTGTCAATCATAATGTTCAGTTGTGCAACATTTGCTCTGTTACCAAACATAATACAGAAGGTTTTGTCAGTATTAAGTGTAAGTTTATTGGCAGTCATCCAGGTCGATATTTTTACTAGCTCTCCATTAACAACGGTGTTGAATGAGGCAAGATTTGGGTGGGAGATAACATAAGTCGTGTCGTCAGCAAAGAAAATAGGTTTAAGGTGTTGTGATGCATTAGGACGATCACTGATGTATAAGAGGAAGAACAGGGGACCAAGGACACTTTCCTGTGGTACTCCAGTATCCACTGGTCTTGTTGATGAGGTTGTGCCCTTAACAGAGATGTGTTGATGCCTGTTAGTAAGGTAGGATTTGAAATATGTAAGTGGACTTTAGACTTAGCTCAGCAGATAGACTTTCAACCCAAGTCAACCTCACATAGTAGACAGACATTGAAAAACTATCTATCTTACAGAGCAGCCTGGCAGTGTGTCGACCTAGCTCAGTGGTAGTGACCCAGAGGAGTCAACCTGGGTTGATGCAGTCAACCTCAAGATTGGGGTTGAATTCCCTAACTCTGAGGTTACCTACCTCAGCCTCCACCACATCCACTGATGCAGGTGGGTTCAAAACCTTTCAGAATCTCTCAAAACCTCTAAAAACCTCTAAAAACGTTTCAGAATGTTTCAAAAATAATGCAAAACCTCTCAAAACCTTTTAAAAAAATTAAAACCTCTCAAAAATCTCTCAAAATTTCTCAAAAACCTCTCAAAACCCTTCAAAAATTATTCAAAATTTCTCAAAAACCCTAAAATCCTCTCAAAACTATCTGTAATTAGTCAAAAAATTATTTTTGTTTTGAAAAATCTCTCATTATTAAGGAAATTTAGTAAATAAAAACACATACATATTATTCAGTAGCCTTAATATTTATGTTAATATTATAATGTATACTTGATGTTTATGTTAATATTATAAGAACATAAGAATGGAGGAACACTGCAGAAGACCTACTGGCCCATACAAAGCAAGTCCTTATCAAAACGACCACTACCTAAAGCTACCCAAGAAATAACTCCCGTACCCAATGACACCAATCAAACCCAGCCCCTCCCACTCATATATTTGTCCAATCTCTTCTTAAAGCTACCCAAGGTCCTAGCCTCTATCACCCCACTAGGAAGACTGTTCCATGCATCCACAACTCTGTTAAAAAACCTGTACTTACCTATGTCCTTTCTAAATCTAAATTTATCCAACTTAAATCCATTATTTCTGGTTCTTACCTGGTTCGACACCCTCAGTACTTTATTAATATCTCCCTTGTTTATGCCCGTCATCCACTTATACACTTCAATGATATTTCCACTCATTCTACGCCTCTCCAGAGAGTGGAGATTTAAGGCTTTAAGTCTATCTTCATACGGGAGGTTCCTTACACAGTAAATCATTTTAGTCATTCTTCTCTGTATGTTTTCTAATGAGTCTATGTCCATCCTGTAGTAAGGGGACCAAAACTGAGCAGCATAATCTAAATGAGGCCTCACTAGTGATGTATAGAGCTGTAAAATAACTTTTGGACTTCTGTTACTTATACTTCTTGAGATAAATCCAAGTAATCTGTTGGCCTTGTTGCGCACACTAAGGCACTGCTGTCTTGGCTTTAGATTTCTGCTTACCATGACTCCCAAGTCTTTTTCACATTCTGTATGACCAAGCTCTACTTCACCTAGATTATAGCTTCGAGGGTTATTTTCATTACCAAGGGCAAGTACCTTACACTTATCCACATTGAACTTCATCTGCCATTTTTCAGACCATGTAACTTGATGTATACTTGATGTTTGTGTTAATATTATGATGTATACTTGATGTTTATGTTAATATTATTATGTATAATTGATGTTTATGTTAATATTATGATGTATACTTGATGTTTATGTTAATATGTATACTCATCCTGATGTTTATGTTAATGTGATTAAGACACATGTGCAACATCTGGGTATCTTTATTGTAGACGTTTCGCCATCCAGTGGCTTTATCAATACAAATTCTAGGACATAACTTGAAGACAGTAGAACTATGTACAGAAGATGAGGTAATCAGTCCCTCAACCTAGGAGTAGGTGTGAAGAGCACCATAGTCGTGGAGATTCTGGAGATTCGTGGAGAATCTCCACGACTATGGTGCTCTTCGCACCTACTCCTAGGTTGAGGGACTGATTACCTCATCTTCTGTACATAGTTCTACTGTCTTCAAGTTATGTCCTAGAATTTGTATTGATAAAGCCACTGGATGGCGAAACGTCTACAATAAAGATACCCAGATGTTGCACATGTGTCTTAATCTCAACTTGTCGGTATTATATACCATTCGTACACATGTTTATGTTAATATGATGTATACTCATCCTCACTCATCCTTCAGAGTACTGGTACTGTACTTCCCACCTCCAGTACTGTAACATTCTCACTCATCCTTCAGAGTACTGGTACTGTACTTCCCACCTCCAGTACTGTAACATTCTCACTCATCCTTCAGAGCACTGGTACTGTACTTCCCACCTCCAGTACTGTAACATTCTCACTCATTCTTCAGAGCACTGGTACTGTACTTACCACCTCCAGTACTGTAACATTCTCACTCATCCTTCAGAGTACTGGTACTGTACTTCCCACCTCCCGTACTGTAACATTCTCACTCATTCTTCAGAGCACTGGTACTGTACTTACCACCTCCAGTACTGTAACATTCTCACTCATCCTTCAGAGCACTGGTACTGTACTTCCCACCTCCAGTACTGTAACATTCTCACTCATTCTTCAGAGCACTGGTACTGTACTTACCACCTCCAGTACTGTAACAATCTCACTCATCCTTCAGAGTACTGGTACTGTACTTCCCACCTCCCGTACTGTAACATTCTCACTCATCCTTCAGAGTACTGGTACTGTACTTCCTACCTCCAGTACTGTAACATTCTCACTCATCCTTCAGAGTACTGGTACTGTACTTCCAACCTCCAGTACTGTAACATTCTCACTCATCCTTCAGAGTACTGGTACTGTACTTCCCACCTCCAGTACTGTAACATCTTCACTCATCCTTCAGAGTACTGGTACTGTACTTCCCACCTCCAGTACCGTAAAATTCTCACTCATCCTTCAGAGTACTGGTACTGTACTTCCCACCTCCAGTACTGTAACATTCTCACTCATTCTTCAGAGTACAGGTACTGTACTTCCTACCTCCAGTACTGTAACATTCTCACTCATCCTTCAGAGTACTGGTACTGTACTTCCCACCTCCCGTACTGTAACATTCTCACTCATCCTTCAGAGTACTGGTACTGTACTTCCCACCTCCCGTACTGTAACATTCTCACTCATCCTTCAGAGTACTGGTACTGTACTTCCTACCTCCAGTACTGTAACATTCTCACTCATCCTTCAGAGTACTGGTACTGTACTTCCCACCTCCAGTACTGTAACATCCTCACTCATCCTTCAGAGTACTGGTACTGTACTTCCCACCTCCAGTACTGTAACATTCTCACTCATCCTTCAGAGTACTGGTACTGTACTTCCCACCTCCAGTACTGTAACATTCTCACTCATCCTTCAGAGTACTGGTACTGTACTTCCTACCTCCAGTACTGTAACATTCTCACTCATCCTTCAGAGTACTGGTACTGTACTTCCCACCTCCAGTACTGTAACATTCTCACTCATCCTTCAGAGTACTGGTACTGTACTTCCCACCTCCAGTACTGTAACATTCTCACTCATCCTTCAGAGTACTGGTACTGTACTTCCCACCTCCAGTACTGTAACATTTTCACTCATCCTCCACAGGATTCCCCATGCCTCCTACACCTCCATCCTGCTGTGGAAGTGACACAGAGTGTGGAACACATTCTCCTAGGCCTACCCAGCCTCTCTATGAAGTTCTTACACCACAGTTCTGTAACCCCAGGAAGAACCCTAGGCCTGTAGTGGCCTCCAGACATCCTATCAACACTCCGCTTATCTCTACACAGCCGGTAAGTGGACCATCCTACACTCCACTGTAATACTACCCTCTTATATGGCCCTTATGGACCTACTGTAGTGAGGTTATACCTTGTGTATAACACTAGTCTTAATGGTGTAGTAGATAGACTTTAAGCCCCATTAACCAGTCTTAATGGTGTAGTAGGCTTTAAACCCCATTAACCAGTCTTAATGACCCTGGTATATTAGACAGCCTGTAAACCAGCAATAATAACTCTCATTAACCAGCATACCCCATTAACCACCAAACCTAGAGTATACCACACATAAGAGAGCACACAGTATACCCTACATAAGAGAGCACAGTATACCCTACATAAGAGAGCACAGTATACCCTACATAAGAGAGCACAGTATACCCTACATAAGAGAGCACACAGTATACCCTACATAAGAGAGCACAGTATACCCTACATAAGAGAGCACAGTATACCCTACATAAGAGAGCACAGTATACCCTACATAAGAGAGCACAGTATACCCTACATAAGTGAGCACACAGTATACCACACATAAGAGAGCACACAGTATACCACACATAAGAGAGCACACAGTATACCCTACATAAGAGAGCACACAGTATACCCTACATAAGAGAGCACAGTATACCCTACATAAGAGAGCACAGTATACCCTACATAAGAGAGCACAGTATACCCTACATAAGTGAGCACACAGTATACCACACATAAGAGAGCACACAGTATACCACACATAAGAGAGCACACAGTATACCCTACATAAGAGAGCACACAGTATACCACACATAAGAGAGCACACAGTATACCCTACATAAGAGAGCACACAGTATACCACACATAAGAGAGCACACAGTATACCCTACATAAGAGAGCACACAGTATACCACACATAAGAGAGCACACAGTATACCCTACATAAGAGAGCACACAGTATACCACACATAAGAGAGCACACAGTATACCACACATAAGAGAGCACACAGTATACCACACATAAGAGAGCACACAGTATACCCTACATAAGAGAGCACACAGTATACCACACATAAGAGAGCACACAGTATACCCTACATAAGAGAGCACACAGTATACCACACATAAGAGAGCACACAGTATACCCTACGTAAGAGAGCACACAGTATACCACACATAAGAGAGCACACAGTATACCCTACATAAGAGAGCACACAGTATACCCTACATAAGAGAGCACACAGTATACCACACATAAGAGAGCACACAGTATACTCTACATAAGAGAGCACACAGTATACCCTACATAAGAGAGCACACAGTATACCCTACATAAGAGAACACACAGTATACCCTACATAAGAGAGCACACAGTATACCACACATAAGAGAACACTCAGTATACCCTACATAAGAGAACACAGTATACTCTACATAAGAGAATACACAGTATACCCCACATAAGAGAGCATACAGTATACCCCACATAAGAGAGCATACAGTATACCCCACATAAGTGAGCATACAGTATACCCTACATAAGAGAGCATATAGTATACCCCACATAAGTGAGCATACTGTATACCCCACATAAGTGAGCATACAATATACCCCACATAAGTGAGCATACAGTATACCCCTCATAAGTGAGCATACAGTATACCCCACATAAGTGAGCATACAGTATACCCCACATAAGTGAGCATACAGTATACCCCACATAAGTGAGCATACAGTATACCCCACATAAGTGAGCATACAGTATATCCCACAGAAGAGTATACAGTATAGCCCACATAAGTGAACATACAGTATACCCCACATAAGAGAGCATACAGTATACCCCACATAAGTGAGCATACCCACAAGTCTGTACTTTTGCAGAAAGGTGCCACTGGAGCACTAAACCTGACTGAGGAGGAGAAACGGACCTTATTATGTGAGGGCTACAGTATACCCAGTAGACTACCTTTAACCAAGGCTGAAGAGAAGACCTTGAAGAAGGTCAGGAGGAAGATCAAGAACAAGGTGGGTCTTTAAGACCTTTAAGAATATCAAGGCAGGCTTTTAAGACCTTCAAGAAGGTCTAGGTGTATATATAAGACCGTCAAGAAAATCTAGGTGGGTTTTTAAGACCTTCAAAAAGGTCTGGGTGGGTTTTGAAGACCTTCATGAACATCTAAGTGGATCGTTAAGACCTTCAAGAAGGTGTAGATGGGTCTACAAGACCTTCATGAAGGTCTAGGTAGGTCTACAAGACCTTCATGAAGGTCTAGGTGGGTCTTTAAGACCTTCCATCTACTCTAGTTTCAGGCTTTTATTAACTACCTGTACAAAACATGTAAATACCTGTACAAGACATGTAGCTACCTGTATAAGACATGTAACTAATATCAGACACATAACAATCTGTATAAGACATGTAACAACCTATACAAGGCAGGTAACAACCTGTATAAGACAAGTACCTATCTGTTTTAAACCTGTAAATACTTGCATAAAATAACTTGTATAAAACATGAAAATACTTGTATATGACACATAACTACCCATATTAAACACGTAAGTACCCATATAAAACATGTAACAACCCATATAAGACATATAGCCTGTATAAGACATGTACTTGCCATTGCAGATCTCTGCGCAGGAATCTCGCCGCAAGAAGAAGGACTACATGGATGCGTTGGAGCGGAAGGTTGAGCGCCTCAGCACCGAGAACCTAGAAAACAAGCGACGTATTGAGGTCCTGCAGAGTTCCAACTCACAGCTGCTGCTGCAACTGCAGCGTTTGCAACACTCTGTGGAGCAGGATGAGAAGTACCGCATTAGGTCCACCCCCATAGCAACCCTCCTGGCTTGATGGTTAGTGGATGATATTGATGGTTTAATGGATAGTATTGATGGTCAGTAGATAATATTAATGAGTTAGTCAGTGGAAGGTGTGAGTCAGTTGGGCACAAACTCCTGGCCCCATCTTACATAACCTAACCTCTTAACACACAGTAAACACCCAATTCAGTGGACATTTTCCCTTATATCAGAGCAACACTGAACTATAACCCGTCATGTGTTTGTACAGATATTGTATGGGGACACACCTACCCCCCCACACACACATATCTAGACCAACAAGAACAGGAATTGTTAGGTAAGACACATATGCAACAGTTAGGTATCTTTATTATGAAACGTTTCGCCTACACAGTAGGCTTCTTCAGTCAAGTACAGAAAAGTAGAAAGAAGCAGAAGATACTTGAAGACGATGTAATCAGTCCATCACCCTTAAAGTTTTGAGGTGGTCAGTCCCTCAGTCTGGAGAAGAGCATTGTTCCATAGTATGAAACAATATATTGTTTCATATGTACTATGGAACAATGCTCTTCTCCAGACTGAGGGACTGACCACCTCAAAACTTTAAGGGTGATGGACTGATTACATCGTCTTCAAGTATCTTCTGCTTCTTTCTACTTTTCTGTACTTGACTGAAGAAGCCTACTGTGTAGGCGAAACGTTTCATAATAAAGATACCTAACTGTTGCATATGTGTCTTACCTAACAACCTGTCAGTATTTTATACCATTTTAATGTTCAAGAACAGGAATTATAATACAAGCAATGAAAAAAGTCTGTAAGTGAAATTCCTTTGGTGGGAAGCCATAGAACATAACCACAATTTATTTGTATATTTGTTTATCCTCTTTCATAAAATATGTATTACTTATTACCAAACCTCTTTCCATAAATAGCTCAATTAAAGGCTCCCCATTTTCATTTACCCCTGGCACCCCAAATTTACCTACTACTCCCTCCACAACATTTTTACCCATTTTAGCATTGAAATCCCCAACCACAAGTACTCTCACACTTGGTTCAAAACTCCCCACACACTCACTCAATTCCCAAAACCTCTCTCTCTCCTCTACACTTCTCTCTTCCCCAGGTGCATATACACTTACTATAACTCACTTTTCACATCCAACCTTTATTTTACTCCACATAATCCTTGAATTAATACATTTATACTCTTATCTTTTAACATTATTGCTACTCTTTCTTTAGCTCTAACTCTATTTGAAACCCCTGACCTAATCCCATTTGCTTCTCTCCACTGAAACTCTCACACACACACACACTCTCCTAACTTAACAATGGAGTTGTGTTCCTAAGACCATGTCAGTAAATGAATTCGTCGCCAAGTGAGGAGCATATTATAATGGTAGTGGGTTTGTGTCAACCATTTTTAATAATTGTTTTAATATCACCTTTTATAGTAATTGATTTGGGTGCTTACCCAAGTGGGGGTCAATAATAAAGCTTCAGAGACTGTTACTTTATTTGGGTTCTTGGTACACAGGCAGTGTGTTTAAGTTGCCCAGGCTCGTAAGGCCATGCCCGGGAGAGAGTGATGAAGTAGACCTTGTTGACTGAGTGAGCTTGGCTGCCTGAATGAGACAGGGTAAGCATGGTGAAGGCTGAGATTGGTAGGCCTATAGATGGCAGCACCATAGTGCAGCAAAATATGAACCCAACTGGGCATACGCTTTGCACAGTTTATAACATTTCTGGTATATTTTTAAATGTTTATACAGTAGTCTACTGTATATTGTAATAAACAGGATAGAGGAAATCAGCTCTAATATACGTTATTTAGGTATGCGTAATGGTCAGAGAGCCCGTCGTAAGTCTGAGTCATTGGTAACTGACAGTTTGCGACGTATTCGTTTACCAATGACTCAGACTTACGACGGGCTCTCTGACCAGCATGCATACCTAAATAATGTACTATATTAGAGCTGATTTCCTCTATTCTGTTTATTACAATATACAGTACACTACTGTGTGAGATATACTGGGTGAGATATAAGCGACTATTGGCAGAAAGGTGGGTTAGAGCAAAGATGAGTAGTGGGGGGGTTGAAGAGGGTTGGAATACTTTTAAAAATGCAGTATTATATGGTGGGGCAGAAGTTTGTGGTTATAGGAGGGTGGGGGCAGGAGGAAAGAGGAGTGATTGGTGTAATGATGAAGTAAAGGGTGTGATAAAAGAGAAAAAGGTAGCTTATGAGAGGTTTTTACAAAGCAGAAGTGTTATAAGAAGAGCAGAGTATATGGAGAGTAAAAGAAAGGTAAAGAGAGTGGTGAGAGAGTGCAAAAGGAGAGCAGATGATAGAGTGGGAGAGGCACTGGCAAGAAATTTTAATGAAAATAAGAAAAAATTTTGGAATGAGTTAAACAAGTTAAGAAAGCCTAGGGAAAGTATGGATTTGTCAGTAAAAAACAGAGTAGGGGAGTTAGTAGATGGGGAGATGGAGGTATTAGGTAGATGGCGAGAATATTTTGAGGAACTTTTAAACGTTAAGGAAGAAAGAGAGGCGGTAATTTCATGCACAGGTCAGGGAGGTATACCATCTTTTAAGAGTGAAGAAGAGCAGAATGTAAGTGTGGGGGAGGTACGTGAGGCATTACGGAGAATGAAAGGGGGTAAAGCAGCTGGAACTGACGGGATCATGACAGAGATGTTAAAAGCAGGGGGGGATATAGTGTTGGAGTGGTTGGTACTTTTGTTTAATAAATGTATGAAAGAGGGGAAGGTACCTAGGGATTGGCAGAGAGCATGTATAGTCCCTTTATATAAAGGGAAAGGGGACAAAAGAGATTGTAAAAATTATAGAGGAATAAGTTTACTGAGTATACCAGGAAAAGTGTACGGTAGGGTTATAATTGAAAGAATTAGAGGCAAGACAGAATGTAGGATTGCGGATGAGCAAGGAGGTTTCAGAGTGGGTAAGGGATGTGTAGATCAAGTGTTTACATTGAAGCATATATGTGAACAGTATTTAGATAAAGGTAGGGAAGTTTTTATTGCATTTATGGATTTAGAAAAGGCATATGATAGAGTGGATAGAGGAGCAATGTGGCAGATGTTGCAAGTATATGGAATAGGTGGTAAGTTACTAAATGCTGTAAAGAGCTTTTATGAGGATAGTGAGGCTCAGGTTAGGGTGTGTAGAAGAGAGGGAGACTACTTCCCGGTAAAAGTAGGTCTTAGACAGGGATGTGTAATGTCACCATGGTTGTTTAATATATTTATAGATGGGGTTGTAAAGGAAGTAAATGCTAGGGTGTTCGGGAGAGGGGTGGGATTAAATTTCGGGGAATCAAATTCAAAATGGGAATTGACACAGTTACTTTTTGCTGATGATACTGTGCTTCTGGGAGATTCTAAAGAAAAATTGCAAAGGTTAGTGGATGAGTTTGGAAATGTGTGTAAAGGTAGAAAGTTGAAAGTGAACATAGAAAAGAGTAAGGTGATGAGGGTATCAAATGATTTAGATAAAGAAAAATTGGATATCAAATTGGGGAGGAGGAGTATGGAAGAAGTGAATGTTTTCAGATACTTGGGAGTTGACGTGTCGGCGGATGGATTTATGAAGGATGAGGTTAATCATAGAATTGATGAGGGAAAAAAGGTGAGTGGTGCGTTGAGGTATATATGGAGTCAAAAAACATTATCTATGGAGGCAAAGAAGGGAATGTATGAAAGTATAGTAGTACCAACACTCTTATATGGGTGTGAAGCTTGGGTGGTAAATGCAGCAGCGAGGAGACAGTTGGAGGCAGTGGAGATGTCCTGTTTAAGGGCAGTGTGTGGTGTAAATATTATGCAGAAAATTCGTTGTGTGGAAATTAGGAAAAGGTGTGGAGTTAATAAAAGTATTAGTCAGAGGGCAGAAGAGGGGTTGTTGAGGTGGTTTGGTCATTTAGAGAGAATGGATCAAAGTAGAATGACATGGAAAGCATATAAATCTATAGGGGAAGGAAGGCATGGTAGGGGTCGTCCTCGAAAGGGTTGGAGAGAGGGGGGGGTAAAGGAGGTTTTGTGGGCGAGGGGCTTGGACTTCCAGCAAGCGTGCATGTGCGTGTTAGATAGGAGTGAATGGAGATGAATGGTACTTGGGACCTGACGATCTGTTGGAGTGTGAGCAGGGTAATATTTAGTGAAGGGATTCAGGGATTCAGGGAAACCGGTTATTTTCATATAGTCAGACTTGAGTCCTGGAAATGGGAAGTACAATGCCTGCACTTTAACCCTTTGACTGTCGAAGGGCCCAATCCTGAAGTTGCTCCTGGTGTCGCAAAATATTCGAAAAAAAAAAAATTATTTTTTCTTATGAAATGATAGAGAATCTTTTCCCGATTGTAAAGACACCAAAAAAACGAAATTTGATGGAAAACTGACGGAATTACGCTCTCGCGAAGTTAGCGACTTCGGCGATATTTAAAAATCGGCAATTTCGCCCACTTTGAGCCCTATTTTCGGCTAATTCCGTTATTCCAGTCAACCAAACTCATAACTATTTCTTCAGAACTCTATTTTTTCTATCGATTGAGCACAAGAAACTGCCCATTTACCGATTTCAACTACCCAATAACATGGTCAGAAATTTGCAATTTGGCCAATTTCATGAAAATTAAAAAATACGACAATTTCAAAATAAGGTCCAGAATGAACAATGCAGACATTCCTGGCTCTAAAATAAGATTTTCTTTGTTCATCAGTCATGTCTCCAGGTCCCTGTGATATTACTCTTGCTTTTTATTTTGAAATTTTATTCAAACAAAAAAATAGAAGATTTACTGTTATGCAGACTACTGCAATACTGTAATAATTGTAAAAATTACATCAACCCATTCATGACTGCGTATTAGAATGGCTATTTGGACATTTATTGGACAATGACATCATTTGTTTACTTTTGAACATCGGCAAAAATCAAACATTTCCTGTACTTTGTGCTCCATTTCCAGGTTCTTTTTATAGTAAAATTAATCAAAATCACCTCCATTTCTATAATATAGTTTCCATTCTATCAAATGAGACCAAGAAAACGAGAATACAACCACAAATACTATACGAAAATAGACCACAAAGTCGGCATTTTAATTAAAAAAAACGGTCGGAGTTTTTTTTTTCTCATTATGCACTGCGTGCTCCAGGATTTTTTTTATGTGGTGCACACTGACCACACAGACCCATTCTCTCACATGTGGGCCTACTAGCTTTCTCCTGCCTGATTTGAAGCCGCTAGAATTTATGAGTATATATACGTCAAACACGGTACCTCACAAACGTATATATACGGCCGTGACAGTCAAAGGGTTAAAGGAGGGGTTTGGGATATTGGCAGTTTGGAGGGATATGTTGTGTATCTTTATATGTATATGCTTCTAAACTGTTGTATTCTGAGCACCTCTGCAAAAACAGTGATAATGTGTGAGTGTGGTGAAAGTGTTGAATGATGATGAAAGTATTTTCTTTTTGGGGATTTTCTTTCTTTTTTTGGGTCACCCTGCCTTGGTGGGAGACGGCCGACTTGTTGAAAAAAAAAAAAAAAAAATATATATATATATATATATATATATATATATATATATATATATATATATATATATATATATATATATATATACAGTGGACCCCCGCATAACGATTACCTCTGAATGTGACCAATTATGTAAGTGTATTTATGTAAGTGCATTTGTACGTGTATGTTTGGGGGTCTGAAATGGACTAATCTACTTCACAATATTTCTTATGGAACAAATTCGGTCAGTACTGGCACCTGAACATACTTCTGGAGTGAAAAAATATCGTTAACCAGGGGTCCACTGTATATATAATATATATATATATATATATATATATATATATATATATATATATATATATATATATATATATATATATATAATATATATATATATATACGTACATACGTACATACATATACATGTATATATAAATTGTGGGAGTATTATATTATTATTATAATCAAAAAGAAGCGCTAACCTACAAGGGCTATACAGCGTAAACTGTGGGGAACCATAGCCTCGGAGGATGATTAGAATAATATTGACATTATCATTTTTTTTCATTTCAGAGGTCTGTCCTCAACTTATCCGCTCAGCGGGCATCATTGGTTCATTGTTCATCCACCCATTCATCCGCTGTGCTGGAAGACAAGTGGAAAATCCCTCCAGTTGTTTCAAGATGAGTGCCTGGCACCCAAGTGGCATTATTAGTTGACTAAGGACGTGGGGCGGCAAGAAAAATTTCCCCTCAAAAATTCTCCACCCAACTAGGCCTCTCCTAGTTTTCTACTAGGCTTCTCCTAGGACTCTGCTAGGATTCTCTTAGGCCTCTGCTAGGCCTCTCCTATGCCTGTGTTAGGTCTCTCCTAGGCTTCTCCAAAACCTCCACTAGGATTCTTTTAGACCTTTCCTAGGCTTCTAGGCCTCTGCTAGGCCTCCACTAGGCCTCTCCTGTATACAGTCACTATAGCTGCCCCCGTAACATTATCTCTGTACATTCCATAATACCTAAGTTATCATTCACTGTTTTTAAGTTATCGAGTTCAATCAACCCTTGATATAACAGGATTGTTCCACTGTTCATTAAACGTGAACACTTCAAAAATAACACAAAAAACACACACATAACTCACACAGAAGAATAAAATGTATGTCTACATTTGGGCTCTCCGAAATAAACTTAGGTACAGTACTCTCGAATAGTGATTTGAGCTTGCCTACCTGAGTTACTCCCAAGCTCTAATTTCAGCAAAATACCAATGCCTAAATCACACAAAATACTAACTTACGATATTTTTGACTTATGATATTTTTTACTTACAATATTTTCGACTTACGATATTTTTGACTTACGATATTTTCAACTTACGATATTTTCGACTTGCCATATTTTCGACTTGCCATATTTTCAACTTATGATGGTTTGACTTACAATATTTCCAACTAACAACGAGTCAGTTGGAACACAACCCCATCGTAAATCAAGGACCACCTATATACAAATTAAAATTTCTTTGCATAATTTACAATGTGTGATTTACACATTATAACTGTTGAGTACAAAGCCACTAGCATGCCTAAGCATTTCAGGCAGACTAGTCCTAAGGCATACAGCCTACTTAAAGTTAGACATAGGTTATGCAGTAGTAAATTTTTATTATTCATTATATTACCTTATTACTAAAGGGAGGTAACCAGAAATTTTATAATTAAAATAATTTATAGGTGTGTATTGATATTTTAGATTAATTTGTCTTCAGTTATTTGGGATATTTTGAGTACAGAAACTCCTCACTTAATGACCACACGAACTTACAACCAGCTCTCTGACCAATCGCTCTATGTGGAAGATATTGAAGAATTAGTGGAATATGTCGAGGGAGAGCCAACTAACAAAGATTTAATAGAGTTGGAAGCACAGCAGCACTTGGGAGAGGAAGAGGAGGAAAGAATGGTAGAAGTATGGAACAGGACTCGGTTGTTAAGTGAGGAGTGCCTGTAGATTCCAACTGGTTGAATGATTACCAGCATAGTTTAGTGTTGGTGTAGTTATGTTTGGGAGATGAAATGATTTTTAATTATAGCCTCAAACTGATTGACAGACAGGAGACCTTTTGCTGGTTCAGGGCAATGAATGTTAGATCTTGGGGTCCTTTATGTGCATTGTATTTTTGCATAAGGTGAAATGAGCATGAGGAATGTCAGATTGAGTTTTGTGTCTTGTGTTGTGCCTCTGTGTTGTGTTGTATTATGCCTGTGTGTTCTGTTTGTGTTGTACAGAAGGCCGTGCAGACCAACTAACTCACATTAATACAAATCTCATAGATTTCGAAAAAGAAATGGATAACATGCCCACTCACTCAGCACCTGGACCAGACTCATGAACTGTTCTGTTTATAAAAAGGTGCAAAGTACCACTAGCACACACCCTCAGTATACACTGGAGAAAGAGCCTAGATCTAGGTGAAATACCAGAGACTTTAAAGCGTGTAGACATAGCTCCTTTGCATAGAAGAGGTAGTAGACCACTAGCTAAAAATTACAGACCAGTAGCCCTAACTTCCCACATCATAAAAATCTTCGAAAGAGTGATGAGATGGCAGATTAAAAAATTCAGGGACAAGCACAATCAACATAGCCCAAACCAGCATGGTTTCAGAGCAGGACGATCATGCCTGTCACAGTTGCTGAACCATTATGACAGAATTATGGAGGAATTGGTAGACGACCAAAACACAGATGTGATATACATAGACTATGCAAAGGCATTTGACAAATGTAATCATGGAGTGATAGCACACAAAATGAGAGCCATGGGTATTATGGGGAAGGTAGGCAAATGGATTTTTGGGTTCCTAACACACAGAACACAAAAAGTAGTAGTAAACAGAGCAAAATCCAGCATCAGCGAGGAAACAAGCTCAGTTCCTTAAAGCACTGTCCTGGCACCTCTGTCATTTCTCATCCTCATAACAGACATAGATAAAAGCACCCATCACACTTTTGTATCATCATTTGCAGACGACACTAAAATAAGCATGAAGGTCACTACAGTTGAAGATGCTGAAAAATTACAGGAAGATATAAGCAGTGTTTTCCAGTGGGCAGTGGAGGACAACATGACATTCAAAGGTGATAAGTTCCAACTGCTTAGGTATGGAAAGAATGAAGAACTTAAAAGGAACACTCTATATAAAACTCAAGAGGATCACCAAATAGAACGAAAGGAACACATAATAAGACAAAGATCACAACAGCCAGGAGGATGATTGAGTGGGTATTGAGAACTTTCAGAACAAGGGAAATAATGCCAATGGTGACACTTTTCAAATTGCTAGTGCTCCCTCATTTGGAATACTGATCAGTGCTGATGGCCCCATTCAAGGTAGGAGAAATATCAGAGCTTCAACAAATACAAAGATCATTTATGGCCCTCATAAAGCCAGTAAAGCATTTAAATTACTGGAAACGCCTTAAAATCTTGAAGCAGAGGAGAGCTACATGATAATATATAACTGGTGTCCCATAGCATGATCGCTAGCGCACTCAGCTCACACACTGAGGTCTGGAGTTCGAATCCCAGGTACGGCTGGATAACATTAGGACGTGTTTCCATAAGACCTGCTGTTTATGTTCACCCATCAGTATAAAATGAGTACCTGGGCGTTAGTCAACTGGTGTGGGTCGCATCCTGTGACAAAACTGACTTAATTTGCCCAAAATGCTCAGCATAACAAGTGGCTTTCTATATAGTAGTATGTCATTGATGTCAGCTAGGACTGTATACCTTGTACATGTACTTGTATAGTAGTATGTCATTGATGTCAGCTAGGACTGTATACCTTGTACATGTACTTGTAGAAATAAAGATATTTTTATAAAAAAATACTTGAGGGCCTGGTCCCAGATCTTCACACTACTATAATTACATACTGGAGTGAGAGATATGGAAGTGCAAAATAAACCCAGTGAGGAGCAGGGGCGCAGTGAGCACAATAAGGGAACACTGTATCAACATTTGTGACCCCAGATTATTTAACATCTTACCAGAAGATATCACAAACACTGCTGGAACAAGTGTAGAAGTCTTCAAGAGAAAACTGGACAAGTATCTTCACTAGGTGCCAGATCAACCAGGTTGTGATGGATATGTGGGGCATCAGGCTGGCAACAGCCTGGTTGACCAGGCAAGCACCAGACGAGCCTGGCATATGGCTGGGTTCCGAGAGTAGTAAGACTTTCAAAACTCATCAAGAACATATCTGTTGTGTTGTGTCTGTGTGTTCTGTTGTAGCTATCAAGAAGTTTGAGAGGAGGGTTTATATTGGAGTTTAATGTATATATATAGTAGACACAGTAATATGAGTGTATATTTTGTATATTAAGTTCAAACTCTTGAAAGAGTGGAGGTGTGTGTTGTCTGGCACAGGAATTGGTGATCATCCACACAACAGCTTTTGTGTTGGGTTATTAAAGATTTAAGGTGATTATTCATGGTAGATCCCCAGGCACAGATAACATAGGTGAAGTAAGGGTAGATTAGAGAGTGGTATAGTGTAAGTAGTGCCATTTGGGGTACATATTACTGTATCTTGGAGATGCCTACTGTTGTGGAGTGTGTGTTGGATGCGGGTCTGAAATTTCAGGTTGTGGTCAAGGTGAAGACCTAACAATTTGCCCTGAGTGTGTCTTGTAATGGGGAAACCACTGATCAATATGTTAAGGTGGATATTTAAAGCTCTGTTTCCAAACATCATGAAGTAGTTTTTTGTCTATATTGAGAGGGAGTTTGTTGGTCATCTTCCTAGTAGATATTTTTAGTATCTGGTCATAAACAGTGCCATTAAACATAGTTGAGTTTGAGTGATAGAAGACATAAGTACAGGTCGGCCATCACTAATCAAGCAATCAGTTATCGGGTTCCATCAGTAATCCGGCACTAATTTTGGCTAGCGTAATTTCAAATTTCATCATTATGCTGACTCAGATCATTATACTGACTCAGAAACTGTGTAGATGATTGTAAATCCACAGCAGCAAGCCAGTGGAGAAAGCAGTGATGAAAATAAGGAAAATATAGCAGAAAGTCTCTACTGACAGGTTAATTCAGTTGACAGGTGAACTGCTAAAAGGTCTAGAGCAACACAGTTTTATAAGTGAACAAGAAATAATGAAAGTTTACATGGTGCAGGATAAACTATTCAAAGAAAGACCAAAATATATGAAACAGCTCAGTTTGGTTAACTTTATTAAGTGTTCTAACCTAACCACTCTGTAGTCTGACTGACCTGTAGTGTCATCTGTCAATAGAACTGATTTAATATATTGTTACTGCCTGATTAATCTTGAGTTAGTGTTAAGTTTGCCTGAAATGCTCTGCATATATATATGTACTATATAGGGGCTTTCTGCATGTATACCCAAATGTCATTCACCTTTGTACAAACATTGTATCATGCTGAAATAAAGTATTACTATTACTATTGATGTAAATGAGAAAGAGTGGTAGGCCTAGGACACCGCTCTGTGGCACTCCAACAACTACAGGCTGAGTAGACAATGTTACATTGTGCAGATATACTGGTGTCTATTGCTAAGATAAGATTTTAGGTATGCAAGGGTATGTCCTCTGACCCCATTAGTTTAAGGTGCAGGATATTGTAGTTCACTATATAAAATGCTTTCCACAGGTCTATGAAGAGCCATACACAAATAACCCACACATAGAAGAGAGGAGCTTACGACGATGTTTCGGTCCAACTTACGTCATAAGCTTCTCTCTTCTATGTGTGGGTTATTTGTGTATCGTTCCAGTCACGGTATTATGCCTTTTTTTGTTATCTATGAAGAGCCTCGGAGGATACAGTAAGTCATCAACTTACAAACATATTGTGTATAATATCATTATTATGCACAATTCAGGAGGTCCCCAGCATGTTTGTAAGTCGAGGACTTCCTGTACTAATTTTTTCCAGGACATAATGGGAAGACTAAAAGCATATACCAAAGATGAGGTAAGCAGTCCCATCTCCAAGGCTGAGGGACTGATAACCTCATCTCTTGTACATAGTTCTGTCCTTCCCATTTCAGTTTGAATTATATCCTTGAATTTATACAGATGATCCTCAACTTACTATGGAGGTTATGTTCCGATGAACTCATTGTTAGTCAAAAAATCATAAGTAAAAAAATGTCAAAAACATCATAAATCTAAATAATACTGTTAGTCAAAAATATCTTGTCGAAAATATCGTAAATCGAACATGAATATATGGTAAATAAGTGAGTCAATAAATAACTAGCATCAGTGAATAAGTCAATAAACAAATAATTAGTGTAACCAAATACCAGTATTGAAAAGTCAATAAATGAATACAAGTTAGGAACTTGCCACCTTCAAGCTGGCTAATTATCTTAAGTTTCATCTCAAAAGTTATTGCTGCTACACTGTCGTAAAGTTGAAATCATACGTCGAACCAGTGTAAGTCAGGGAGCGCCTGATGAAGGCACTGGATGGGGAAATGTCTACAAATATAACCAGGTGTTGCACATGTCTAATTTTTCATCTTGTAGGTATTGTATACCATTCATACAGTATTGTATACCATTCATACAGTATTGTATACCATTCATACAGTATAGCATACCATTCATATAGTACTGTATACCATTCGTACAGTATTGTACACCATACATACAGTATTGTACACCATACATACAGTACTGTATACCATACATACAGCTACTAGAAGCATTACAATGATAGCCATGTGTCTTATATACATACTTGCTGTGTATACCCATGTACAGGTGCTCCTTGCTTTACCATGGTTCAACTTATGATACATCAACTTTACCATGGTTCAACTTATGATACATCAACTTTACCATGGTTCAACTTATGATACATCAACTTTACCATGGTTCAACTTATGATACATCAACTTTACCATGGTTCAACTTATGATACATCAACTTTACCATGGTTCAACTTATGATACATCAACTTTACCATGGTTCAACTTATGATACATCAACTTTACCATGGTTCAACTTATGATACATCAACTTTACCATGGTTCAACTTATGATACATCAACTTTACCATGGTTCAACTTACAATATTTCAACTTTACGATGGTTCAACTTACAATATTTCAACTTTACGATGGTTCAACTTAACTCGTAACCGGCCCAAATGTATATAAACGTTTTTTCAACATTTGAAAGTATGTAAAAAAAGTAGATCTTCTTTTTGTTTTTTTACATTTGAAAATGTGTAAAAAACTTTGATCTACTTTTTTTTTTTGTTATATTTGAAAATATGTAAAAAAACGTAGATCTACTTTTGTAGCACTACGCATGTGAACGTAGATCTGCTTGGACCGTTTATGGGTTAAATTTCCACTTTATGATGGTTCAACTTACAACATTTCCACTTTACAATGGTTCAACTTACAATATTTCAACTTCACAATGGTGCGGCTTATGACATTTTCAGCTTACAGTGGATTTGTCGGAACATAGCCCCATCATAAGTTGAGGACCACATGTACTCTACACACTATATTAGTACTCTACACACAGTTTACAGATATATTACAATATAGCCTCTCCTCACTTAGAGACGTACTCATTTACCGACAACTCGGACTTACAACCGGCTCTCTGACCAGTATGCATACCTAAATAATGTATATTAGAGCTGATTTCTTCTATTCTGTTTATTACAATATACAGTACACTACTGTATAAACATTTAAAAATACATGAGAAATGTTATAAATGGTGCAAAGGTGATACAGTCCCCATCCCTTTATCCGAAATTCTGAAATTCAAAAAGTTCCGAAAACCAAAGTTTTTCATGGAGTGTGGAGCGTTGGCATCTCTACATAACTCCAACACTGCCAGCTGTGTCATAACAACATAAGAAAGGAGGAACATTGCAGCAGGCCTGTTGGCCTATTCTAGGCAGGTCCTTCACAAATCTGACCCACAAACAGAATAAACTCTACCCAAGCAATAAGCTTTGACAGTTCTACTGCTTGGGTAGAGTTTATTCTGTTAGTGGGTTGGATTTGTGAAGGCCTGCCTAGTATGGGCCAACAGGCCTATTGCAGTGCTCCTCCTTTCTTATGTTGTTATGAGTGAGAGGGGTTGGATGTGAGTGGGGCTTGCTTATTGCTTGGGTAGCATTGAAAATTGAGTTGGGAAAATATTCTATTAGTGGGATGGATTGTGAAGGACCTGCCTAGTATGGGCCAACAGGCCTGCTGCATTGCCCCTCCTTTCTTATGTTCTTATAACCATACTAGGCAGACTGTTCCACTCATCAACATAACATAAGAAAGGAGGAACACTGCAGTAAGCTTGTTGGCCTATACTTGGCAGGTCCTTCACAAATCCAACCCACTAACAGAATAAATGTTACCCCAGCAATAAGCTTTGATAATTCTATTTACTCACGTTCAAGGCCACTCAAATCCAACCCCCTCTCACTCATGTATTTTCCAACCTAATATTTTTAATATTTCTCTTCAAACAGGTGTAGTGTCTGATATGTGGAAGATGGCTAATGTAATTCCTATTTTTAAAACAGGGGACAAGTCGTTACCGTCAAATTACCGCCCAATAAGCCTAACCTCAATTGTAGGCAAATTACTAGAGTCAATTATAGCTGATTTTATAAGAAGCCATCTGGATAAGCATAGCTTGATTAATGATACTCAGCATGGATTCACGAGGGGCCGTTCCAGCCTAACTAATTTATTAACCTTCTTCAGTAAAGCTTTTGAGGCCGTTGATCATGATGAAGAAGTTGATATTGTTTATTTAGATTTTAGTAAGGCTTTTGATAGAGTACCGCACCAGAGACTGTTAAAGAAAGTGGCAGCTCATGGCGTTGGGGGAAAAGTGCTGTCATGGATTGAGTCATGGCTCACTAATAGGAAGCAGAGAGTATGCTTAAATGGGGTTAAATCTGAGTGGGGATCTGTAACAAGTGCAATACCACAGGGATCAGTCTTAGGCCCGTTGTTGTTTATAATATATATCAGTGACCTTGATGAGGGTATTACTGGAGTTTACCTGGAGAGAGTTCCGGGGGTCAACGCCCCCGCGGCCCGGTCTGTGACCAGGCCTCCTGGTGGATCAGAGCCTGATCAACCAGGCTGTTACTGCTGGCTGCACGCAAACCAACGTACAAGCCACAGCCCGGCTGGTCAGGAACCGACTTTCGGTGCTTATCCAGTGCCAGCTTGAAGATTGCCAGGGGTCTGTTGGTAATCCCCCTTATGTATGCTGGGAGGCAGTTGAACAGTCTTGGGCCCCTGACACTTATTGTATGGTCTCTTAACCGATGACACAAAGATAGGTAGGATAATTGATTCAAATGTAGATGTCAGGGAACTTCAGGAGGATTTAGACAAACTCTATTCTTGGTCAGAAAAGTGGCAGATGCAGTTCAATGTAGATAAATGCAAGGTTCTGAAGCTCGGGAGTGTCTATAACCCTAGCACTTATAAGTTAAATAATGTTGAACTTAGCCATACAGATTGCGAAAAGAACTTAGGGATTATGATAAGCAGCAACCTTAAACCAAGACAGCAATGCCTAAGAGTACGTAATAAGGCAAATAGATTATTAGGATTTATATCAAGAAGTGTAAGCAACAGAAGTCCAGAGATTATACTGCAGCTTTATACATCATTAGTAAGGCCTCACCAAGATTACACAGCTCAATTCTGGTCTCCATATTACAGAATGGGTATAAATTCATTAGAAAACATTCAGCAAAGAATGACTAAATTAATACACAGCATTAGAAATCTTCCGTACGAAGAATGATTGAAGACTCTTAAACTATATTCACTTGTAAGACGAAGAATGAGGGGAGACATGATCGAAGTGTACAAGTAGAAGATGGGTATTAACAAAGGGGATATTAATAAGGTCTTGAGGATATCTCTCCAAGAGAGAACCTGCAATAATGGATTCAAGTTGGATAAGTTTAGATTTCGAAAGGATATAGGCAAGTATTGGTTTGGAAATAGGGTAGTTGATGAGTGGAACAGTCTTCCTAGTAGGATTATTGAAGCTAAAACGTTGGGTAGTTTCAAATTTAGGTTGGATAAATACATGAGTGAGAGGGGATGGATTTGAGTGGGACTTGCATAATGAGTAAATAGAATCATCAAAACTTATTTCTTGGGTAGCATTGCAAATTGGGTTGGGCAAATATTTTGTTAATGGGAAGGATTGTAAAGGACCTGCCTAGTATGGGTCAACAGGCCTCCTGCTGCAGTGTTCCTCCTTTATGTTCTTATGTTCCTAACTTTATTTTGAAACTACCCATGGTTTTAGCTCCGAAAAGAGACTGGACAAATATATGAGTGGGAGGAACTGGGTATGATTGGTGTTGTGGGTACATAATAACATAAGAAAGGAGGAACACTGCAGTAGACCTGTTGGCCCAGACCCCACCTTCATTCTGAAATTCGAAACACTGCTGGCCCCAAGGGATGGGGACTGTATTATAACAATATCAAAGATGGTTGGCACAAACCCACTACCATTATAGTATGCTCCTCACTTAGCGATAAATTCGTTTAACGACGTGGTCTTAGGAACTGAACTCCATCATTAAGTGAGGAGAGACTGTAAGTTAAAAGTACAATGTAGCATGTAGATTTTGTGAATTATATCAGAAATCTGATATATGAGAAGTCTGTTACATCAAAAGTCTGTTATAGGAGGGTCCCACTTATACAGTGGGTTAGGTTCTGGGCTACTGTAGGGACCCACTTATCCAGCAGATTAGGTTCCAGGCTACTGTATATCAGAAGTCTGTTATATTGGCAGTCCGTTATATCAAAAGTCCATTATATCGAGGGTTTAATTTATCTTACAGCCATATGAATATAGTTTTTATACAAATCTTTTAACAGAATTATTTTGACAGTGTAACATTTAATAGGATTTTAGAATTTAACAGAATTGTTTGACATAGAATTTAATAGAAATTGTTGACACCAAAATTTTAATAGAATTGTAGAATTTGATAGAATTGTTTGATTGTTGACGAATTTTCAGAGTTTAAATACGTGATTGTTATTGTATGATTATATGGAATTGTTTTGTGATTTATATAAAGACAGGGAGAGCGGTAAACCCGTATGGCCTCCCTAGAGGAGCGGTGGGCGATCTGGTTTGATCCAAGGAAGAAGAGCCCTTTGCTAGCCTCTCAATGAATACTATAATGTATAATAGATCGTTGTATTATTCATCCTTGTATTAATTCTGGCCAGTCAATGAATAATTATTCATTTTGGCTCTGTTATAACCATAAATACTTAAAAAAAAATTCCCGGAAATTAAAATTCTGAAAAATACTCAAAAAAATTAAAAAAAAAAAAAAATATGAAAATTCTTAAAAAAACTCAAAAAATGAAAATTCAAAAAACTAAAAAAAAAAAAAAAAAAAAAAAAAAAAATCTCAAAAAATACTCAAAAGAAGACACTAAAAAAAATGAAAATTCTTAACCCGTAAACGGTCCAAATGCATATATATGTTCTCTTGCATAGTGCCCCAGATTTTTTGAGAAAAAAAAATCATTTTTTTTAATAAAAAAAAAAAAGCATATGGTACTCGGGCATCCCCAGTTATTTTAATATGGCGCACAGTGAGTGCTTATTGTGGCAATGTTGAATGTATGACGAATAAAACTTATATACGTTTGGTGCACTACTGATAAAAAAAGGAAAATTCTCAAAAATACTCAAAAAAACAAAAAAAAAAAAATTCTTGAATACACACACACCTGAGAACCTCCCCACACACCTGACAACCACACACCTGACAACCACACACCTGACAACCACACACCTGACAACCACACACCTGACAACCACACACCTGACAACCTCCCCACACACCTGACAACCACACACCTGACAACCTCCCCACACCTGAGAACCTCCCCACACACCTGACAACCACACACCTGACAACCTCCCCATACACCTGACAACCACACACCTGACAACCACACACCTGACAACCACACACCTGAGAACCTCCCCACACACCTGACAACCACACACCTGAGAACCTCCCCACACACCTGACAACCACACACCTGACAACTCCCCACACACCTGACAACCACACACCTGACAACCTCCCCACACCTGAGAACCTCCCCACACACCTGACCACTCCACACACCTGAGAACCTCCCCACACACCTGACCACTCCACACACCTGAGAACCTCCCCACACACCTGACCACCACACACCTGACAACCTCCCCACACCTGACCACTCCACACACCTGAGAACCTCCCCACACACCTGACCACCACACACCTGACAACCTCCCCACACCTGACCACTCCACACACCTGAGAACCTAACCACACCTGACCACTCCACACACCTGAGAACCTCCCCACACACCTGACAACCCCACACACCTGAGAACCTCCCCACACCTGAGAACCTCCCCACACACCTGACAATCCTACACACCTGAGAACCTCCACACACACCTGACAATCTCCCCACACACCTGACACCCTCCCCACACCTGACAACACCACACACCTGACAACTACACACACACACACACCTGACAACCTCCCCACACACCTAACAACTTCCCCACACACCTGACCACCTCCCCACTCACCTGGCAACCTCCCCACACACCTGACCACTCCACACACCTGACAACCTCCCCACTCACCTGACAACTCCACACACCTCCCCACTCACCTGACAACTCCACACACCTGACCACTCCCCACACACCTGACAACATCCCCACTCACCTGACACCCTCTCCACTCACCTGACAACCTCCCCACACACCTGACAACCTCCCCACTCACCTGACAACCTCTCCACTCACCAGACAACCTCTCCACTCACCAGACAACTCCACACACCTGACAACCTGTTTAATGAAATTAATTGTTTGGTAGGCTGTAAGCGGGTGGTTAATGATATATGTCTTCAGAGGCTTCTTACTTTATTAAGTCGTGGTGGGTACACAGGCTTGTGTGTTTGAGCCCATGGCCCGGGCAGGGCCATCCCACGAGAGAGAGCTAGGAGTAGGCCTTGTGTCTTCCTGCTAGGCCACTGTGAGAGTGAGGCAAGGGCAGGCAGGCTGAAGTGGCAACGCCTATAGGTGGCAGCACCAGCATGGCGCGAAATGTGAACTAAGCTGGCAGACAGCATGGGCTGTCTGTGCAGACAGTACAGGCTGTCTACATACACTCGGCCACCTACCGCACGTCGTCCCGACGCGACAATACTGGTGGTAAAAACAAACTCGGCCTCTCTCTCGTAGGCACAGGGCACAGAACACAAAATAAAAACATATATATACATATGGACAGGAAAAAAAACTTCCAACAGTGAGGGAAGAAAAAAACATGTGGGGTGTGCTAAACATCGTGGTTAAAGGCAGTGAGTGTCGAAGTGCATCACTGCATGCCTTCCTGCGTCTGGACAGATACTGCAACACAGGAGACATTGCTGCGGCTGAGCTGTGACGTAACAGGGTACGGTCTCCTCTGGAACGGTAAAGCAGACATCTTAGGAGTCACTGCAGGTTTCACTCAACCTGGGGCACGACATGCTGGTGCCCTCGAGTGAGGCGTCGACAAAACTCGGCAACTAGGCAGGACTTCTGGCAAGCGACTCAGGAGGACACTTCTCGACTGGTACTGTCGCTGGGCTGTCACTGCCGGTGAGCGTGGAGCGAGTTGTGGCAGAGACGACTGGGCGAAACATCTGGGAGTTGTAACATCATACACCAGACTGCAGTGAGAGAGCTAGCAGTCAAAGTGACATCATCTTTGTGCAGGCTGCTCACTGAAGTTTGTGACACGAGGCTGACACAGCGCCTGCCGACAGTGGCTAACTGCGGCTTGACGAGTGTCATTCTCTCGACAGTTGGAGTTATAGCAGAGGTTAGTCTAAGCATCCCCAGACTTGTTTCTCTACATATAACTGCACTCTAATGGTCTGGAGGTGAAGTGAAACAAATCTCGATGGGAATCGTAGCAGGTACGATTCTGCAGAACATCACAAGCGACGAGCATAAAAGCTTTCTGTACAAGAGGGCTCAGTCACTCGGGGCTGAGTAATCAGCTGTCAAACACAATGGTCACACGGGTGACTTAGCACAGTGGTGCTACTCAAGTCTGGCTGAGACCTCACTGGACACACAGAAACTTTACACACCCGCGGTACATGTGGTACAACATGGCTTAAACTAGCAAATGATGCTTTTCTGTGCATAAAACTGACACTAAAACATATACTAAAATGTGAGAACACTGACTGAGAGGAATTAATTAACACACGACATATATCTTCTCTCAATCTTCTCGACAATACTGAAATAATTACTGAACATTTGATGGTGACATCATGTGATGTCAGGCGTGATGTCGCGAGGTGAAGTCAGCAGACATCTCGAGATGACATCAGCAGCACTGTGACATCAGCAGACATCTTGAGGTGATGTCAGGCAGACATCGTGACATCATGAAGTCGGGCAGCATCGTCGGTGACGTCAATGTGATGTGGGCAGCAGACCACAGCATGTGGCCTGGGACATCTGGTAACTCGCGTAGCTCGTAGGTCCACGTGACATCGCCCACACCCAACGTGGCATCGTGATCCATGTGGTGTCGTGATCTATGTGGCATGCTGGTCCACGTAGCTTCGAGTGGCCTCGGGCACTCGGATACACAGCTCTGGCAATGAATCACACGAAAAGCAGCAGAAAACACAGTAGAGGGAGTGGGCAGTGGTGAGTGTATGGTAGATGGGTGAGCGTGAGTAGGGCGAGCATGGGCAAGGTGAGGAACGGCCACTTCCTCCTCCTCCTCCTCCCCCACCCACAAACACGTGGAGAAGCTCACACCGGACGTAGAAATCACCACAAAGCTCACCTCTGGCTTGCTGAAACAGCTGTGCTGAGCTGAACAACAGCAGAACATACAAGTGACGCTGAACACGTGACTTGAGAAACAGCGTGGGACGCTGTAGCGTGGGGTCACTGGGACGCCACTTACAATTCTCAGAGAAATTCGGCAAATTTCGGCTGGATCCTGCTTGTACCTGTGTCTGGATGCTCAAATGTCCAGACACATCAGGATAACTCGTTGAGAGACGGATGCTTCTTGTATAGGGTGATGAAGTGAAGATGACTTCATACCTCTTCCTTCCTCTCTCTGGGCAAACACAACTGCTGCAACCACCGCTGCTACCAATGTTTAATGAAATTAATTGTTTGGTAGGCTGTAAGCGGGTGGTTAATGATATATGTCTTCGGAGGCTTCTTACTTTATTGTTAAGTCGTGGTGGGTACACAGGCTTGTGTGTTTGAGCCCATGGCCCGAGCAGGGCCATCCCACGAGAGAGAGCTAGGAGTAGGCCTTGTGTCTTCCTGCTAGGCCGCTGTGAGAGTGAGGCAAGGGCAGGCAGGCTGAAGTGGCAACGCCTATAGGTGGCAGCATCAGCATGGCGCGAAATATGAACTAAGAACATAAGAATAAGAATGTAGGGACACTGCAGAAGGCCTACTGGCCCATACGAGGCAGGTCCTTATCAAAACGACATCTACCTAAAGCTGGCAGACAGCATGGGCTGTCTGTGCAGACAGTACAGGCTGTCTACAAACCTCCCCACTCACCTGACAACCTCCCGACTCACCTGACACACACCTGACAACTTCCCCACTCACCTAACAACACACACCTGACACCCTCCCCACAAACCTGACAACCTAATCACACACCTGACAACCTCCCACAAACCTAACAACCTAACCACACACCTGACAACCTCCCCACAAACCTAACAACCTAACCACACACCTGACAACCTCCCTACTCACCTGACAACCTCCCAACACACCTGACAACTCCCCACAAACCTAACAACCTAACCACACACCTGACAACCTCCCAACACACCTGACAACCCCCCACTCACTGACATCCTCACACACCTGACAACCTCCCACACACCTGACACCCTCCCACTCACCTGACAACCTTCCTATACATCTGACCTCCCCACACCTGATAACCTCCCCACACCTGATAACCTCCCCACAAACCTGACAACCTAAGCACACATCTGACCTCCCCTCTCACCTGGCAACCTCCCCACAAACCTGACAACTTCCCCCTCTCACCTGACACCCTCCCCTCTCACCTGACAACCTTCCTACACATCTGACAACCTCCCTATACATTTGACCTCCACAAACCTGATAACCTAACCACACACCTGACAACCTTCCCACAAACCTGACAACCTCCCCACACACCTGACACCCTCCCCACTCACCTGACAACCTCCATATACATCTGACCTCCCCACACCTGACAACCTCCCCACAAACCTGACAACCTAAGCACACATCTGACCTCCCTCTCACCTGGCAACCTCCCCACAAACCTGACAACTTCCCCCTCTCACCTGACACCCTCCCCTCTCACCTGACAACCTTCCTACACATCTGACAACCTCCCTATACATTTGACCTCCACAAACCTGATAACCTAACCACACACCTGACAACCTTCCCACAAACCTGACAACCTCCCCACAAACCTGACAACTTCCCCTCTCACATGACAACCTCCCCACAAACCTGACAACCTTCCCACACATCTAACAACCTCCCTATACACCTGACCTCCCACAAACCTGACAACCTAAGCACACACCTGACAACTTCCCACAAACCTGACAACAACCCCACAAACCTGACAACCTTCCCACACATCTGACAACCTCCCAACACACTTGACAACCTTCCCACACACCTGCCAACCTCCCAACACACCTGATAACCTCCCACGCACCTGACAATTCCACACACCTAAACCTCCCTACACACCTGACAACCTCCCTATACATCTGACCTCCCCACACCTGACAACCTCCCCACAAACCTGACAACCTAAGCACACACCTGACCTCCCCTCTCACCTGGCAACCTTCCCACAAACCTGACAACTTCCCCTCTCACCTGACAACCTCCCAACAAACCTGACAACTTCCCTTCTCACCTGACAACCTCCCCACAAACCTGACAACTTCCCCTCTCACCTGACAACCTCCCCACAAACCTGACAACCTTCCCACACATCTGACAACCTTTTCACATACCTGACAACCTTCCCACACACCTGACAACCTACCCACACACCTGACAACCTCCCCTCTCACCTGACAACTCCACACACACCTGACAACCTCCCCACTCACCTGACAACTCCACACACCTAACAACATCCCCACACACCTGACAACTCCACACACACCTGACAACCTCCCCACACACCTGACAACCTCCCCACTCACCTGACAACTCCACACACCTGACAACTTCCCCACACACCTGACAACCTCCCCACTCATCTGACACCCTCCCCACTCACCCGACAACTCCACACACCTGAAAACCTCCCTATACACCTGACCCCACAAACCTGACAACCTCCCCACAAACCTAACAACCTAACCACACACCTGACAAACCTCCCTACTCACCTGACAACTCCACACACCTGACAACCTCCCCACTCACTGACATCCCCACACACCTGACAACCTCCCCACTCACCTGACAACTCCACACACCTGACACCCTCCCCACTCACCTGACAACCTCCCTATACACCTGACTTCACCACACCTGACAACCTCCCCACAAACCTGACAACCTAAGCACACACCTGACCTCCCCTCTCACCTGGCAACCTCCCCACAAACCTGACAACCTTCCCACACATCTGACAACCTCCTCACAAACCTGACAACCTCCCTATACACCTGGCCTCCCCACACCTGACAACCTCCCCACAAACCTGACAACCTAAGCAAACACCTGACCTCCCCACAAACCTGACAACCTCCCCACAAACCTGACAACTTCCCCTCTCACCTGACAACCTCCCCACAAACCTGACAACTTCCCCTCTCACCTGACAACCTCCCCACAAACCTGACAACCTCCCCACAAACCTGACAACTTCCCCTCTCACCTGACAACCTCCCCACACACCTGACACCCTTCCCACACATGGGGATCCCGAGTCATGGAGAGCCAAGATGATGGATGTGGCGCTGGCAAACCTCATGCACCAACATGTTAGGGACACTACGAGAGAGAGAGAGAGAGAGAGGAGGATGAACCAGCAAGACTGGACCTTGTGCTCACCTTGAGTAGCTCAGACATTGAGCACATCACACATGAAAGGCCCCTTGGAGCTAGTAACCACGTAGTTCTGTGCTTTGAATACATGGTGGAGCTAAAAGTGGAGAGGGTAACGGGAGTAGAAAGGGAAAAGCCAAACTATAAAAGGGGAATCTACCCAGGTATGAGGACCTTCCTGCAGGAGGTTCAGTGGGAACAGGAGTTGGTAGGAAAATCAGTAAACGAAATGATGGACTTCGTAACAACAAAATGCAAGGAGGCAGAGGAAAGGTTTGTTAACAAGGACAACAGAAATAATGGGAAGACAAGAACGAGACCTTGGTTTACACGAAGGTGTAGGGAGGCAAAAACTAAGTGCACTAGAGAATGGAAAAATTACAGAAGGCAAAGGGTTCGGGAAAATAGAGAGATTAGTCGAAGAGCCAGAAACGAGTATGCACAGATAAGGAGGGAGCCCAGCAGCAGTATGAAAACGACATGGAATAGAAAGTCAAGTCTGACCCGAAACTGCTTTACAGCCACATCAGGAGGAAGACAACAGTCAAGGACCAGGTAATCAGGCTGAGGAAAGAAGGTGGGGGAGCTCACAAGAAATGACCAAGAAGTATGTGAGGAGCTCAACATGAGATTTCAGGAAGTATTTACAGTGGAGGCTCAAGGGACACTGGGAAGACAAAACAGTGGGGTACACTACCGAGGGATACACCAACAAGTGTTGGATGAATTACAACTGAGGAGGAGGTGGAGAAGCTCCTAAGAGACCTTGATACCTCAAAGGCAGTGGGACTGGACAATTCTCCATGGGTCCTTAGAGAGGGAGCAGAGACACTGTGTGTGCCACTAACCAAAATCTTCAACACTTCCCTTGAAACTGTGCAACTACCTGAAGTATGGAAGAAGGCAAATGTAGTTCCCATCTTTAAGAAAGGAGACAGAAATGAAGCACTAAACTATAGACCTGTGTCACTGACGTGTATAGTATGCAAAGTCATGGAGAAGATTATCAAGAGGAGAGTGGAGCACCTGGAGCGGAACAACATAATAAACGACAACCAGCACGGACTCATGGAAGGCAAATCCTGTCATAAACCTACTAGAGTTTTATGACAAGGTAACTGAAGTAAGAAATGAGAGGGACTGGTGGGTTGATTGCATTTTCTTGAACTGTAAGAAGGCCTTCGACACAGTTCCTCACAAGAGATTAGTACATAAGCTAGAGGATCAGGCATATATAACAGGAAGAGCACTGCAATGGATCGGAAAATACCTGACAGGGAGGCAACAGCGAGTCATAGTCTGTGATGAGGTATCTCAGTGGGTGCCTGTGATGAGCGGGGTCCCACAGGGGTCAGTCCTGCGACCAGTGCTATTCTTGGTATATGTGAATGACATGACAGAAGGGATAGATTCAGAAGTGTCCCTGTTTGCAGGTGATGTGAAGTTAATGAGGAGAATTAAATCAGATGCGGACCAGACAGATCTACAAAGAGACCTGGACAGGCTGGATGCGTGGTCCAGCAACTGGCTCCTAGAATTTAACCCCGCCAAATGCAAAATCATGAAGATCGGAGAAGGGCAAAGAAGACCGCAGACAGAGTACAGGCAAGGAGGCCAAAGACTTCAAACCTCACTCAAGGAGAAATATCTAGGAGCGAGTATAATACCGAGTACATCGCCAGAAGCACACATTAACCAGATAACTGCTGCGGCATATGGGCGCCTGGCAAACCTGAGAATAGCGTTCCGGTAACTCAGTAAGGAATCGTTCAAGACTTTATACACTGTGTACGTCAGGCCCATACTGGAGTACGCAGCACCAGTATGGAACCCACACCTGGTCAAACAAATCAAGAAATCGGATAAAGTGCAAACGTTTGCAACAAGGCTGGTTCCAGAGCTAAGGGAAATGTCCTATGAAGAAAGGTTAAGGAAAATCGAACTGACGACACAGGAGGACAGGAGGGTCAGGGGAGACGTGATAACGACATACAAAATACTGTGTGGAATAGACAAGGTGGACAGAGACAGGATGTTCCAGAGATGGGACACAGAAACATGGGGTCACAATTGGAAGCTGAAGACTCAGATGAGTCAAAGGGATGTTAGGAAATATTTCTTCAGTTACAGAGTTGTTAGGAAGTGGAATAGTCTGGCAAGCGATGTAGTGGAGGCAGGAACTATACATAGTTTTAAGACGAGGTATGATAAAGCTCATGGAGCACGGAGAGGGAGGACCCAGTAGCGGTCAGTGAAAAGGCGGGGCCAGGAGCTGAGTCTCGACCCCAGCAACCACAATTACGTGAATTAGGTGAGTATACACCTTACAATCTTCCCACACACCGGACAACCTTCCCACACACCTGACAACCTTCCCACACACCTGACAACCTTCCCACACACCTGACAACCGTCCCACAAACCGGACAACCTCCCCACACGCCTGACACCCTCCCCCACACCATATCTCACACGCCTGACCTCTCACACACCTGACAACCATCCCACACATCTGACAACCTTCCTACACACCTGACAACCATCTCACACACCTGACAACCTTCCCTCACACCTGACAACCTTCCTACACACCTGACAACCTTCCCACACACCTGACAACCTTCCCACACACATCACAACCTTCCTGCACACATGACAACCTTCATACACACCTGACAACCTTCCCACACACCTGACAACCTTCCCACACAACTGACAACCTTCCCACACACCTGACAACCTTCCCACACACCTGACAACCTCCCCACACACCTGGCAACCTCCCCACACACCTGACAACCTTCTCACACACCTTACAACCTCCCCACACACCTGACAACCTCCCAATACACCTGAAAACCTCCCCACACACCTGACAACCTCCCCACACACCTGACAACCTCCCCACACACCTGACAACCTCCCCACACACCTGACAACCTCCCCACACACCTGACAACCTTCACACACCCCTGACAACCTCCCCACACACCTTATCTCGCACGCCTGACCTCCCACACACCTTAACCATCCTACACACCTGACAACCTTCCCACATACTTGACAACCTCCCCACACACATCATAACCTACCCAAACACCTGACAACCTTCCTTCACACCTGACAACCTTCTCACACACCTGACAACCTTCCCACACGCCTGACAACCTTCCCTCACGCCTGACAACCTTCCCACACACCTGACAACCTTCCCACACACCTGCCAACCTTCCCAACAA
>NC_069404.1:6027485-6049663 GCF_026875155.1 Cherax quadricarinatus | reverse complement strand
AAAAGAAAAATTTGAGGATGGCGAAGATGGAGATTCGGCGACTGACCGAGGAAAACAAGAAGATTCGTAGTAGTCCTCCTGTTTCGAGTCCTCAGGTCAAGAAAGGAAACTGGTCAGGGGCTGGGCAGCAGGGAACGAAGTTGATGATAAAGAAGACTAATGGAAAGGTAGAAAACGATGAAGAGAAAGAGACTGCCGTGGAAATGTTGTGGAAACATCTAATACATTCTCAGTGCTACCGACGAATGGGGATTTGACTACTGGGAACGTCACGACGAACGACACCAAGGAAGGTAAGAATATTGTTGTTTTTGGGGGATAGCCAAGTTAGGTTTTATGGATGGGGCGTTCTGCTTGAAGGACAGGAGTGGGAAACAGAGAGTGTGTTTTCCTGGGGCTGGGATGAAGGATATTGCTAGCCGTCTGGATGACATCATGAGAGGTAATGGGAGCAATCTATTATCTGTCTCAGTGCTGGGGGGCAACGATGTTGGCAGACGTGGGGAGTGAGGACCTGATTAGCAGGTATAGGTCAGCTATAGAGATAATTAGGAGGAAGGGTGGGAAAACCTGTCATATGTGGCATTTTCCCAAGGAGAGGAGTTGGAAATAAATGGTTGTCCAGGGGCAATTGGTGTCAATTGCTGGCGGGACAAATACTGTGAGGAAAATGCGGTAACATTCATGACAACTGGGACCTCTTCTATGGCAGAAATGACATGTTATGCCAGGGATGGGGTTCACTTATCTAGGTGTGGGGGTGGGAGCACTGGCCAACGCAGTGGAGGGAGCTTTTTAGGTCTTTAAACTAGGAATAGTTAGTGGTAATGGGTTTTGCAGGAAAACAGTCAAGTCGCAGTGTAGTAATATGAGTATTAGGAAAACTAGTAATAGGAAAAAATGAGGTGGATATTGAAAGCCAGTGGCACTAATTGACAAGGACAGTAATAGGTTTATTTGGAATAACAGAAAGGAGCAGGAAGGGTAAAGAGACAGGAGGGTCTTTAAATATATATTACACAAATAGTCGCAGTGCTAGGAATAAGATGGACGAGTTGAGACTAGCTGCTAGTGCAGGTAACATTGATGTATTTGCCATAACTGAGACGTGGTTTAATTCAAAAAGTCAGGACATGCCTGCGGAATGTCACATTCAGGGTTTTAAATTGTTCCAAGTAGATAGAAGTGTGGGGAAGGGGGGGGGGTGGCATGTATGTCCGAGATCGCTTGAACTGTTGCATAAAAAATGGGTATTAAGTCTGAAGAAAACACATACAGAGTCTGTTTGGATGGGAATTTTCAGAGGGGCATGAAAAATTAATTTTAGGTGTGATATCCCGTCCCCCAAACTTAGATAGAGCCCAGGGAGACTACTATGGGAGGAAATTGTTAGGCCTCGAGGCACGATAATGTAGAAATTTAGGAGACTTTAACTTTAGTCATATTGATTGGAATTTCTTGACTGGGAATTTAGAATCATACGACTTCTTAGAAGTAGTTCAGGATTGTTTTTGAAGCAGTTTGTGACAGAACCTACAAGGGGTAATAACCTGCTTGATTAGTTCTGGAAAAACAATGAATCCCTTTTTAAATTTAATTTAGAAGTTTCAGAGGAACTGGGTGTTTAGCGACCACAAATCAATTACATTTAGCTTTGAATGGAATTATGATAGTAGGGATAACTCAGTAACAGTCCCAGATTTTCGCTTAGCAGATTACATGGGCTTAGAGAACACTTTCATCTGTTACTGGGGTAATGAAGAGAGTATCAATATGACAGTTTTCTGAACACTATACATGCTGTAAAAGAACGTTTACCCCATATAAAGAAATTAGATCAATAGAAATGACCCAAAATGGATGAATAATAGGCTCAAATATCTACTAGGGCATAAGAAAGGAATTATAGGCTATCAAAAGAGGTGAGGGTCATCTTTTTGAATCAGTATATTGACATTAAGAGGGACATTAAAAAGGGATAAGAAAAGCTAAAAGGGACTATGAAATTAAAGTTGCTAGGGATTCTAAAACTAACCCAAAAGTTTTTTCCAGGTCTATAGAACAAAAGTTAGAGATAAGATAGGTCCCTTAAAAATAACTATGGGCATCTTACTGACAAAGAGAAGAAATGTGCTCGATTTTAAATAATTATTTTCTCTCGGTTTTTGCACAGGAAGACACTAACAATATTCCAGTAATAAATTTTTATAGTGGACTAGAAGATAAATTATGCAACATCACAGTCACTAGTGAAATGGTTGTGAAGCAGATAGACCGACTGAAGCAAAATAAGTCGCCAGGTCTGATGGGGTTTTTTCAAGGGTTCTTAAGGAATGCAAAATGGAACTCTGTAAAACCATTAACTAATATTTTTAATTTATCTCTTCAAACAGGTGTAGTGTCTGAATATGTGGAAGATGGCTAATGTAATTCCTATTTTAAAACAGGGGACAAGTCGTTACCGTTCAAATTACCGCCCAATAAGCCTGACCTCATTGTAGGCAAATTACTAGAGTAAATTTATATGCTCAGATTATAAGAAGCCATCTCAATAAGCATAGCTTGATTAATGATACTCAACAGGGATTCACAAGAGGCCGGTCTTGTCTAACTAATTTATTAACTTTCTTCAGTAAAGCTTTTGAGGCTGTTGACCACGATAAAGAATTTTGATATTATTTACTTAGATTTTAGTAAGGCTTTTGATAGATTTTCGCACCAAAGATGTTAAAGAAAGCGGCAGCTCATGGCATTGGGGGAAAAGTGCTCTCGTGGTTCAAGTCATGGCTCACAGACAGGAAGCAGAGAGTGCCCCATAAATGGGGTTTAAATCCGAGTGGGGATCTGTAACAAGTGGCGTTCCACAGGGATCAGTCTTAGGCCCGTTGTTGTTTATAATATTATCAATGACCTTGATGGGGGAATTACTAGTGAAAAGAGCAAATTCCCCGATGACACAAAGATAGGTAGGATAATTGATTCAAACGTAGAGTTAGGGAACTTCAGGTGGATTTAAACAAACTATATTCTTGGTCAGAAAAGTGGCAGATGCAGTTCAATGTAGATAAATGCAAGGTTCTGAAGCTCGGTAGTGCCCAAAACCCCTAGCACTTATAAGTTAAATGTTTTTGAACTTAGCCATACAAAATTGCGAAAAGGACTTGGGGGTTATGGTGAGCAGAAACCTTAAAACCAAGACAGCAATGCCTAAGCGTACTTTAATAAGGCAAATAGATTACTGGGATTTATATCAAGAAGTGTAAGCAACAGAATCCAGAGGTCATACTGCAGCTTTTATACATCATTAGTAAGGCCTCACCTAGATTATGCAGCTCAATTTCTGGTCTCCATATTACAGAATGGACTAAATTCGTTAGAAAACATTCAGGTAGGATGACTAAATTTAAATACATAGCATTAGAAATTTTCCTTATGAAAAAAGATTGAAGACTTTAAATTACATTCACTTGTTAGACGAAGAATGAGGGGAGACCTGATCGAGGTGTATAAGTGGAAGATGGGTATTAATAAAGGGGATATTAATAAGGTCTTGAGGATATCTCTCCAAGAGAGAACCCGCAGTAATGGATTTAAATTAGATAAGTTTAGATTTAGAAAGGACATAGGAAAGTATTGGTTTGGAAATAGGGTAGTTGATGAGTGGAACAGTCTACCTAGTTGGGTGATTGAAGCTAGGACTTTGGGTAGTTTCAAATTTAGGTTGGATAATTACATGAGTGGGAGGGGTTGGATTTAAATGGGACTTGCACATCAGAGCTTATTTCTTGGGGAGTATAGAAAGTTGGGTTGGGCAAATGTTTTGTTAGTGGGATGAATTGTAAAGGACCTGCCTAGTATGGGCCAACAGGCCTGCTGCAGTGTTCCTCCTTTCTTATGTTCTTATGTCTTTTGCTTTCATAGAGAGTGATTTTCATGTGCAGATTTGGGACTAGTTCCTCTTAGATTTTCCAAGTGTATATTGTTATGTATCTTTCTCACCTCCATTCCAGGGAGTACAAATCAAGAGACTTCAACCATTCTCAGTAATTTAGGTGCTATATTGTACTTATATGGGCTGTGAAAGTTTCCTGTATATTTTCCAGGTCTGCAATTTCACTTGCCTTTTCAAGGGGCCATTAGTGTACAGTAATATTCCAGCCTAGAGAGATTAGATTTTGCCACCGAAGTGGCTAGTTTATTGTGCACCCCATATCCATCCTGTGGACGGTAGCGCGAGAGCATATGGATTCACAAAAGGCCTAGGAACTAGGCCCCAAAGGGTTAACAGGAATACATATGGATTTATATCTACATATCTATAGTTCACTTATCTGTTACAAGTAAATTTAGGAAATTTGCTTAGTATATCTGGTATCTTATTTTCATTAATAAGATATCTTGACATGTCTCATAAGTTATTATACTATCTCTGTATTCTTCAATAAGTGGGCAATTAAGCACATAGTGTTCAAGACAGTGACCATATGCCTGATCACATAATTTACATTAGTTTGACATCATCGTGTGTCTCCCAAACTGCCAGAAGTACTTGTAACCAAGCCTAAGCCTGGCCACTACAACATCAGTCAGTCTGTTTCACATTGCAAGTTGCTCCATAAACATACTTATCTACGTTCATGTTTTCAAAATGATTATAGATCTACTCAGGCTTTAACTGCATTCCTATAACAATCATTTTCATTATTACTTCTCCCCTAATATTATTCCAAATGCTAGACACAGTTATACCAAAGTTATATTCTACATTCTCCTTCTGGGTACTCTTCTTGGCTAACATATCAAACTTTATCATGAAGGGTAATCCAATGTGTGATGGGATCCATAGAAATTGTACATTAATTCCTTTGTCCCTAATTTTGAGTATCTATACCTGGCTTCTCCAGTGAGCATGTTGTTGGAGTCATTATATGAGTCAAGAGCCTTCAATGATGACATAGAATCAGTAATGTGATAGAGTAAAGCTCAGTGTCATAGGTTAGCTTTAGCGCCATTAGGATTGCAAACAATTCAGTTTGCAGTGTAGACACCCAGTTGTTAATTCTTATGCCTAACTCAACAAATTTATTATCGTTCTTAACTAGGGAGGTGGCAACAAGAGCAGATGCAGCCCTGCCAGAAGACTCCTGTTTAGATCCATCAGTGTATATAACTTGTGATAACTTATTACTACCAGCTAGGTGAGAAATTTCTTCTTGAGCAGTTGCTCTAACAAGAGATTTAACCCTTTGACTGTTTTCGACGTATAAATACGTCTTACGAGCCAATGTTTCTGACGTATATATACTCAATAATTCTAGCGGCTTCAAATCAAGTAGGAGAAAGCTGGTAGGCCCACATGTGAGAGAATGGGTCTGTGTGGTCAGTGTGCACCACATAAAAAAAATCCTGCAGCACACATTGCGTAATGAGAAAAAAAAAACTCTGATCGTTTTTTTGGAATAAAACGCCGACTTTGAGGTGTATTTTCGTATAGTATTTATCGTTGTATTCGCGTTTTCATGGTCTTAGGTGATAAAATGGAAAACATATTACAGAAATAGAGATGATTTTCATTACTTTGACGATGAAAACGACCTTGAGACTGAGCTCAAAGTAGCGGAAATGTTCGATTTTTACCAATGTTCAGGAGTAAATAAATCACACCACACTTCCAATACACGTCAACTGGGGAGTCTAATATTCTTTCACTAGTGCACTGATATTATTTATACCATTTTTACAATAATGCAGTAGTCTGGCATAACAGTAAATTTGTATTTTTTTGTATGAATAAAAAATCAAATA
Organism: Cherax quadricarinatus; assembly: GCF_026875155.1. NCBI lineage: Eukaryota > Metazoa > Arthropoda > Malacostraca > Decapoda > Parastacidae > Cherax > Cherax quadricarinatus. The sequence continues at coordinate 6,043,858 of NC_069404.1, read as the reverse complement.
GAAAGCAATAATAATATAAGAGGGGCCTAGAGATGTGACTAATGAACAGAGCATATGTTATTTTAGTGCCACGAATGTCTACCTTGTTTATTCTGGACCTATTTTGAAATTGGCATCTTTTTTTTTTGCGTGAAATTGGCCAAATTGCCAATTTCTGACCACCATATTGGGTACTCCAAATTAGTAAATGGGAGGTTTCTTGTACTCAGCTGATAGATAAAATGGAGTTCTAAAGAAATAGCTATGAGTTTGGTCAAATGGAATAATGGAATTGGCTGAAAATTGGGCTCAAAGTCGGCGAAATTCGCCGATACGCATATGTCGCCGAGACCGCTAACTTCGCGGGAGCATAATTCCACGAGTTTTCAACCAAATTTCGAACTTTTGGTGTCATTACCATCGGGAAAAGATTCTCTATCATTTCATAAGAAAAAATAATTTTTTTTTTTTTCAAAAATTGAGCGACATAGAATGACAGTTTCAGAGAGGGGCCTGAAACAGTCAAAGGGTTAAGGAAGGGATTACTAGCAATGAGCTTCTTGGGAGGGACTTGCAGGTATGTGATATTAAATGAACATATCTTCCACGGAGGGGTGAAATGCTCTTGTTGCCTACAGTGATACAGTTCATGCAGGTTATAAAACTTGATGTAATTGCACGTTTTCACAATCCATTTAGATCTGTGTGTATTTACCTTAGACATTTGGGTGTTCATTGTGACAGTGTCTGGTACGTTTCTAAAATTTAATACTGATACAGTGTTAATCTCAATAATCCTATCACTGGTACTAGAAATCCCAAGCTCCTTCTCATTTTAAGAACTTTTGTAGATCGGGGACAGCATGAATAATCTGAGAGCTTCATTTTGCATTAACCAAAGGGTGGGAAAAAAAACTTTCTCTAGCCAAATTCAAACATGGGGAGCGCAAATAAATTAAGGCCCTAACATAGGCTATGTAATTTCTTTACAATTCTAAATTGCACCATAGTTGGGGTTGTGCCAGCAACCCTTTGAGGCATTTAGCCTAGCTTTTCATTTCTTGTTTTTTGTGGTATAGTGGATTTGTTTAAAAGGGGAATTACACCAAAATATCTGTAAAATTTTAAGTAGCTAATGATTTCACCCTGCAAATGTGTGTGGGGGGGTGGTTTGCTTTTTAATATTTTTGTTTTGGGAAGTATTATGAGGCCTAGTCGATTACAAATTGCTTGAACTTCATTAAGAATGGATCACTTCTTTGCCCTGTTGTATGGATATGATTCATCAGCATAGCTTATTGCTATATGTTTAGGTGAGGCAGGTAGGATTTAGGGAGCATTAATCAGAATATTAAAAGCAGGGACTAAGAAAATCCTCCCTGGGGTTTTTGTACCTAAAGACATTTCTTTAGAATCCTTCTAAAACCCTTGGTAAAGGACAGAGGTTTCTCTTTTTGACAGGTATCCTTTTTCCCAGAGAGTAAGCTACCACCAATATTCTTTTGGGGCTATTTTTAAATTGGGAAAACCCAGTTCTGTTCGCAATATAAAAATTGCAGTTTTTTTAAGACCCAAGGAAATTTGGTTTTAAAATTTGTAGAGGTGTGTGCAGTGAAAAGAAAAAATTTAAAAGTTCTGCCACTTTTAACCTTTCAGAACCCATAGAGGTGGGGGGAAATTTGGGTGTTGTTTCTGAAAGTACAGTCTGTTAAGTATCATTCTTTCAAAAAGTTTTACAAAGAAAAAACTAGTTAAGGAGATGGGCCCTAAATGTTTTTCGGGCTTTTGGGGGCTTAGGGGGGGGCCCACAATGAGATTTTTGGGCCCAGGAAGTAGGAAGAACCCCCTCAATGTAACTAAAGATTATACAGTCCCAAACCCAAAGGGTTATCAGGCAGTCCCTTAGATTTTGGGAAATATCATGGGTTTAAATACCATCCTCTCCAGGAGGTTGATCGACCTTTAGTTAATTTAAATTATCTAATTTTCCTTTATTGGTAAAAAAGGCAACACTTCATCAATTTTTGGTCATAAAATTAATCATTTTCAACTTTTCTTCAGATGAGAGGGAAAGGGTTTTTTCATCCCCTGGATTTTTTGGACCAGTCATTTATGGGGGGTCATTTGCTTTTTCAAGAGGAAAAGGGATGAGAAACCCATTCCCGTTTTTTTCCTGGTTTTTTTAAATTTATACCTTTCCAAGCCAAATTTAAAACCCTTTTTGACTTCGAAAAACCCCCAATCCTGAGGTTTTTCCCTTGGTTCGCAAAAAAAAAAAAAAAAAAAAAAATTTCTTATAAAAGATAGAGAATCTTTTCCCGATTGAAATGACCCCAAAAAAAACGAAATTTGAGGGAAAAAATTGAGGGAATTTATGTTTCTCGCAAATTTAGCGTCGGCGTTTTTTTAAAATTTTGGGCCCGATTTCGCCCACTTTGACCCTTTTTTCGGCAAATTTCCCTTTTGTTCCCGTGCCCAAACTCATGCTATTTTTTTTAGAACTTCTTTTTTCTATCGATTGGTCCCAAGAAAACCCCATTTACTGATTTCAACTCCCTAATAAATGTGGTCAGAAATTTGCAAATTTGGCCAATTTCACAAAAAAACAAAAAAATATGACAATTTCAAAAAAAAGGGTCCAGTTTAAAAACAATGCAAAACCTTTCCCGGGCCCTCTAAAAAAAACCCATTTTTCTTTGCTCATCAGTCATGTCTCCGGGCCCCCCTTTTGATTTTTACTTTTGCTTTTATTTTGAATTTTTTTTTTAAAACCAAAAATATTAGACTTACTATTATGCAGACTACTCCCAATGCTGTAATAACTGTAAAAAATAAAAAAAAACCCCATTCATGACTGCATATTAGAATGGTATTTGGGACATTTATTGGAAAAGGGCCCCTTCTTTTGTTTATTTTGAACTTTGGGCAAAAATCAAAACATTTTCCCCCTTTTTTGAGCCCCCATTTTTTGGGGGTTCTTTTTAAAAGTAAAATCAACCCAAAAACACCACTATTTCTGAAAATATTTTTTCCATTCTATCAACATGAGCCCCAAAGGGAAAACGAGAATAAAACCATTTTTTTATTTTCCCAAAAATTAAAACCACAAAGTGGGCCCATTTTAATTAAAAAAAAACGGTCGGAGTTTTTTTTTTTCTTTTATCCCAATGGTGCCCCCCAGGATTTTTTTTTAAAAGGGTGCCCCACTGCCCACACGGGCCCCTTTCCCTCTCACATGGGGGCCCCTCCCAGCTTTCTCCTGCTTGTTTTGAAGCCGCTAGAATTTAGAGTAGTATATATACGTAAAACCGGCACCTCGAAAACCGTAAAATTTTCCGGCCGCGACAGTAAAAGGGGTTTTTTTAAAGGGGTGGCCCCTTTAACCAAAACAAACTGTTCCCATTCCGTTGCCTAAGTTCTTGCTTTCTATTCCTTGCATTTGTTTTTTGCAGTTTGGGGAAAAGTTTTGAGCAGGTCGGGGGTTTTTCAACTTCAGGGTTTTATGTTTTTCCCCAATCCCCCCTACCCTGCATGTTTTTAATTTTTTAGTTCTGGTTTCTTTATATTTAATTTACTTTGGGTTTTTTTTTTTTTTTTTTTATAGTGGAGGGTCTTTTTTTTCCCTATTCCTGCCCACTTGATTTGTAAAAACCACTCTCAATAGTGGTAATTAAATCTTTAATTAAATTTTTTGGTGCCAATGGGTCGAAAATTTTTAAACCATTGATCCAAGGGGGTTTAAAATAAATTTTGTGGGGGGGTTGTTCTGGTTAGAATAAGTTTCCCCTTTTTTGTATTTGGGTCCTTGTTTTGCTGGAGATGTGACCCAAGATTGACAGTTTTTTTTAGCCCTTTGGGAAGTGATCAGATAAAAGATCATCAACTATACAGAGTCATGCATCGTTTTATGATGTATTAAACCCCAAGACACAAGATCTAGTATCCCACCATATATGTGGGAGGCTAGTAGGGGCCCCCAATTCGAACATTATCATGCTCATTTAGCAATTTCACTGTTTTTTCCCATTGGTGTTTGTCATAGACCCACCAATATTCTTATGTCGGGGCAAAAAAAATCTCCAAGAATGATGGTGGGTTTCCCACTTTTATGCGATTGGTAAAGATCGGGTTTCGAAGCTGGTTCGCTGGGGCATAGAGTTTTAAAAATTTTTATAAAAAAATTTCACCTGCATATACAGTGGCCCCCCGGCCATAACGATCACCTCCCAATGTTACCAATTATGTAAGTTATTATGTAAGTGCATTTTTTGTTTATTTTTTGGGGGTCTGAAAGGGGTTTTAATTTAATTTCAATATTCCTTAGGGGGAAAAAATTCGGTCAGTACTGGCACCTAAAACTTTATTTTCTGGAATAAAAAAAAATATCTTTTTAACTGGGGGTCCCCCGTATTTTGGGACACCATGTTTACTGCTTTTAAAACTCGACTCTCCCAAGGAAAAAGGAGTGAATGTGGCAAGTTCTTTCTGAATACATCAAAAAAAAACGGGTTGGTTGACCTTAGGTTTAAACCCCAAATATCCGGGGAAAGGGTTTTGGTGGGGGTTGCCCAATCTTTCAATCTCCCTTTTCCCTGAAAACGAGGGGACTCAATATTTTTTGGTTGCAAAAATTATGATGAAGTCAGGAAACCCGCTTCCTGATGGAACCCAATGTTCCATGAAAAAAATTTGTAAGTATCCATTGTAGTGATTTTATTAAAACTCTTGCTTATAAGATGGAAAAAATTTTTAAAGGGCTTTGACTACATTGTGCGACCCCTAAGGGGAAAATAGCATAGTTTGTAGTCTTTTTTTTCAGGACCTTTTTTTTAACCCTTTTTTTGGCATTTTGACAAGCCATTTAAAAAGGCAAGTTTTGAAGGAAAGAGCAGGGGTTTTCTTTTTTCACAAATTGCTGGAAATGAACGGGGTTTGCTGCTTTTTTTGGGAATCTTTTCCCCATCCCCTCAAGACATCATCCTGTTTAAACATAAAATTTATCAAACTTGTCAGGATCTGTTCAAAAATGTCAATTTTTTTCTGGAAATTTGTTTTTAAAATATGAGGAAGGCCCGGGCGAATCCAATGCCTCTCCGGGGGATGGCACCTGAGTTAGCGCTTTCTTTAACCCTATCACCTTAACTTTGGTACCAGGTTACTTTGTGTTCTCTGATGGTGCCTGTGGAAAAATTGTTTCTTTCATTCATTGAAGTAGGGCCCTGTGCATTGACTCTTTTCCCAATTTCCAGGGGGGGTTCCTGTGTGGTGCCCTCTAAAGGGTTTTAGTTTTGTGTTTGGGAAAAAATTGCAAGATCTTTCCTCATATTCGGGTTTTTTACCCAAATGGGTACAGTAGGGGGCTGACCAGTAGTTCCACATGTGCAAAGCGGGGGTTGGTTAGCTCCCCCACGCGGGTTTTGGTTTTTTTTGTGTGTTGGCCAATTTGGGTTATCAAAAAAATTTCCTTTGCAGTGAGGTGGGGTTTTTTCCCACACTTTGCAGAGGGTTCGGGTCTCAGTCGGCTTGTGGTAGATGGGGGGCCTCATCCTCAGTTCCCCTTTAAAGGGAAATGTTTTTCGGGTTTACAGGGAAGGTTTTTTGGGGTTTTTTCTGACTAAAATTCCTTTTTGGGAAACTGAAAAACCCCAACTTCTTTACATTTAATCCCATTTAAAATTTTGGTGTAAATGGCCCTACTGTGCATTCTCAAAGTGGAATTTTTCCCCGGGCACACTTACCACCCCAAAGAATGAAAGTTTTCCCACAGTTCCTAAAAAACAGGGGCCATAGTGCGGGCATTTGAAAACCCCTTAGGGTTTAGGGGGCAGGTCCCACTTCGTGTTTAGGAAACGAAAGGGCCATGAAACCCAGTTTTTTTCGGGGGAGGGACGGGAAACCTACCCAACGGGGCAATAATTTGGGTTTTTCCCTTTTTAAGGTTTTTTAGGCTTGATGTTATTCTAAACTGAGAGTCAGATGGGATGGGTCCATGTAGGGGGGGTACCCAAAGGGGTTATGTACGACCCATTTTTTAAAGTGGTGAGTTTTCCTGAAAAATGGAGGTCGGAGCAGTTTAATACCCCCCTAAAATTTTTATAAGTAGTCATTTATCGTTCTTCATTATGTTTTCCCAAACACAAAGTTGTGTGTGTTTTTCCTTTAAAATTTGGGTCCTTGAGTTAGGGGTGCTTCTGTTAAAAGCTTTTATTAGCCCTGCACAATTAGCAAAGGGAGCAGGGGTTGTCAGGGGGGATTCCCCCCGTTTTTTAAGGTTTTTCATTAAACCTCTATCATTTTTCCAAGCAGTGTGGTAGGTACATTGTTTTGTGATCTTAGAGGTGGAAAAAATTTTTGGTTTAAAGGGGCCTTTTTTTCTACACCTTTTTAACACGCAAGGATTCTTGGGAGTGGTAAATAACCAGAGCCTTCATTTAAAAAAGACCCAATGCATTACCGCAAAAAGGGGCAAGGGTGAAGCGGGTCTTTTTTCTGCCCTTTAAAACCGGTGCACTTTTCTCCCTTTCTGACTTGATTTTTGTTTTGTTAGAAATTTTTTCCAAAAAAAAAATTGTCTTGTCCAGCATTAAACAAATTGTTTTTGGTCGTTTCCCACCCCCAGAAATAATTTCCTGCAATTCAGCAGGGAAATTATTATGTGTTTTGATCAGGGTGAAACACTTCCCAGAAAGAAAAAAAAGGGCCTTTAAAAAGAGTGCTAAACAACCCACCTTTTTTTAGGCCTTCCTTATAAAATTTCTTTAAAAAAACCTTTTTAAAGGGATTTTTCCCCCCAATTAAGATGAAAATTTAAATGGTGCACCCCTTTTTTTGTTTTTTTTTTTAAAACCACTCAAGCAAAAAAGTTTTTCCCTTTTTTTTTTAAAGTTGTGATCTATGTTTTAATTTTTTAAAGAGATGAATCCCTTTATTATTATTACAAAAAGCTCGGGATATTTACCTCATTCTTTTTTAAATTTTACGAACTGATTTTTTATATGGCGAGGGGGACTTGGGGGTTTTAAAGTTTACCTAGGAAAAGTAGTATTTACCTTTGTTTTTATTTTACTGCAACCCCGACAAAATCAAAAAATTATTGTATTTTTTCACAAAAAAAATGTCACTTTTTTATGCGTTTCCACAAAAAAAATTTTTAGTTTTTTTCCCAATTAACCCACTGGGAAAACTATGGGGCCCTTTTTTTTAGTTTTGGTTTGAACGGGTGGTTTTTATTAAGGGTTTTAAAAAAGAGTATTTGAATTTTTTGTTGTAGTTTTGCAACCATTGGGAAAAATCTACAAAATATCATGTTTCCACAAAAATTGTACACTTTTACATTTTTAAAAAAAATACCTTTTTTTAAAATTTCCCCAAATTGTACTGAATGGTATTTACTATGCCTTTTACTATGGTTTTGACAACATTTATAGGAAGTTCTCTAAAAATTAAACTGACTTGCATGGTTTGTATCCTGGCGAAATGGTTTTTCAAAATTTGGGTTTTCAGCTAGGCCCCATCGCTTCCCTTTATTTAACCACGCCCGGGATTTTTTACGGTTTTTACCCCTGTTTATATTCAGTAGCCCGTCGTTTAACCCCGGTTTTTTTCTGGCATGTTTTGGTTTTAGCACGATTGAAGAATGCGGCCCTATTTTTTTTTAAACTTCATAAAAAATTTAAATTTTAAAACCCGGGTTTCGGGAGGGAAAAAAATTTTTTAGTGTTGTGGGCGCCCCCCAGAGGGGTGGGGGTACAGCCCTCCCCCGCCAGCATTAGCCCCCCCCCACCCCCCCTTCCACCTTCAGTTCCGTTTTTATTTCATGTGGGTTTAAAAACCTGTGCCCGTTTGTGTTGTGTTTTTTAGTTTCGTATTAATTTCCATATCTTAAATTGCCAAGCAAACATGGCACCCAGTAGACTAATGTACAAGTGTTTTTTGAAAAAACTGCAAGAAAAGGTTTTTAAGCATTTTTTAAGGGCTTAGAATTAATGAAAAAGAGTTTTTAGACCCAAAAAGATAGCTTATAGCCGGAATTTTGTACAAAAAAAAGAATGAGGGTTTAAAAATGGGCTGTGTGATAAAAGGACTGATGCTTTAATGTCCTTTTAAAATTAAAATTTTTTACTTTTAAGAGGACCTGAAAAAGTGTCTAGAGCAGCGATTGCCCTTTCTGTCAATTGTTAAAGTACTGCAGGGTTAAAAAAAGAACCGAAATCCCTTACAGGGAAATTTTTGCACACTCCGTACATTTTCCCTTGGGCTTCAGTTCCCGTACCTCTACCATCTTTCCCCCAGCCAAAATACGGCCCCAGATAAAATCTCCCACTTTCTTCAAATCATCCCCAAAACCCCCAGCACCCACAAATTTTTGGTAAGAAATACAGTGAAAACCGGGGTTTGGCCGCCTTTTAGAATCGGCCACTTCGGGTTTCAACCGCCTTTTTTTAGCCAAATTTTTGTCCCCCTGTTTTGGGCCCTTTTTCCCCCAGTTTTGGCCGGGCGTACCAGGGCCTGTCCGCCTGGCAGGGGGTCATGAGCCAGTCCAGCTTTGTTTATACCTTTTAAATGAACTTTTTCCCCCTGTGGTGGGCCCTCCAAAAAATTTCACAAATTTTATTGTGGTTCCAAGGGGCTTGTTTTTTGATTTTTTGACTAATTAATTAATTTGAGTTAATTTTAAAATTTGAAAAACATTGTAGCAAATTACCCCAAAATGGAGGAAAAGGGGAGGGGAGAAAGGTCTTCTTCAGTGATTTAATCAAAAATGTACGATACTAAACCAGCAGAGCTGAAAAAAGGTATTGGCCCCACAGCCCGAGATAAAAAGTGTAGGATTCACAGTGTAGCAAAGGGAAATTAAAACGATTAAAATTGGGGTTAAGAAAAAGGGACGGTCATGGGAAAATGGGCTCCTTTTAATTTTTTGTTTTAAAAGGTTTAAATTATATTAGGAGGGGAGGGGACAAAAAGGACCCTTTGTCTTTTGCTGGGCATCCATCCCAACCTATGGTAAGGCCCTTTTCTTTTTAGTGGCCCTTATACCCCCCAAAAAACAAAAAAACCAAAAACCCCCAAAAAACCCTCAGTTAGGGGCGGACATATTTTCATTTTATTGATTTGATTTAAAACCCCCTCGGATAACAAACTAACCAGACACTCAGGGTTTGTGCATTGGAGGGGGAAAAGACATATGACATTTTATTCATTCTAGGGGTATATATTCCCTTTTCTATGTTTTAAATTTAAAGTTGTTTAATTTTTTGGGTTTTATATTAATGCTTGTCCTTTGAAAAAATAAGCCAAGTAGGGTTTATATTAGTTTATATTGAAGGGGCTCTTTTTCCTTTTCCCGTCTTTATATGGGGCCCAAAAAGAGTCTTCAATAAAGGTTTAAAACTGATTTAAAAAGGGTTTTTTTATCCCATTTTAAAAATTTGTGTTTTATATTTTTTTTTCATTGTTTTCTGTATATAAAAAAAGTTTGTATTTATTCTTTAAAAAAAAATTTTTTTTTTTGTGAATATTTTTGGGTGGGACAGGTTAATTGGTTTTTTTGTTATTTCTTTGGGGGAAATATTTTTTGCTTTTCCGGTTTAAGGGCCTTTCTCCTTTGGAAAGGATTACGGCCAAAACTTTGGGGGTTCACTGTACTTTTTATTTCTGTTTTCAGTTTTGTGAAACTTATGCATTAAAAAAAACATAATACATCACAAAAAATGAACTACAATTAATTTTTTCACTTTTTATTTTTTTTTGGGGGATTGTTGGCCTAAAAAAAAAATTGTTTAGCTTTTTGGGGGCTTTTCCCCGGGAACGTTTTTAACGTCTGATTTTTACCCCACAATGTTCTTCAGTTTGTTTCTAACACGGTTTTTCCTAACACGGTTTTTTTCAGGAACGTAAAAATACCATGTTAAATGGAGGTCTACTGTTTCACTTTTACCACATTTATTACAATCTATTATCAGGAGACTTATCTTGGTTTTACGTTCCAAAGGGGGATTTGATACTATGTATTTGTTTTTCCAAGGCACTGTTTAGGGCCCATGGATTTCCCTCATGGGGTGGTGTCACCATTCCTTTTACACCTCTTTCCTTTTTTCCCGGTCAGTGGGTTTCTATTATTTATGGATTAGTTCCAAGCATGGGAGAGGGTTTTAAATTTATATGTTTTCTGGGACCCGGGTTTACACTTCTAGGGTTAAAAAAAACAGTGGACCCCCGAATTTCGGTGATTAAACCCTTCCGGGTATTAATCTTTCCCAAATGTCTAAATTCACCAAATTTCGGAAACCATTTTCCCATTTAAAAAAAAATGGTTTAAAACCCAAATTTAAACCGTTCCCCGCCACTCAAAAATTTTAAAAAAAATAATTTTTTATACAAATTAAAATATTGATTTACATACAGAAGAGAATGAGAAATTAAGTATTTAAAAAAATAAAAAATCACCTTACCCTTTTTTGAGACTCTTGTTGGGGGGTTTGGAAAAACGGGGGAGGAGGGGAGAGGATTTGGGGAAAGTTACACTATTGTTTGGAAGGGGTAATCCCCTTCCATAAAGATTTTAGGTATATTTCCTTACCAGGGTTACTTCCCTTTTTTTTTTTTAATGGCACTAGGACCAGCTTTTAGAGTCAATGGAACCCCAGTGCACAATTATTATTATATAATCAAAAAGAAGCGCTAAGCCACAAGGACTATACAGCACCCAGTGCACAAAAAAACTGTCCAGAGAGCTCTTGCAGCTCTACCCTCTACCACAATCACTACCACCTTCTACCATCACAACCACTACCACACTCTACCATGACAATCACTACCACACTCTACCACCATCACAACCACTACCACCATCACAACCACTACCACCATCACTACCACCCTCTACCACCATCACTACCACCATTCTCTACCACCATCACTACCACCCTCTACCACCATCACAACCACTACCACCCTCTACCACTATCACTACCACCATCACAACCACTACCACCCTCTACCACCCTCACTACCACTACCATCACTACCATGCTCTACCACCATCACTACCACTACTACCCTCTACCACCATCACAACCACTACCACCCTCTACCACTATCACTACCACTTTCGTATTTTTCTACAAACATTTTCTTTAATTCTATCATGTTTCTCACCTTCTTTACCAAAGGGCTGGCACTAGAAGCTTTCTTTGGGCCCATGGTGGCTTATTTAGCAGTTGCAAGCACAAAATGGATTATTACGAAATGTATCGTATGAACACATGGGGTGATGATCACTTGCCCAGAAACAATGCCACACTAACTCTGAATGGTGTGTGGGAGCCTTTGTGTACACACGGCTGCTGGGAGGCTGCTTGGATGCGTTCCATACGACTGCCAAATTTCAAGGCAAATCACGACACTTGAGGCTATATTTTGACAAAAAAAAGTCTACTGTACCCTGCAATAATCCTTGAAAACTACAGAGCCACGTGGGAGGCACCACCACCACTACGCTACACTGAGTATAAGAATAGCAAGGTGTACCTGTTGCATATTTATGAGACAAAGACACCAGCAATTTTACCATTGTGTAAAACAGTCACAGGTTTATGTTTCACACTCACTTGACAGGACAGTTATACTGTACCTCCCTGGGGGGTTGTCTACCAACCTACTAATTACCACCACAACCCCAGAGCTGAGAGAGGGTTGTTGAGGTGGTTTGGACATTCAGAGAGTGTATAAATCTATGGAATAGGAGGTAGGTTATTGAAAGCAGTGAATTGTCTTTATGAGGATAGCGAGGCTCAGGTTAGAGTATGTAGGCAAGAGGGAGATTATTTCACAGTAAAAGTAGGCCTTAGACAGGGATGTGTGATGTCACCATGGTTTTCAGTACAGCAGAACCCGGTTTTCGTCTTTAATCTGTCCCAGAAGGTAGGTCAAAAAACCGATTTGTACGAAAACTGAAGTAATATTTCCCATAAGAAATAATGTACATGTAAATCCAATTAATCTGTTCCAGACACCCAAAAATATTAACAAACAATAAATTTTATAGAGAATAACTATAGTGCTGCAGCTCTTCAGTGGTTAGCTCTTCCCTGTGGTTGTCCACCAACTCTTCCACATCCTGCCCACTCACATCCAACCCCATGGACTTCTCCAAAGCCACAATAGAGTCCATAACAGGCATAGGATTGTCAAGTTCATACTAATTTATATTTAGTAACAGAACTAGACATTAAAAAACATAATAAAAGTAAAATACATACACAGTACATTCATTACTTACCTTAAAATATTTGTAGTCTTAATGTAGGGCAAGAGGCGAGTAGTACTTATTTGTAGGAAGTCAGGTGTAGGTAGCCGGTAGGTAGCCTGAGCTACATAGCTATACGATATTTAATGTGGCCCAGAGCCATATTATTACCATTGACATACCATGTTCACAGAGTTTAATCTTTTATAACAACTACCTTTAGATACCATCATAAACCAAGAGAGAAATAATGAATAATTCATGCCGAGAATTGTAAACAAAAGCATTACGTATTAAGGGAAGTGACTGGGCCAACGCAGATTCATACACGTTTTCTCTGGTCAGAGAAAATGTAATGTTTTCCCTCCACCTGACTACCACTCCTCCGTAGCATATAAACACTGCATGTTTATATGGTATGTAATGTGTTTCTTATATAATTTTGAAGAAAATACCATAGATGGATTAATGAAAATGTCTATATTAATGTAAAATAAGACATTTAGTGTGCCCAAGAGTGATTATCATTATATGTTAATGCTATTACTATGGCGTTACGACTAGAGGGACACTTAGTGAACGAGTAACAAAGGCAGACTGAGTCATGAACGTATGAGCAACCACGTCCCACGGACATGTCTAGTACAGACGATTTCCAAGGGGAATGTACGAAAATGGGAAAATTTCGCCAAAAAGTGGTCGAAAACTGAACTGTATGAAACCGGATCAGACGAAAATCGGGTTCCACTGTACATGAATTATATAACTGCATTTACTTTTCCAAACCCTTGGTAATTGTCAGAATGATTTAATAGCTGTGAAAAAAAATTATCCTGTCCTAAAATACAAAGCTATTAAAAGTTCCTGGACTCAAATTTTCACGAGCTTTCTAAGTGATATATGGCGGGGGAGTGGGTCACGAAGGAGTGTACTGCACAGCATGGCAAGTTTCACTGTATGGTCAATTCATTGAGTTAGACAGGCATTTTTCTGTTGTTAGTATGCTGTTTGCTAATTTTGTGTAACAAAATGAAATCTTAAAAAAAAAAAAAAAAAATGTGAAATTGTTTCAAACTTGCTTAAACAGCTAGTGAAACTCACAAAATGCTCCAGCAAGCATTTAACAGCAAAACAACAGGTCAGACGGAGTATTCTGAATGGTTTCCTCAATTCAAAGCAGGATGAACATTAGTGGATGATAATGAACATTCCACCAAAGACAGACACCAATGTTGAAAAAAATAAGCTATCATGAAGATTGTTGTCAGAGTATCCAGGGCATTGCAAGTGCTGTGGGAATTTCTTATGGGTCATGTCAAAGGATTCCTGTTATTCTACTGCCTCTTGTGAATAAGGCTATACAGTGGACCCCCGCTTAACATCACCTCAAATGCGACCAATTATGTAAGTGTATTTATGTAAGTGCGTTTGTACGTGTATGTTTGGGGGTCTGAAATGGACTAATCTACTTCACAATATTCCTTATGGGAAAAAATTCGGTCAGTACTGGCACCTGAACATACTACTGGAATGAAAAAAGTTCGTTAACCGGGGGTCCACTGTATTTGCATTTTTTAGGCCAATGGAATTCCACTTTCAACTTATTCTTCAATGAACACTGGAGTACAGTGGACCCTCGCCTAACAATGGCATTGCATAACGTTAAATCCGCCTAGCGATACATTTTAACGCAAAAATTTTGCCTCGCCTAGCGCTAAAAAACTCGCTCAATGCGATTCGTCCGAGACGCATCCACGTGCGGCCTGAGCCAGCCTCACTTGTTCCATGGGTGGCAGTGTTTACAAGCCAGCCTCCACGGTCACATCCAAGCATACAATCGGAACATTTCGTATTATCACACCGTTTTTAGTGATTGCACCTGCAAAATAAGTCACCATGGGCCCCAAGAAAGCTTCTAGTGCCAACCCTACAGGAATAAGGGTGAGAATTACAATGGATATGAAGAAAGAGATCATTGCTAAGTATGAAAGTGGAGTGCGTGTCTCCGAGCTGGCCAGGTTGTATAGTAAGCCTAAACCAACCATTGCTACTATTGTGGCCAAGAAAACGGCAATCAAGGAAGCTGTTCTTGCCAAAGGTGCAACTTTGTTTTCGAAACAGAGATCGCAAGTGATAGAAGATGTTGAGAGACATTTATTGGTGTGGATAAACAAAAAACAGATAGCAGGAGATAGCATCTCTCAAGCGATCATATGTGAAAAGGCTAGGAAGTTGCATGAGGATTTAATTAGAAAAATGCCTGCAACTAGTGGTGATGTGAGTGAATTTAAGGCCAGCAAAGATTGGTTTGAGAGATTTAAGAATTGTAGTGGCATACATAGTGTGATAAAGCATGGTGAGGCTGCCAGTTCAGACCACAAAGCAGCTGAAAAATATGTGCATGAATTCAAGAGTACATAAAGGCAAAAGGATTGAAACCTAAAACAAGTTTTTAAAATTGTGATGAAACAGGCCTGTTTTGGAAGAAAAGGGCCAAGCAGGACCTACATTACTCAGGGGGAAAAGGGCACTCCCAGGACATAAGCCTATGAAAGACAGGCTTATCTTTTGTTTGTGTGCCAATGCTAGTGGTGACTGCAAAGTGAAGCCTTTATTGGTGTATCACTCAAACTCCCAGAGCGTTCAGGCAAAAGAATATCCTCAAGGCTAATTTGTGTGGTGTGGAGGCAAACAGTAAGGCATGGTCACTAGGACTTTTTCTATGACGGGGTTACACCAGCATTTGCCCCCGATTGAAAAATTACCCAATTGAAAATAGATTTGACCTTAAGTGCCTCCTGTATTAGATAATGCTCCTGGCATCCTTCAGACAGGGCAAGTGACTTTCTGCAGACATGAGCTTCATTAAGATCAAGTTTTTGCCTCCAAAATACCACTCCTCCCTGCAGCCCATGGACCACAGGTCATTGCAAACTTCAAAAAACGTAACAAAAAGCTCTGTTTGAAAGTGCTTTGTAGTGACCTCAAAAACTCAGTTGACAAGAGAGTTTTGGAGAGTTTCACTTTAATATCCTCAATTGTGTAAACCTTATAGGAAAGGGCTTGGGAGGGAGTGACTAAGAGGACCTTGAACTCGCTTGGAAGAAACTGGGGCCAGAATGTGTAACAAAAGGGATTTTGAAGGATTTGAGGCTAAAACCCCGAGAAGCGTATGCCAAATTGAGGAATCCATTGTGGCATTGGGGAAGTCCTTGGGGTTGGAGTTAGTGGGGAGGGTGTGGAAGAGTTGGTGGAGGAGGACAATGAAGAACTAACCACTGATGAGCTGCTAGATCATCTCAACAGCAAGAGGCCACACCTGAGGAAACTGCTTTGGAGGAGGGGATAGAGAAATTGAAGAAGTTGCCTACTTCAAAGATTAAGGAAATGTGTGCAATGTGGCTTAAAGTGCAAACCTTTTTTGATGAAAATCACCCTCACACAGCTATTGCAAGCTGTGCGTGGGGAACTATTACACTGACAATGTTGTGAAACACTTTAGGAATGTCATAAAGGAACGGGAGGTACAGGCCTCTATGGACAGATTTGTGCGACAGAGGTCCAGTGGCTCTCAAGCTGGTCCTAGTGGCATTAAAAGAAGAAGGGAAGTAACCCCGGAAAAGGACTTCCCACCTAAAGTCCTAATGGAAGGGGATTCTCCTTCTAAACATTAACACCATCCACAGTCTCCCCTCCTCCCATCCCATCATCATCACCAGATCTTCAATAAAGGTAAGTGTCATGTAACTGTGCATGTCTTCAGTTTGTGTGTATTAAAATTAATATTTCATGTGCTAAAAGTTTTTTTTTTCTTCATACTTTGGGGTGTCAGGAACGGATTAATTTGATTTCCATTATTTCTTAAGGGGAAAATTAATTCGCCTAACGATTATTTTGCCTAACATTGAGCTCTCAGGAACGGATTAATAGCGTTAGGCGAGGGTCCACTGTATTTGTACTGATGGATTTTGCCTTTCTTCATAAATACTTAAATCCATGAATCTGGCTTGTATCCAAGGCCTGTGGCTCTTTAGTAATCTTTAATGTAGAAATGTAGTGCAAACAGGAGTTTCTCAAAAAAAACAAACATCATTTCTATTTTAAAAAAATTTTCATAAATAA
The DNA here is from genome assembly GCF_026875155.1 of Cherax quadricarinatus. NCBI lineage: Eukaryota > Metazoa > Arthropoda > Malacostraca > Decapoda > Parastacidae > Cherax > Cherax quadricarinatus. The sequence continues at coordinate 6,027,507 of NC_069404.1, read as the reverse complement.
AATTATTAGAAGCAGGAAAATC
>NC_069404.1:5949675-6026985 GCF_026875155.1 Cherax quadricarinatus | reverse complement strand
AATGCAGTTAGTCAACCTACTAGTTAAAATAAGATGTTTTTTCCCCAAACCCCAGAAATTCGGGGGTTTGGGGTGGAGAAAAAGGGGGGGATAGCGGGAGCTAGACTGATCCTACCTTAACAAGCAGCCGGCAATCAAACTATCATTACCATATACTCACTCGCTACTCCTATCTGTTGAACTTTTCCCTCACACTCCCCCATACCAAGACTTATAGTCAAGGAGTTTAAGAAGAATAGGCGAGGAAATAGTTCTAACATGTGGAAGTCGCATAAGGCACCAAATCTTCTACTGACTGTCATGATTTAACCAGTCAGAGAAATAATTGGATGAACCATTGATATACACAATATGAAACTTAAAAGCTTGGAGTACCAATGTCCACCTCAAGAGGCGACTGTTGGTTCCCTTAAAAGTTTCTAGGTATATCAAAGGTTTGTGATCCATCTCTAAAATAAATTCTTTTCCCAGTAAATAAAATTTAAGTTTGGAGATACCCCACACAAGGGCCAAACATTCTTTTTCTTATGGTGGAGTATCTCATTTCTGCAGGAAGAAGTTTCCAGCTTAGGAAGCATATAGGAAGGGTGTACCATCATGGTATTGTAGTAACACTGCACCTAAGCCAGTATGGAGGCATCAGTTCTTAAACAAAATGATTTATTAATAACTGGGAACTTAAGTATAGGGTCTTTTGAGATGTTTTTTAATCTCATTAAACTTTTCTCGAGCTACAATCAGAAAGTTCAAGAGGTTCCTTCACAGACTTCTTAAGGTAGTTGGATAAGATGCCTGTAAGATCGGTAATGTTAGGGATAAACCATGCATAAAAATTTACTGAACCAAGAAAGCTACGCATGAGCTTCTTGGTTTTGGGGAATTTAAACTCTAATAAAGCTTTGATCTTACTGGGGAGAGGCTGCAAAGAGTTATTAGAAAGTATCAGTCCGAGATATCTAATCTTGTTATACCCAAGGAAGCATTTCTTCGGCTTGGCAGTGAGGCCATGTGCTCGTAACCTATGTAAAAACTGATGTTAATGTTTGGATATGCTTGCCCCACGTGGATGTCATTACATAAATGTTATCAAAATAAACTGAAACATTTGTCATATTACCCAAGACCTTTCTCATCAGTCTCACATAGGTAGCACAGGGAGTTACCAAACCGAGGGGCATAGTTCTATACTACATCAGTCCTTGGTGTGTAGGAAAAGCGGTGTACTGCTTAGAAGAAGGATCTAACATTACTTGATGATATGCTTGTGCAATATCAATCTCTGAAAAGAAGGAAGAGTCATAAAATTTGTGTAGGTCACTATCTATTAAGGCATAGGCTCAGCATCCCACTGAGTTATAGGATTAAGTCCTCTGAAGTCAATAGCAAGTCTATATGAATTATTCTCCTTCTTGACCATGACTACTGGTGAGCAATATGCAGATACTGAAGGTTCAATGATCTTCAGCTTTAATAATCTATCTACCTCTCGGACAAATGCATCCCAAGGTGATGTGTGTGTGTGAAACTGAACTGGGTATAATTCCCATTTGATAGGATTGTCCGTGACTAAGTCAATCTTATGGACTACCGTGAAGGTGACACCTGGAATATCCATAAAAAACATCTGAGAATTTACTCACACATTGTAGTTCATGTTTCCTATGGTCATCCAAAGACTCATTGATATTAATGTTTGTCGCACCTAAGTGGTCCAGAGTCATCAAGTTACGTAGTTTACTCTGTCATAGTCTATGTTAGAAGTGTCAATTACACACACCTTACACTCCTTAGTTGTATTATCAAGTTTTGTGTGGAAAAACTATATCAAAGTCATTCAAACAGTTAACCGAATTTCTTTGGTAATATTTCTTAAGGATGTTGACATGATAAAGCTTAGGTTTCCCCTTGACTTCTATGAGGTAATCAACTTTCCCACAAATTTTCAATACCTTATACAGATCTTTCCATGCTGCTAATAATTTATTTGATTTTATTGATAAAAGTACCAGAACTTCATCCCCTACTTTAAAACTTCTCCTCTGACTTTTGGAATTAAAATAGGTTTTGTACTGGTCCATTGATAAACTTAAGTTTTTTGAAACTATGTCAGAGGTCTCCTCAAGTTCGGACCGAAGGTCAAGGAGAAACTGATAAGAAGACTGAACCTCAGCATTCACCTCCTTATTAGTCCATAAGTCATGAAGGATGGACAATGGACCTCTGGCCTGTCTTCCATAGAGAAGTTCAAAAGGTGAAAACCCCAAAGAGTCACTGGGAACTTCCCGCATGGGAAACAAAACACAGGGTAGGTAACGATGCCACTCCTTAGGTTTAAGGGAGCAAAGTTTCCTTAAAATGGATTTGGGAATTGAATGCTGGCGTTCAATCCTCCAATTACAGCTGGGATGATATGGTGTTGTAAAGAGAGGCTTCACTCCCAGAAGTTGGTAGAGATGTTGCATTAAGTCAGATGTGAATTGTGTCCCACGGTCAGACAAAATCTCTCTAGGGATGCCAACTCTGGAGAAGATGGACAAAAGGGCTTCAGCCACCTCTGTAGTAGTTATGGACTTTAAGGGTACAGCTTCAGGGAAACTCGAAGCATAATCAACTAATGTTAATATATATCTATGTCCCCCAGATGAAAGTGGTGATAAAGGACCAACGATGTCAATAGCTACTCTTTCAAACGGTACCGTAAAAATTGGCATTTTGACCATAGGTACTCGCCGGGTACCTCAGGAGGATGACAGTTGGCAAACTTTACATGATCTACAATAGGTAGTGATATCTGAGGACATTTTGGGCCAAAAAATAGGTTTCCCTAATTTTATCTAAGGTTTTTACGATGCGAGAAATGCACGGCCGCTGGTAGGTCATGAGCCATTTTAAGAACAGTCTCTCTGCATTGACTTGGAACAACTAAGATGGAATAGTCTATCTCATCTGAATTTAATTTGATTTATGCAAAATACCTTTTATATCAAATTTAAATGAAAAGTTTTTCCTTTGGATAACGATTTTGTCTAGCTGCAGAGTCACTTGTTTGCACAGAACTGCTTAATGCCTCAAATGATGTAGTGGAAGTTTTAGCAGTAAAGGTCGAGAACCAAAACCTAGTCATTGTGGTAATCTACAAGCCTCTGGATGCAACATCCCAGCAATTCCAGGAACAGCTGTTAAAAATTGACCACTGTCTGGAAAATCTTCCAGCTCCTGCACCCAACATCTTGCTCCTGGGGGATTTCAACTTAAGGCACCTAAAATGGAGGAATATAGCAAATAATATTGTTGCAGAAATAAGACCAGGAGGCAGCTCTGATGAAAACTCACACTCACATGAGCTTTTAAATCTCTGCACAAAATTCAATTTAAACCAGCAAATAATAGAGCCTACTAGACTGGAGAATACACTAGATCTCATCTTCACTAACAATGATGATCTGATAAGAAATGTCACCATATCAAAAACAATATTCTCAGATCACAACATAATTGAGGTTCAGACATGTATGCGCAGAGCCCCAGACCGACAAAATGAGATTAGTCACGAGGGAGCATTCACCAAATTCAACTTCAGTAACAAAAACATAAAGTGGGACCAAGTAAACCAAGTTGTGAAAATTTGTGTGGACTGCCTCCAAGTGAGTCGCCTACCCTGGCAAACTCTGTTGACACCAAGCTCTGAGGTGGGTACCTCAGCCTCACAAGTGGCTTATAGGACAGATTTTCACAAATGATTGGTATTGCAAGAAACCTCGCCTGCATGCACGTATAAAGGACTAACTTACTTGGTGTTGCAGCATATATCCTGATCTTCACTTCCCTAAGCTAGCCTTAGCCCCTTTGGACTCCCCCTCAGAAACCATGTGCAACCGGGAGCATTAATTCCTGCAATATTCAATCGTAATTAGTGTCCTGCCTGCACCTCAGAAATTCCTATATCCAAGAGGGTATGTATCCCCTAGTATAACTATGCAGACTCAGACACTAGCTTCAGATGGCTCTGAGACACTGGTACTTACTGGGCATGCTCTCTCTGTTGCACACCGGGCCCACAGTTAAAACTCACCCACGATCTCCCAAGACACTGGCCAGAATCTACGAGAAAAGGTGAAGATCTTGTCTTACTGTATGGCCTTATGGAGGAGGTCATCTACGGTACATCGAGGTGCCTCTACCAGATTTCCCCAGGTCTCAAATGTGAAGACTCTGGGGGGCGCCCGTCTGCTGATCACGGCACGTCTTGTCCAGTTGGTGTCTGTCTTAAGAAGAATGCTATTCTGTCTTTGTGACCTGCGCCTCCTCAATCAAGCTAGGGCTGCCAGTTCTCCCTAGCTAACTTATCCTAGTGTTTGCCTACATTATTGGCCTATTACTACCTATGTTAAGGTCTTAGGTCTACTTTATCATTATCTACATTTGCCTTAGTAAACCTAATATTAATATACTATCAGTAGAACTACCTACTCTTTCCCTGAAGGGTAAATCTATAAATAAATAAGCTTACCAACAATCGCCAACCAGAGAATGCTTTGTTTGGGAGGGTTTAAGGGCCGCCCAGCTCAGCCGTCCCATACGGCCATGCTGGATCTGCTGTGGAACTTTACGGACCAAATAAATTTCCACATCCTCCCGCCGGCAAAGGTAGGCGCTAAGTCTAAACCAAGTTCACCTTCCGCAAGCCTCCACAGCAGACCCTGGACACGAGTGCTGTCCGGCCACTCTCATCGAGCAGACTCCGGTCTAACTTCAACCGTCCAGTTTCCCCTGTATGGACCTCTGGGGGTGTAAACTTGTTGGTTCCGGTGGTCTTAGCACCCTTTCCCTTAACTTTAACATCTTTCGCATGTCTAGCCTTGACTGAGCGGCTCCGTACTTTCCCACCCAGTGGCCCACATGCCCTGGTAGCCTTTCCTCCCACTGTTACGAGGTTCCCTGGATTTAAAGGCAATCTATCTCCCTCTTTACGTACCCTGTAAAAGTGTTTTCCCAAGGTGGCTGAGTGTTCGTCACTCCCTACCTGGTTCAGCTCCCCTGGCGGTTCATCGTGTATACTGGTACTCATTATCACTACTCCCCCAGCTATCATGGGGACAGCTTCTCCTCTATCTGGCGTGGCAGGGAATTCAGGTGGAATCCTGCCGCCTATGATGTATCCTACTGGGGATCTGTATAAACCAATTCCTTCCTTAAACGTCCGTCGTGTAGACAGGAAGTCATCTATATGATTGGCTCCCACCAGGATACCTACATTTCTGACTGTGTCAGTGGTAATTCCCTGGTCTGCTAGCTTCACGTCAAGGTCTTTCAATCGCTTAGCTGCTGCAGCAAGACCTCTCGCTGTAATTGCCCTGGGTAATGTCTCTACCACCAAAGCTGTAATGTCTCTGTGATGTCCACCTAATTTGACTGTGACATCCACCACATCATAAGATTTGGGTGGGACCTGACTTACAGCCCCTCCCAACATCATACTCACTTTCTTCGTGGCCTTCAAATTTAATTTAGCCACCAACTTCTTTGTTATCAAGGATACTTGTGCTCCTGGGTCAAAGAATAATCGGGTTGCTTCGGACCTGTGCCCATTCACAACCTTTGCCATGACTGTAGGTAGGGCAGCACCTCCGTGATTCTCACTCGGATTAGAGACTTCACTCCCACTAATCACGCTAGCTACCATTTCAGGCTCAGACTCACTTTCTATCTCTACCTGAGAAATATCCCTACTAGCTTGGGGTTCCCTTAAATTATTGGGACATAGTGCAGTATGGTGCATACCTTTGCAACAGACTCGACACTCACTGAGCTGGGTGCCACAGTCTCTCGCAAAGTGTTCCCCACAACACTTGAAGCAGAGTCTCAACTCCCTTAGTCTCTGTTGTCTACTGCTCAGTGTCATATACTCCGGGCAACTCGTGCTAGAGTGTTCGCCTTCGCAGAACACGCATATTCTGGCATGAGTGCCTCTGAGGTTCTGCTTAGAGGTTCTTACCTTAGACACCTCTTTACCATAGTACACTCCAACAATTACCAACAATCGCCAACCAGAGAATGCTTTGTTTGGGAGGGTTTAAGGGCCGCCCGGCTCAGCCGTCCCATACGGCCATGCTGGATCTGCTGTGGAACTTTAGGGACCAAATAAATTTCCACACAAGTCCGAACCGATATAAGCTGGGAAGATATACTAAGCGACACAGACCCCAACTTATGCCTAGAACAGATTAACTTGGTGGCACTCGATGTATGCACAAGACTTATTCCTCTAAGAAAAAGGAGGAGTAGATGTAAAATAGAAAGAGACAGGCGCTCTCTTTACAGGCGACGGAAAAGAATAACAGAGTGGCTAAAAGAGGTCAATCTATCTGAAATGCGTAGGGAGACACTGGTCAGAGAACTAGCAAACATCAAACTTAAGCTAAAGGAATCTTATAGGAGTCAGGAATCGCGGGAAGAACTAAAAGCCATAAATGAAATCGAAAGAAACCCAAAGTATTTCTTCTCCTTTGCCAAATCAAAGTCGAGAACAACGTCCAGTATTGGGCCCTTACTTAAACAAGATGGGTCCTACACAGATGACAGCAAGGAAATGAGTGAGCTTCTCAAGTCCCAATATGACTCAGTTTTTAGCAACCCACTAACCAGACTGAGAGTCGAAGATCAAAATGAATTTTTTATGAGAGAGCCACAGAATTTGGTTAACACAAGCCTATCTGATGTTATCCTGACGCCAAATGACTTCGAACAGGCGATAAATGACATGCCCATGCACTCTGCCCCAGGGCCAGACTCATGGAACTCCGTGTTCATCAAGTGTTCATCAAGTATATCTTCTCAGCTTATATCGGTTAGGACTTGGTTTACTTGGTCCCACTTTATGTTTTTGTTATTGAAGTTGAATTTGGTGAATGCTCCCTCGTGACTAATCTCACCTGAATAAACTTACTTACTTAAGAACTGCAAGAAGCCCCTATCACGAGCCTTTACCATCCTATGGAGAGGGAGCATGGACACGGGGGTTGTCCCACAGTTACTAAAAACAACAGACATAGCCCCACTCCACAAAGGGGGCAGTAAAGCAACAGCAAAGAACTACAGACCGATAGCACTAACATCCCATATCATAAAAATCTTTGAAAGAGTCCTAAGAAGCAAGATCACCACCCATCTAGAAACCCATCAGTTTCACAACCCAGGGCAACATGGGTTTAGAACAGGTCGCTCCTGTCTGTCTCAATTATTGGATCACTACGACAAGGTCCTAGATGCACTAGAAGACAAAAAGAATGCAGATGTAATATATACAGACTTTGCAAAAGCCTTCAACAAGTGTGACCATGGCGTAATAGCGCACAAAATGCGTGCTAAAGGAATAACAGGAAAAGTCGGTCGATGGATCTATAATTTCCTCACTAACAGAACACAGAGAGTAGTAGTCAACAGAGTAAAGTCTGAGGCAGGCACGGTGAAAAGCTCTGTTCCACAAGGCACAGTACTCACTCCCATCTTGTTCCTCATCCTCATATCTGACATAGACAAGGATGTCAGCCACAGCACCGTGTCTTCCTTTGCAGATGACACCCGAATCTGCATGACAGTGTCTTCCATTGCAGACACTGCAAGGCTCCAGGCGGACATCAACCAAATCTTTCAGTGGGCTGCAGAAAACATACGAAGTTCAACGATGAGAAATTTCAATTACTCAGATATGGTAAACACGAGGAAATTAAATCTTCATCAGAGTACAAAACAAATTCTGGCTACAAAATAGAGCGAAACACCAACGTCAAAGACCTGGGAGTGATCATGTCGGAGGATCTCACCTTCAAGGACCATAACATTGTATCGATCGCATCTGCTAGAAAAATGACAGGATGGATAATGAGAACCTTCAAAACGAGGGATGCCAAGCCCATGATGACACTCTTCAGGTCACTTGTTCTATCTAGGCTGGAATATTGCTGCACACTAACAGCACCTTTCAAGGCAGGTGAAATTGCTGACCTAGAAAATGTACAGAGAACCTTCACGGCGCGCATAACAGACATAAAACACCTCAATTACTGGGAGCGCTTGAGGTTCCTGAACCTGTATTCCCTGGAATGCAGGCGGGAGAGATACATGATTATATACACCTGGAAAATCCTAGAGAGACTAGTACCGAACTTGCACACGAAAATCACTCACTACGAAAGCAAAAGACTTGGCAGACGATGCAACATCCCCCCAATGAAAAGCAAGGGTGTCACTAGCACGTTAAGCGACCATACAATAAGTGTCAGGGGCCCAAGACTGTTCAACTGCCTCCCAGCATACATAAGGGGGATTACCAACAGACCCCTGGCAGTCTTCAAGCTGGCACTGGACAAGCACCTAAAGTTGGTTCCTGATCAGCCGGGCTGTGGCTCTTACGTTGGTTTGCGTGCAGCCAGGAGTAACAGCCTGGTTGATCAGGCTCTGATCCACCAGGAGGCCTGGTCACAGACCGGGCCGCGGGGGCGTTGACCCCCGGAACTCTCTCCAGGTAAACTCCAGGTAATTATGGCAATTCTGAAGAGAAGGGCAATTACATTGTAAATTGACAAAGGAGTCCTTCGATATATCTAAAGGCTTAAAGTCAGGGAAAATCAAAGGATGGACAGTAGGAGAAGCCTGGGCTTTGGTCTGAGCCCTAGTCAACACATTTATAGTATCGGAGGTGATATCTTCACTTTCATCTAACAAGTGAACCGGTGATCCTACTACCTCGCTTTCGAGAGTAGTATCACCGGTTTTTAATCCCACATGAATATCACGAGACATTGCCTCCTTTGAACTTTCAAGGGGCTTTTCTGACTCTACAGGAAGAGGAGCTGAAAAACTTATGTCCATCTTTGGTGATGAAAGGTCAACCTCAGAAGGAAGAATGGCACCTTTTACATTACCTATTAGTATGGAGCAAGAAGTGATGGGAGCTAGTACGGCTTCAGACCAACCTGTGAACCATTTAGACCTAATGTAACAATGGATGGTAGGAAAAGTGTCTGTACGGCCCAAGTAGTCTGAAAGGATAGCAGAGGAATGAGTTTCTTTAAGGTTAGGGAACAGCTTATCAGAAATAACTCTACATGTGCATCCAGTGTCTCGTAAAATGGTAGATACATTAAGTCCATTAACTGTTCCTGAACAGAAGGGTGCCTGGTCATTACAGTCTTTAAAACATCTTCCAACTTTTTACACTTTCTTAGAAGGACAATCGGGACGTTTATGTCCCTTAACACCACATAAATGACAAACCGGAGTAAAAGATGTCAGTTTACTTTCCAGTAGAGGCTTTGATTTCTTAAAATCTGGTGAACCCTTGCCCTTAGGGTTCGATCCCTTTAGGTCTTTATAGGAATTGTGAGCCTCAGCATATAAGTCAGCGGCCTCAGCAACTTCCTCAGCTTTAATCAGTTCACGTTCTCTAATGAATGTTTGTATCTGGTGAGGAAGAGCTGTCAGGAACTGGTCAGCAGCCATGAAGTCTGTAAGAGATTCATAACTGTGATCAATTCCTGAACTCTCTATCCAAAAGTCGAACAAACGAAAGAGTGTTACCTGTAACTGCTGAATGTTTTGGTCATGCTGTAAGGTGGCATACCTAAAATCTTTCCTATAAGAATTTGTGTTTTCTTGGTATGCTTTAAGGATTGCCTTCTTAAGTAGGTAATAATTACATATGATATCCTGTGACAAAGTTGCATAGATATTCAAAGCTGTACCGGAAAATAACGTACCTAACCTGGTAGCCCAGGTGTCAGCTGGCCATTCACAGAGGGTAGCAGTATTTTCAAACCTAATTCTGTATGAAGTTATGTCTTCACCCTCTGTGAAGGGAGGTAAATTAGGTGTTGCACTATGTGCACTAGCTGCATGATGTTCAATTACTCTTTCCTCTAATTGCTGTTGTGTAAAAGTTAACTTTTTATTTTCTAATTCAAGGCGAGCTTTATCTACCTCACAATCTTTTTCTCTTTCTCTTATCTCATGTTCTCTAGCTCTTTCCTCAACTTCTCTATCTTTTGCTCATTCCTCAAGCTCTCTTAACCTAACTTGTTCCTCACGTACTTTAGCTCTCTCCTCATGATCAAGTCTATTATGCTCCTTTTTCTCCTCTCTTTCTCTTTATAACTGTCTTTCTTGGTTTTTCTCTTTCAATTCTCTCTCTCTCCTTTTTCTCTTCTCTCAGTTCTCTCTCTCCTTTTCAATTCTTTCCTGGATCTTAGCACTAATGAAAGCTTCTAAATTTTTCCCCGTTATTCCTAACTTACTCCCAGCGTTCATCCAAAACTGGTATTCCTCCATGCTTGCAAGAATAACTTAAACTACCAGGGGAAAATGAAATGGGTATATCAAAGAAAACAGAGGGTTCAATTCCTGCTCTGCTCAAACTGTAAATAAATCGGAGGGTTCGATCCCTGTTTCAATTAAACAGTATGTATGAAAGAAAACAGAGGGTTCTACGCCGGCTCCGACCAAACAGCAAGTAGAATGGGGTCCCTTGACCATCCAATCTTCTCACCAAAAAATCAAGAGTGTCCTACAACAGTTCCCTTGATATAATAAACGGAGCTCAATGAAACAACTACTCACTGGAAAATCTCGGGTTCCTAGAGTCTATTCCTCCAAATCGTTTCAAGCTCAAGAATAAAGGTGACAGAATTAACTAGTATTCCCGCCTTGACGACTTACAATAAATTGAGATTATAACAATCACCATATCTTTTAAATACCTGTACCATAGTCCTACCATAGAGAATGATTACTCATGGCTGGTGGTAACCGTCTGTGGTATGCAGCATTGAAGTTCCAATGGTAGATTCGGATGGAGTTGAATCTTCATTCAGTCGAGTGATCCTGGCAAGGTCGCCACTTGTGAAGGCTTACTCAGCCCTGTAACAACTTCAGTAAGTATTGTCAAGGCTGGCTCCTCCTCAGGAAAATTAATGAATAGAAAAAAATAACAGTCAAATATAAACACTTTATTATTTAGAAATGAAAATATAAAAAAATAAATATGAATTTTTATCCTACTTGAAAGAGCATTGAAAAATGAAATATAAAAATAATATCTGAATTCAACGCTAATATATATACAGTTAGACTGGGGTGTCCAATGTTGTTGACACCTTGTGTTGTAGAAATTGTAGCCATTGCTGATGATGGGGGGGGTCACAGATGTTGAGTGACAACCCAACGACTAGTTCTTAACAGAGTCTCTAGCCTTGAATAATCCGTCAAGATGATAGGAATGCAGGTCTTTCACCATTGCAAAGATGAGAGGTAGTTGCTTGGGGTTGACTACACTTGGGTATGCAGATAAAATGGTGACGTCTCAGAACTTAGGTATAGTTCGTCTCCTTCAACACTGTTTCTTTAGTTGCCAGATGACCCGAGCTGACATTCCAAGCTAGAAAGAGACAGAGGTTACCTACTGCTTAAGAAATCCCTCTCCATGATAAGTACAATATTTAAAAGAAATGGTGATTATCTAAAAGCATAACATGGAAATCAATGCTGAAAGGACTAAGTTTATTATTGGTCAAAAGTGAAGCTTTCAACCAATATGTCTACTAGAATAGGAGCAGAGGCTTTTACTTACAGTTGTGCTGAGAGTCGAGTGATTACTGTTTGGTCGGAGCCCCACACGTCACCTTTCGGGGTGGAAAAAAAGGGGGGGGTAGCGGGAGCTAGACTGACCCTACCTTAACAAGCTGCCAGCAATCAAACTATCGTTACCATATACTCGCTCACTACTCCTATCTGTTGAACTTTTCCCTCACAATTGGCCTTGTACATAACAGTAAGGCCACCCACATTCCTCCTGTGTTGAAGGCTCTGCTGAAATGACAGATCTATCCAGGATGGGTCCAGGCGAGAGATGAGACGTCTTGCTCTGTTCTCTACTCTGTCAAGCAGTCATAGATGAGATGGGGGGCAGGCAAACCAAGAAAGTGGAGCATACTCATGGTGTGAGCGTACTTGTGCCTCGTACAGAATCTTGCAACCCCTACTGTCAAGCAGATGTGAGATACAGCAAAATGCTGTAAGCTTCCTGGCTGCCTTGTTTAGAGTCAAATTTCACCCCAAGGATATCAACTTCTTCTCCAGGTGCCAACACCCTCCCATTCATCCTTACTACTGCACCAGCATTACCATCATGGTGCCTAGAGACCATCATCATTTGCATTTTCTCAGGTGCAAATGTTACTTGCCATCTATTTCCCCAAGCTGATATAGCTCTTAGCTGGTGATTGATGTAGCTTAGAGCAGCTGGGATTTCTTCTCTTGGATAAGTGAATGTCAGTGTACAGTCATTTGCATATGCATGGGATTCTCTCTCTCTCTCTCTCTTCTCTCTCTCTCCTCTCTCTCCTCTCTCTCTCTCTCTCTCTCTCTCTCTCTCTCTCTCTCTCTCTCTCTCTCTCTCTCTCTCTTTCCCTCTCTCCCTTTCTCTCTCTCTCTCCCCCCTAATCTCTCCCTGCCACTATCCTCCTCCGTCCCACCTCATACCCTTCTCTCCCCTGCACTGCCTCACCCCATTTCCCTCCTTACAACACCCAGCTATCACAAACACCTGTCATGTGGGTTCGATAACTTGGATGGGGTAAAAACACTCACGTAGGCTGGTTAGTACGTATAATTATAACGGAAAGTATGGGAAATGCCATCAGCCGCCCTGCCTCTCTCTGCTCCCTATGTCAGACTGACCCACCAGTGCCTAGCAGGTGAACAGCATTCAAAAACATGATATGGTCATCAGCAACGTGAATAACAGTCAGTGATCCACACAGACTGTTGGTAGTGAGTCATCTACTGGTAACTGGTTACTGGTAACTGGTACTACTGAGAGCTCAGCAAGGCTAACATATGTCGTCCCGACATACAGCTAATACAAACTAGAGATGGCTTGGGCTGATTCTATACAATGTCAAAGTACACAACAATTGAACATTATAACATAAGGAGAATATTGGAATGGAAGCTTACGTAATTGACTGTAATGAAACTGTAATGCATTATAAGGTATAATATAGCACAACTCATCGAATGAGACTCAACATTGAGATTACACAATAGAAGTGATAAAAAAAATTTGATCGATGGATCAGTATTCATGTGATCTACGGATTCTGAGGAAGAAATATATACAAAGAAAGAAGTGTTTAACAGAAAGGCAGATTCGGTGCACTCGAATCTAGACTGTTAACTCTCAGAATTCGGAGAGAACGTGAACACACAAAAAAAAAAAATCTTGAATATTGATAAGTTGATTCTGTAATTATTCATCTATACAGGTTATTTACATTTAACCCCAACTCTGCTAGGGTGAGATTGACATATGCAGAATGGGTGTCATCTCTGGGAGGATCAAACTCTGTTGCACTGGCTAACTCATGCTGTATTTGAGGCAAATCTGAATTGGTAGTTACAAATGATACTTGAGGATTTCTCAATACCTGTCATGTATGTAGGGAATAACAACATTCAGGTTGATCGTCTGACTGAGTATCAGAGGCAGAGAGTACAGGATCAGGAGGATTGTCAGGTCGCACACTTAGTCTGGGTTTGGAATCATTTATCATCAAGATACTAATCTTTGGTCTAAATGCGATTCTTTATACTGACCAGTACTAATTTCTCTAACCTTATATTTATTGCCAGTGATATGTTCAACTACTCGTATAAGTTTTTTTTTTTTGTTTAATATGTTTATTATGCACCCCTACCATCTGGGGCGGGTTAGTCAAAAGAATGTCAGAGGTACATAATGGGTCAGGGATGGGCCTCAAGTTTTGATAGCTGAGCAAGTTACAGAGGCAATGAATTCACAATTTACAAAGGTAATGAACTCACATTTACAAAGGTAATGAACTCCAGGTAGGTCTAGTCACAATCATTACAAGTTACAAGGTATTTACAGATTACAGAGGTACACAATCGGGTCCTGGGACCGGGCTCCCAAAGTTTGATGGCTGAACTAGGTACAAGGTAATGAACTCACAAGTTCCAAAGGTAATGAACTCACAAGTTACAAAGGTATTGAATACTGTAAGATGGTTACTTACGTTTATACATGGCTGCAATCATGAAAAATTTTAGTAGTAATGAGCAATTCACACTTCCAACCGGTCACAAACTGTGTGAGTCTATTGGTGCAAATGTTGATTGCTGAGTCTCTCTCCTCTCACACACACATCACACACACAACAACCATACAAATTCATACACACACATCATAATCACACACACACACACCACACAAACTCATACCACGACACAGCAACTCATACTCACACACACATATTCAACCTCACACTCATACACAACAAATCTACTACACACACACACACAACACACAACACACACACACACACACACACAACAGACATGGAATGCTTTATTTACAGCTAGCAAAGTCGGGTATTCTCAAATGGTTGTAATATACCACTGTGGATAAAATCTTAGCCATTTTTGAACACTTCTGAGTGAGTTGTTTCTAAAATTCATTAATTTTATCGCATTCAGTACATAATGAGCGAGGGATTTACAAATAATCCTTCGGCAAAGTATTCGGTTTGTCTAACTTGGTGGTGGTGATTACCTGCCAAGATACTTGTAACCCAGCAGGAGACGGTGGGTAGTGACAAGACGTAAATCTGCTTATTTGATTGGAAAGCACCAATTGTCATGTGGGATCCTCCTGCATGTATATATGATGATAGATGGCAAATCTATGGTGTTCAATATCCTGAGCCCTTAAGTGAATAAAATTCAGTGAAGTTCTATTAGTATTATGGCAGAAGTACATGACAGAAGATTGTAATCTTACATACCCTCTTGAACATCAGTTATCCATATTTCATATGATTCTAAATGCATCTTAAGACCAGTACTAATGGAACCATAATTGCAGTGATATGATTCCACTGTACTCGATAAGGACCAACAAACTTTTGATCAAGCTTAGGCATTGCAGACGTTTTGTTAAAGTTAGTCAGCATAACTCTCGAACCTAATTTGATTTTGGATGGCTTTGCTCGAGAGTTAGCGACTCTTGTAAATTCTGCTGTTGATTTATGAAGTGTTTCATGGATTCTTCTAAAGACGCTTTGAGCTAGGCTGGTACGAGTTGCTACGAAATCATCAGGGTTGTAATTTGGTTTCGGGTTAGAATATAAAAACTCATAAGGCAAACGTTTATCTACACCGTACAATGCATAATGTGAAGTGTCGCCTATAGAAACATTGTAAGCAGAATTTATAGCACACTGCACATCAGGTATAACTTCATCCCAAGTTTCACTGTTGGGATTGATAGTGGCTCTCAAGACATCAAGTACTTTCTTATTGGTTCATTCTGCTAACCCATTGCTGGCAGGATGATGAGGAACAATGGTGGATTTAGAGATCTTGTACAAGGTACACAAATTTTCAAGAATCTCATTACAGAATTCACCTCCATTATCTGTTACTAGGGACTTAGGGGTGGTATGCCTGCAGATAATGCATTCCTTAAACGCTTCTCTACTGTCTCTGCAGTCTTATCTGCAATAGGAACTAATTCACAATATCTGGTGAAATGGTCTACCATAACACACAGTTGTTTGTTGCCCTGGAGAGAACATTGGAAATTAGTTAACAAATCTAGTGCAACTCTTTCCCATGGTTCGCTAGTAGTTGGATACACTTGGATTGTATTAGGACCATTAGCATTACCTTTATGTTGCATGCAGACACTACATTTCTTAACATACTCAGAAATATCAGTTGCCATATGAGGCCAAAAGTATTTCAATCTGGCTTGTTTTACTGAACGATCCATACCAGGGTGCGCAACACCTGGTACATCATGAACTAGCTGTAAGGCTACATTCACTAGTGACTGTGGAATTACTAACTGGTATATTCTTCTGCTAGGAGTACCCAACTTGGCTGTTCGATACAGTAATTCTTGGTTCATGACAAAGTCACTGATGGGTGCTGGTGGCTTCACAGTCAGAATAAGATCTTCCTGGAGCAGGAATCGAATCACACCAGACCACATGGGATCTGCTCGTTGAGCATTCTTTACATCTTCGGCAGTAAATGGAGGGTCTGCAGTTACTATACTAACATGTCGCAATAAGGCATCTGCGACTACATTTGAGTTGCCAGGTAAGTGTTCAAAGGTGGGATTGAACTCTTGGATAGTCAAGGTCCATCTGGCTAACCTTCCAGTAGGTTGTTTGTTCTGGAATAAAGGTATCAGTGGAGCATGGTCTGTCAAGACATAAACAGAGTACTGATAAATAATGTCTCGGAAGTGCTTTAAAGACCATACTATTGCTAAAGCTTCTTGCTCAGTTACTGTATAATTATGTTCAGCCTTTGTAAGGACTCAGCTAGCAAATGCAACTGCATTGTACTTGCCATCAGTCTTTTGAGCTAATACGGCATCTATGCCAATAGAACTAGCATCAGTTGTCAGATAGAAGGGCTTAGAAAAATCTGGAAATTTCAAAATTGGAGCAGATGTTAGCTTTTCTTTTAGAGTTTGGAGTGCTCTCTCTTGACGGAAGGTTCAAACAAAAGGAGCATCTTTCTTAAGCAACTCAGTTAGAGGAGTAGCTATGGAAGAAAAATTGGCAATGAAAGATCTATAAAAACCTGCTATGCCAACAAAGGATCATACGCCATCAGTAGTTTTGGGAGTTGGAAAATTTAGTACTGCAATTACTTTACTTTGGTCAGTCGTAACCCCTTTAGGAGTGACTACTTGGCCAAGAAACTTAATTTCTGATCTGGAAAATTGACATTTAGGCAGTTTGACCTTTAAATTGGCTTCTTCAAGCTTACCCAGTACTACATCAAGTCTTTTCAAGTGTGTATCCATGTCTTTAGACATGACAATTACATCATCTAAGTACACCATAAGTGCATTACCTATGAGACCTCTAAAGATATTAGGCATGAGATTTGAGAATGTGATAGGGGAGGATCGTAATCCAAAGGCCATACAGAGGAAGTGATAATGACCTGTAGGAGTGGAGAATGCAGTTAGCTCTTGGCTGTCCTTGTGAAGAGGGACTTGCCAAAACCCTTGTAACAAGTCCAGGGTTGAAAAGACTTTGTTATCTCCAATGTTACGTAAAAGATCACACAGTGCAGGAAGTGGGAAGTGATCTGGAATAGTTTTCACATTTAACTTCCTAAAGTCAATCACTGGGTGCCAAGTATCATCCTTCTTAGGCACTAGGATCAAGGGCGCATTCCAAGGTGAATTACTAGGTG
Source organism: Cherax quadricarinatus (assembly GCF_026875155.1). Lineage (NCBI taxonomy): Eukaryota > Metazoa > Arthropoda > Malacostraca > Decapoda > Parastacidae > Cherax > Cherax quadricarinatus. The sequence goes on along the minus strand of NC_069404.1, from coordinate 6,009,690 downwards.
CAATAACTCCATCATCGAGCATTTGATTGATCAATTCTTCTGCGACAGCAACTTGTGAATGAGGCATTCTGTATGCAGGTACATAGATAGGTCTAGTACCAGGTTCAAGTGGAATACGATGGGACAATAAGTTCATTATACCCATCTTCTCACCTGGTAAGGCAATGGCTTTTACGACATTTGTTCAACAGAGTTAACAAATGCTTGACCTCGTCTGGGAAGTCAGTGGGAGCTAAGTCTTTCTCCTCAACTGGTGGAACAGATTGATCCAGTGAAGTGGATGAGGTCTCCTCGGTAGAAATAGCACTGACCCACTGGTCAGGTGACAACTCATCCTCTACCTGAACAGGGTAAGGATAGTGAACAAGGTCAACAAGATTGGTATTTGCTCTGAGATGAACATTGTGACCAGAAGTGTTAGCTAGGAAGAATTGGATCTTACTATCTCTTACAACATGTAAGGATGGTTCAACAAATAGACCTTTTACTTTGCAAGAATCACCATCAACTAGGACGTTATCACCATCTGGAACACTAGGAACAACAACAGACACTCTAGTGAGGGCACTAGCCACAACAGAAATGTCTTTCTGCAGATGGCATGTGACATCAACAAGAGATGGCATTACTAGTTGCAAGTAATCGTTTTCCAACAAGGCGTCCCCTGTGGAGAAACTACTACTTGAACTAGCAGACATTGCAGGGATAGGCTCAGCACTCAAGGTACTCAGAGCGTCCTCGGACACTTGAGGTAACTGGACACTATCTTGCAAGCCTGAAGTTGCAGGAACACAGACAGGAGTGACAGGATCACCAGTGCCTGACCGCTTGGGTACGCTACTGGAAAATGGACTGGTCTGTAAGGACTTAATCCGAATGTCGTACTCTGCGGCAGTATGGCAGATCTCGGATCCAAGCTGATAACCCCAAAATGGTATGATCAAGTCATCAATTTGGGCATGCCATCGATAAGGGTTGAGCACAATGCGTAAGTCTCGCATGGAAGCAAATCCCAGTAGAAGGTCACCAGGGAAAGTAATCTGGCCGACAAAAAGGAAGGAAGCAGTAAAGTCTCTACCTTGGATAGAAAAGGTGAGGGAAGTCCAACTTCGGACACGCAGGTGAGAACCAGCTACTCCACTAAGGGAGGACACATGAGTCGGTTCTACGAGAAGGACATGTCGCAACTGTTTATCTCTAAACAAACTAGACCTGATACTATTGACTTGTGCACCAGAGTCCATGAACAAATTAACAGGCGCATTATGAACAGATGCTTGCACTATAGGGCCTATGGTTGCATTGGAAGTTATGTGCAAACAAAAAGGTGGATTGTCATCAGAAAAGATTTGTTCCACTTCATCCTCAAAATCATCTACGTCAGAGACGTGTGATGCAACATCATCAGCAGGATTGTCATTCTCGAGACTGCTTAAGGCTTCAAAGGAATTGTGAATGGGGATGGTGTACTCATTATCACCTACTGTCACCATGGGATGGTTTGACTGGGGCGCTCGAATTCCCCTGAATTGGAAGAATGAGCCTGGTTCTGGTTAGTTTGAGAACCACGACGTCTGTTTCCTCTCCTGGTTCTGCAGTTGGAACGGCGATGGAAAGATCTAGAGTACTGAAGGTTGTAGAGAGCATTGTACTCAGATGTGTCATGTCCATGTATTCCATGATAAGTACAGTAGGGAAGATCTGACTGGTACTCATCATCAGTACCACGCCTCTTAGGGTGACTATCAGGACAATTAATTGCAATATGGCCATGGAAACCACAGTTGTAACAAGTCTGCTGACTATGGTTACTGAATGTACTATGAATACTACGAGGTTTATAATGACTCTGTACACTGGTCCTTGGTGATCGCTGCGATGGTTGACGACCACGATTTGTCGCTGTGGTGAAAGCAAGAGGTGGTGCAGACTGAGGCATAGGTGTGATATTACTTTTGATACATGGGAAAGTACCCTGAGGGCACAAGGAACGTACATGATTTAGGGCTGCAAGTGGTTCCATCGTCACAGTTGGAGGATTAGCCTCATAAGCACACACAGAAGTAGGCGGCATTAGTTCTTTAATTGCTCCAAAAGCTGCTATTTTAGCAAACGATGCTGTGGATGGTTTATCCTCGTCAGGGACAAAAGCTGAGGACTGGACAGCATTGATAAATGATGATAAAAGTTTGTCTAATCTAACAGCAAATGCACTCAACGATTCATTAGTCATGGGTGTAGCATTCACTAGTTCCCTAAGAACGATATAAGGATCAGCTGTTTTTACTGGTACGAGGAAAGAACGAACCAGTTCCTCACATTGTGACCACTTAGTAAGATTCCTGAAGTCTCGCATTTCAAGGAGATCAACAACGTGAACAGCAGCAGGGGACCGATGAAGAGCTTCTTTCGCAAGTCTGATAAGACTTTCTTCTGAAGGAGGACTGTCAACTAGAGCATTAACATGAGAACGAATGGCAGTAAACCATGCTTCAAGACTATGTACATGGCCATTGAATAAAGATAACGCATTAAGGGAATCATGAGTAAAACTATAGTGTCTCAGTGTCTGGGTCGGTCTGTCACTCGATAAGGAACTATGAGGACTGATGACAGTAGCAGCAGTAGCCTGAGAGGTCTGAGTGTCACCATTCACTAAAGTATCATTTGACGGTATGTGAGGCATATTGGCAAAGAAGTTGCACAAAAACAAAATGGTACACAAGTCCGCAAAAAGATCAAGGGAATGAGACACTGCTGGCATACGAAAAAAATTAAGGTACATATAGAAATAAATGGATAATTTAGTATACTGGGGTGAATAGCACTGCATGAACTACAATAATAAATACTGAAGAATACAATGCTGAAAGAACACAAGAAAACAAAAATGAGTGAATTACTTCACACGGAGTGACTGACTGGTACACTACACATTAATACTTACTACAGACAGAGAGTAGCATAAAAAAACACAGATAAAAATATAAAAGTGAAACACGAGAGATATTACCTGGAGTTTACCTGGAGAGAGTTCCGGGGGTCAACGCCCCCGCGGCCCGGTCTGTGACCAGGCCTCCTGATATACGATATACGATAACACTTAAAAAATAATGTAAATATAATGAGTAAAAGAAACACTGAGTCTACACTGAAAACACAAGGCTTAGAGTACACAAGAAATTCACTGTAAATGTCTCACACACGCTGTCTTTAAATGCAGGAAAATATCTCTAAACAGAAAATTATCACTGAAGTCTGGAGTGGTAGACGGGCGGTGATGAGTGATGATTCCTCCTACATTCACACTGTTGTCATAGAAATGTGCTTTCTAGGTGAACTCACATAATTGGCTTTATCGGTGGCGCACAGCTACAATCTCTTGACCAATTATGTGAGCCAAAACAGTACTAGGACCCGGTACAAGGGTGGAAAAAAACCCACAGGTAGAAGAGGTAGGTGAGTGGGTGGTGGTGGTGGGGGCAGCGGAACAAGCTGGCCCTATGCATTCTCACTGCCATGCACTTCTCACCATGCACAACTCCAGGTGGCTTACTTCTCTCTCTCAGCTGGGTTAGGAAGCTGGGTTGGCTGACTGGCTTAACCCACGAGAATGGCTGACTGGAAGACGTGTAACGATGCACACAGCATGAAGGAGCAGGTGAATGACAGGAGACAGGCTGGATGATAGGCTGAGGCAGGCTGACTAGCGCTCACTTCCACAGTCTGGCTTACTGACTGGCTTAATTGCAAAATCCAGGTCAACCCCTCGGAGAATGAAGCAATTAGCACACGAACTAAGCCAGGAAGCTTGAGACGGCTGCAACTTGCTTGCAGGCTGGAGTACACAGGGTGGAGGTGAGTGAGGGTAGCTGCTAGCTGGAGGTGGCAGAGACAGTTCACCTCTGACCTGCCGGCACCCCACAAACAATCTTCTAATGTCTGAAATACCCATAAATCCATGCCCACACTGCTGTCACCAATTCGTCATGTGGGTTCGATAATGTGCATGGGGTAAAAACACTCACGTAGGCTGGTTAGTATGTATAATTATAACAGAAAGTATGGGAAACGCCATCAGCCGCCCTGCCTCTCTCTGCTCCCTATCTCAGACTGACCCACCAGTGCCTAGCGGGTGAACAGCATTCAAAAACATGCTATGGTCAGCAGCAATGTGAATAACAGTCAGTGATTCACACAGATGGTTGGTAGTGAGTCATCTACTGGTGACTGGTTACTGGTAACTGGTACTACTGAGACACCCACTCCAAAGCTCACAGGCTTGTTCTGGGGTACAATGGGTTACCCAAGAAGGCCAAGAATGAGGGACCTGGTGGACAAACAAGGAGGGAAGATTGGGAGGCAAAGCTCAAAAAAAGAGAGGAAGACTGAGGAAGGAAACTAGAAAAGCTTGGCAGGAAAATGGAAGAGATGATAGTTGCAGAGCACAGGAAGTGGGAGCAAGAAGGCATAGAAGTAGAAGCTAAGATGCAGTGCTTAGAAGAACTGAGAAACCCTCCAGAAACACCTGCAGAAGGACTCCAACTGTGACAACCCCAAGGCAACTGAGCAATCTAAACCAACACTCACACACTGATCCCTCTGCCCCCACCCCCACACCACAAACCCCACCCCGACAGCAGCCCCTTATGGGAACTCTGCTCCCACCCCCACCCCAACCCCCTGTAGGTCCCTATCAGGGCTACCAATCCCCCAACCCCGATCTTCTCCCAGGATCACAGTACAGTGGACCCTCAACCAACAGCTTTAATCCATTCCAGAGAGCTAGCCTTCAGTCAATTTAGCCGTTAGTCAAACTAATTTTCCCCACAAGAAATAATGGAAATAGACACCCAAAAGTATTAAACAAAATATTTTTTTTACATGAAAAATACATTTCCCTACACGGAAACGAATGGTATGTGTAAAATAAACAATAATTAAATGCCACTTACCTTTATTGTGGAGTTGTTGATGAGTGATGTGCCAGCAGCAGGGGAGATTCAGGGGTTCTATTGTTTGGAAGGGGAATCCCCTTCCATAAAGACTTCAGGTAACAAGTTCTTTTCTGGGGTTACCTCCCTTCTTGGTTGTTTAATGCCACTAGGACCAGCTTGAGAGTCACTGGACCCCTGTCACACAAAATATCCGTCCAGAGAGCTCTGTTTCTCATGTGCCCTTAGGATTTCCCTAAAATTGGACACAAGAGTGTCAGTGTACATGTTGCCAATATGGCTTGCAACAGCTGTGACAGGATAAAATTCATTCATAAATGTTTGCATCTTTGTAAACATTGTACACATTTCCTTAATCCTTGATGAAGGCAACTTCCTCCGTCTCTATTCCTCCTGCTCTGAAGAACATTCCTGAGCTGTGATCTGTTGCTGTTGCACCTCAAGCTCTTGCAGCTCTGCAGTGGTTAGTTCTTCATCGTCATTCTGCACCAACTCTTCCACATCCTCGCCACAAACCTCCAATCCCATGGACTTCCCCAGTGACAAAATAGATTCCACAACTGGCATAGGCTCTTGAGGGCTAGCCCCAAACCCTTCAAAATCCCTCTCTTGTACACATTGTGGCCACGGTTTCCTCCAAGCAGAGTTCAAAGTCTTGCAAGTCACTCCCTTCCAAGCCTTACCTATAAGGTTTATGCAACTGAGGATATTGAAATGATCTTTCCAAAACTCTCTTAGGGTCAGTTCAGTGTCTGAGGTCACTTCAAAGCACTCTTAAAACACTGCTTTTGTGTAGAGGTTTTTGAAGTTTGAAATGACCTGCTGGTCCATGGGCTGGAGGAGAGGAGTTGTATTAGGAGGTAAAAACTTCACTTTAACGAAGCTAAACTCCCCTGGAATTTGCTCTTGCAAGTCGTGAGGATGAGCAGGAGCATTGTCCATTACCAGGAGGCACTTGAGTGACAATTTCTTTTCCAGTAGGTAATTTTTCACAGTGGGGCCAAACACACCATAAAACCAGTCCATGAAAATTTCCCTAGTGACCCATGCCTTACTGTTTGATCTCCACAGCACACACATATTACCCTTGACGATATTGTTTTTCTTGAACACTCTAAGTGATACACCAATAAAGGCTTCACTTTACAATCACCACTAACATTACTACTCAACATTAATGTCAGCCTGTTTTTCGTAGGCTTATGTCCTGGGAGTGTCTTTTCTTCCTGAATAATGTAGGTCCTGTTTGGCATTTTCTTCCAAAACAGGCCTGTTTCGTCACAATTAAACACTTGATGGGGTTTTAAATTTTCAGTGTCTATGTACTCCTTAAAGTCCTGCGCATATTTTTCAGCTGCTATTTTGTCTGAAACAGAAATACAAATAGCTAGAGCTTCATTTAAGGTTATTAATATAATATTCAAGAGGTTGCTAGTAGAATTGCAGTAAATCAACCATTCAAATCATTATGAAGCTGTGTGTAGTCTGTGGTCAGTCAAACAAACGGGCTTCCACATGGATAAATTGTCATTTTTGTGGAAATTGGTGTCACGCCCCTTGTGCAGATATCCCAGAACTAGCTACAAGCAGTATTAAAACAGAGAAGTGTTTTTGGGTATGCCCAAATGAGGAAAATCTGTGGACTAAAATCACAAGGGTATTAAAAGAGGATAACATCAAAGCTGCTTTCATAGAAAACCTGGAAGCTTTCTACAACAGATGGGAACATAAAAAGTCTGGGCTGAATGGTACTGCCCTTGATACTGGCCATGTAGTCACAAACTGTAAGGCTGGAGGTGATGTCCTGGTAGTCAGTAAATGTGGGGCTGATAGTGCTGTCCTGGGAGACAGTAATGGTGAAGCTGGAGATACTGTCCTGGGAGACAGTAATGGTGAAGCTGGAGGTGCTGTCCTGGGAGACAGAAATGGTGAAGCTGGAGATACTGTCCTGGGAGACAGTAATGGTGAAGCTGGAGATTTTGTCCAGGTAGTCGGGAATTATACGCAGGAAGAATACATATAAATGACCTCATAGGGGACAGGAGCCATAGTAGGGAAACAAGTGTAGTCAAAGATAAGATAAAACCAATATTGCAAACTAGAAATACCTCAGGAAATAGCAAACAAGAGGACTCCAATAGCAATAGTGAGGATAAATTACCAAAAACAACTGGTGGGAGCTCCATTGTTGGTGCTAGGGAGGATAGAAGTAAGACAGGGAAACATGCACCAACAGGGAATACAGTCACAGAAACCCAAGGCAAGCGGAAACCAAGCCTGTGCACATACTATGCACTTGGTATCTGCTGGCATGGGAAATCTGGAAAAACAGATGGGACATGCAACTATGACCACCCTAGAAAATGCAATGCCCATATGACAACAGGAAAATGCAAACTCCCTTCCTGTAAGCTTTTTCACCCTGAAATGTGTACCTCTTCAGTACAGGAAAGACTGTGCTATAACTTAAATTGCCAGGCATACCATCTAAAGGGGACAAAAAGATACAAAACATCCAGGCCATGGGAAAACCTGGGTAGCCACAGCCACTCAAGAGGGAGAGGTTTTTTAGTGCCAGGAAGGAAAAAAAAACTGGCAGGAAATGGCAGAAATCGTACACCAAATCCAGTCATTCCTGGAGTGGAACCACAGTCGATGGCCTCCACTCCAAACCAACAGATACAGATACTAATACCGGAAAAAAAATCCCCCCCCAGTACCAACAATACCACCAGTCCGATAACATTCTTCTTTGCAAATATACAGGGTCTAAAGCCAGCAACAAACAACAAAAATACCTTTCATCCGTGGACTGCTTGCAGAGGCAAAGGCAATGTTCGCGGCTTTCACTGAGACCCACATAAAGGATCACTTGGACAACGAAATATGGATCCCAGGTTACAACCTATACAGATGTGACAGAGTGAACAGGCAAAAGGGGGGGGTTGGCCTGTACATTGCAGAGTCACTTGTTTGCACAGAACTGCTTAATGCCTCAAATGACGTAGTGGAAGTTTTAGCAGCAAAGGTCGAGAACCAAAACCTAGTCATTGTGGTAGTCTACAAGCCTCCGGATGCAACATCCCAGCAATTCCAGGAACAGCTGTTAAAAATTGACCACTGTCTGGAAAATCTTCCAGCTCCTGCACCCAACATCTTGCTCCTGGGGGATTTCAACTTAAGGCACCTAAAATGGAGGAATATAGCAAATAATATTGTTGCAGTAATAACACCAGGAGGCAGCTCTGATGAAAACTCACACTCACACGAGCTTTTAAATCTCTGCACAAAATTCAATTTAAACCAGCAAATAATAGAGCCTACTAGACTGGAGAATACACTAGACCTCATCTTCACTAACAATGATGATCTGATAAGAAATGTCACAATATCAAAAACAATATACTCAGATCACAGCATAATTGAGGTTCAGACATGTATGCGTGGAGCCCCAGACCGACAAAATGAGACTAGTCACGAGGGAGCATTCACCAAATTCAACTTCAATAACAAAAACATAAAGTGGGACCAAGTAAACCAAGTCCTAACCGATATAAGTTGGGAAGATATACTAAGCAACACAGACCCAAACTTATGCCTAGAACAGATTAACTCGGTGGCACTCGATGTATGCACAAGGCTTATTCCTCTAAGAAAAAGGAGGAGTAGATGTAAAATAGAAAGAGACAGGCGCTCCCTTTACAGGCGACGGAAAAGAATAACAGAGCGGCTAAAAGAGGTCAATATATCTGAAATGCGCAGGGAGACACTGGTCAGAGAAAATAGCAAGCATCGAACTTAAGCTAAAAGAATCCTTTAGGAGTCAGGAATCGCGGGAAGAACTAAAAGCCATAAATGAAATCGAAAGAAACCCAAAGTATTTCTTCTCCTATGCCAAATCAAAATCGAGAACAACGTCCAGTATTGGGCCCCTACTTAAACAAGATGGGTCCTACACAGATGACAGCAAGGAAATGAGTGAGCTACTCAAGTCCCAATATGACTCAGTTTTTAGCAAGCCGCTAACCAGACTGAGAGTCGAAGATCAAAATGAATTTTTTATGAGAGAGCCACAAAATTTGATTAACACAAGCCTATCCGATGTTATCCTGACGCCAAATGACTTCGAACAGGCGATAAATGACATGCCCATGCACTCTGCCCCAGGGCCAGACTCATGGAACTCTGTGTTCATCAAGAACTGCAAGAAGCCCCTATCACGAGCCTTTTCCATCCTATGGAGAGGGAGCATGGACACGGGGGTCGTCCCTCAGTTACTAAAAACAACAAACATAGCCCCACTCCACAAAGGGGGCAGTAAAGCAACAGCAAAGAACTACAGACCAATAGCACTAACATCCCATATCATAAAAATCTTTGAAAGGGTCCTAAGAAGCAAGATCACCACCCATCTAGAAACCCATCAGTTACACAAACCCAGGGCAACATGGGTTTAGAACAGGTCGCTCCTGTCTGTCTCAACTACTGGATCACTACGACAAGGTCCTAAATGCACTAGAAGACAAAAAGAATGCAGATGTAATATATACAGACTTTGCAAAAGCCTTCGACAAGTGTGACCATGGCGTAATAGCGCACAAAATGCGCACTAAAGGAATAACAGGAAAAGTCGGTCGATGGATCTATAATTTCCTCACTAACAGAACACAGAGAGTAGTCGTCAACAGAGTAAAGTCCGAGGCAGCTACGGTGAAAAGCTCTGTTCCACAAGGCACAGTACTCGCTCCCATCTTGTTCCTCATCCTCATATCCGACATAGACAAGGATGTCAGCCACAGCACCGTGTCTTCCTTTGCAGATGACACCCGAATCTGCATGACAGTGTCTTCCATTGCAGACACTGCAAGGCTCCAGGCGGACATCAACCAAATCTTTCAATGGGCTGCAGAAAACAATATGAAGTTCAACGATGAGAAATTTCAATTACTCAGATATGGTAAACATGAGGAAATTAAATCTTCATCAGAGTACAAAACAAATTCTGGCCACAAAATAGAGCGAAACACCAACGTCAAAGACCTGGGAGTGATTATGTCGGAGGATCTCACCTTCAAGGACCATAACATTGTATTAATCGCATCTGCTAGAAAAATGACAGGATGGATAATGAGAACCTTCAGAACTAGGGAGGCCAAGCCCATGATGACACTCTTCAGGTCACTTGTTCTATCTAGGCTGGAATATTGCTGCACTCTAACAGCACCTTTCAAGGCAGGTGAAATTGCCGACCTAGAAAATGTACAGAGAACTTTCACGGTGCGCATAACGGAGATAAAACACCTCAATTACTGGGAGCGCTTGAGGTTTCTAAACCTGTATTCCCTGGAACGCAGGAGGGAGAGATACATGATTATATACACCTGGAAAATCCTAGAGGACTAGTACCGAACTTGCACACGAAAATCACTCACTACGAAAGCAAAAGACTTGGCAGACGATGCACCATCCCCCCAATGAAAAGCAGGGGTGTCACTAGCACGTTAAGAGACCATACAATAAGTGTCAGGGGCCCGAGACTGTTCAACTGCCTCCCAGCACACATAAGGGGGATTACCAACAGACCCCTGGCAGTCTTCAAGCTGGCACTGGACAAGCACCTAAAGTCAGTTCCTGATCAGCCGGGCTGTGGCTCGTACGTTGGTTTGCGTGCAGCCAGCAGCAACAGCCTGGTTGATCAGGCGCTGATCCACCAGGAGGCCTGGTCACAGACCGGGCCGCGGGGGCGTTGATCCCCGAAACTCTCTCCAGGTAAACTCCAGGTCCAGGCAGCCTCACAATGCCTTACCACACTGTGTATGCCACTGCGATTCTTAAATTTCTCAAACCAGCCTTTTCCGGCCTTATATTCATCAATATCATCACTATTTTGAGGCATTTTCTTAATGAGAACATCATGCAACTGCCTTGCCTTTTCACATATTATTGACTGAGAAACACTATCTCCTAATAATTGTTTTTCGTTTATTCACACCAACGACAGTCTCTCCACCTCTTCAGTTATTTGCAATCTCTGTTTTGAAAACATACTTGCACCTTTCACAACAACAGCTTCCTTGATTGCCTCTCTGTTCGCCAAGATAGTAGTGATGGTTGAATGGGGTTTGTTATATAGCCTTTCCAACTTGGACATACGCACTCCACTTTCATATTTTTCAATGATCTCTTTCTTTATTTCCATAGTAATTCTCACCCTTTTTACCACAGCCTTGGCACTAGAAGCTTTCTTGGGGCTCATGGTGGCTTATTTAGCACTATAAACACTGGAATAATACAAAATATATGACAGGTACACGTGGAATCGACCACTATGACACACTGAGTCTTGGAGTGGCTGGGCCCGCTCAGGCCACACTCCGGCCGCATGGACACGTTCAGGACAAAAGCCGTTAGATGAGTTTTTCGCTGTTGATAGAGCCATTTTTTTATGCCTAAGAGAGCCGTTAGATGAATTTGCCATTAGTCGATGCCACCACTGGTCGGGTGTCCACTGTATTAGAAAAGAAGTTGAAGGTTTGGTACACGAACGTGGATGGAATAACAAATAAATATGAGTGGCATGAAAGAATCAATGAGAAGTCCCCAGACATCATAGCAGTCACAGAAACGAAATTCACTGAGACAATAACAGATGCAATCTTCCCACCAGGAGAGGAGGGGTTGCACTGCTCATAAAAAACCGATGGAGATTTGAGGAAATGGAAGGCATGGACAAGATTGGAGGAAGGAATTACATAGTAGGTACACTTCAATCTGGGCAACATAAAGTAGTCACTGCAGTGATGTATAATCCACCATAGAACTGCAGTAGGCCAAGAGAGGAATATGAAGAGAGCAACAGAGCAATGGTGGGCACACTGGCCAAGGTAACAAGAAGAGCTCACTCGAGCAGAGTAAAGTTACTGGTTATGGGTGACTTCAACCACAGGGAGATCGAGTGGGAAAACCTGGAGCTACACTGGGGTCCTGAAACATGGAGAACCAAGATGATGGCTGTGGTACTGGAAAACCTCATGCATCAATATGTTAAGGACACTACCAGAGAGAGAGGGGATGATGAACCAGCAAGACTGGACCTTGTGTTCACCCTGAATAGTTTGGACATTGAGGACATCACATATGAGAGGCCCCTTGGAGCTAGTGATCACATGGTTCTGTGTTCTGAATACATAGTAGAGTTACAAGTAGAGAGGGTAACAGGAGTTGGATGGGAAAAGCCAAGGGGGGGGGGGACTACACAGGTACGAGGAACTTCCTGCAGGAGATTCAGTGGGACAGAGAATTGGCAGGAAAGTCAGTAAATGAAATGATGGAATATGTAACAACAAAATGCAAGGAGGCAGAGGAAAGGTTTGTTCCCAAGGGCAATAGAAATAATAGGAAGACCAAAGCGAGTCTTTGGTTTACCCTAAGGTGTAGGGAGGCAAAAACTAAGTGCACCAGAGAATGGAAAAGGTGCAGGAGGCAAAGGACCCAGGAAAATAGAGAGATTTAAGGAAGCATTTACAGTGGAGACAGGAAGGCCTCTGGGTGGACAGAATGGAGGGGGATGCCAACAAGGATATACCAACAAGTGTTGGAACATATACACAACTGAGGAAGAGGTGAAGAAGCTGCTAAGGAACCTTGATACCTCAAAGGCAATGGGACCAGATAAAACAAAGATACTCATCAGGCGTCCTCCTCAACAGAGAGGCACAGTTCGTCAGATCCAGTTGCATGATGGGTCTCTTCTAGAATATGTAAGCAGATACAGGTATCTAAGCTTTAAGGTTCCACTACTTGGACCTGTTGTAACGAGACTTTGTCGCCAATATCAATCAATCAATCAATCAAATTTATTCTCTATAAGGATTACAGTGTGAGGTTTACAGGTTTTGGATATTGTGTGGTTTACATGTTTTAAAATACTAATTACAGAGGAGGCCACTAGGACACCTAGCATGGCTAGGCATTTCAGGCAGACTCAGATTAATTTTAAATTTTAAATTATTACAGATTATGGTATTAAGGCTAAGTGACTACATTATAGTTTGTAAGTTCAGCAATGTGAATGATTTTGTTTTGGCACAATACATAGTGTCTATATTGGAGTATCATAGGCAAGCTTATGACTAGTTAGGGTTCATTGTTTTAAGATTAAGATTCGTATTTCTGTGTTTATAGTCGATGGGTGAGTGAGTGTAAGTGCGAACCACCAGGTGGTTTACATGTAGTTAGTTGACGGGGTGTACCAGGGAGATAAGATGTTTTCTAACTGTAGTTTTGAAAGTGATGAATGTGTCTGCAGTTCTAGAGTTTTCAGCTAGGGTGTTCCAGATTTTAGGCCCTTTGACACACATTGAATTTTTGTAAAGGTTTAGTCGGACATGGGGAATGTCATAGAGATGTTTGTGTCTGGTGTTATGCCTGTGGGTCCTGTCACAACTATCAAGAAAGCATTTTAGGTCAAGGTTAATATTGGAATTTAAGGTCCTGTAGATGTAGATTGCACAGTAGTAAGTGCGGATGTTCTGAACAGGGAGTAAGTTTAGATCTATGAAGAGTGGGGGGTGTGTTGCCAGGGATGGGATTTAGTGATTATTCTTACTGCAGCTTTTTGTTGGGTTATTATTAGCTTTAGATGTGTTGCTGCAGTTGATCCCTAAGCACAAATAGCATAGGTGAGGTATAAATAAATGAGTGAATGGTATAGTGTGGGAAGGGCAGTTTTTAGCACGTAATATCGTATCTTGGAGAGGATCCCCACCATTTTGGGAACTTTTTTTTGTTATGTGTTGGATATGGGTGCTGAAATTTAGGTTGCTGTCGAGGTATAGACCTAGGAATTTGCCCTCATTATGTCTGGCAATTAGAGTGTTGTCGATCTTAATGTTAAGTTGTGCAACACCTGCTCTGCTACCAAACATAATGTAGTAGGTTTTGTCAGTGTTAAGTGTAAGTTTATTGGCTGTCATCCAAGTCAGAATGTTACAAAGAAAGGCTGAGAGTACTTAGAGTTGTGGCAGGTTTTCATCCCAGGTATGGAGCTAATGTTAAAATTGTGAAAATGATGTATCTTGCTTATATTAGATCATTCATTGATTATGCGGCGCCACTACTTGCACTCGTGTTTGACTGGAAGCTTGGAGGGCTGGAAAAACTGCAAAACGAAGCAATGTGGATCATCCTAGGATGCCCTCGTACTGCCAAAATTTTAAATATGTGGAAAGAACTTAATATTCCAAGCATTAGAGATCGTGTTACTGAAAGAAATATCCTTATTGGGGTCAATATGCTTAGGTTAGCCCATTCAAACCCCTGCACAGAAGCCCTCCAAACTTTCCTCAGCACTGGTGAACATCCTTCCAGATGGATTGAAAAAACTGGAACCGACCTCTGCATGAACCAGCTACACCTTCAGTTTCCTTTCCAACACTGTGGTTTGGGGGCCTGTAGGGGTGGGAGACCTGGTAGCATACTGTGGGATTCTATGGTTGGGGGTTGGGTGGAAGCTGTGGGTATGGATTGTGGTGTGTGTTGGGATGGTGTGATAGGTTGTGGGGTTCTGAGGATAGTTGTGTGTGTGCTTGCCCTTGCTGCTCTGTTCTGCTCTGACTGACCTCTGCTGGTTCCATCCTTGTCTCCTTTCCTAGCTCCTTTCGCTTTTTTGTCCTCTCCCTCAGCTGCTGTCTCTCTGTGTTCTGTCTCTGTCTAGGAACACCTTCTTGTACTCTTCCGAGTTTTTCAACCGTGGTTTCTCTTGGAGGATCCTGTTCTGCACTGTTTCTGTCCTGAGAATCAGCTTGATCGGTCGGTTTCTCCCCTTCAAGTACCCCCCTATTCTCTGAAAATTTACAATCTCGTCCATGTCTTCTCCCCCTATTTCTGTGATGATTTTCTCAATCTCCTTTCTTTCTTCCTGCCATCTTTCAGTGTGTGTCCTTTTCTCTCTCTCCCAAAGCCCATGGATAAGCACAGATTTTGCCCTTTCCCCCTCCCATTGCCTCTCCCTCTGTGACTCTGGTTCCTGTCTGTATGTGGTCATTTTCTCCCTTGATTTTTCCAGTGGCTCTTGGTAGCATGGTTGTGCCTCAGCATTCGACCTATCTCCCTCTCCATCTGCACCCAGCTGCTCTTCCCTTTCACTCCCTGGCCCTTCTTTGCAGGCTGATATGACCTTAGCATAATTCATATCTCCTTCCTTCCTGTTCAGCCTCTCAACTTCATATGCTGTGTCTTCTCTGGTCACTGCCCCTGAGACTTGCTTCAGCCTGTTTACCTCAAATTCTAGGACCCTTACCCTGGCTACTGCAGTTTCGCCTTGTGCCTTCCAATTCCTCGTCTCCTTCTCCAACCTCTTTTCCCATTTCACAGAGAGCTCTTTCTCCATTTTTTCAGAAAGCTCTCCTAATTTTCTCTCCCATTCTTGCTCCATCCTCCTCCACTGCCCCTCCATCCATTCTTCCCTACCAGTACCATTGTCATCTGATCCCTGATTCCTGCGAGTCCCAACCATTTTTTTTTTTTTAGTGAAAGAGAGAGAGGGAAGGGAAAGGTAGAAGGAGAGAGAGAGGGGGGGAGAATGAGAAGGGAAAAGGGGAGAGAGAGAGAGAGAGAGAGAGAGAGGGTGAGAGAGAGAGGAGAAAGGTAAGAGAGAGAGAGAGAGAGGGGAGAGTGAGAAGGAAAAAGAGGGGAAGAGAAAGAGTGAGAGAGGGAGGGGGAGAGAGGGAGAGAAGGGAAAGATAGAAGGAGAGAGGGGAGAGTGAGAAGGAAAAGAGAGAAAGAAGAGAGAGAGAGAGAGAGAGAGAGAGAGAGAGAGAGAGAGAGAGAGAGAGAGGAGAGAGAGAGAGAAGAGAGAGAGAGAGAGAGAGAGAGAGGAGAAGAGAGAGAGAGGAAAGAGAGAGAGAGAAAGAGAGAGAGAGAGAGGAAGAGAGAGAGGAAGAAGGAGAGAGAGGAAGAGAGAGGAAAAGAGAGATAGAGGAAGAGAGGAAAGAGAGAGAGGAAGAGAGAGAGGAAGAGAGAGAGAGGAATAGTATGCAAAATCATGGAGAAGATTATCAGGAGGAGAGTGGTGGAGCACCTGGAATGGAACAAGAGTATAAACGCCAACCAGCATGGATTAATGGAAGGCAAATCCTGTGTCACAAACTTACTGGAGTTTTGTGATAAAGTAACAGAAGACGCAAGAGAGAGGGGTGGGTTGATCGCATCCTCTTGGACTGCAAAAAGGCCTTTGACACAGTTCCTCACAGGAGATTGGTGCAGAAGCTAAAGGATCAGATGCATATAACGAGAAGGGCACTGCAATGGATCAGAAAATACCTGACAGGGAGGCAACAATGAGTCATGGTACATGATGAGGTATCACAGTGGGCACCTGTGATGAGCAGGGTCCCACAGGGGTCGGTCCTAGGACCAGTGCTATTTCTGGTATATGTGAATGACATGATGGAAGGGTTAGACTCAGAAGTGTCCCTGTTCACAGATGATGTGAAGTTAATGAGGAGAATTAAATCAGATGAGGATCAGGTAGGACTTCAAGGAGATGTGGGCAGGCTGGACACTTGGTCCAGCAACTGGCTACTCGAATTTAACCCCCCGAAATGCAAAATCATGAAGATCGGAGAAGGGCAAAGAAGACCGCAGATGGAGTATAGGCTGGGTGGCCAAAGACTGCAAACCTCGCTCAAGGAGAAAGATCTTGGGGTAAGTATAACACCAAGCATGTCTCCGAAAGCACACATCAACCAAATAACTACTGCAACATATGGGCGCCTGGCAAACCTGAGAATAGCATTCCGATACCTTAGTATGGAATCGTTCAAGACACTGTACACCGTGCACGTCAGGCCCATACTGGAGTATGCAGCACCTGTTTGGAACCCACACTTGATCAAGCACGTCAAGAAATTAGAGAAAATGCAAAGGTTTGCAACAAGGTTAGTTCCAGAGCTAAGGGGAATGTCCTACGAAGAAAGGTTAAGGGAAATTGGCCTGACGACACTGGAGGACAGGAGGGTTAGGGGAGACATAATAACGACATACAAAATACTGCATGGAATAGACAAGGTGGACAGAGGCAGGATGTTCCAGAGAAGGGACACAGAAACAAGGGGTCACAATTGGAAGCTGAAGACCCAGATGAGTCAAAGGGATGTCAGGATGCACTTCTTCAGTCATAGAGTAGTCAGGAAGTGGAATAGCCTAGCAAGTGATGTAGTGGAGGCAGGAACCATACAAGCTTTAAGATGAGGTATGATAATGCTCGTGGAGCAGGGAGAGAGAGGACCTAGTAGCACTCAGTGAAGAGGCAGGGCCAGGAGCTGAGTATCGACCCCTGCAACCAGAATTAGGTAAGTACATACACCATCTCTCTTCTCTACCTCTCCCTTCTCTCTCTTCCTCTCCTAATCTTTCTCCCTCTCTTTCCCCTCTACCTCTCCCTTCTCCCCTAAAAAAAAAAAAAATTGTGGGCCAGAGGGGGACTCGAAGAACCCAGAGATTGAGGGAGAATGGTTCTATTAGGGAGGAGGGGATGGAAAACAATTGCAAAAGGATGGAACAAAAGTGGGAGAGAAAACTGGGAGAGCTTCCTACAAAAATAGAGACAGAGCTTTCTGTGAAATTGGAAAAGAGGTTGGGGGAGGTGAAGAAGAAATGAGATTCCAAAGTCGAAACCATAGTAACCAGGATAAGGGTCCTAGAAGATGAGGTAAGCACGCTGAAACGAGTTATGCAATGGCATGAACATGCCACCAAGAGCTACAGGAAAAATCATGGGAGAAAATTGCCATGCACAAACAGGAACCAGAGTCACAGAGGGAGAGGCAATAGGAGGAGGAGAAGGCAAAATCAGTGTTTATTCATGGGCTGCAGGAGAGCCAGGGTAGGACACACACTGACAGGTGGCTGGCAGAAAGAAAGGAGACTGAGAACATCATCACAGAAATAGGTGAAGAGGACATGTCTGAGATTGTATATTTTCAGAGAATAGGGGGTATTTGAAGGGGAGAAACGACCAATCAAGCTGATTATAAAGACAGAAACAGTGCAGAACAGGATCCCCCAAGAAAACCATGGTTAAAGGACTCAGCAGAATACAAGAGGTGTTCCTAGACTGAGACAGAATGCAAACAGAACGACAGCAGCTGAGGGAGAGGACACAAAAGTGAAAGAAGCTGGGAGGAGAGAGAAGGACAAAAATCAGCAGAGAACAACTAGAGCAGGGCAGAGGAAAAAAGAGCAAGGACACCCCAGAACCATCCCCAGAACCAAAAAACCAATCATGCTATCCCAACACAAACCACAGTCCACACCCACAGTTCCCACCCAGCACTCAGCTATAGCATCCCACATACACTGCCAGGTCCCCCACCGTCACAGACCCCCGAAAACACAGTGTTAGAGGGGGAAACTGAAGGTATGGTACACAAACACAGAAGGAAAAAAACAAGTGGGAGGAGTGGCATGAAAGAGTCAAAGAGGCATCACTGGACATCAAGCTCTCACAGAAACCAAGCTCACAGGTATAATAACAATGCCATCCTTCCAAGGGATATCAGATCCTGAGGTAAGACAGAGGGAACAGAGGGGTGGAGGAGTTGCCTGCTGGATTTTGATGAGCTGGAAAGAGGAGACAGTGGAGAAGCTAGGGATTACATAGTAGGATAGCTTCAGTCTGGAGGGTCCCAAGGTGGTAATTGCAGTGATGTATAACCCACCACAGAACAGCAGGAGGCCAAGGGAAGAGTATGATGAGAGTAATAGAGTAATGGTTGACACACTGGCTGAAGTGGCAAGAAGGGCTTATGTGAGCAGGGCAAAGCTACTGATCATGGGTGACTTCAACCACAAGGAAATCGATTGGGAGAGCTTGGAGCCACAAGGGGGCAAAGAAGCGTGGAGGGCCAAGATGATAGAGGTGGTTCTGGAAAATTTCATATACCAACACATAAAGGACACTACCAGAGAGAGAGGAGAGGATGAACCAGTGAGACTGGACCCAGTATTCACCTTGAGTAGTGCAGATATTGAGGACATCATATGAAAGACCCTTTGGGGCCAGCAATCATGTGGTTTTAGATTCGAGTAACAGTAGAGTTACAAGTGGAGGGAGGAAGGAAGGAAGGCCGG
Source organism: Cherax quadricarinatus (assembly GCF_026875155.1). NCBI lineage: Eukaryota > Metazoa > Arthropoda > Malacostraca > Decapoda > Parastacidae > Cherax > Cherax quadricarinatus. Next base: position 5,990,602 of record NC_069404.1, on the reverse strand, counting down.
ATGAATAAAGCCAGACTACAAGAAGGTGACTACGCAGAAAGAAGAACTTCCTGAACGGGGTTCAGTGGGATAGAGAACCAGCAGGGAAGTCAGTAAACGAGATGATGGAATACGTGACAAACAATTTGCAAGGAAGCGAGGAGAGGTTTGTACCCAAGGGTAACAGGAATAATGAAAAAGCCTGGGTGAGCCCGTGGCTCACCCAAATGTGTAGGGAGGCCAAAACCAAGTGTGCTAGGGAATGGAAGACGTATAGAAGGTGAAGGACCCAGGAGAATAAGGAGAGCAGTCGTAGAGCCAGAAATGAATATGCACTGGTAAGAAGGGAGGCCCAACGGCAATATGAAAATGACATAGCAGTGAAAGCCAAATTTGACCCGAAGCTGTTGTATGGCCACATCAGGGGGAGAACAACAGTCATGGACCAGGTAATCAGGCTAAGGAAGGAAGAGGAGAGATCACAAGAAACGACCAAGAATTATGTGAGGAACTCAACATGAGATTCAAAGAAGTGTTCACAGAGGAGACAGAAGGGACTCCAGAAAGACGGGGAGGTGGGGTATGCCACCAAGTGTTGGTCACAATACATACAACTAAGGAAGAAGTGAAGAGGCTGCTGAGTGAGCTAGACACCTCAAAGGCGATGGGGCCGGATAACATCTCTCCATGGGTCCTGAGAGAGGGTTCAGAGGTGCTATGTGTACCCCTAATAACAATATTCAACACATCTGTCAAAACAGGGAAATTGCCTGAGGTATGGAAGACAGCAAATGTGGTCCCAATTTTTAAAAAAGGAGACAGACAAGAAGAACTAAACTACAGACCAGTGTCACTGACATGTATAGTATGCAAAGTCATGGAGAAGATTATCAGAAGAGTGGTGGAATGCCTAGAAAGAAATGAGCTTATCAACAACAACCAACACGGTTTCAGGGACGGGAAATCCTTGTCACAAACTACTGGAGTTCTATGACAGGGTGACAGCAGTAAGACAAGAGAGAGAGAGAGAGAGAGAGAGAGAGAGAGAGAGAGAGGTGGGTAGATTGCATTTTTTTGGACTGTAAGAAGGCATCTGACACGATCCACACAAGAGATTAGTGTGGAAGGCACTACAATGGATCAGACAATACCTGTGACAGGAAGACAGCAGCGAGTCATGGCACGAGGTGAGGTGTCAGAGTTGGCACCTGTGACGAGTGGGGTTCCACAGGGGGCAGTCCTAGGACCGGTCCTGTTTCTGGTATTCATGAACGACATGACAGAAGGAATAGACTCGAAGTGTCCTGTTTACAAATGATGTGAAGTTGATGAGATGAATTCAATTGGACGAGGACCAGGCAGAACTACAGAGGGATCTGGACAGGCTGCAGGCCTGGTCCAGCAATTGGCTCTTGGAGTTCAACCCCACCAAGTGCAAAGTAATGAAGATGGGAGAAGGTCAAACAAGACTGCAGACAGAGTACAGGCTAGGGGTTCAGAGACTACAAACCTCACTCAAGGAAAAAGATCTTGGGGTGAGTATAACACCAGGCACATTTTCTGAGGTGCACATCAACCAAATAACTGCTGCAGCATATGGGCGCTAGCAAATCTAAGAACAGCATTCTACCATCTTAATAAGAAATCGTTCAGGACCCTGTACACTGTGTATGTTAGGTATTGGAGTATGCAGCACGAGTTTGGAACCAACATCTAGACCAAGCATGTAAAGAAACTAGAGAAAGTGCTAAGGTTTGCAACAAGACTTGTCCCAGAGTAAGGGTTATGTCTTACGAGGAGAGGTTAAGGGAAATCGACCTGACGACACTAAACGACAGGAGAGATAGGGGGGACATGATAACGACATATAATATATTGAGAGGAATTGACAAGGTGGACAGACAGAATGTTCCAGAGATGTGACAGCAACAAAGGGACACAGTTGGAAGTTGAAGACACAGGTGAATCACAGGGATGTCAGGAAGTATTTCTTCAGTCACAGAGTAGTCAGGAAGTGAAGAGTTTGGGAAGCAATGTAGTGAAGGCAGGATCCATTCATAGCGTTAAGCAGTGATATGATAAAGCTCATGGTTCAGGGAGAGTGACTCATTTAGTGGCCAGTGAAGAGGCGGGGCCAGGAGCTATAACTCGGCCCTTGCAAACCCCAAAATAGGTGAGTACAACTAGGTGAGTACATTCGATTGTTTGTGATCTCTGTTTCATTAGCATATTTATCCTTTTGCAACGTCAGCTTCCTTGATTTTTGCTTTTTTCGCCAGGAACAGGAAAATGCAAACTCCTTTCCTGTAAGCTTTTTCACCCTGAAATGTGCCCCTCTTCAGTCAGGAAAGACAGTGCTATACTTAAATTGCCAGGCACACCATCTAAAGGGGACAAAAGATACAAAACATCCAGACCATGGGGGAAAACTGGGTAGCCAGCACTAAAGAGGGAGAAAGGATTTTTAGTGCCGGAAGGAAAAAAAAAAACTGGCAGGAAAGGCGAAATGTACATCAATCCTTTCATTTCGGGGAGTAAAAATCCGTCGATGGCCCTTCCACTCAAAGCAACAGTACAGATATTAGTGCCGGGGGAAAAAGGTCCCCCATTACAATCAATACCCCCAATCCGACGACATTCCTTATCGCAAATAATACAGGGTCTAAAGCCAGCAACGAACAACAAAATACCTTTCACTGTGGACTGTTTGCAGAGGCAAATGCATTGTTCGTGGCTTTCACAGAGATCCACATAAAGGATCACTTGGACAACGAAATATGGATCCCAGGCTAAAACCTATACAGATGCGACGGAGTGAACAGGCAAAAGGGGAGGGTTGGCCTGTATATCGCAGAGTCACTTATTTGCACAGAACAGCTTAATGCTTCAAATGATGTAGTTAAGTTTTAGCAGTAAAGATCGAGAACCAAAATCTAGTCATTGTGGTAGTCTACAAGCCTCTGCATGCAACGTCCGAACAATTCCAGGAACAGCTGTTGAAAATTGACCACTGTCTGGAAAAACTTCCAGCTCCTGCCCCCAAAAATCTGCTTGGGGGATTTCAACTTAGGGCACCTAAAATGGAGGAATATAGCAAATAATGTTGCAGTGATAACACCAGGAGGCAGCTCAGATGAGAACTCACACACACACGAGTTTTTAAATCTCTGCACAAAATTCAACTTAAACCAACAAATAATAGAGCCTACTAGACTGGAGAATACACTGGACCTCATCTTCACTAACAGTGATGATCTGATACGAAATATCAACATATCAAAAACAATATACTCGGATCACAACATAATCGAGGTTCAGACATGTATGCGTGGAGCCCCAGACCGACAAATGGGATCAGTCACGAGGGAGCCTTTACCAAATTCAACTTTAGTAACAAGAACATAAAGTGGGACCACGTAAACCAAATCCTAAACGATATAAGCTGGGAAGATAGACTAAGCAACACAGACCCCAACTTATGCCTAGAACAGATTAACTTTGTGGCCCTCGATGTATACTCAAGGCTTATTCCTTTAAGAAAAAGGAGGAGTAAATGTAAAATAGAAAGAGTGCAGGTGCTCCCTTTATAGGCGACAGAAAAAGAATAACAGAGTGGCTTTAGGGAGACATGGTCAGAAAAATTAGCAAACTCATACTAAAGCTAAAGGAATCTTATAGGAGTCAGGAATCGTGGAAGAACTGAAATCCATAAATGAAATCGAAAGAAACCCAAAGTATTTCTTTTCTTATGCCAAATCAAAGTCGAGAAAAAACATCCATTTATTGGGCCCCCTATTTAAACCCCTTTAAAAAAGGTCCAAACGTATATATATGTTCTCTCACGTAGCGCCCCAAATGTATATTACGTTTTATTTTTCATTCATTCAAAATTGGCACGATAGGCCTGAGTCACCTAGACATGAGAGAATGGGTGTGCGCACTCAGTGTGGTGGTATGAAAAAAATTGGGGATGCCGGGTACCACATGGTGTGTCCAGCTACATTCAAGCTTCATCTTGGGGTCAACATCATGGCACATCCTCGTGATTCACTCACGCCTCGTCATATTAAAAAATCTACTATTCGAAGGAAAGTGATATGATCGTGAGTTTAGTAGATCTGACACCAATGGGGCCCGTAATATTCAAGGAATTAGTGAAAATGTCGGTGATAACCCCGATGACACTCAGCCCATCACCTCTGGAAATAGCACCACCTGAAACCCGGGCCAAGCACCTCTGGGGTAGCCCGTGGGACCACGGGAGACCCTAGGCCCGGTGGCCTGGTGGCTCAAGCTCCTGCTTCACACACGGAGGGCCCGGGTTCGATTCCGGCGGGTGGAAACATTTCGACACGTTTCCTTCACCTGTTGTCTGTTTACTAGCAGCAAATAGGTACCTGGGTGTTAGTCGACTGGTGTGGGTCGCATCCTGGGGGACAAGATTAAGGACCCCAATGGAAATAAGTTAGACAGTCCTCGATGACGCACTGACTTTCTTGGGTTATCCTGGGTGGATAACCCTCCGGGGTTAAAAATCCAACGAAGTCTTATCTTTTTCTCACATTGGGGGTGGCCAGTGTAGCCACACAAGACCGGCCAAGCACCTCTGGAGTGACGAGTGTTACCCATAGGCAGCTTCGCAAGAGGAAACTACCATTTTCCCGGTTTTTAGTGATAGTGAAGTGATGTAAGTGACGCTGAGATTGATTTTATGCCATTCGAGGATTCGTCTAGCGATATGAAATTCATTATTCACCCGTGAAGCATACTTTTAGGCGTCGTTATCTACATACATGCAGTGTGCCATATGCAATCCCCAAGGGTCGTGGCAGGTCAAGATCCAAACCCGGGGCCCCTGATAGTGAAAGTGATCATGAAGGCGAGTATGCGGGGATGAAGTAGTGGTGGGTGACGGTGCCTGGAACCACATGGAGCGGTGGGTGGACAGACAAAGGACCGCCTGGCTGCCTCAACCATGTGTTGCCTCCACTCCTGTCCCTCCTCCGCCCCCTGTCCCTGTAAGTCCACCCTGCCCTGTGATATGAATGGAATGAACCAAAGTATATTGGCCACAGTTGTATTTTTGATGGAGTTTAAGTGGTCCCCGCCAAATTAAAAAACCAATGACTACAGGTTAAATTTTGTTTAAAGATGGCCCCTAAGAACCTTTTGGCCCCAAAAAATTATTCCAAAATGTCATGGACAACATAAAGATTAGAACTAGCCACAGGGGGAAAACACAAAGTTAAATTTTATCCTTTTTCCCTGACATCACTTTTTGCTTTCGAATTTTTTTTCTTCCACAGAAATTAAGCCCAACCCCCCCCAAAATTACCTTTTCTAAATTTACCCACAAAAAAAAAAAAAAATAAAAAGGGAAATGTTTATGAATTTGAAGCAGAAATTCAGTGCATACTTTTATCCCTTCAAGAATAGTGTTGTTGACGAGTCTTTGATTCTGTTCAAGGGACGCCTGTCATTCAAGCAATATGCACCGAGCAAACGTAATCGCTTTGGTATAAAATTTTTTGTTATGTGTGACTGTGAGAGTGGTCTTGTGTTGGATGTTATTGTATACACCGGGAGAAATACACACGATGATGACAGAAGGATGTTGGGCATTTCCGGTGATGTTGTTCGCAGGATGATGGAACCATACCTTGGCAAGGGACATTGTACACAGACAACTGGTATACAAGCCCTATGCTCGCTGATTTCCTACATGTGAACAATACTGATATATGTGGAACAGTGAGAAGGAATAGAAAACATATGCCAAGATTCAGTGGAGGCAGTGTTGAAGGTGCAGTGCAAGTGTTTCATGCCCATTGGCATCATGGCACTGGCGTGGCATGACAAACGGGGCGTGACATTGCTGTGAACCATCCACAGAAACGAGGTGGTACAAACAGACAGACTGAGCAAGTTCAACAAAGAACCTATTTTAAAGCCAGCTGCTGTCGTGGACTATACGAACAATATGCGACTAGTTGACAAGTGTGACATGATGATAGGGTTTGTTGACTGTGTGCATCGGAGTCGCAAGTGGTATATAAAACTGTTTTTTTCATATTGTAGACATTGCAGTGCTCAATGTATTCAATATGTACGATATAAAGACTGGAAAACGACAACGTTTTGCAGAATTCTCTCTGAATGTTGTCAAACAGATAGCAAGAAAGTATGGTACCACACCTGTACCTGCCCCTCAACAGCGACCTGTCACACCACAACCTGTCCCCCAACCACAGCCAGTGGGGGAAGTGCCAGACCGAATCACTCCTAACTGTCACTATCTGGTACCATTACCACCTACCCAAAAGAAGAAGAATCCCCAGAAAAAGTGTATTGTGTGTGCTACCACCAAAAACGACCCCAACAGGGTAAGGACACACGATTCATTTGTCACCAGTGTGGGTTGGCACTCTGTATGAATCCATGCTTCATGGAGTATCATACAATCGTAGAGTTCTGGAAACATAAGTGGGACATGTAAATACTTGTACAGTATATAGTTGTAGATAATAGACTGTGATTCAGCCAGGTGTGCAAAATCACCTGTCAGTGTGTACATGTGTGTTTATAACAATATAATAATTTCGTATATAATATTGGTGTATAAACAGCAATTGGCATTGAAAATAAAGAATTACTGTAAAACATAATTATTATATCATGAAAACCAAGAAAATGAAAAAAAAAAATGGATGAAAACGGCAACATGTTGTTGGGGGTCATTATATGAGTCAAGAGCCTTCAATGATGACATAGAATCAGTAATGATGATAGAGTCAAGCTCAGTGTCATAGGTTAGCTTTAGTGCCATTAGGATTGCAAACAATTCAGTTTGCAGTGTAGACGCCCAGTTGTTAATTCTTATGCCTAACTCAACAAATTTATTATCGTTCTTAACTAGGAGGTGGCAACAAGGCAGATGCAGCCCCGCCAGAAGACTCCTGTTTAGATCCATCAGTGTATATAACTTGTGATAACTTATTACTACCAGCTAGGTGAGAAATTTCTTCTTGAGCAGTTTCTCTAACAAGTGATTTAAGGAAGGGATTACTAGCAATGAGCTTCTTGGGAGGGACTTGTAGGTATGTGATATTAAATGAACACCTCTTCCACGGAGGGTGAAATGCTCTTGTTGCCTACAGTGATACAGTTCATGCAGGTTATAAAACTTAATGCAATTGCACGTTTTCACAATCCATTTAGATCTGTGTGTATTTACCTCTTAGACACTTGGTAAGATTCATTTGTGACAGTGTCTGGTTCGTTTCTCAACATTCTAATACCGAGTACAGTGTTAATCTCAACAATCCTATCACTGATACTAGAAATACCAAGCTCCTTCCTCATATTAAGAACTTTTGTAGATCTGGGACAGCCAAGAATAATCCTGAGAGCTTCATTTTGCATTAACTCCAAGGGTCAGAGAGAACTTTCTCTAGCTAATATCAACATGGGAGCAGCATAATCAATTAAGGACCTAACATAGGCTATGTACATTATTCTCACGATTCTCACATTAGCACCATAGTTGGGGTTGTAGCCAGCAACAGCTTTGAGAGCATTTAGCCTAGTTTTGCATTTCTTATTTAGTTGTGGTATAGTGGATTTGTTAAAGGGTACATCTACACCAAGATATCTGTCAGTTTTAACGTAGCTAATGATTTCACCCTGAAAATTTAGATGGGTGGGGGATGTCGTTTGCTTGTTAATATCTTTGTTTTAGAGGAAGATATTATGAGGCCTAGTCGATTACAAATTGCTTGAACTTCATTGAGAATGGTACTCATCTTCTTATGCCCTGTTGTATGGATCATGATATCATCAGCATAGCTTATAGCTGTATGTTTAGGTGAGGCAGGTAGAGCATTTAGGAGAGCATTAATCAGAATATTAAATAGCATGGGACTAAGAACTCCTCCCTGCGGTATACCTAAAGACATTTCTTTAGACTCACTTCTGAAGCCTTGGTAAAGGACAGAGGATACTCTATTTGACAGGTATCCTATTATCCAGCAGAGTAAGCTACCACCAATATTCATTTTGGCTAGTTCATGTAGTATAACAGTTCTGTTCGCAATATCAAATGCAGATTTTAGATCAAGAAAAGTGGTAAAATTAGTAGAGGTGTGTGCAGTGAGAAAGGTGGAAATACAGTTCTGCACACTTTTACCTTTCATGAACCCATAGAGGTAGGGGGAAAGTTGGTGTCTAATTCTGTAGTACAGTCTGTTAAGTATCATTCTTTCAAAAGTTTTACAAAGACAACTAGTTAAGGAGATCGGCCTAAATGTATCAGGCTGTTGGGGCTTAGGGATAGGCACAATGAGACTATTGGTCCAGGAAGTAGGAAGAACGCCCTCAGTGTAACTGAGATTATACAGTGCCAACAAAGGGCTATCAGGCACGTGCCTTAGAGTTCTGAGAATATCATAGGTTATACCATCCTCTCCAGAAGCAGTTGATCGACCTTTAGTTAATGCATTATCTAATTCATACTCAGTAAAGAGGCAATCACTCTCATCAATATTTTAGCTCATAAAATTAATCAGTTTCAACATTTCTTCAGAAGTACTCTCTAAATTTTTTCTAATATGAGATGGAAGGTTTTCATGCCTGGATGTTTTGGACCAGTCATTTATGAGGTCATTTGCTTTATCAAGAGGAAAGGGATGAGCAATATTGCCAGTCTTTTTCCTGGTTATTTTATTCATACCTTTCCAAGCCAAACTTAAAGGGGTGGACCTATTTAATCCACTAACAAACTGTTCCCATTCATGTTGCCTAAGTTCTTCCTTTCTATTCCTTGCATTTGTTAGTGCAGCTTGGAACGTTCTGAGCAGGTCTGGGGTTCTACATTCACGTTATGCTTTACCAGTCCTCCTAGCTGCTGCACGTGTTAGATTGCGTAGCTGTGGATCATTATAGTATTTACATTGGTTTTTTATTGTTATTTATAGTGGAGGGTCTTTGTTTCCTATTCCTGCCCACTTGATCTGTGAGGACACTCTCAATAGTGGTAACTAAATCATCATTAAATTTTTGTGTGCCAATGGGCTCGTAATTCTTATACCATTGATCCAAGTGGTTAATAAAGTTGTCTCTGAGTTCTGGTTTGAGAATAAGTTTCCTCCTTCTGTATTTAGCTCCTTGATTGCTGGAGATGTGATCAAGATTGACAGTTGTTAGTCTTGGGAAGTGATCAGATAGAAGATCATCAACTATGACAGAGTCATGCATCGTATATGATGTATTAAATCCAAGGCACAGATCTAGTATGCCACCATACTGGCACTGGACAAGCACCTAAAGTCAGTTCCTGATCAGCCGGGCTGTGGCTCGTACGTTGGTTTGCGTGCAGCCAGCAGCAACAGCCTGGTTGATCAGGCGCTGATCCACCAGGAGGCCTGGTTACAGACCGGGCCGCGGGGGCATTGACCCCCGAAACTCTCTCCAGGTAAACTCCAGGTAATATATGTGAGTAGGCTCAGTAGTTTACCTGGAGAGAGTTCCGGGGGTCAACGCCCCCGGGGCCCGGTCTGTGACCAGGCCTCCTGGTGGATCAGAGCCTGATCAACCAGGCTGTTGCTGCTGGCTGCACGCAAACCAACGTACGAGCCACAGCCCGGCTGATCAGGAACTGACTTTAGGTGCTTGTCCAATGCCAGCTTGAAGACTGCCAGGGGTCTGTTGGTAATCCCCCTTATGTGTGCTGGGAGGCAGTTGAACAGTCTCGGGCCCCTGACACTTATTGTATGGTCTCTTAACGTGCTAGTGACACCCCTGCTTTTCATTGGGGGGATGGTGCATCGTCTGCCAAGTCTTTTGCTTTCGTAGTGAGTGACTTTCGTGTGCAAGTTTGGTACTAGTCCCTCTAGGATTTTCCAGGTGTATATAATCATGTATCTCTCCCTCCTGCGTTCCAGGGAATACAGGTTTAGGAACCTCAAGTGCTCCCAATAATTGAGGTGTTTTATCTCCGTTATGCGCGCCGTGAAAGTTCTCTGTACATTTTCTAGGTCGGCAATTTCACCTGCCTTGAAAGGTGCTGTTAGTGTGCAGCAATATTCCAGCCTAGATAGAACAAGTGACCTGAAGAGTGTCCCTCATGGGCTTGGCCTCCCTAGTTTTGAAGGTTCTCATTATCCATCCTGTCATTTTTCTAGCCGATGCGATTGATACAATGTTATGGTCCTTGAAGGTGAGATCCTCCGACATGATCACTCCCAGGTCTTTGACGTTGGTGTTTCGCTCTATTTTGTGGCCAGAATTTGTTTTGTACTCTGATGAAGATTTAATTTCCTCATGTTTACCATATCTGAGTAATTGAAATTTCTCATCGTTGAACTTCATATTGTTTTTGCAGCCCACTGAAAGATTTGGTTGATGTCCGCCTGGAGCTTTGCAGTGTCTGCAATGGAAGACACTGTCATGCAGATTCGGGTGTCATCTGCAAAGGAAGACACAGTGCTGTGGCTGACATCCTTGTCTATGTCGGATATGAGGATGAGGAACAAGATGGGAGCGAGTACTGTGCCCTTTTGGAACAGAGCTTTTCACCGTAGCTGCCTCGGACTTTACTCTGTTGACGACTACTCTCTGTGTTCTGTTAGTGAGGAAATTATAGATCCATCGACCGACTTTTCCTGTTATTCCTTTAACACGCATTTTGTGCGCTATTACGCCATGGTCACACTTGTCGAAGGCTTTTGCAAAGTCTGTATATATTACATCTGCATTCTTTTTGTCTTCTAGTGCATTTAGGACCTTGTCGTACTGATCCAATAGTTGAGACAGACAGGAGCGACCTGTTCTAAACCCATGTTGCCCTGGGTTGTGTAACTGATGGGTTTCCAGATGGGTGGTGATCTTGCTTCTTAGGACCCTTTCAAAGATTTTTATGATATGGGATGTTAGTGCTTTTGGTCTGTAGTTCTTTGCTGTTGCTTTACTGCCCCCTTTGTGGAGTGGGGCTATGTCTGTTGTTTTTAGTAACTGTGGGACGACCCCCGTGTCCATGCTCCTCTCCATAGGATGAAAAGGCTCGTGATAGGGGCTTCTTGCAGTTCTTGATGAACACAGAGTTCCATGAGTCTGGCCCTGGGGCAGAGTGCATGGGCATGTCATTTATCGCCTGTTCAAAGTCATTGGCGTCAGGATAACATCGGATAGGCTTGTGTTAATCAAATTTTGTGGCTCTCTCATAAAAAATTCATTTTGATCTTCGACTCTCAGTCTGGTTAGCGGCTTGCTAAAAACTGAGTCATATTGGGACTTGAGTAGCTCACTCATTTCCTTGCTGTCATCTGTGTAGGACCCATCTTGTTTAAGTAGGGGCCCAATACTGGACGTTGTTCTCGATTTTGATTTGGCATAGGAGAAGAAATACTTTGGGTTTCTTTCGATTTCATTTATGCTTTAGTTCTTCCCTGATTCTGACTCCTAAAGGATTCTTTTAGCTTAAGTTCGATGCTTGCTATTTCTCTGACCAGTGTCTCCCTACGCATTTCAGATATATTGACCTCTTTTAGCCGCTCTGTTATTCTTTCCGTCGCCTGTAAAGGGAGCGCCTGTCTCTTTCTATTTTACATCTACTCCTCCTTTTTCTTAGAGGAATAAGCCTTGTGCATACATCGAGTGCCACCGAGTTAATCTGTTCTAGGCATAAGTTGGGGTCTGTGTTGCTTAGTATTCTTCCCAGCTTATATCGGTTAGGACTTGGTTTACTTGGTCCCACTTTATGTTTTTGTTATTGAAGTTGAATTTGGTGAATGCTCCCTCGTGACTAATCTCATTATGTCGGTCTGGGGCTCCGTGCATACATGACTGAACCTCAATTATGTTGTGATCTGAGTGTATTGTTTTTGATATGGTGACATTTCTTATCAGATCATCATTGTTAGTGAAGATGAGGTCTAGTGTATTCTCCAGTCTAGTAGGCTCTATTATTTGCTGGTTTAAATTGAATTTTGTGCAGAGATTTAAAAGCTCGCGTGAGTGTGAGTTTTCATCAGAGCTGCCTCCTGGTGTTATTACTGCAACAATATTATTTGCTATATTCCTCCATTTTAGGTGCCTTAAGTTGAAATCCCCCAGGAGCAAGATGTTGGGTGCAGGAGCTGGAAGATTCTCCAGACAGTGGTCAATTTTTAACAGCTGTTCCTGGAATTGCTGGGATGTTGCATCCAGAGGCTTGTAGACTACCACAATGACTAGGTTTTGGTTCTCGACCTTTACTGCTAAAACTTCCACTACATCATTTGAGGCATTTAGCAGTTCTGTGCAAACAAGTGACTCTGCAATGTACAGGCCAACCCCCCTCCTTTTGCCTGTTCACTCTGTCACATCTGTATAGGTTGTAACCTGGGATCCATATTTCGTTGTCCAAGTGATCCTTTATGTGGGTCTCAGTGAAAGCCGCGAACATTGCCTTTGCCTCTGCAAGCAGTCCACGGATGAAAGGTATTTTGTTGTTTGTTGCTGGCTTTAGACCCTGTATATTTGCAAAGAAGAATGTTATCGGACTGGTGGTATTGTTGATACTGGGGCGGGCCCCTGACACTTATTGTATGGTCTCTTAACGTGCTAGTGACACCCCTGCTTTTCATTGGGGGGATGGTGCATCGTCTGCCAAGTCTTTTGCTTTCGTAGTGAGTGATTTTTCGTGTGCAATTTCGGTACTAGTCCCCTAGGATTTTCCAGGTGTATATAATCATGTATCTCTCCCTCCTGCGTTCCAGGGAATACAGGTTTAGGAACCTCAAGCGCTCCCAATAATTGAGGTGTTTTATCTCCGATATGCGCGCAGTGAAAGTTCTCTGTACATTTTCTAAGTCGGCAATTTCACCTGCCTTGAAAGGTGCTGTTATGTGCAGCAATATTTTCCCGCCTAGATAGAACAAGTGACCTGAAGAGTGTCATCATGGGCTTGGCCTCCCCAGTTTTGAAGGTTCTCATTTCCATCCTGTCATTTTTCTAGCCCATGCGATTGATACAATGTTATGGTCCTTGAAGGTGAGATCCCCCGACATGATCACTCCCAGGTCTTTGACGTTGGGGTTTCGCTCTATTTTGTGGCCAGAAAATTTTTTTTGTACTCTGATGAAGATTTAAATTTTCCCCATGTTTTTCCATATCTGAGTAATTGAAAATTTTTCATCGTTGAACTTCATATTGTTTTCTGCAGCCCACTGGGAAAAATTTGGTTGATGTCCGCCTGGAGCTTTGCAGTGTCTCAATGGAAGACACTGTCATGCAGATTCGGGTGTCATCTGCAAAGGAAGACACGGTGCTGGGGGCTGACATCCTTCTATGTCGGATATGAGGATGAGGAACAAGATGGGAGCGAGTACTGTGCCCTTTTGGAACAGAGCTTTTCACCTAGCGCGTCGGACTTTACTCTGTTGACGACTACTCTCTGTGTTCTTTTAGTGAGGAAATTATAGATCCATCGACCGACTTTTTCCTGTTATTCCTTTAGCACGCATTTTGTGGCGCTATTACGCCATGGTCACACTTGTCGAAGGCTTTTGCAAAGTCTGTATATATTACATCTGCATTCTTTTTGTCTTCTAGTGCATTTTGGACCTTGTCGTAGTGACCCCAATAGTTTGAGACAGACAGGAGCGACCTGTTCTAAACCCATGTTGCCCTGGGTTGTGTAACTGATGGGTTTCTAGATGGGTGGTGATCTTGCTTCTTAGGACCCTTTCAAAGATTTTTATGATATGGGATGTTAGCATTTAGCATTTAGCCCATGCACTCTGCCCCAGGGCCAGACTCATGGAACTCTGTGTTCATCAAGAACTGCAAGAAGCCCCTATCACGAGCCTTTTCCATCCTATGGAGAGGGAGCATGGACACGGGGGTCGTCCCACAATTACTAAAAACAACAGACATAGCCCCACTCCACAAAGGGGGCAGTAAAGCAACAGCATTTAGCAATTTCACTAGTTTAGTTCCATTGGTGTTTGTTATAGACCCACCAATATTCTTATGTCTGGCATTAAAACTCCAAGAATGAGGGTAGGTTCACTATTGATGCGATCTGGTAAAGCATCAGGTCGCAGCGGTTCGCTGGGCATAGACTTTAAAAATGTTTTATGGAAAAATCGCCTTATATGCTTTGACACCATGATACTGAAATGTTAACTCGACTCTGCAGGAAAAGGGAGTGAATGTGGCAAGTTCTTTCTGACATATATCACACAACAGTTGGTTGACCTTAGGTTATAAGCTGCATATCCAGGCAAGTTTGGTGGAGGTGCTCCATCTTTCAATCTACATTCCTGCAAACAGATGACATCAATATTCTTGGTTGCACTAATAGGGTGTAAGTCAGCAACCGCTTCCTGATGGAACAATGTTCCATAAAAAGATTTGTAATGTATCCATTGTAGTGAGTTATTACAATCTTTTGCTCATAAGATGGTAAAACTATTATGCTTTGCCTACAGTGTGCAGGCACTTAAGAGCAAATAGCATAGCTTGTACGTCTTTATCTTCAGAACTTTATTTTTAAGCCTTTTTTCGGCATCTTGGCAGCCAGTTAAAAGGAAAGTCTTAAAGGCAAGAGTCAGGGGCTTCTTTCTCACAAATTGCTGGAAGCTGAACGGAGATTGCTGCACTTTTGACATCATCACCATGCTCAAGAGCATCACCTGATTACATATATTTATTAAACTTGTCAGGATCTGTTCAAGATTTTCAATTTTTTTCTGGAAATTTGTTATAATATGAGGAAGGTCAGGCGAATCCAATGCCTCTCCCGGAGGATGGCACTTCTGGTTAGTTCTTCCTTTAACACCTATCACCTTAACAGGTACCAGGGTTTACATTAGTGTTCTCTGAGGGTGCCTGTGGCAAGTCTGCTTCATCATTCATTGCAGGTGGGGTCCTGTGCATCTGACTCATCTCCAGTTTCCAGGGGGTTTCCCTGTGTAGTGTCCGTCTGACGTTGTAGTTGTGTTGTTATTGGGAATAAGACAAGCTCATCCCCATATTCAGGAGCAGCCATAGGTATCAGTAGTGGCAGATCAGTAGTTCCACATGTGCTAGCAGGGATGGCTAGCTCCTCCACAGCTGGTGTGTGTGATGGCATTCTGGTATCACCAGAATCCTTGCGTGAGGTGGGGTTCTTGCACACTTTGCAGGGGTTTCAGTCTCAGATCGGGCGGGTGGAGACTGGATGGCCTCATCCTCAGTTACCATTAAAGGACTGTTATCAGGTTTACATCGAAGGTTGTTTGGGTTCTGACTGCAGTCTTTGTGGGAAACTGTAACCCCAACTTCTTTATAGTTAATACACTTAAATTATTGGCTGTCAAGGCCTACTGTGCATTTTTTTAGTGGAATGTTTCCCAGCACACTTACACACCAAGAATGTAGTATTCCACAGTCTACTGCAACATGGTCATACTGCTGGCTTTTGTAACCTACGTTTAGGGGGTAGGTACACTTCGATTTTTAGGAAACGTAAATCATGCACCCAGATATTCCGGGGGAGTGGCACAGGACCCACCCAACTGGCAAAAATTTTTGGGATTTTCCTTTAAGTCTTTTAGGCTTGATGATATGCTCACTGAAGTCAGATGGGGTGGGTCCATGTAGAAGGGAAATCCAAAGATTATGATACTGACCCATTTTTTAAAGTGGTGAGTGTCTGATGGAGGTCGGAGCAGCTTAATCCCCCCATAAGGTGTACTAAGTAGATCATTGATCAGTTCTTCATTCTGTTCCACAAACACAAAGTGGTGTATGTTTTTCTTAAATTGGAGCCTTGAGTTAGGAAAGTTTCCTTACTGCTTCCATTAGCCATGCACACTTAGCAGGGATCAGGGGATTGTCATGCACACTTTTGCAGACATCAGGGGGTTGTCATACACACTTTGCAGGGATCAGGGTGTTGTCATGCACACTTAGCCCGGCATCAGGGTGTTGTCATGCACACTTAGCAGGCATCAGGGTGTTGTCATTTTACACTTAGCAGACATCAGGTGTTGTCATGCACACTTAGCAGGCATCAGGGTGTTGTCATGCACACTTAGCAGACATCAGGGTTTGTCATGCACACTTAGCGGCATCAGGGTTTGTCATGCACACTTAGCAGGCATCAGGGTGTTGTCATGCACACATAGCAGGCATCAGGTCGTTGTCATGCACACTTAGCAGGGATCAGGGTGTTGTCATGTAACTTAGCAGGCATTAGGGTATTGTCATGCACGCTTAGCAGGCATCAGGGTGTTTTTCAATGCACACTAGCAGGCATCAGGGCGTTTTCCATGCACACTTAGCAGGCATCAGGGTGTTTGTCATGTACACTTAGCAGGCATCAGGGGATTGTCATGCACGCTTAGCAGGCATCAGGGTGTTGTCATGCACACTTAGCAGGCATCAGGGTGTTGTCATGCACACTTAGCAGGCAGCAGGTGTTGTCATGCACACTTAGCAGGCATCAGGGTGTTTTTCATGCACACTTTGCAGGCATCAGGGTGTTGTCATGCACACATAGCGGCATCAGGGCGTTGTCATGCACACTTAGCAGGCATCAGGGGGTTGTCATGTACACTTAGCAGGCATCAGGGTATTGTTCATGCACGCTTAGCAGGCATCAGGGTGTTTTTCATGCACACTTAGCAGGGATCAGGGTGTTGTCATGCACACTTAGCAGGGAGCAGGTGTTTTTCATGCACACTAGCAGCATCAGGGTGTTGTCTTGCACACTTAGCAGGGACAGGGTGTTGTCTTGGGGCACTTAGCAGCATCAGGGTGTTGTCATGCACACTTAGCAGGCATCAGGGTGTTGTCATGCACATTACAGGCATCAGGGTGTTGTCATCACACTTAGCAGGGACAGGGTGTTGTCATGCACACTTAGCAGGCATCAAGGTGTTTGTCATGCACACTTAGCAGGCATCAGGGTGGGTTTTCATGCACACTTAGCAGGCATCAGGGTGTTGTCATGCACACATAGCAGGGATCAGGGCGTTGTCATGCACACTTAGCAGGCATCAGGGTGTTGTCATGTACACTTAGCAGCATCAGGGTATTGTCATGCACGCTTAGCAGGCATCAGGGTGTTGTCATGCACACTTAGCAGGCATCAGGGTGTTGTCATGCACACTTAGCAGGCAGCAGGGGTTGTCATGCACACTTAGCAGGCATCCCGGGTTTTATCTTGCACATTAGCGGGATCAGGGTGTTGTCTTGGACACTTAGCAGGCATCAGGGTGTTGTCATGCACACTTAGCAGGGCAGAATGTTTTTTATGCACACTTAGCAGGCATCAGGGCGTTGTCATGCACACTTGCAGGCATCAGGGTGTCGTCATGCACACTTAGCAGGCACCAGGGTGTTGTCATGCACACTTAGCAGCACCAGGGTTTGCATGCACACTTAGCAGGCATCAGGGTGTCGTCATGCACACTTAGCAGGCATCAGGGTGTCGTCATGCACACTTAGCAGGCACCAGGGTGTTGTCATGCACACTTAGCAGGCATCAGGGTGTGTCATGGGACACTTAGCAGGGATCAGGGTGTTGCCATGCACACTTAGCAGGCATCAGGGTGTTGTCATGCACACTTAGCAAGCATCAGGGTGTTGTCCCTGCACACTTAGCAGGCATCAGGTTGTTGTCATGCACACTTAGCAGGCATCGGGGTGTTGTCATGCACACTTAGCAGGCATCAGGGTGTTGTCATGCACACTTAGCAGCATCAGGGTGTTGTCATGCACACTTAGCAGGCATCAGGGTGTTGTCAGGGAAGTTCAGCTTAACACATTCTACCTTTGAAGAAACACTTTTGCAGCCTGTGTGCAACAAGGACGTTTTACTTTCACATTGTCTACGAGTCAAGTGAGTCTGACTACGTCGGCGCTGTAGTCCCTTTCTCACTTTTTCTCCTTTGTTTACTTTTTTAAAAGGGCTGGAAGCTATCATCATTTCCATCGCCTGCAGAAATGGGTTTCCTCTATGACAGTTGCCATGTTTGCCAGTGATGATATCTGGTGTAAGACTCACACACAAGAATTCCTCGCTTGTCTTCCCCCTTTTTGTGAATGAGGAGCTGATTAAAATATCGACTTTGGATGACAGCCAATAAACTTACGCTTTAACACTGACAAAACTTTCTATATTATGTTTGGGAGCAGAGCAGGAATGCACAAATTAACATTAAGATTTACAACACTCTAATTTACCAGAAATAATGGGGGAAAATTCCCCAGGCTTATACCTTGACAACAACCTGAATTTCACACCCATATCCAGCATATAGCCAAAAAAGTATCCAAAACGGTTGGGATCCTCTCCAAGATACGAAAACTACGTGCCGCAAAATGCCCTTCTCCCCACTATACCACTCACTTATTTATCCATACCTCACCTATGCATTTGTGCTTGGGGGTCAGCTGCAGCAACACACATAAAGCCAATAAAACCAACAAAAGCTGCAGTAAGAATAATCACTAAATCCCATCCCTGGCAGCAAAACCCCCCCACTCTTCAAAGATCTAAACTTACTCCCAGTTCAGTACATCCACACTTACTACTGTGCAATCTATATCTACAGGGCCTTAAACTCTAATATCAACCTTGACCTAAAACGCTTTCTTGATAGTTGTGACAGAACCCACAGGCATAACACAGACACAAACATCTCTACGACATTCCCCGTGTCCGACTAAACCTTTACAAAAATTCAATGTATGTCAAAGGCCCTAAAATCTGGAATACCCTACCTGAGAACTCTAAAACTGCAGACACATTCATCACCTTCAAAAATACCATTAGAAAACATCTTATCTCCCTGATACACCCCGTCAACTAACTACACGAATACCACCTGGTGGTTCACACTTACACTCGCTCACTCATTTGACCATAAACAGAAATATTAATCTCAGTCTTAAAATAATGAATCCTGTGATACTCCAATACTGAAGCTATATACTGTGCCAAAACAAAAGCATTCACATTGCTAAACTCATAAACTAGTATTTAGTCACTTAGCCATAATACCAACTTACCTCATAATTTGTAATATTTTACAATTAAGAATAAAACTAAGTATGCCCGAAATGCCTAGCCATGCTAGGCGTTCTAGTGGTACACTCTGTAATTACAATTTTACTACATGTAAACCAAACAATAACCAAATTTCTGTAAACTCAGCATTGTAATCCTTATAGAGAATAAACTTTGAATTTGAATTTGAATTTGAATTTGAATTATAGCTTATGCAAGAGTAAATATTTACTATAAAGTCAGAAGTCTAAAATAGATCATATGACACAAGTGTTCAAGTTCAATGAACACTTCCCAATTATACTTAACTCAGGTCACTACTATTTAAATTTACGATACAAACCTCACTTAGAATACATTCAGAGAATTCTTGTATGTGTGTTAATAATATGGTACATATAATGATATAATGGATGGTACAGACGAGGTCTTACACCTTATTACAAATTACTAAGATGAAAAGAGAGAGAGAGAGAAGAGAGAGAAGGGGAGAGGGGAGAGAGAGAGAGAGAGAGAGAGAGAGAAGGGGAGAGAGAGGAGAGAGACGAGAGATAGAGAGAGGGGAAGAGAGAGAAGAGAGAGAGAGAGGGAAAAGAGAAAAGTAGGAAATATTGAGCATAAATTAGAAATTCAGATGAAAAGAGAGAGAGAGAGAGAGAGAGAGAGAGAGAGAGAGTAGGTAATATTGAGCATAAAATTAGAATTCTGGCATATATCACATTAAACAAGAGGTTCAAATTCAACGATAACTTCCACTTGAGTTAGTTCAGGCTACTGCCACCTAATGTACCTCACTGAAATAACAATATAGCGGACATCACAATGAATGCTGAAGACAACCTCTTACCCCAACCATAGATTGTAAACAATATTACTCAAAAAAAAAAAAACGGTAACTAGGTAATGTTACTGTGAAAATTTGTCTGGACTGCCTCCAAGTGAGTCACCTACCCTGGCAAGCTCTGTTGACACCGAGCTCTGAGGTCGGTACCTAAGCTTCACAAGTGGCTTATAGGACAGATTTTCATAAATGATTGATGTTGCAAGAAATCTCGCCTGCATGCATGTTTAAAGGACTAACTTACTTGGTGTTGCAGCATATATCCTGATCTTCAACCTCCCTAAGTTTAACCCCTTTGGACTTCCCCTCAGAAACCACGTGCAACCGGATTAGATTAGATTTTGCCACCGAAGTGGCTAGTTTATTGTGCACCCCACATCCATCCTGTGGACGGTAGCGCGAGAGCATATGGATACACAAAAGGCCTAGGAACTAGGCCCCAAAAGGTTAACAGGAATACATATGGATTTATATCTACATATCTATAGTTCACTTATCTGTTACAAGCAAATTTAGGAAATTTGCTTAGTATATCTGGTATCTTATCTTCATTAATAAGATATCTTGACATGTCACATAGGTTATTATACTGTCTGTCTCTGTATTCCTCAATAAGTGGACAATTAAGCACATAGTGTTCAAGAGAGTGACCATATGCCTGATCACATAATTTACATTTAGTTTGATCATCATCTGTTGTCTGCCAAACTGCCAGAAGTACTTGTAACCAAGCTTAAGCCTGGCCACTACAACATCAGTCAGTCTGTTCACATTGCAAGTTGCCCATAAACATACTTATCTACGTTCATTTATCATAGTGGGTTATATATCTACTCAGGCTTCTAACTGCATTCCTATAACAATAATTTTCATTATTACTTCTCTACTAATATTATTCCCAATGCTAGACACAGTTATACCCAAAATTATATTCTACATTCTTCCTTTGGGTACCCTTCTTGGCTACCATATAACTTTATCATGAAGGAGTAATCCAGTGTGTGATGGGATCCATAGCAATTGTACATTTAATTACTTTGTCCCTAATTTTTGAGTATCTATACCTGGCTTCTCCAATGAGCATTGTTGTGGAGTCATTTGATGATCAAGAGCCTTCAATGATGACATAGAATCAGTAATGATGATAGAGTCAAGCTAAGTGTCATAGGGTTTGCTTTAGCGCCATTAGGATGCAAGCAATTCAGTTTTCAGTGTAGACGCCCAGTTGTTAATTCTTATGCCTAACTCAACAAATTTATTGTCGGGTTCTTACTAGGAGGTGGCAACAAGAGCAGATGCAGCCCTGCCAGAAGACTCTTGTTTAGATCCATCAGTGTATATAAACGTGTGATAACTTATTACACCAGCAGGTGAGAAATTTCTATCTTCTTGAGCAGTTGCACTAACAAAGAGATTTAAGAATGGGATTACTAGCAAAGACTTCTTGGGAGGGACTTGCAGTATGGTGATATTAAATGACACATCTTCCACGGAGGGGTGAAATGCTCTTGATGCCTACATGATACAGTTCATGCAGGTTATAAAAACTTAATGCAATTGCACGTTTCACAATCCAATTGATCTGTGTGAATTTCCTCTAGACACTTGGTAAGATTCTTTGTGACAGTGTCTGGTTCTTTCTCAACATTCTAATACCGAGTACAGTGTTAATCTCAACATCTATCACTGATACCTAGAAATACCAAGCTCCTTCCCTCATGTTAAGAACTTGGTAGATCTGGGACAGCCAAGAAATAACCTGACAGCTCACATTTTGGCTTTAACTACCAAGGTCGGAGAGAACTTTCTCTATCTAATATCCACATGGAGCAGCATAATCAATTAAGGACCTAACATAGGCTATGTACATCTTTCCACGATACACAACATAGCAACCATAGTTGGATTATAGCCAGCAACAGCTTTGAGAGCATTTAGCCTAGCTTGCATTTCTTGTTTAGTTGTGGTAATAGTGGATTTGTTAAAGGACAATCAACAGGCCAAGATATCTGTAAGTTTAACGTAGCTAATGATTTCACACCTGCAAATAGATGGGTGGGGGATGTCGTTTGCTTTGTTAATATCTTTGTTTTAGAGGAAGATAATATGAGACCCCTATCCATAACAAATTGCTTGAACTTCTTAAGAATGGTATTGATCTCTTATGCCCTGTGTATGGAATCATGATATCATCAGCATAGCATATAGCTAAATTTTAGGTGAGAGCAGGGATAGGAGCATTTAGGAGAGCATTAATTAAATCAGAATATTATATAGCAAGGACTAAGCACTCTCCTCCCTGCTGTGGTACCTAAAGGCAGTTTCTTTGAGAATACAACTATAAGACATAAGATTAAGATAAATTTCGTGTTCGGATTTTTAACCACCCGGAGGGTTAGCCCACCCAGGATAACCCAAGAAAGTCTGTGCGTCATCGAGGAACTGGTCTAACTTATTTCCATTGGGGCCCTTATCTTGTCCCCCAGGATGCGACCCACAACAGTCCGACAACACCCCAGTACCATATTTGCTGCTAGGTGAACAGGTCAATAGGTGTAAGGAAACGTTGCGAAATGTTCCACCTCCGGGAAATCGAACCCTGGCCTCCGTGTGTTAAGCGGGAGCTTTAGCCACCAGTAATTCCACAGTAATTCACCAGTAGATTCACCGTAGATTCACAAGACACTAGAGGAGATATAAAAAAGACCTGGAAAACACTCTCTCAGATCTAGGACCCACCAAACATGATAAAACGCATATATTGTCCAATGCTAGTGATACTGGGTCTGTGGGAGCACAGCAGGATAATACTGCACCACCTCTTGGGGCCCTTAACATCAACAACATTGGTGTGTGTCATGGGCGCCAACACATGGTGGTTGATTCTCTCCTACTATATCCATTTATCAGTGAGGTCAGATTTCCTATTGAGTTAATATGTGGCCTGTATTATAACATTTTTCCTCTGACAAAGCAAGCATCACCATCCCTGTAGAAGTCCTTTATTAGATGTACTAGTCATTAATTGTTTTGCAGAAGTTACTATGAAGATTCTATGTTCAATAATGCCTAGAGATAAGGCCTGTGTTCCTATCACAACCAAACAATTTATTGAACATAGAATCCTGGTCTACTACCTGGGGTGAATCCTGCGCTAGACATACATCACAACAATGGAGCGTTTAACAGAAACCTGAAGGCTAGACTGTGACCCACTTATTCAACGGCTGCTCAGGAATGGAAGCACTGGTTTTAAGACTTCGAAAACTCCTTGGGAGCCCCTTCCTAAAGAAGATCAAGATAAACTAAGTCTCTCATAATTTTTTGTGTCCACCTAAGATATATAAGGCTATTTCTGAGTGTAATACCTACGAATATGCTATCAAAACCCTCAAGTCTCATATATAAACCTACAAATGAAATCTTGCACCTATCGCCTTGCAAACTCGCCGCCAGCATATTGATGAATCCTTAGAGCAGTGGTTCCCCAAACTTTTTCAGCTTGTTACCCAATTAACATGCCACATAAAGCATGTTACCAGCAGCCCGTTCACAAAATGTTGTTATTATGGGATATATATGGCTAAACGTGAAACGATACAGCCTCGTCACACTCTGCTAATCCTAGCAAAACCATTGAAAACTAAGAACCCACACATACATTATATATAAAAATTAATATAGCTACAAATTTCACAGATACAAGGGTAAATACTAACTATATACTTGCACAGGGCCGTACACGACAACAGCTTTATGTCTACCTCGGCTGATGCTCCAGATTAACTGACAGTGTGGAAATAGAGCAGCCTCAGGATGAGTGACGCGTACCGGACAGGTCGATCTGGCTACTGAAGTGACTTTAGTCCTGAAGCAACTTTCAAAATACTTTTGGGTTTCCACTACAACTTAGCAATATATTTCTTCTTTTCTAATACTGTATATTAGTTTTTGATGTTTATTGTTATTTGGTTTAACTTTATTACTTACTTATAATAGGTTTACTTTACAACTTTTATATACAAAGACAAAGTAACAATAATTCCTCATACCGGGTAGCGCCTTTGTTTTCTGATTTTCAGATTCATAACTTTTTTACTGTCACCCCTCCATTACCCCCCAAAAATGGTTAAATTACCCCCAGGGGGTAATTTACCCCCAGTTTGGGAACCACTGCCTTAGAGGAATACTTTCAAGCACTGAAAATTTTAGGTAAGGACTGTCACTTCCAAGCAGTGACAGCTGCTCAGTATTGTGAAGAGTCCATCAGGGATGCTTTTATCAGTGGCCTGCAATCACCAATAATAAGGCAGCGTTTATTGGAGAATAAAACTCTCGACTTAGCCGCTGCCTTTGACCAGGCAAGAGCTCTAGATTCAGCCCAGAAGAATTCTGAAGTATACAGTACCACTCAGCCTTCTCGAGTGGTAAGTGCTGCAATTCCTGACCAAGACTCTGCAATGAGTACTGTGGAACCTGCCTCGTGACAGCTAGCTCAGTACGTGTGTTTCTTTTGTGGTTTTTCAAGACATCCACGTCCAAAAGTGTCCTGCTCGTGAAGCAATTGCCATAATGCCACAAGAAAGGTCACTTTGCTTAAAGTAAATGTCGTGCTAATTGTCATCAACAAAGAGCTACTGCCTCCACGACAATTCCAGTGATCATGCGACTCTAGCAACAGTGACTTCTGCGGCTACTCCAAATTCACACTGTCAAAGGCAGTTGTGAAAGTATTCATCAAAGGAACAGAATAGATGGTCTTATTGATAGTGTAGCTCAGAGAGTTTCATCAACCATGACTTAAGTTAACCGGCTCTCCTTACCTACATCACTCCCATCTAGGTAACCGTTTTCCATGCATCAACATCTCTTCTATTCAGACCTTATGTTTTGAAAGGTAAATCCTCAGAGTTAAATGAAAGGATTATCAAGAATGTACAATTTAGCTATTCAGCCACAACTGTGCTCTGATGTTATCCTTGGTCAGGACTTTCAGAGCTGCATGGAAGTTGTCACCTTAACATAATGGAGGTGAACTGCCTCCGCTTGTTGTCTGTGGACTTAGCACTTTAAGGGTAGATCCACCAAAGCTGTTTGCAAATCTTACCGCGATTGCCATCTATATCAGCTAAGTCACGCCGCTATTCTATGAGGATCGGATATTCATTGAGAAAGACTCAGAGGCTGCTGTAGGAGGGTATTATAGAACCGCTGATTCCCCTGGCGTGCACAGGTTGTTGTTGTTATAGATGGTTATAGGAACCAGGAGACTGGCTATCGATTTACTCTGAGACATCAAACAAATTTACAACTTCTTGATGGGTTACCCTCTACCTCGATTGACGATACCAGTGAACAAAATTGCTCCATACTAAAGTTTTTAGCAAAAAAAAAAAAAAAATTGATCTACAGAGGCCCTATCATCAAGTCCCTAAAGAATGAATATAAACTATACGCAACATTTCAGGCTGGTTTGCCTGTAATCAGTTTTTACAGAAGTCCCTTTTGGAGTCACCAATGGGGTAGCCTCTTCCAACGAATATGGATTCACTATTCAGGAAGAGCAAACTCATGGAACTTACTGCGTATTTAGATAATGTTAACATTTTGTGGCGAAGACCCAGAGGAACCATGATGCAAAAAAAAAACCCCTTTATTTTTTGGGGGATAAGTTTTTGGAAGCCGCCAAGAAGAAAAATATCAGTTACAATGAGGAAAAGTGCTACTTTTTCAACTAAAAGGCTAGCATACTTGGTTATTAGTGGAAGGAGTTCAATATTCCCAGACCCCTGAACGACTACGACCTCTACGGGGAACTTCAAAGCCTCAGAACAAAAAGTCACGCCAAAAGAACTCTTTGGACCTTTGCTTATTAACTCACAGATTGGATCTACAACAATTCAAGTAAATCCGCCATGTGAGTGCTACCCCAACATTTCCTGTGACAAATGAAGAAACGAAGCCCGCTTTCATACCTCAAACAGGACATTTGAAAACTCAGTAGTTCAAGCCATTGATGAGTCCCTACCATTCGAAGGGAAACGGATGCATCTGACATTGCGCAATGCGCAGTCTTACACAGGCAGGAACGACCATACCTTCTTTTCGAGAACTTTCAAGGATCAGAGAAAGTTATCTGCTTAGAAAAGAATCCCAGGCCTCATAGAAACAGTTTTCGTCCACTGGAGGCATTATTTAACTGGTAGAACATTTCACCATAAGACTGACCAACGGTCCGGATGTATATGTTCGACAAGAAGCACAAAAGTAGGATAAAGAATGACAGATAATACGCTGAGGATGGAACTATCGTTTATGACTTTGATTTCTGTACCGACCCGGGTCATAAACATCTCACCTGAAGCATTCCCCTCCCCCTCTAGGTCCCAACGGTGGAGCAGCATGTCCATGATTTGCAATCATCTCATAGCTCCCCACAAGCTTTTGTATCACCCAGGAGTTACACGCCGTACCAATTTTGCAAATCAAAAGACCATGCCCTACTCAGTGGAAATGTGCGACAAGTGATCAAGCATCAGTATGTGCCAGAGTGCATAGCACAAACTTTCATCAGCCAGAGAAGACTCATCTCATAAAATCCACACCAGCCTTTCGAAAGATTGAATATAGATTTCAAAGGACCTCTACCAAGCACAATCAGAATATATTTCCTTATCATAGTAAGATGAATATTCAAGGTTTCCCTTTTGTATTCCCCGTGCAAAAATGGCTGCGTCAAACTGTTTATAAGTTGTCTTTCACAGTTGTTCCTATTTTTGGTATGCAGCTATATACATTCAGACAAGGGATCCTCGTTCATGAGTAACGTACTTCTGGAGTTTTTGGCGAGCAAAGTATTGCCTGCAGCAGAACAACATCTCCAACCCTCAAGGCATGACCAAGTGGAGCGGTTTCAATGGTACTATATGGAAGGTAATTACAATGACATTGAGGTCGACCCCCAGCAATCTACCTTTCAACAACGTGGCAACTGTCCTAACCTGCTGCCCTTCACTCTATTTAGATCAACTGCTGTGCACACTACTAATGCAACCACCTCAGGAAAAGACTCCCTCAACTATCACGTCGTTCCTCTACGGAGCCTCCGTCCCGACTTGTTATGTTCATCCTGGGACCGTTCTCCGGAAGAGTCACTATAGGATGAACAGACGATCCTTTAGTGGAAGAGGTAGAGCTCCTGCAAGCTAATCCACATTACGCCCACATTCGCTACCAAAATGGGGAAAGGGACCAGTATCTACAAGACATTTAGCCCCTATTAATCCCTAATAGTGTGGAATCTCAAGATACACCAAGTAGAGGTGAAAGATGCCTTCGTTTTCCTCCTGGAATCCCCTTGAGACTAACCCCTATGAAATAGAGGATTCTGCTCCAGCAGTTAATCAAACCCCGCTGTAAAATATCGAAACCAGGTGAAGAGCTCAAGGCTACAAGGTCGTGACGTGTACGTCGCCCACCAAACAGTTTGTAGATAACTGGTCTCTGATATTAGAAGGGGAGATTGTAGTGATACTGGTCCTGTGGGGGGGATCAGCAGCAGGATAAATAATTCACCACCTCCTTGGGGCCCTTAACAACAACAACAGTTTGGTGTGTGGTCATGGGGCGCCAACACATGGTGTGTGATGCTCTTCTCCTCCAACTATAATCATTTATCAGTGATGGCAGATTTACATGGTGGAGTTTTAAATATTGGCCTGTAGTTTATAAACTTTTCTCTGACATATGCAAGACATCACCCTCCCCTTGTAGAAGCCATTAATAGATTGTTCTAGTCATTAAATTTTGTTGTTGCAGAAGTACTCAGAAGATTCTCGTTCAATAAAGCCTAGAGATAAAGGCCTGTGTTTCTATCACAACACCTAAACTAAACCTAATGAAACACCACTACATCCCACTGACACAGCTAACAAGATAAAACGACGTCTTCCTCAACCATTCAATTCAAAGTTTATCTCTATAAGGATTACAAATGCTGAGTTTTACATAAATTTGGTTATTGTTTGGTTTACATGAGTAAAATTGTGATTACAGAGTGTACCACTAGAACGCTCGCTCAGCATGGCAAGAGGCATTTTCGAGCATACTTAGTTTTTATCTTTAATTGTAAAATTATTACAAATTTATGAGGTAAGTTGTATTATGGCTAAGTGACAAAATACTAGTATGTGAGTTTAGCAATGTGAATGCTTTTTTTTTGGCCAGTATATAGTTTCATATTGGAGTATCAAGGTTCATTAAAACTGAGATTAAATTTCGTTTAGGGTCAAATGATGAGCGGATGTAAGTGTGAACCACCAGGGGGTATTCGTGAAGTTATTGAGGGGGTGTACAGGGAGATAAGATTTTTCTAATGGTATTTTGAAGGTGATAAATGGTCTCATTCCGAGTTCTCAGTAGGGTATTCCAGTTTTGGGGGCCTTTGACATACATTGAATTTTTGTAAAGGTTTAGTGGGGACCGGGAATGTCGTAGAGTGTTTGTTTCTGGTGTTATGCCTGTGGTTCTGTCACAACTATCAAAAAAGCGTTTTAGGTCAAGGTTGATATTAGAGTTTAAGGCCCTGTAGATATAGATTGCACAGTAGAAATGTGGAGTACTGAACGGGGAGTAAGTTTAGATTTTTGAAGAGGGGGGGGGGTTGCTGCCGGGGATGGGATTTAGTGATTATTTTTACTGCAGCTTTTTTTTGGGGTTATTATGGCTTTAGGTGTTTGCTGCAGTTGACCCCCAACACAAATAGCATAGGTGAGGTTATGGATAAATAAGTGAGTGGTATAGGTGAGAAGGGCTTTTTTGCGGCACGTAGTATCGTATTTTTGGAGAGGATCCCAACCTTTTTGGGATACGGCAATACGGGATATGGTGCTAAAAATTCAGGTTATGTCAAGGAAAGCCTAAAAATTTTTCCCCCCCATTTTCGGGGTAATTAAGTGTTGTCAATTTTAATTTAATTTGTGCATCCCGCTCTGCACCAAACATAATTAAAATTTTGTCGTGTTAAGCTAAGTTTTTTGGGCTGTCACCCAAGTCGATTTTTTAAATCAGCCCTCATTCACAATGGGTTAAGGGGGGGCAAATTAGGGGAGAGATGACATAAGTCTGCATCAGCAAAGAGAAGGGGTTTCAGGTGTTGGGAACGTTGGAAGGTCATTGATGTATATGAGGAAGACAGGGACCAAGGACATTCCCTGGGGGAAACTCCAGTACAAGTGGCCCGTGTTGCTGATGCGGGGGTTCTTTAAGGGTACGTACGAACCTATTAGTAAGTAAGTTTTGAAATAAGCAAGCCAGGCCCCTCTTATACCGTAGTGCAAGTTTGGGGAGTAGGATTTGGGTGGTTTACTGTTCAAAATTTTTTTTTTAGGTCAAAAAAAAATTCCTATGGATATTCCTTATTTTCCAATGCGTGTAAAGCAATCTAGCATTTTATAAATTGCACATTAGTGCTTTTATTTTCCTGATCCAAACTGGCAGGGTTGGTATTTTTTGAGCCGTTATAAATGAATACATCTCCTGTGCACATTTCCAAAATTTTGGGTAGCAATGGAAAATTTTGATATTGGCCTATAGTTGTTTAAGGCGTAGGTCACCACCTTATTTTTGGGTTAACCCCTTGCCCATCTTGGTAGTTTTGGGGAAGGGGCTAGTCTCATTGACTTGTTAAAAAGTAAAGAAATAGCATGCGAAAGGACAGGGGGCCCCTCGCTTTTACAGTAAAGGTGGGGGCATGAGACAGATTCCCCCCAGTTATTTTAAGTGACTTTATATCCAATGACTTTTGTGGGCTCATTTTGGGGCAAATAGAAGGAATTTTGGGGGAATTTTCCCTCTAGGTAGTACCCCCGGGATGGGGATTGGTATGTGGGATTTTACTGGCGAGATTAGATCCTATGTTTGAGAAAAAATCGTTTTTTCTTGTTTCTGGTCATGGGATGTAGTGGTGTTTCATTAGGTTTTGTTAGGCATACTTTGGGTTTTTTTCTTTTTTTGGGCCCCAGAATCTGAAAGAGAGTTTTCCCGGGCTTTTTTTTATCTCCTCTATGTCTGGAATCTACGAGAGTATATTTTTTTGGGTTTTTTTTTTACTTTTTGAGAGCTGATGAAAGTTTTTAAGAAATCTTTGTATTTAAACCCTGTCTAATTGCTTTTTATATTGGGGTTTCTTTTCAATGGATTTCAAATGGGGGCTGGTTAGCCATGGGCAACCAAGCCGTTTTTTTTGTCTGTTTTTTTTTTTATAGACAATGTTTTTGGGATATCTAAGTAATTTTTTTAAAAAAGATGTCTGTCCTCATCAATACCATTGGCCTTGGAGAATTTTGTGGGGCCCAAACAACGTCCCCCAGGGACTGTGAACTTCCTTACGAGGGCCCCGCATGGGGTCTAAATGAGACTTTGTTTATTCAAGTGGTGGTTTAAATAATGTTTGTCAGGAGGAAGGTAGGGTAGTGGTCTTAGTGCTATCTGTGTTATCCCCGATTTTAAGGGGGCTAGTATATTGGTCCAATGGGGTCTATTATGGTTGCACTTGTCTCAGTGAGCCTGGTTTGGTTTATTATTTTGGGGATGAAATGTGTTGTTCAATTGTTCATATTGTCTATGTCGATATAGGGTAGAAACAAGATGGGAGGAGTACGTGCCTTGCAGAACGAGCTTTTCCCCAGCCACCTCAACTTTTCTCTGTTGACACTACCTTATGTTTTTTTTGTGAGGAAATTATAGTAATCTACCAAAATTTTTTTTGTTATTTCCTTTTGCACGCATTTTTTTTGCTATTACACCATGGTCCACTTTTAAAAGGGTTTTGCAAAGTCTGTGTATTTACATCTATTTTTTTTGTCTTCTAGGCATCTGTTACCTTGTGTGATCCAGTAGTTTTGGGACAGACAGGAGCGACCTGCTCAAACCCTTTTTTGCCCTGGGTTGTGAACTGATGGGGTCTAGATGGGGGTGTAAAATTTGTCGGACTCCCCCGGGTGAGTCACCTACCCTGGCAAGCTCGTTGACACCGACTCTGAGGCATACCTCAGCCTCACAAGGGCTTTTTAGGACAGATTTTCATAAATGATTGATGTTTCAAGAAACCCTTTGCCTGCATGCACGTTTAAAAGGACTAACTTACTTGGTGTTGCAGCATATATCCTGATCTTCAACCTCCCTAAGCTTAGCCCTTTGGACTTCCCCTCAGAAACCACGTGCAACCGGGAGCCTTAATTCCTGCAATATTCAATCGTTATTAGTGACCTGCCTGCACCTCAGAAATTCCTATATCCAAGAGGGTGTGTATCCCCTAGTATAACTATGCAGGAACGGACACTAGCTTTTAAGTAGACAAGAGACACTGGTACGTACTGGGCATGCACTGCCAGCTGCACAAAGGCCCACAGTTCAACTCACTCACAATTTTCCCCAGACACTGGCCAGAAATCTAAGATAAAGTGGAGGTCTTGTCTTACTGTATGGGCCTGACGGAGGAGGTCATCTACAGTACATCGAGGTGCCTCCACCAGATTTCCCCAGGTCTCATATGTGAAGACACATGGGGGCGCCGTCTGCTGATCACAGCACGTGTTGTCCAGATGATGTCTGGTCTAAGATGAGCTGGTCTCTTCCAGACCTGCGCCTCATCATTCAAACTAGGGCTGCCAGTTCTCCCTAGCTAACTTAACCTAGTGCTTGCCTACATTATCGCCCTATTACTACCTATGTTAAGATCTTAGGTCTACATTATTATTATCTACAGTTGCCTTAATAATCCTAATATTAGTGTACTAACAGTAAAACTACCTACTTCTTCCCTGAAGGGTAAATCTATAAATCAAGAAGTACTTACCATCCAACCACGCCAACTCGGGAGAGAATGTGTTTGTGTTTTGGGTTGGGTGTAAGGGCCACCCAGCTCAGCCATTCCATAACGGCCATGCTGGGACCCCTTTGTACGCCGTATCTGTCCTGTGGAGCTTTAGGGACCAAATAAATTTCCACATCCTCCCGCCGGCGAAGGTAGGCACTAAGTCTAAATCAAGTTCACCTTCCATGAGCCCCCACGGTGGACCCTGGACATGAGTGCCGCCTGGCCACTCTCGTCGAGCAGACTCCGGTCTAACTTCAACCGTCCAGTTTCCCCTGCGTGGACCTCTGGGGGTGTAAACTTGTTGGTTCCGGTGGCCTTAGCACCCTTTCCTTTAACTTTAACATCTTTCGTATGTCTAGCCTTGACTGAGTGGCTCCGTACTTTCCCACCCAGTGCCCCACATGCCCTGGTAGCCTTTTGTCCCACTGATATGAGGTTCCCTGGATTTAAAGGCAATCTATCTCCCTCTTTACGTATCCTGTAAAAGTGTTTTCCCAAGGTGGCCAAGTGTTCGTCACTCCCTACCTGGTATACTGGTATTCACTATCACTACTCCCTCAGCTATCATGGGGACAGCTTCTTCTCTATCTGGTGTGGCAGGGAATTCAGGTGGAATCCTGCTGCCTATGATGTATCCTACTGGGGATCTGTATAAACCAATTCCTTCCCTAAACGTCTGTTGTGTAGACAGGAAGTCATCTATCTGATTGGCTCCCACCAGGATACCTACATTTCTGACTGTGTCAGTGGTAATTCCCCGGTCTGCCAGCTTCACGTCAAGGTCTTTCAATCGCTTAGCTGCTGCAGCAAGACCTCTCGCTGTAATTGCCCTGGGTAATGTCTCTACCACCAAGGCTGTAATGTCTCTGCGATGTCCACCTAATTTGACTGTGACATCCACCACATCATAAGATTTGGGTGGGGCCTGACTTATAGCCCCTCCCAACACATACTAACTTTCCTTGTGGCCTTCAACTTTAATTTAGCCACCAGCTTTTTTTTATCAAGGATACTTGTGCTCCTGTGTCAAAGAATAATCGGGTTTTTTTCGGACCTGTGCCCATTCACCAACCTTTGCCATGACTGTAGGTAGGGCACACCTCCGTGATTCTCACTCGGATTAGAGACTTCACTCCCATAATCACGCTGGCTACCATTTCAGGCTCAGAAATCACTTCTATCTCTACCTGAGAGATATCCCCACTAGCTTTGGGGTTCCCTTAAATTATTGGGACATAGTGCAGTATGGTGCTTACCTTTGCAACAGACTCGACACTCACTGAGCTGGGTGCCACAGTCCTCGCAAAGTGTTCCCCACAACACTTGAAAACAGAGTCTCAACTCCCCTTTGTCTCTGTTGCCTACTGCTCATGTTATTACTCCAAGCAACTATGCTAGCGTGTTCGCCCTCGCAGAACACCCATATTCTGGCACGAGTGCTTCCGAGGTTCTGCTTAGAGGTTCTTACCTTAGACACTCCTTTACCATAGTACACTCCAACGTTAGTCGTATGAACTTTAGACTGATCTCTCGAGATCTTTGAGTAACTGTCTGGGCTTTTATGTGGTGATGGGGGTGACTCTTCTCTCACACCTATACTCAAATGAGAAACGAGATTTCCCAGCCCCTCAACAATTTGTTGTATCGTGAACCTATTCGTCCAACATTTTAAGTGTAACTCATGCACTGTAGTGCTAGCCAGTTTCCCCCTGAATCACCTGGCTAAGGACCCATTCTGAAACATCCCCATCATGCAAATCTCTGAAACTATTTGTCAAGCTCATAAAATTTCAATACGGAACTTCTCTAGGCTTTGACGTCATGTCAGCAAGCCTCTAGATCCAACAACCGATAAAGTATGGCCACTTTTATCTCTTCAGTGTTGCGAAACATGTCTTCTAATTGGTCTTTGGGATGTTGGTAATTTTGTTCAGTAATCTGGTAGTGCTGGACCAAGTCTAAGGCTTTACCCTTGAGCTGACCCAAATAACGCAATTTGACGGGCATCTTACAAATTGTTCTTGTCGTCTATCTGGGCTTTAAAAATGATCCCAGAAAGCAATGTACTCAGTAGGGTTCCGTTAAATGTCGGTAAAATTCAACTGGGGCAACCTGGGCAACATATTGACAGGTGGTTTGGGTGTTTGGGTACTTGCGGTGTTCGACTCACCCTTGGAATACTAGCCTTTAATGTACTTAACTTATCTTTGTACGTATTCATCTCCTGTTTGACAATCTACATCATCCTTTGAATCCTCCAGAGCCTGCCGAAACTATCCTGGGATTTATCATCCTCAATAGCCTGTAGCTCATATGCTGAGAATGCTTGTTCATAGGCTTCCCATTTTTCCTCCAAACGCTTCAAGCAGTCTTGCAAATCATCGTAGTCTCCTTTACTGCGTTGGCAAGTAGCCGTGCACCTGTTACGCATTCTGTTCAGATGCCCCTTTGTATGCCGCCACTGATCGTTTTAATTTTGCTAATACTGAACCAGACTCTTCTGAACTCCCATCTGCCATTGTCGAGGTTTAATGAGGAGTGTGACACTAATTGTACTTTACCCAGTCCACCCCACAGCACATCACGGTGTTAGGTAAGAATGAACGAGTCTCAAGGCTTCTCAACAAGCGTAACAATTCCCTTTGTTATATTGACTCTACTCTGACTTAAAATGTACACTGTTAGCTCTCAAATCCCAATCAAAATGTGTATCGATTTTGAAAGCTTAACCTAGCCCAAATTTTCCCGTACAATGCCAGCAAATAATTACAGGACTTAACCTAGTCTCAGGTGCAATTCTCAAATCCCACATTAAAATGAATTGAAGACAATGAAAGTCACACACTAAAAAGTGCAGTATACAAGTTAAAATCACTTGGTTAACACAAATAAAGTCAACAATTCAACTTGTGAAACAGTAAATGAATAATGTATGTAAACAGCTTGGCCTAACTGTGCCCAGCTTACTCTGTCTAGTGTGGATGGTTGGATAAGGTAAATCCTAACCTAACCAGTGTGCTATAGCTTAATTAAACTTGGCTTTAGAACTCCCTGTAAATAATAACTAGGTTAAATCTGTCCTAGGCTTTAGAACTCCCTGTAAATAATAACTAGGTTAAATCTGTCCTAGCTACTATAACTGTCGTAAATATTGCACAAGCCTAGCCTAACTGTGGCTACCTTGCAAATCCTCTGTAAGTAATTAACACACAAGTCTCCTACTCTGGATTACTTGTAATTACTGTAAATAATTAAATTCACAAGCTTCTCTAGCCTTCCTGGCCTGCCTGTAAATTACTGTAAATAACAACTTCTGTGTATAGTCAGCTTGGCCTAGCCTGTGTAACTCTGGGCCTAGGTGTGCTAACTTAACCTAACTTTGTTAAACTGGTTCCTAACTGTGGCCTAGCTATGTTAATTTTAGCCTAGCTATTCCACATCCGGTTCGAAGGACCACTTTGTGAAAATTTGTCTGGACTGCCTCCAAGTGAGTCACCTACCCTGGCAAGCTCTGTTGACACCGAGCTCTGAGGTCGGTACCTCAGCCTCACAAGTGGCTTACCTGGAGAGATTACCTGGAGAGAGTTCCGGGGGTCAACGCCCCCGCGGCCCGGTCTGTGACCAGGCCTCCTGGTGGATCAGAGCCTGATCAACCAGGCTGTTGCTGCTGGCTGCACGCAAACCAATGTACGAGCCACAGCCTGGCTGATCAGGAACCGACTTTAGGTGCTTGTCCAGTGCCAGCTTGAAGACTGCCAGGGGTCTGTTGGTAATCCCCCTTATGTATGCTGGGAGGCAGTTGAACAGTCTCGGGCCCCTGACACTTATTGTATGGTCTCTTAACGTGCTAGTGACACCCCTGCTTTTCATTGGGGGGATGTTGCATCATCTGCCAAGTCTTTTGCTTTCGTAGTGAGTGATTTTCATGTGCAAGTTCGGTACTAGTCCCTCTAGGATTTTCCAGGTGTATGTAATCATATAACTCTCCCGCCTGCATTCCAGGGAATACAGGTTCAGGAACCTCAAGCGCTCCCAGTAATTGAGGTGTTTTATCTCCGTTATGCATGCCGTGAAGGTTCTCTGTACATTTTCTAGGTCAGCAATTTCACCTGCCTTGAAAGGTGCTGTTAGTGTGCAGCAATATTCCAGCCTAGATAGAACAAGTGACCTGAAGAGTGTCATCATGGGCTTAGCCTCCCTAGTTTTGAAGGTTCTCATTATCCATCCTGTCATTTTTCTAGCTTATAGGACAGATTTTCATAAATGATTGATGTTGCAAGAAACCTCACCTGCACGTTTAAAAGACTAACTTACTTGGTGTTGCAGCATATATCCTGATCTTCAACCTCCCTAAGCTTAGCCCTTTGGACTTTTTCTCAGAAACCACGTGCAACCGGGAGCCTTAATTCCTGCAATATTCACTTGTTATTAGTGACCTGCCTGCACCTCAGAAATTCCTATATCCAAGAGGGTGTGTATCCCCTAGTATAACTATGCAGGAACGGACACTAGCTTCTAAGTAGACAAGAGATACTGGTATATACTGGGCATGCACTGCCAGCTGCACAAAGGCCCACAGTTCAACTCACAATTTTCCCCAGACACTGGCCAGAAATCAAAGATAAAGTGGAGGTCTTGTCTTACTATATGTGCCTGATGGAGGAGGTCCAATGGAAATAAGTCACTCTGTCTGACTTTTTTGGGTTATCCTAGGTTCTCTACACATATGCTGCTATGTATGATAATTCTATGTAACTGTATTGTGTATACCTGAATAAATTTACTTACTTACTTACTTAATCTACGGTACATCGAGGTGCCTCCACCAGATTTCCCCAGGTCTCATATGTGAAGACACGTGGGGGGCGCCGTCTGCCCCCCACTCCCACCAACTGAAACAGTAAACAGATTCAATGTTTTCTTCTCCACCATAGGAAAAAACCTGTCGAGTAAAATCCCAAGCTCAAGCACCCCACCAAATGACTGCCTCACTGGCACCTACTATTCCTAGCTCCGACCAACCCAACAGAAGTCTCAGATTATATTATACATTGTTATGCTACAATTTTGTACAAATATAAAGCTTCTTATCTGAAATACTCATTTGTACTTCATGTTGTAATTTGCTTACTGTAATTTTTACCACTGAATACATCATTGCTTAGTTAATCTTAAGTTAATTTTAAGCCTGCCCATAATGCTCTGCATACAAGGGGCTTTTGGCATGTACACCCAATCACTATATTTCTTTGTACAACTATGTATCATGTCCAAATAAAAAATAAATAAATAAATAAATAAATAAATCAACACATTAAAGAATAAGGCAGGAGATTTGAATACCTTACCACCCTTTATATACAAAAAAGCTTCACAAGCACTGTCACCAATTATTGCAATACTTTAACAAATCCATCGAATCCTCTACCTTCCCTACAGTTCTCAAAATAGCAAGGGCCACCCCAATACATAAAGGAGGAAATCAAGCAGACCTGAACAACTACAAGCCAATATCCAACTTACCCCTTCTCTCTAAAAACTTTGAAAAATTAATTCATAAGCGAATCTATTCCTACCTCATCTCCCACAACATACTCAACCCCTGTCAGTTTGGGTTCAGGCCTAACAAAAATACGAATGATGCTATTATAAACATGCTATAACTAATATACACTGCACTTCAGAAAAAAGAAGTCCCACTGGAATCTTCATGGATTTACATAAAGCTTTTGATACAGTTGACCATGATTTGTTGCACATAAAATTATCACACTATTGTATAAGAGGGCACTCCCTCAACTACCTAAAGTCATACTTTAGCAACAGAAGCTAATATATATACATAAATGGAGCAAACTCTTCCACACAACCAATTACAGTTGGTGTCCCACAGGGAAGTGTCCTTGGCCCTTTTCTCTTTCTCATTTACATAAACGACCTATCAAATGCATCTCAACTACTCAAACCCACACTATTTGCAGATGACACTACATACGTCTTCTCTCACCCAAGCCCAGCCATACTAGCCAATGCTGTAAATACTGAATTACAGAAAATATCTACCTGGATGATGACTAACAAACTTACTCTCAATATTGACAAAACCTCCTTCATTCAATTTGGGAACAGAACTACAGATGTTCCACTTAACATAACGATAAACGGTTCACCTATCACAAAGCTCACAGAGGGTAAATTCTTAGGAATCCACCTTGATAATAGACTCAAATTCCAAACACATGTACAACAAATTTCAAAGAAAATCTCCAAAACCATAGCATACTACCGAAGATACGGTACTATGTACCCCAGTCAGCCCTCCTGGC
This sequence comes from Cherax quadricarinatus, assembly GCF_026875155.1. Lineage (NCBI taxonomy): Eukaryota > Metazoa > Arthropoda > Malacostraca > Decapoda > Parastacidae > Cherax > Cherax quadricarinatus. The sequence goes on along the minus strand of NC_069404.1, from coordinate 5,952,542 downwards.
CCTATATCACTCACTCATTTACCCCTATCTCACCTATGGAATCTGTGCATAGGGCTCAACAACAATGAATTATCTCAGACCATTGACTATCCAACAAAAAGCTGCAGTCAGAATGATAACAAATTCCCCCTCCAGGCAGCATACTCCAAAAATATTCAAAACTCTAAACTTACCGTACAAAACATTCATACTTATTATTGTGCCTGCTACGTACATAGAACACTCAAATATAAACCCTCCCCTCAAACTTCTCCTTACCAGACTAAGAGTCGAAGATCAAAATTAATTTTTTATGAGAGAGCCACAGAATTTGGTTAACACAAGCCTATCCGATGTTATCCTGACGCCAAATGACTTCGAACAGGCGATAAATGACATGCCCATGCACTCTGCCCCAGGGCCAGACTCATGGTTAGTTAGTTTAATATGTTTATTATGCACCCCATACCCATCCTGTGGGCGGTAGTCAAAAGATTACAGAGGTACATAATTGGTCCAGGGACTGGACTCCAAAGTTTTGACAGCTGAGCAAGTTACAGAGGTAATGAACTCACAATTTACAAAGGTAATGAACTCACAATTTACAAAGGTAATGAACTCACAATTTACGAAGGTAATGAACTCCAGGTAAGTCTGGTCACAATCATGACAAGTTTAAAAAAGGTTTTTTAAGATTACAGGGGTACGTAATGGGTCCAGGGAGGGGCCCCCAAAAGTTTTGATAGCGAATAGGTACAAAGGTAAATGAGCTACAAATTTCAAAGGTAAGATTCTGTAGAAAGGTTACTTAACTCCTGTCTTTAAGAACTGCAAAAAGCCCCTATCACGAGCCCTTTTTCCCTCCCATGGAGAGGGGGCATGGGCACGGGGGGGTCGTCCACTGTTATAAAAAAACAACATAGCCCCCTCCACAAAAGGGGGGAGTAAAGCAACAACAAAAAACTACAGACCGGAGCACTAACATCCCATACATAAAAATCTTTGAAAGGGTCCTAAGAAGCAAGATCACCACCCTCTAGAAACCCATCGTTACAAACCCCCGGGGCCTGGATTTAGAAAAGGTCGCTCCTGTCTGTTAACTATTGGATCACTAAACAAGGGCCCAGAAGCACTAAAACAAAAAGAATGCAGATGTAATAATACAGACTTTGCAAAAACCTTTGACAATGTGACCTGGCGTAATAGCACCAAAATGCGTGCTAAAAGGAATAACAGGAAAAGTCGGTGATGGATCTATAATTCCCCACTAACAGAACACAGAGATAGTCGTCAACAGATAAAATCCCCAGGGAGCTCGGTGAAAAGCTCTGTCCCACAAGGGACATACTCGCTCCTCTTGTTCCTCTCTCTATCCGACATAGAAAGGATGTCACCACAGCACCGTGTCTTCCCTTTTCATATGACCCCGAATCTGCATGAAGTGTCTTCCCTTGCAACATGCAAGGTTCCGGTGGACATCAACCAAATCTTTCAGTGGGGTGCAGAAAACAATATGAAGTTCAACGATGAGAAATTTCAATTACTCAGATATGGTAAACATGAGGAAATTAAATCTTCATCAGAGTACAAAACAAATTCTGGCCACAAAATAGAGCGAAACACCAACGTCAAAGACCTGGGAGTGATCATGTCGGAGGACCTCACCTTCAAGGACCATAACATTGTATCAATCGCATCTGCAAGAAAAATGACAGGATGGATAATGAGAACCTTCAAAACTAGGGAGGCCAAGCCCATGATGACACTCTTCAGGTCACTTGTTCTATCTAGGCTGGAATATTGCTGCACACTAACAGAACCTTTCAGGGCAGGTGAAATTGCTGACCTAGAAAATGTACAGAGAACCTTCACGGCACGCATTACGGAGATAAAACACCTCAATTACTGGGAGTGCTTGATGTTCCTAAACCTGTATTCCCTGGAATGCATGCGGGAGAGATACATGATTGTATACACCTGGAAAATCCTAGAGGGACTAGTACCGAACTTGCAAACGAAAATCACTCACTACGAAAGCAAAAGACTTGGCAGACTATGCAACATCCCCCCCAATGAAAAGCAGGGGTGTCACTAGCACGTTAAGAGACCATACAATAAGTGTCAGGGGCCCGAGACTGTTCAACTGCCTCCCAGCATACATAAGGGGGATTACCAACAGACCCCTGGCAGTCTTCAAGCTGGCACTGGACAAGCACCTAAAGTCGGTTCCTGACCAGCCGGGCTGTGGCTCGTACGTTGGTTTGCGTGCAGCCAGCAGTAACAGCCTGGTTGATCAGGCTCTGATCCACCAGGAGGCCTAGTCACAGACTGGGCCGCCGGGGCGTTGACCCCTGGAACTCTCTCCAGGTAAACTCCATGTTGTTCTGGCTAGCTTTGAGTGCTGCTTTCAAGCCTGCTTGAATGTGCTTGCCAAGCCCATGTCAACCACTTGGATATTTGCTTGTAGCAGGCAGGTAGGCACACAGGAGAAACATTCATAACTCATGCAGGATGGGAGATTCCTCCATATTTCTCAGGTAGGCAGAGGTGACTAGCTGTGCAGAACTCAGATATTCGAGTACCAGCGGAGCAGCAAAATACATCTCTACACTGCACATTGATAGAGGCGAATGGCTGAGTTTAAAGGCGTAGAGTTGGGGGATACAGGAGAATAGCAGGGGTAACTGAGAACGCACATTCGCCTCTCTTCACATAGTCAATATGAGCGAAAGTCTCAGGCAGGTGATGCAGTGCCTCGCTCAAGGTCACTGACTGAGGCAGACTTCTCAAGAGTTACCAAATACTGCAATACTCATGCAAATAGTTACTCACTCCAAACCTGCAGAACTTCTAGCACACTTGTCTTGGAGGAGGAGTAGATGTAAACA
>NC_069404.1:5825332-5949175 GCF_026875155.1 Cherax quadricarinatus | reverse complement strand
TCGGCAAAACACGGCCTACCCTGGGTTATAAGTAAGTAAGTAAATTTATTCAGGTATACACAATACAGTTACATAGAATTATCATACATAGCAGCATATGTGTAGAGAACCTAGGATAACCCAAAAAAGTCAGAAAGAGTGACTTATTTCCATTGGGGTCACTTATTTCCATTGGGGTTATCTTGGCTGGCTAACACTCCCTACTCTGGGTTATCCTGGCTGGCTAACACAGCCTACCCTGGGTTATCCTGGCTGGATAACAGTCCCTACCCTGGGTTATCCTGAGTGGATAACACTCCCTACCCTGGGTTATCCTTGCTGGATAGCACTACCTACCCTGGGATATCCTGGCTGGATAAGTCCCTACCCTGGGTTATCCTGGGTGGCTAACACTCCCTACCCTGGGTTATCCTGTGTGGCTAACACTCCCTACCCTGGGTTATCCTGGGTGGCTAACACTACCTACCCTGGGTTATCCTGGCTGGATAACACTACCTACCCTGGGTTATCCTGGCTGGATAACACTATCTACCCTGGGTTGTCCTGGCTGGATAATACTACCTACCCTGGGTTATCCTGGCTGGATAACACTACCCACCCTGAGTTATCCTGGCTGGATAACACTACCTACCCTGGGTTATCCTGGCTGGATAACACTACCTACCCTGGGTTGTCCTGGCTGGATAACACTACCTACCCTGAGTTATCCTGGCTGGATAACACAACCTACCCGGGGTTATCCGGCTGGATAACACTACCTACCCTGATTTAAATTCCGGCTGGATAACACTACCTACCCTGGGTTTCCTGGCTGGATAACACTACCTACCCTGATTATCCCTGGCTGGATAACACTACCTACCCTGGGTTATCCGGGCTGGATAACACTACCTACCCTGAGTTATCCTGCTGGATAACATTTACCTACCCTGGGTTATCCTGGCTGGATAACACTACCTACCCTGGTTATCCGGCAGGATAACACTACCTACCCCCTGGGTTATCCTGGCAGATAACACTACCAACCCTGGGTTATCCTGGCAGGATAACACTCCCTACTACCCTTGGGTTATCCTGGCAGGATAACACTACCTACCCTAGTTCATAACGGTACAATTATCAGTGGCCAATAAACCCAACAACAATTTTGTAAACATCAAGGATGGTAATGTGAAGTTTATCCATATATACATAGTTACATATATACATATTACAATATACATAGTTACATGTATACATAGTTACATATAACATAGTTACATATATACATAGTACATATATACATAGTTACATGTATACAAGTTTACATATATACATAGTTACATATATACATAGTTACATAAAATACATAGTTACATAATACTCATACCTAGCAACACTGGGTCTAGCTCACTGGAAAAGAAATTGTGGACCCCTGATACAGATTAAACCAGGTTCGAGTCCTGCTGTCCGCGAGTTGTTAAACATAGCAGCATACGTGTAGATATCATACATAGTAACATACGTGTAGATTATCAAACATAGTAACATACGTGTAGATTATCAGACATAGTAACATATGTGTATATTATCATACATAGGAAACATAAAAAAAACGGGTGAGATTATCATACATAACAGCACAGTGTCTAGATTATCTGGAGTTTACTGGAGGGGGGGGGAGGGGGGGGAGAGTTTCCGGGGGTCAAACGCCCCCGCGGACCCGTCCTGTGACCAGGCCTCCTGGAGGATCAGAAAGCCTGATCAACCAGGCGTTACAGCTGGTTGCACACAATCCAACGTACGAGACCACAGCCCCGGCTGGATCAGGAACTGACTTTATGTGCTAGTTCCAGTGCCAGCTTGAAGACTGCCAGGGGTCTGTTGGTAAGATCCCACCCCTTATAGTAATTCTGGGAGGCAGTTTGAACAGTACTCTGTCCCCTGACCACTTATTGTCTGGTCCTTAAACGTCTATGACACCCCTGCTTTTCATTGTGGGGAGTTGGTCAAAATCATCGTCTGCCAAGTCTTTTTGCTTTCGTATAGTGGTTTTGCGTGTGCAAGTTTCGTTACTGAGTCCCGACAGGATTTTCCAGTGTATATAATCATGTCCTCTCCCGCGCCGTTCCAGGGAATACAGTTCAGGAACCTCAAGCGCTCCCAGTAATTGAGTGTTTTAATCTCCGTTACGCGCACACGTGAAAGTTCTCTGTACATTTTCAGGTCAGCAATTTTCACCTCCTTGAAAGGCGCAGTTAGTGTGACAGCATATAATTCCAGCCTAGATAGAACAAGCGACCTGAAGAGTGTCATCATGGGCTTGCCACCCTAGTTATAGAAGTTCGCATATATCCATCCGCATTTTTTTAGCAAAGCTTATGATACAATGTTTATGGTCCTTGAAGTGAGATCCTCCGAACATGATCACTCTCCCCTGTCAATGACTTTGGAGTTTCGCTCTATTTTGCTGGCCAGAATTTGTTTTGATACTCTGATGAAGATTAATTTCTCGTGATAAACGCATATCTTGATTAATAGAAATTTCATCATCGTTGAACTACATATTGTTTTCTGCAGCCCACTGAAAGATTTGGTTGATGTCCGCCTGGACCTTGCGTGTCCCCTGCAATGGAAGAACACTGTCATGCAGATTCGGTGTCAACAGCAAAGGAAGACACGGTGCTGTGTGTGACAAACCTTGTCTAAGTCGGATATGAGATGAGGACCAAATGGGAGGCGAGTACTGTGCCGTTGTGGAACAAGCTTTCACCGTACCGCCTCAGACTTTACTCTGTTGACTACTACACTTATTCATTGTGATCTTTTGTGAGGAAAATTATAGATTCATCGACCGACTTTCCCGTTATCCATTAGGCAACGCATTTGTTTCGCTATTAAACGCCATGGACACATCTTGTCGAAGGCTTTAGCAACGTCTATATATAATTACGCATCAGTCATTCTTTTTGTCTCTATTGCATTTAGACCATTGTCGTAGTGATCCAATAGTTTGAGACAGACAGGAGCGACCTGTTCACACCCATGTTGCCCTGTTTTGTAACTGATGGGTTTCAAGATGGTGGTGACATGCTTCTTAGGACCCTTATCAAGATTTTTATGATATTGGATGTTATGCTATCGGTCCAGTAGTTCTTTAGCTATTCTTTACGCACCGTTGTGGATGGGGCTATGTCTGATGTTTTTTATAAACTGTTTGACGCCCCGTTACCATGCTTCCTCTCCATAGAAGTAAAAGCTCGTGATATGGGCTTCTTGCAGTTCTTGATGAACTCGGAGTTCCAGAGTCTGTCTGGCCCATGGGCAGAGTGGCATGGGCATGTCATTTATCGCCTGTACGAAGTCATTAGGTGTCAGGATAACATCGATAGGCTTGTGTTTACTCAATTCTGTGCCTCTCATAAAAAAAGTTCATTTAGATCTTTCGACACTCAGTCTGGTTAGCGTCTTGCTAAAAACTGAGTCCATATTGAAATTGCGTAGCTCCTCATTTCCGTTCAGTCATCTGTGTTGGACGTCACTTGTTTAAGTAGGGGCCCAATACTAGTATGTTGTTCTCGACTTTGATTTGCATAAGAAAAGAAATACTTGGGTTTCTTCTATTTCACTTAATGGCTATTAGTTCTTCCCCGCATTCCTACTCGAACTCCTATAAGATTCAATTAGTCTTTAGTTCATGTTTGCTATTTCTCCTCTCTTGACCATGGTCCTCCCTTACTCATTTCGAGATATATTGCCTCTTTTAGCCGTCTAGTTATTGTTTTCCGTCGGCCTGTAAAGAGTGTCTGTCTCTTTCTATTTTACATCTACTTTCTGTTTCTTAGAGGAATAAACCTTGTGCATACATCGAGTGCCACCGAGTTAAGTCTGTTTCTAAGGCATAAGTTGGGTCTGTGTTGCTTTAGTCTATCTTCCCAGCTTATATCGGGTTCGGACTTGGTTTACTTGACCCACTCTTATGTTCTTGTTTTGAAGTAGAATTTTGGATGAAGGCTCCCTCGTGAACTAAACTCATTTTGTCACCTGGGACCCGCGCATACATGTCTGAACCTTGATTATGTTGTGATTCGAGTATATTGTAGTTGATATGGTGACATTTTTCGATATCAGATCATCATTGTTAGTGAGAGATGAGGTTCTAGTGGTATTCTTCACAGTCCTATACGCTCTATTATTCTGGTTATAAGTTGAATTTTGTGCAGAGATTTAAAAGTCGCCGTGTGAGTGTGAGTCCTCTCAAGCTGCTCCTGGTGTTATCAGTGCAACAACATTATTTGCTGTATTCCTCCATTTTTAGGTGTCTTAAGTGATAGCCTCCAGGAGCAAGATGTTGGGGGCAGGAGCAGGAAGATTTCCAGAACAGAGGTCAATTTTCAACAGCTGATCCATGAATTGCTGGACTTGCATCCGGAAGGCTTGTAGACACCACAATGACTAGGTTTTGGTTCCTCGATCTTTAACTGCAAAAACTTCCACTACATCATTTGAGGCATGAACCCTTTGAACTGTTTCCGACGGTATAAATACGTCTTACGAGCAATGTTTCTGACGTAATTTATAAGCGCACAAATTCAGCGGCTCAAAATCGGAGCGCCAAAGGCCTGATAGCCTACACTGAAGAGAATGGGTCTCAGTGGTCGGAATGTGCACCCTGTGAAAAAAAATCTGGGACCTAGCGGTGCAATAGTGGGAACGCCATGTATTCCGTCCAATTCACCATGCCTCTCGGTAAGAAGTTCCTCACTCCTCGGCGATTGGAGGTCTTATGATTCCCAAGTGAATCTCTAACAGCGATGAAAGTGGACAGTGACAGTGATTTCCAAGGTTTTCAAGCGAGTTTACCGAAAAAAGTGCCCAGGATAACGTAAATCGAGTGACGAAAAACTCAGATGACCCACAAACATTCGACCTTCTGTGGGCTGTGCCGGCTTGTTCACGTTCTCGTTCGCCTGTACCAGGACGAAAGAGGAACTATTAGGTCGTGTACAACACCCTGATGATAGGGCAGTGATAGTGATTTTAAGGTCACTGAAAGCAGTTCTATGACAGTGAGAGTGAATAATCCCCAGTGAAGCGCCAGTATGTACGAACTAGCAGCGGTCTTGTATGTTTCATAGTGTTGTTCCAAGGGGAAGTGAGAAACTCTGGGACCCGGTGGCCTGGTGGTCTAAAGCTCTCCCGCTTCACACACGGAGGGCCCGGTTCGATAGTCCCAGGCGGGTGGAAACAATCACACGTTTCACTTACACCATGTTGTTCCTGTTCACGCTAGCAGCAAAATAGGTAACCGTGTGTGTTAGTCGACTGTGTGGGTCGCATCCATGGGGGACAAGATTAAGGACCCCATTGTAAATAAGTTAGACAGACCTCGATGACGCACTGAACTGACTTTCTAGGGTATATCCTGGGTGGCAACCCCCCGGAGTTAAAAATCCCTGAACGAATCTTATCTTATCTTATCTTATCCTGTGCCCAACCCACGACCTATAGTGAAGATGAACGATATTGTAACGATGAGTATTAATGGTGACAGTGAGGGAGGAGGCAGTGGTGGTGATAGTGAGGGTGGCAACTCCCAAGTGGCACCATCACCGGGCCACGCTACTTATCCACGCTACTAGCCACGCGGCTGACTCAGCAGAACAGACCACCACACCCCCCCTAATAAAAAAAAAAACGCCCCCAGCACGTGCCACAACCATGCACCACCACAACCTGCACAGCCACACCGACAGCCACAACCAGCGGTAACAATATCCAGACCCCCACCACAGACCGCATCTGGGATTGCATGGACGGTGACTAGTTTTGGATCCCAGTCCCCATGACTTTGATGAAACACAAATGGAATAAAAGCCATCTTGTCCACTGGGAACAATGCCATGAACTGGACTGCTTTGAGTTATTCTTTGATGAACCCTCTGATGGACATCAATGTCAGGGAAACCAAGACACATACTGTGAATACAACCATGGCAAATACAAATCTCTCACCAAAACACGGCTACACAAGTGGAAGTCGACAACTGTGGGGCAGAGATGTAACCTGTTATTTGCACAATAATGCTTATTCCACATTGTATAAGCACACTGTCACCAAACATACACAACAGATCGCCTGATTTCAACTCCAGGTTTTAGTGACATGAAAAGGTGTCAATCGTTTCCTTTCCATGAAACTGTTGCGTATGTTAACACTTTTCATGACAAAACCAGGCCTGACAGAAGGCGAAGGTTATATAAGATAAGAAATGTGTTTATGTACCAGAAACTAAAAGTGCTGCAATGTATTTTTATCCCTTCAGGAAGCTTGTTAATGATGAGTCCCATGATTTTATTCAAAGGAAGACACTCATTCAAGCAATATATACCCAGCAAGAGGAAACGCATATGTAATAAAGCTATTTTGAACTGTGGAGAAATGCAGAAGTGGTCTTGTTTTTAGATATTATTGTGTACACTGGCAGTAATACATGAGATACCATGAAGATTATTGGGTATCATCTGGTGATGTGTTCGAGAATACCATGATCGGAACCATAAACTTGGTAAGGCATATGTTATTTACTGATAACTGGAACACAAGCCCCTTGACGCAAGTGAATTCTTGCGAGTGAACTTGACAGACGTGTGGTGGCACAGTGGTGTAATCGCAAACATATGCCAAGGTTCATGACGCTGGCACTCGCAGAGGTGAGGTGCAAAAGCCTATGCCGCATGACATATGGCAATTTCGGTGGCATGACAACGGTGATGTCACATTGTTGACATCCAGTACACACAAACGAATGGTACCTCAGTGGCAGGGACAACAAAACCAATGAACCCATTCTAAAGCCTGCACTGTCATGACTACAACCTCAATATGGCGCTTAGTGGACAAATGTGACAATGCAATTGGGTTTGCAACTGTGTACGCAAGAGTTAAAGTGGTATATCAACACTTTTTCTTCCATCTTGTTGATATCTCTATGCTAAATGGCTTATAACATATACAAGTTGAAGACCAACAAACACCAAAATATTGTGAATTTTTGCCTGTCATTAATCAGACAAATAATTGCAAAGTACAAAGGAAGCAACTCCTGCAATAGACCAGCGCCACAGACGTCATCTCGTTTGAGGCCTGGTGATCACTACCCCATACAACTGCCTCCTACTACTGCCAAGAAAAATGCTCAGAAGAGGTGTTATGTATGTATGCATACCACAAAACGCCCACAAACACGCAGAGACACTCGTTTTATATGTGAGGAGTGTGAAGTGCCCCTCTGCATATACCCATGTTTCAAAGAGTTCCACAAGCTGCAGCAGTTCTAGGAACGTGTTTAGTGACTGTAACATATGTATATATATTATGGAACAATAGTAATAAACATTGTTTTGTATTGTTTGTTTGTGTAAACAAAGTGTATACACAAACTAATAGTGATAAAGTTTGTTCTGTTATTGTGTTTGTAAACAATGAGTGTATATTTGAACAATGCACCTTACATTGGTCTCACAGGCCACATAAGTTACCTGGAAAAGAAAAATATTGAAAAATGCAAGAAACCTTTGAATTAGAGTAAATAAAAGAATACCGGGTGGGCGGCAGTCGCCGCTGTTGCCGTACGCACGTCAATTTCTGCAAACTTTGCGGCTCTATATCTCGGTAAGTACTGATGGCAAAAATTTTTTTTTAGGCTTAAAACACTAGTAAAAATATTCCTAACATTTTCATAAGAAAAAATATTTTTTTTTTTTTTCGAATATTTGGCGACATAGAATGACAGTTTCAGAGAGGGGCCTGAAACAGTCAAAGGGTTAAGCAGTTCTGTGCAAATAAGTGACTCTGCGATATACAGGCCATCATACATAGCAGCATATGTGTAGATTATCATACATAGTAGCTTATGTGTAGATTATTACCTGGAGTTTACCTGGAGAGAGTTCCGGGGGTCAACGCCTCCGCGGCCTGGTCTGTGAGATTATTATACACAGCAAAATATGTGTAGATTATTTATTTATTCATTTATTTTATGTCTTTGCAAACAGCACATTGAGATTTTGTATTTACACTAGTGGGTTGCAATGTAAGGAGAGCCTCTATTATGCCTAGGCATTGTGGGCCAAATTAACATTATTGCCTTACAGTCTACTTAACACTAAGGATTATATCATAGTTGTACAGTAGCATGTGTAGATTATTATACATAGCAGTATATGTGTAGATTATCATATATAGCAACATATGTGTAGATTATCATATATAGCAACATATGTGTAGATTATCATGTATAGCAACATATGTGTAGATTATCATATATAGCAACATATGTGTAGATTATCATGTATAGCAACATATGTGTAGATTATCATATATAGCAACATATGTGTAAATTATCATATATAGCAACATATGTGTAGAGAACCTAAGGTAACCCAACTAAGTCAGACAAAGTGACATAATTCCATTGGGGTCCTTGTTATAACTTATTATTATACAATGAAGGAGATAATATCTTATTATTATACTATAAAGGAGATATACGCTATTAGGAATAAGGTTAAATTACACGAGTGTTAGCTAAAAAAATAAAAAATCTTTCTCTTCTGTGTAGCTACATCCATCAGACACCTTATGGCACTCTTCTTGAACTGGTTCATGCTATGACTGGCTTTGACATGTGCAGGCAGTCTGTTCCATTCCTTTATTGTTGTATAATAAAAGGTGTTTGAAGCCTGGCCACTGACTGTGGGTACTACAAAGTTGTGCTCTCTTCCCCTAGTACTGTGATTGCTTTGGTTCCCAACCTTGACACACTTGGCAGCAAGATATTGTGGACATTGTTTGTGACCAAATTTATAAAATTGATTTAACTTCCGTTGTTTTACTCTGTCTTCAACATTCAGCATATCCAGTTGTTGTAATTCATCCTGGCCTACATGTTCTCTTGGTCCAAGGTCCAGGATAAATCTTACCATTTGCAGTTTATCATTCAGTTTTTTTGTCAATGCAGAGTACCATGAAGAACAAACATAGTCCTTATAACATTGTATAAGGGCTAGACATAGGGTCCTGTGAGCCTCAGTAGGTAGACACTGTTTGCAGGACCCTATGTCTAGCCCTTGTAGGGCTGCATCAGTCTTCGTCTGGTGTAGACGTCTCTCTCTTGCCTGAGTATCAGTGATAAATTTCCCCTGTTCTCTCTGGGATGCTTGTCCTCATGTATTTTGACTGCCGCGTACTGAACTTCAAGTTTCTATCTCTCTTTACAAAGAAACTTTTGTTCCTTTTCTCTCATGGCCCCTCAAGGGAGGTTCCTTGATGCTGGTGAGGGGCTCTTGATCCATGGAATTGGATCTGTGCTCCAGTTCCCTGAATCGAGTCTGAATACCCACCATCCCCTCCCATTGCGCTGTATAATCCCACAGGTTTAGCGCTCCCCATGATTATAATTATAATAATTTTCTCTCATTGGCCCAGCCTTGGCCAGCATAAGGGTATATAAGGGTAGTTGATTATATTTGCCTGGTAGGCAAAGCTCTGGCTTCACATGCTGTGGGTCCATGTTCGATCCCTGGCAAGGGTGGAAACATTGGACGTGTTGTAGAAATAAGGATATTATTATTATTGTTATAAGGGTAGTTAATGGTATATAATGGTAGTTGAGGGTATATAAGGATAGTTGATGGTATATAAGGGTAGCTGAGGGTATATAAGGATAGTTGATGGTATATAAGGGTAACTGAGGGTATATAAGAATAGTTAATGGCATATAAGGGTAGCTGAGGGTATATAAGGGTAGCAGTCCTAGGTGTAAACCTAGACTCCAGACTCAGACTACACACCCACATAAATGCCAAAAGAGCTATTGCCAGTTCTGCCCTCGGGCGACTGTACAAGCTCAGAGGCTCGCAAACATCGTCTTATATGCTCTTGCGTCTTATATGCCAGAAAATATGGCACTTATTGGCTGTTTTATGGTTTAGTTTGAGTTTGTCCTGGTTTTTCTTGAGTTACATTGGATGTTTTATGCTCCATACCTGGGTAATAGGTGACTGGTGTGGTGTCATCCTGGGGTACAAGACTGAAGGACCACAATGGAAATAAGACAGACAGTCCTCGATGATGCACCGACTTTCTTGGGTCATCCTGGGTGACTAACCCTCCAGGTTAAAAACCTGAACAAAATTTTAGCCTGATCCTCTCACTCTGTCAGTGTAGGAGTGCCTCATGGCAGTGTCCTTGGCCCTTTCCTCCTCCTCGTTTACATCAGTGATCTTCCCAACCGTCTCATCTCCTTAAACCTGTTCTATTCTCAGATGACATGACTTAGGTCATCACCTACTCAAATCCGACTACTCTCAGTCATTCATAACTTTTGCTGTGTTACATAGACGTACATCAATTATTGGGATGCTGTAAACCATGACCAATCTTCCCTGGTTATATTTTATTATTCAAAAAACAGAGTAAATCTTCTATTTTTGTATGAATAAGAATTCAAAATGGAAAGTTTAATATAGGAGAAGGTTGGAGCTATAAGTCAATCTCTACATTATTGAGTATAGACTATTTTTAAATTGGTATTTTTTTAATTTTGTTTGAAATTGTCCACTTTACTGAGTTCCGATCACTTTACAGGGTAGTTGAATGGGCAGTTTCTTGTGCTCGTGTGGTAGAATGGACGGTATACTAGTGAAATATCTAAGAATTTGGTCAACCGGAACAATGGCTTATAATAGGACTCGAAGTGGACTAAATCGCTGGGGCATAAATTGTGCCAAGACCACTAAGTTTGTACCAGCATAATTCTGTAAGTTTTCCATCAAATTTTGTATTTTTAGCATCATTACCTTCAAAAAAAAATTATATTTTCAGAAAACAAACCAAATTTTGGACACTTGAGAGCCAGCTACATGATGTTTGGAAACACAGCTGCAAATGCCTAGACTAAGCATTAGGCTTAGTCTGGATACTAGTGGCTTAGCATTAAGCCACTAGGATGGATGAGCATGCTAGTGGCTTAACATTAATGTATGCTAGTGGCTTTTTTTTTGTATGTTAACAGTATGTTGTAATATGTAAATCACACATTGTAAACTTTGCAAAGAAATGAAAATTTGATTTTGAAGTTTGAAAATGTAATGATCAATGGTTCTCCCATTGCAAGACACACCGAGGGGGAAATTCTTAGGCCTACACCTTGAAATTTAAGACCAACACATCCAAAATGTCTTCAGATAAGTAAACATTTTCTCCAAACAAAAACATACAATCATTTAATTTCCTTGTTTAATATAAAATAATGTATGTGATAAATGCTTAGAAAACTGACAAGTTGAAGAATGATAGACATGGGCAACATATAGGAATCATCAGTCAAAACTGATGGACTGAACACATTGAACACATTGTAGTGCTCCAAAAGTAGATCTATGTTTTTTACATATCTTCAAATATAACAAAAAAAAGTAGATCAAAGTTTTTTACACATTTTCAAATGTAAAAAAAAAAAAAGATCTACTTTTTTTACATACTTTCAAATGTTGAAAAAATGTATATATACGTGTGGGCCGTTTATGGGTTAATGAGTGACGAGACGGGAGGAGGGAAGAGGATGGAGGTGTACTATTGTTTGGGTGGAGAATCCCCTTCCATCAAGACTTCAGGTACCAAGTCCTTTTCTAGGGTTACTTCCCTTCTTTGTTTTTTAATGCCACTGGGACCAGCTTGAGAGTCACTGCACACCTGTGGCACTAAATATCTGTTCAGAGAGCTCTGTTTCTGGCATCTCTTGAAAATTTCCCTAAAATGGGACACAACATTGTCAGTGTAGATGTTGCCAGCACGGCCTGCAACAGCTGTGTCAGGGTGATGTTCATCCATAAATGTTTGCACATAAGAAAGCAGAAACACTGCAGTAGGCCTGTTGGCCCATACTAGGCAGGTCCTTCACAAACCATCCCACTAACAGAATTGTATTTGCTCAACCCAACTTTCAATGCTTCCCAAGCAATAAGCTTTGATAATTCTATTCATTCATGCACAAGTCCCATTCAGATAAAATCATGTGTGTGGGGAAGTACCCTGGCTGGCATGTGGGGAAGTACCCTGGCTGGTGTGTGGGGAAGTACCCTGGCTGGTGTGTGGGGAAGTACCCTGGCTGGTATGTGGGGAAGTACCTTGGCTGGTGTGTGGGAAAGTACCCTGGCTGGCATGTGGGGAAGTACCCTGGCTGGTGTGTGGGAAAGTACCCTGGCTGGTATGTGGGGAAGTACCTTGGTTGGTGTGTGGGAAAGTACCCTGGCTGGTATGTGGAGAAGTACCTTGGCTGGTGTGTGGGAAAGTACCCTGGCTGGTATGTGGAGAAGTACCTTGGCTGGTGTGTGGGAAAGTACCCTGGCTGGTATGTGGGGAAGTACCTTGGCTGGTGTGTGGGAAAGTACCCTGGCTGGTATGTGGGGAAGTACCCTGGCTGGTGTGTGGGGAAGTACCCTGGCTAGTATGTGGGGAAGTACCCTGGCTGGTGTGTGGGGAAGTACCCTGGCTGGTATGTGGGGAAGTACCCTGGCTGGTGTGTGGGAAAGTACCCAGGCTGGTATGTGGGGAAGTACCCTGGCTGGTGTGTGGGGAAGTACCCTGGCTGGTATGTGGGGAAGTACCCTGGCTAGTATGTGGGGAAGTACCCTGGCTGATATGTGGGGAAGTACCCTGGCTGATGTGTGGGGAAGTACCCTGGCTGGTATGTGGGGAAGTACCCTGGCTGTTGTGTGGGGAAGTACCCTGGCTGGTATGTGGGGAAGTACCCTGGCTGGTATGTGGGGAAGTACCCTGGCTGGTATGTGGGGAAGTACCCTGGCTGGTATGTGGGGAAGTACCCTGGCTGGTGTGTGGGGAAGTACCCTGGCTAGTATGTGGGGGAAGTACCCTGGCTGGTGTGTGGGGAAGTACCCTGGCTGGTATGTGGGGAAGTAACCTGGCTGGTTTGTGGGGAAGTACCCTGGCTGGTATGTGGGGAAATACCCTGGCTGGTGTGTGGGGAAGTACCCTGGCTGGTATGTGGGAAAGTACCCTGGTTGGTGTGTGGGAAAGTATCCTGGCTGGTGTGTGGGGAAGTACCCTGGCTGGTGTGTGGGGAAGTACCATGGCTGGTATGTGGGGAAGTACCCTGGCTGGTATGTGGGGAAGTACCCTGGCTGTTGTGTGGGGAAGTACCCTGGCTGGTATGTGGGGAAGTACCCTGGCTGGTATGTGGGGAAGTACCCTGGCTGGTATGTGGGGAAGTACCCTGGCTGGTATGTGGGGAAGTACCCTGGCTGGTATGTGGGAAAGTACCCTGGCTGGTATGTGGGGAAGTACCCTGGCTGGTATGTGGGGAAGTACCCTGGCTGGTATGTGGGAAAGTACCCTGGCTGGTGTGTGGGAAAGTATCCTGGCTGGTGTGTGGGGAAGTACCCTGGCTGGTGTGTGGGGAAGTACCCTGGCTGGTATGTGGGGAAGTACCCTGGCTGGTATGTGGGGAAGTACCCTGGCTGGTGTGTGGGGAAGTACCCTGGCTAGTATGTGGGGGAAGTACCCTGGCTGGTGTGTGGGGAAGTACCCTGGCTGGTATGTGGGGATGTAACCTGGCTGGTTTGTGGGGAAGTACCCTGGCTGGTATGTGGGGAAATACCCTGGCTGGTGTGTGGGGAAGTACCCTGGCTGGTATGTGAGAAAGTACCCTGGCTGGTGTGTGGGAAAGTATCCTGGCTGGTGTGTGGGGAAGTACCCTGGCTGGTATGTGGGGAAGTGCCCTGGCTGGTATGTGGGGAAGTACCCTGGCTAGTATGTGGGGAAGTATCCTGGCTGGTATGTGGGGAAGTACCCTGGCTGGTGTGTGGGGAAGTACCCCCTGTCTGGTATGTAGGGAAGTACCCTGGCTGGTGTGTGGGGAAGTACCCTGGCTAGTATGTGGGGGGAAGTACCCTGGCTGGTGTGTGGGGAAGTACCCTGGCTGGTATGTGGGGAAGTACCCTGGCTGGTTTGTGGGGAAGTACCCTGGCTGGTATGTGGGGAAGTACCCTGGCTGGTATGTGGGGAAGTACCCTGGCTGGTATGTGGGAAAGTACCCTGGCTGGTGTGTGGGAAAGTATCCTGGCTGGTGTGTGGGGAAGTACCCTGGCTGGTATGTGGGGAAGTACCCTGGCTGGTATGTGGGGAAGTACCCTGGCTGGTGTGTGGGGAAGTACCCTGGCTAGTATGTGGGGGAAGTACCCTGGCTGGTGTGTGGGGAAGTACCCTGGCTGGTATGTGGGGAAGTAACCTGGCTGGTTTGTGGGGAAGTACCCTGGCTGGTATGTGGGGAAATACCCTGGCTGGTGTGTGGGGAAGTACCCTGGCTGGTATGTGAGAAAGTACCCTGGCTGGTGTGTGGGAAAGTATCCTGGCTGGTGTGTGGGAAAGTACCCTGGCTGGTGTGTGGGGAAGTACCCTGGCTGGTATGTGGGGAAGTACCCTGGCTGGTATGTGGGGAAGTACCCTGGCTAGTATGTGGGGAAGTATCCTGGCTGGTATGTGGGGAAGTACCCTGGCTGGTGTGTGGGGAAGTACCCCCTGTCTGGTATGTAGGGAAGTACCCTGGCTGGTGTGTGGGGAAGTACCCTGGCTAGTATATGGGGGGGAAGTACCCTGGCTGGTGTGTGGGGAAGTACCCTGGCTGGTATGTGGGGAAGTACCCTGGCTGGTTTGTGGGGAAGTACCCAGGCTGGTATGTGGGGAAGTACCCTGGCTGGTTTGTGGGGAAGTACCCTGGCTGGTATGTGGGGAAGTACCCTCACTACCACCTTCTACCACCACCACTTTCATATCTTTCTACCAACTTTTTCTTGAATTCTTTAGTGTTTCTCACCCTCTTTACCAAAGTGCTGGCACTAGAAGCTTTCTCTGGGCCCATGGTGGCTTATTTAGCAGTTAGAAGCACTAAAAACAATGGAATAATAGAAAATGTATTACATGTACGAATGGAATCGTCCTCACTGGCTTGTAAACAATGGCACACTGTCTGTATATGGAGTGGCCGGGCCGCTCAGGCCGTGCGGACACATTCGGGATGAATGACTTTAACCGAGTACTTTGTTGTTAACTGAGCCAATATTTCGACGCAGAAACGTGTTGTTATCTGATTTTTACATTATCCAATGACGTCGTTAACTGAGGGTCCACTGTATAGTTGACATGTAATATTATTAAGCACAAAGAAAGCCAGTAGCATCTCACGGACATTTCAGGCAAACTAGGCCTAAGGTTTACAGCCTACTTAAGACTAGACATAGGTATTGAGTGGTACAATTTTATGTATTATTACAAATTGAGAGTTAGCAAAAATAGTACAGTGGACCCCCGCATAACGATGGCATCACATAGCGATTTTTCCGCATAACGATTACTTTTATCGCAAAATTTTTGCCGCGCATACCGATTAAAAACCCGCTTACCGATTTTCGTCCGAGACGCGTCCAATGTGCCCTCACATGTGCCGGCCGTCCCATTGTTTACCAGCCAGCCTCCGCGGTAACATCCAAGCATACACTCGGAATATTTCGTATTATTACAGTGTTTTCGGTGCTGTTTCTGGAAAATAAGTGACCATGGGCCCCAAGAAAGCTTCTAATGCCAACCCTGTGGTAAAAAGGGTGAGAATTAGTATGGAAATTAAGAAAGATTTTGAAGGGTTTGGGCTAACCCTGAGAAGCCTATGCCAGTTGTGGAATCCATTGTGCCTACTTCAAAGATTAAGGAAATGTGTGCACAGTGGTTGAACTGCAAACCTTTATAGATGAAAATCACCCTGACACAGCTGTTGCAAGCCGTGCTGGTGACTATTTCAATGACAATGTTATGGCCCATTTTAGGAAAGTCTTGAAGGAACGGGAGGTACAGAGCTCTATGGACAGATTTGTTGTGCGACAGAGGTCCAGTGACTCTCAAGCTGGTCCTAGTGGCATTAAAAGAAGAAGGGAAGTAACCCCAGAAAAGGACTTGCTACCTCAAGTCCTAATGGAAGGGGATTCCCCTTCTAAACAGTAAGAAGATAATGCTCTCCCCTCCTCCCATCCCATCAATCATCACCAGATCTTCAATAAAAGTAAGTGTCATGTAATTGTGCATGCCTTTTTCAGTTTGTGTGTATTAAAATTAACATTTCATGTGGTAAAAAAAAATTTTTTTCATACTTTTGGGCGTCTTGCACGGATTAATTTTATTTCCATTATTTCTTATGGGGAAAATTCATTCGCATAACGATTATTTCGCATAACGATGAGCCCTCTTGCACGGATTAAAATCGTTAACCGGGGGTCCACTGTATAATTTTTAACCCTTAAACTGTCCAAACGTATATCTACGTTTTTTCAACATTTGAAAGTAGTATGTAAAAAAAGTAGATCTTTTCTTTTTTACATTTGAAAAAGTGTGAAAAAAACTTTGATCTACGTTTTTTTTTTTTTGTTATATTTGAAAATATGTAAAAAAAACGTAGATCTACTGTTGGAGCACTACGCATGTGAACGTAGATCTGCTTGGACAGTTTAAGGGTTAAGTATGTATTAATACTTTAACCCTTTGACTGTCGCGGCCGTATATATACGTCTTATGAGGTACCGTGTTTGACGTATATATACTCATAAATTCTAGCGGCTTCAAATCAAGCAGGAGAAAGTTGGTAGGTCCACATGTGAGAGAATGGGTCTGTGTGGTCAGTGTGCACCATATAAAAAAAACCTGGAGCACGCAGTGCATAATGAGAAAAGAAAAAACTCTGACCGTTTTTTTTAATTAAAATGCCGACTTTGTGGTCTATTTTTGTATAGTACAGTGGACCCCCGGTTAACGATATTTTTTCACTCCAGAAGTATGTTCAGGTGCCAGTACTGACCGAATTTGTTCCCATAAGAAATATTGTGAAGTAGATTAGTCCATTTCAGACCCCCAAACATACACGTACAAACGCACTTACATAAATACACTTACATAATTGGTCGCATTCGGAGGTAATCGTTATGCGGGGGTCCACTGTATTTATGGTTGTATTCTCGTTTTCTTGGTCTCATTTGATAGAATGGAAAACATATTTTAGAAATAGAGGTGATTTTGATTGATTTTACTATAAAAAGAACCTAGAAATGGAGCTCAAAGTAATGGAAATGTTTGATTTTTGCCAATGTTCAAAAGTAAACAAATGATGCCATTGTCCAATAAATGTCCAACTAGCCATTCTAATATGCAGTCATGAATGGGTTGATGTTATTTATACAATTATTACAGTATTGCAGTAGTCTGCATAATAGTAAATCTTCTATTTTTTGTTTGAATAAAAATTCAAAATAGAAAGCAAGAGTAATATCAGAGGGGCCTGGAGACATAACTGATCAGCAAAGAAAATGTTATTTTAGAGCCAGGAATGTCTGCATTGTTCATTCTGGACCTTATTTTGAAATTGTCATATTTTTTAGTTTTCGTGAAATTGGCCAAATTACAAATTTCTGACCACATTATTAGGTAGTTGAAATCGGTAAATGGGCAGTTTCTTGTGCTCAATCGATAGAAAAAATGGAGTTCTAAAGAAATAGCTATGAGTTTGGGCGACTGGAACAATGGAATTAGCCGAAAATAGGGCTCAAAGTGGGCGAAATCACCGATTTGTAAACAGCGCTGAGGTCGCTTACTTCGCAAGAGCATAATTCCGTCAGTTTTCCATCAAATTTCGTTTTTTTTGTGTCATTACAATCGGGAAAAAATTCTCTATCATTTCATAAGAAAAAATAATTTTTTTTTTTTTAAATTTTGCGACACCAGGAGACACCTCAGGATTGGGGGTTACGACAGTCAAAGGGTTAAAACTGATTAGTTTCTAACACTCCATGATTTCATAAAGTAGTTAGGTGAATTGGCTTTGTTAGGTATAGATGAGTTAGTTTTGTTAGGTATAGATGAGTTTGTTCTGTTAGGTATAGACGAGTTGGTTTTGTTAGGTACAGATGAGTTGGTTTTGTTAGGTATAAATGAATTGGTTTTGTTAGGTATAAGTGAGTTGGTTTTGTTAGGTGTAAGTGAGTTGGTTTTGTTAGGTATAGGTGAGTTGGTATTGTTAGGTATAAGTGAGTTAGTTTTGTTAAGTATAAGTGATATGGTTTTGTTAGGTATAAGCGAGTTGGTTTTGTTAGGTATAAGTGAGTTGGTTTTAAGTATAAGTGAGTTGGTTTTGTTAGGTATAAGTGAGTTGGTTTTGTTAGGTATAATTGAGTTAGTTTTGCTAGGTATAAGTGAGTTAGTTTTGTTAGGTATATTGAGTTAGTTTTGTTAGGTATATTGAGTTAGTTTTGTTAGGTATATTGAGTTAGTTTTGCTAGGTATAAGTGAGTTAGTTTTGCTAGGTATAAGTGAGTTAGTTTTGCTAGGTATAAGTGAGTTAGTTTTGCTAGGTATAAGTTAGTTAGTTTTGCTAGGTATAAGTTAGTTTTGTTAGGTATATTGAGTTAGTTTTGTTAGGTATATTGAGTTAGTTTTGTTAGGTATATTGAGTTAGTTTTGCTAGGTATAAGTGAGTTAGTTTTGCTAGGTATAAGTGAGTTAGTTTTGCTAGGTATAAGTGAGTTAGTTTTGTTAGGTATAGCATAGTGTTGATGTAATTAAGTTAGGAAGATGAGGTGACTTTTATTTATACTACATTATTTTTATTTATGTGTTGTATGTAATTTTTGGGGGGAAAGGGTACTGAGTGACCTACATGGGCAGAGTGCTCTGTATATAATGCAGTTACTACAGTAATAAAGGTAAACACAGTAAATATAGGGAATGTGAAGAGTGAATGACGACTCTACTGCTGTACACAGCAGATTTCGTCCATTGTTTTCAGAACCTGTTAATGGAGGTCCATTAAATCTGGGTTTTACTGTTGACATGTACTGAGGACCCAAGAACTTCATCACTCAGTAAACAACAGTGTACTATGCTACATAACAGTGTGTGTACTACACTGCCATAAGAATGTCAAGTTGTACACTAATAAAAAATATTTTGGGGTTAAGGTGTGAGATGTTTGGAACGTAACCTTATTTTTCCCATAGGCTCTTCACTTCACTTAACACGCAGTTTCATGTTACATGTTCATTCCAGAGACATTGCACCTGGGGTTACATCAGAGTTTACTGTTTTAGTCTTCTTTAATAATAATGACATGAAGATAAATATAAATAGTGTAAAAGTTCTCACAGCACATGAAATATCTCTTGAAACCAGTAAAATATAGCTACCCTCCCTTTCCTTGGATGAAACATGTTTATTTCCCTTTCTGGAAGCACTACATCACCTTTATGGGCTTAGTTTTTCCCCGTGAATATAAATTAAAGATATGTTCAGTGTCATATTGTTTACACAGTCATTAGTTAAAATAATTTTTATATTTAACATGTGATTTATCTTTACAGATAAACAGACATATATCATGTCTTATAAAAACTCTATACATCTTTTAGACCTAAAAAATATACAAGTGACACTTTTATTTAGTGGAACATGTGATAATGGAGAATTTTTTTTTAATAGTTCAATATGTTGTGTTGATAATGGTGGAATATTGTATTATACTGACTTGTGTTTCTGTTGCAGAAGTATTGTGTGGAACACTACCAGGTTGTGCCATTACAGTCACTATGTCTTCAGTGCTTCATGAAACACCTGAACAACGACTAATATTACTGAAGTATTGTGTGGAACATTACCCGGTTGTGTCATTACAGTCACTATGTCTTCAGTAATCAAGAAACACCTGAACAACGACTAATATTACTGAAGTATTGTGTGGAACACTACCAGGTTGTGCCATTACCGTCACTATGTCTCCAGTACTTCAAGAACAGCAACATCTGTTATTCTTGTGAATTTTTAACTCATCAGGTATTACTAATTACACAATTTTACTTTTGATATTGGGAATTCTATAAAAAAAATTTGCATGACAGTTCATAGAAAAATACAAATTGGTAATTCTCTAGTCTAGAATTTACAGAGAGAGAGAAAATAAATATATTCATCAGTGTATCTACAGTTGTCCAGTACATACATTAGACTTTTAACACACAAAACAAAATCATTCTAGGCTTATAAAACACAATGGAAATAATATATCAGTACTCATAGGTAGGAATAATTTTGCTAAAAAAATTTTAACTTGGGAATATGTACACAAGGAAAACTGCATATGTTCAGTGTTCAAAATATTTAACCCCAAAATTTTGAAATACACCTGAGTGTATATAAGAGACATTAACAATACCACTAATGAACAAAATATATTCAAATTAAATACCTGTTGAAAAATATGGAAAATCACAAAGATAAACCATACCGGTGCCCAGAGTGTCAGAAATCCTTTAGTCATAAATGTTATCTTGTGACACACGAGCGAGTACATACAGGAGAAAAACCACATGAGTGCTCTGAATGTCTGAAGTGTTTTAGCCTTAAAAAGTCTCTTGTGAGACATAAGCTGATACACCTGGGAGAGAAACCATATCAGTGTTCAGAGTGTATGAAATGTTTTAATGATAAAGGCAATCTTGTGAGACATAAACGACTACATACAGGATATAAACCATTTCAGTGTCCAGAATGTTTGAAATGTTTTAGCACAAAAATCAGCCTTAAGAGTCATTTGAGTGTACATGATAAACCATATAAGTGTTCAAAATGTCTGAAATGCTTTAGTGGACAAGACAACCTTGTAAGACATGTAAAAGTACACACTGAGGGAAAGCCCTATTCATGTTCAAAATGTCTGAAATGTTTTAGTGGACAGAATAGTCTTGTAAGACATTTAAAAGTACACGAACAAGGGAAGCCACATGCATGTTCAGAATGTCTGAAATGCTTTGCTCAAAAAAGTCAGCTTGTGGCGCATATGCGAGTGCACACAGGCGATAAGCCATATCGTTGTTTGGAGTGTTCGAAATGTTTAAGTACAAAAGGCAGTCTTGTGGCACATATGCGTGTCCATACAGGCGATAAACCGTATCACTGTTCAGAATGTCTGAAATGTTTTCGTGTAAAAGGCAGTCTTGTGGCACATATGCGAATACACACAGGCGATAAACCATACCAGTGTTCGGAGTGCCAAAAACGTTTTAATCAAAAACCCTATCTTACAAGACATATGCGAATACACACAGGCCATAAGCCATATCAATGCTCAGAGTGCCGGAGATGTTTTAGCTTAAAAAGCCATCTTGTGAAACATATGCGAATACACACAGGCGATAAACCATATGAGTGTTCCGAGTGTGTAAAACGTTTTAGTTTAAAAGATAGTCTTGTGACACATATGCGTGTACATACAGGCGAAAAGCCATTTCAATGTTCAGAATGTCTGAAATGTTTTAGTTTAAAAAGAAATCTTATGATGCATATAAGAGTACATGCTAGAGATGAAACATGTTAAAGGTTAGTGTTTTAATAATATTTTGGCAGATGCAGGGAACAGAATACTTTGAAAACTCCATGTATCTTACGAGTTAAAGTTAGAATACTAGAGGTGCTGTAGCTGAGAAGAATGGAGTGCTGCTCCCATATATTGATCAGTCCTGCAGTTATGTATGGCTATGTAACCAGGTCAGGTAAATATGTCTATCAAGTCGTGTTTGAGTCAGGTTTCAGTAAGAATAATGAAAGTTATAGTAGCATTTATAGACTTAAGCAGTGCAAGGAGGTCATCATAGTGTTTACTCAATGATCTAACATCATAATTGAAAACTGTTAAGTTCTTGCTGGCACTGACTAGCAGTGTAGTAATGGCAATTACTGTTAGGATTATTTGTGCAGGAATATAAATATCAGGATTGATATTTATATTCATAAGAGTAAAGGCAGATGTAAAAGTATTTACAGAAGGGACATAGAGAATTAAGCTGTTGCAATTATCAGAAATGAAAATCAGTTACTGTTAACCACTAACCAGGATGAGTATATAGATTAAGACTACTCTTTAAAGCTAAAAATGGATGAACCACTGAGTATAATAAAATACACTAAAAAACGCTAACACTTTAGCACCTATTTAGCACTTCTATTGCACCTGGTGTTGCTAAGTAACACACTTTTAACAGTATAGTAAAAAATATAATGTGGATAGTACTATACTTGAACAAGGAAGCTTAACTAAAAGAATGGAAATACAGTGGTACCTTGGGATACGAACAGCTCAAAACGTGAACAGTTATGTAAGTGTATTTATGTAAGTACTTTTGTAAGTGTATATATGTAAGTGTATTTATGTAAGTGCTTTTGTAAGTGTATTTTTGAGAGTCTGAAATGGATTAATCTAATTTACATTGTTCCTTATGGGAACAAATTCGTTCGGTATCAGCACTCAAACAGCCTTCTGGAACAAAATAAGTTCGTATCCTGAGGTACCACTGTATTTAATATGGACAGTAAACAAAAATGTGTAATGAATTAATTACCCTATAGTAAAATAGATTTGATTTGTTCCAGTCCTTGACAGTTTCTTCAGCCTTAGTGTTTAATTATGCTATTTGTTCAGTATGACTGGCTATGGCTGTTTGTAGTCTTGTTGAAGTCAGTCATTCCATGTGTTGTAATTTTCTCTTCAAGGTTAAGGATCTTGTGCTTGAGATTGGCTGTCTTGGATTCGTGTTGAGCTAGTGATGTCTGAAGATTTGTATTTTCAGTAGTTAGTGCAATGATGTATGACTTAAATGCATCAGGATTGTTGGTCATACCTGAGAGATTAGCAGGAGTGATGAAGCCTGGGAAGGAAGGGGAGCCAGAAAGGGGGTTGGCCATGTTTAGTGTTGTTATTGTTGAGTGGCCCTGGACGGTGGTAATGTGGTGGATGATACACAGGCGTCCTGCTGGGTAGAAAAGTTAAATAGTAGATTCCTAGGTGTTTTCTTGGTGTTGTTTCTTCTGTGATTTGCTCTCATATCACTGTAGTAGTTGTTGGTGATGTGAAGTAGGAGAGAGAGCTTTATGTACACAGAGCATGGGTTAAGTGTTTGTCTGGCAGCAGGTCAGTACTAGAGTTTACATGGCAGTCTTTCTTTGGTTGTCTATTTTATCAGGTTGTAGGTATCCACTGTTGGTTTTCTTAGGTCATGATGGGTGCTACATGTGTAAGTGCAGTAGTACCTGCAATTAGGTCATCACAGGAGCTATGATTGGCCCTGGTGGTTGAAGAAATAGTGAGGCTAGACTGCCACTGCTGCTGTTTGTTGTCAAAACTCTTATAACCTTCCATGAAAGCGATACATACAGGATTTTTTTATGTTTGTGGGAAGTAATTGATCCAACAGGGTCATCATAACCATTTTCCAATTTTAGAGAAAAAGTTTTTTGCCTAAAAAAAATCACTGAATAAAGTATCATTTTTTAGCCAATTTTTGTTGGATTTTCAAAATAACTTAAAATCATGCCAGGGTTACTATTTTTTATGCTGAACAAGAATGTACAATGAAAAGGGTAAAATCAGATCATTTTACAACCATATGAGGCCCTGTTTTCCTATGAAGCCTTAATAGAGAATGCCAATGGTTTCATTAAAGCTGTTCAGACCTTCAAAAATAACTGATCCAAGAAACAGTCCCGTATTCATTGTATCACTTAACAAGAGCTTAGTGTTTATTTAAATCGGTTGGATTGAAAAAATGCCCAAAATCACTACAGTTGAGCTATTTTTTGTCCTGTTATTGAATATGCTGTTTAAAATATCATGAGATAGTTTTAGCATGATACAAGGCTGTTTTTTTCCCCTCTAATTTCTTCATTGTCTGAACCACCTTTTACATGACACCTGAAGTATACCTGGAGAGGGTTTCGGGGGTCAATGCCCCTGTGGCTCTGTCTGAGACCAGGCCTCGTGGTGGATCAGGGTCTAATCAACCAGGCTGTTACTGCTGGCCGCATGTAAACTGACATACGAACCACAGTCTGGTTGGTCAGATACTGACTTTAGGTGCCTGTCCAGTGCCTTTTTGAAGACAACCAAGGGTCTATTGGTAATCCCCCTTATGTATGCTGCGTGGCAGTTGAACAGTCTTGCTCCCCAGACACTTATTGCGTTGTTTCTCGGTGTACTCATGCCGCCCCTGCTTTTCATCGGGGGAATGTTGCATCTCCTGCCAAGCCTTTTGCTTTCACCTGGAGTGATTTTCATGTGCAAGTTTGGTATTAATCCCTCTAGGATTTTCCAAGTGTATATTATCCTGTATCCCTCTTGTCTTCATTCCAGGTAATACAAATCAAGGGACTTCAACCGTTCCCAGTAATTTAAGTGCCTTATCGTACTTGTGTGCCATGAAAGTTCTTTTTACTCTCTGCAGGTCAGCAATTTCGCCTGCCTTGAAGGGAACAGTTAATGTACAGCAGTATTCCAGCTAGAGAGAACAAGTGATTTGAAGAGAATTGTCATGGGCTTGGTGTCCCTAGTTTGGAAGGTTCTCATTATCCATCCTATCATTTTCCTAACAGATGCAGTAGATACATTGTTATGGTCTTTGAAGACGAGATCCTCTGACATTATCACTCCCAGGTATAAATTTGCCATGAAAAACCTGTTGTGAGCATCTCTGTATCACACTCCGGATAAACTGGCCATCCTAAATCAGAGCATTTAGAGCCATTAGTGTACACATCAGTAGCACATAAGTGCAATTGATAATCTTTAATAAACAGGGAGCACATCTCTATAGTAAAGATACAAAATTTTGGGAAGGGGAGAAAGGGGATGACATGGTTCAGAAACTGATACCTCTCAAGGTATGATGGAAAAGAAATGAACAGGGTGAAGAGAGAAGCCTTCAAGAACCCCAGTGGAAATAAACTAGACTGGGTGATAATCTAGACTTTGGGATATCTCAGGTTATTAACCCTCAAAGTTAATAATTCAAAATCTTCTAGCAATGGGTATTAAATTTCTTTGGTAGACCAAAATAATATTCAACCTCTTATTTTAAGACTTGTTTAATTAAGACCAGAGTCTGGGGGCATCAGCCCCCTAAAATTCCCCCAGAGCCCCCAAATAATAACAGCAGCTTTACAACAAATCTCCAAGCCCCCCTTCCATCTAGATAACTCCTAAGTGCCCCCCTCTCCCCCAATATAAAAATTGGTGTGTCACTGGTCAAGACAACATCAACTTTATCGTGTTCCTGGCGGCCAGTGTCAGAAAAGTGTTCTATATATTAAAAAATCACTTCCCCATCAACTTCTTGCACATAAAACAGAGGGGCTACAGTATCACAGTGTTAGGATTTATATTGGGAACTCTGCTCTCAACATATTTAACTTGTACGCTCCTGCTGATAAGTTTAATTACTTGGAGCTCCCAACTTGTGCTCAGTCTGAACCTACTCTCATTATTGGTGATTACAATGCAAGACACAAAAGCATTGGAAACTCAGTTTGGTAATCGTAATGGCAATCAACTGTTGTCACTCTTAAACAGTCATGATAATGTGCAAATTGTAGGTGACCTTGAACCCACACATATCTATGGAGGTGTCCTTGATCTGTGCCTGGGCTTCAACATTACTTCTGCCAGCTGTGAGTCTTCCATTGTGACAGATATAGCGTCTGATCATTTCCCAAGGCTAACCTCTCTAGATATTGGTAATACTATCCTTCCTGGTGGGATATTCAAATGGAAACGTCTTAATGTTTCCCCTGATCAACATGATGACTTTGTTGCACATGTGACTGACTGGTATAATTCCTATGAGTGTACCTCTGTCAAGACTTTTAACAATGACCTTGTGAGCAGTATTCAGAACTTCTTAGAGCCACCTCTGAAACCTCCTACTACTCTAAATCCAAATGACTTCCATAATAATCATAAGTCTTATAAAAAACTATACCTATTACAATGATTCCAAACTTCGAACATTGAAACGTACTGCTCGCAGACTAGGCCTAGCCTATAGAAACCATCGTACCCCTGAAATGCTGAGGCTCTTCCAAACTGCCCTTGCTGCTGCCAGAGAGCGTATGACAGAGCTGCGGCAAACAGACTGGGAACAATTTGTCAATGGTCTCAATGCTCACACCCCACTTAGCCGGGCATGGAGGGACATAAATAGAATTAAGGGTAACAGAACTGGGCAGATCGCGCACCCTCATCCCTTGCATAGGGCGAATGAGTTAGTCAGTGCTTGGGCTGCTACATCTAGCTATGACAGTTTTCCCAGTACCACACAGGCGAAATTAATGGACAAATATGATGCAAGGCAGATGACTGCAACATTCCTTTCACTAATTATGAACTTGATGCAGCACTAACTAAGGGCAACTCCACGTCGCCTGGTGAGGATGGTATTACTTACAACATACTCAGATTGCTGTGTCGAGTACCAGGTAATCCATTACTTGAATTATATAACATGTTATGTCACTGGGAGCTCCCTAAATCATGGACCAATAGCCTCACTGTTCCCATTCCGAAGCCCAATCAACAAAACTCATTTCGCACAATATCCCTTACTAGCTGCTTGTGTAAAGCATTCGAAAGGATGATTCTTAATCGTCTTATGCACAGAATTAAGGAATTCTTGTCACCCCGGTTGCATGGCTTCATGCATGGAAGGAGCGTGCATCATTGCATTACCACCTTTCTCACTCTGCACACTGACAGCTCATACACTACGTTCCTTGACCTTAAATCCGCTTTTGATGTAGCCAACCGACATGTAATCATTAGTGAACTTGCCAGAATGGATGTTGGAGGATGGCTTCTCCGCTGGATTAAAGGTTACCTGTCCAACAGAAAGTCGTCTGTGTTGTTTCAGGGACATAGAAGTGTAACTAAAGATTTTGAATTAGGAACCCCACAGGGAGGTGTGCTTAGTCCCACCCTTTTCAATATTTGGATTAATGCCTTACTTAATGCCATGCCTAGCCAGCCCCATCATTATATGGTTAGTTTTGCTGATGACATAATGATTCACACCACCGGATTCTCCAACACCCAAAACATTCTTAATCATGTACTAGCCTCGTGTCAGGACCTGGGGTTAATAATCTCAGGGGATAAAACAAAGATACTCAACAGGCGTTCTCCTCGGCAGAGAGGCACAGTTCGTCAGATCCAGTTGCATGATGGGTCTCTTCTAGAATATGTAAGCAGATACAGGTATCTAGGCTTTGAGGTTCCACTACTTGGACCTGTTGTAACGAGACTTTGTCTCCAATGCAAAGAAAGGCTGAGAGCACTTAGAGTTGTGGCAGGTTTTCATCCCAGGTATGGAGCTAAAGTTAAAATTGTGAAAATGATGTATCTTGCTTATATTGGATCATTGGTTGATTATGCGGCGCCACTACTTGCACTCGTGTCTGACTGGAAGCTTGGAGGGCGGGAAAAACTGCAAAACGAAGCAATGAGGATCATCCTAGGATGCCCTCGTACTGCCAAAATTTTAAATATGCGGAAAGAACTTAATATTCCAAGCATTAGAGATCGTGTTACTGAAAGAAATATCCTTATTGGGGTCAATATGCTTAGGCTAGCCCATTCAAACCCCTGCACAGAAGCCCTCCAAACTTTCCTCAGCACTGGTGAACATCCTTCCAGATGGATCGAAAAAACTGGAACTGACCTCCGCATGAACCAGCTACATGATCTATATCAAGTTAGACAACAGAGACATTTCCCTGCTCCATGGGATATTACCCCATTCCAAACTACCATTCCTCCATTTCCCCCCAAAACTCTTCTTAAATCACGGCCAAAGCTTCGTCTTGAAGCCAAACATGATGCCTTAAGCTGTATTGATAACTTAGTCACACAGAACACTCTTTCACAAATTATTTACGTCGATGGTTCTGTTCACCAGTCCACTGGTGCAGCTGGTAGTGCTGCTGTTGTGACACAGAGTGATGGCTCTCATACAGAAATTGGAGCACGCATCAATAACTGGGCCTCTACCCTTCAAACAGAACTGTTTGCCATACTCCTTGCACTCAAATGTGTCCATGTATCTAAGGTTGACACTTTAATTGTAACTGATTTTCTGTTATCCATAAATGCTCTCAACTCATTAAGTATAAATTGTGGCATGCTTGTGTCAGAAGCCAGACATAGATATGGTAAGATTGTGGACAGTGGAGTCAGAGTGCACATGCTGTGGATTCCACTCACATGGTCTTCAGATGCATGATAGAACTGATAAATTGGCTAAGCTGTATGCTTTCAAAGAGGGGTAGATTACAATCTTGGTTGTCAGTTAGCAGTTTGAGAACAATAAAAGAAAAGAACTTCAAATGAACTTTATTGACTTAAGACTTAGGAGATTGACACAAGTCAGTCCCCTCTATCATCATTCCTCATGCAGGAGGAGCCACATGTCTATGGTGCATCCAACAAGATAAGCAGACTCTTGGATGTCACTACTGCCCGGCTCCGGCTGGGTTACAAGTATCTTTGGCAAGTTAAATCACCACCACCAGATGTAGACCAAACGAAATGTAAACTTTGCCAGATGGACTATTGTCACACCTTGCGTCATTATGTACTGGAGTGTGATCAAATTAATGAATTTAGAAACAACTCACTCAGAAATGTTCAAGAAATGGCAAAGTATTTTATCCACAGTGGTATATTGCAGACCATTCTGGAGAAATACCCTGACTTTGCTAGCTGTAAATAATGCATTACCATGTGTGTGTGTGTGTGTGTGTGTGTGTGTGTGTGTGTGTGTGTGTGTGTGTGTGTGTGTGTGTGTGTGTGTGTGTGCTCTACTTCCCACAAACCCCCAACAAATGCATCCCGCAAGTGAACGTCCTGTAAAAGCTCCCCTAAGACGTGCGAAAATAAGCCTGCCCCCCTAGGTGCCACATCAGCCCGCTGGACAATGTAATTCCAATCCCCCCATGATTGCTAAAGGCAGCAAACTACGAAAGAAGTATGTACTCACCTATTTGTGGTTGCAGGGGTCGAGTCTTAGCTCCTGGCCCCGCCTCTTCACCGGTTGCTACTGGGCCCTCTCTCTCCCCGCTCACCCCAAGATCTTTCTCCTTGAGTGAGGTTTGCAGTCTTTGGCCACCTAGCCTATACTCTGTCTGTGGTCTTCTGTGTCCTTCCCCTGTCTTCATGACTTTGCATTTGGCAGGATTAAATTCGAGAAGCCATTTGCTGGACCAGGTGTCCAGTCTGTCCAGGTCTCTTTGAAGTCCTGCCTGGTCCTCATCAGATTTAATTCTCCTCATTAACTTCACATCATCTGCAAACAGGGACACTTCTGAGTCTAACCCTTCCATCATGTCGTTCACATATACCAAAAATAGCACTGGTCCCAGGACCAACCTCTGTGGGACCCCGCTCGTCACAGGTGCCCACTGTGATACATCATTACGTACCATGACTCGTTGTTGCCTCCCTGTCAGGTATTCTCTGATCCATTGCAGTGCCCTTCCTGTTATATGCGCCTGATGCTCTAGCTTCTGCACTTATCTCTTGTGAGGAACTGTGTCAAAGGCCTTCTTGCAGTCCAAGAAGATGCAATCAACCCACCCCTCTCTCTCATGTCCCTTTCTTCTGTTTTTTTATCATAAAACTCCAGAAGGTTTGTGACACAGGATTGCCTTCCATGAATTCGTGCTGGTTGGGATTTATACTCTTGTTCCGTTCCAGGTGCTCCACCACTCTCCTCCTGATAATCTTCTCCATAACTTTGCATACTATACACGTCAATGACACAGGTCTATAGTTTAGTGCCTCTTTTCTGTCTCCTTTTTAAAAATGGGAACTACATTTGCCGTCTTCCATACCTCAGGTAGTTGCCCAGTTTCCAGGGACGTGTTGAAGATTGTGGTAAGTGGCACGCACAACATATCTGCTCCCTCTCTAAGGATCCACGGGGGATGTCCGGTCCCATTGCCTTGAGGTATCGATGTCCCTTAGCAGTTTCTTCACCCCCTCCTCATCTGTATGTATGTCGTCCAACACTTGTTGGTGTATTCCTTGCTGGTGTCCCCCCTCAGGTCTGTCCCCCCAGAGTCCTTCCTGTCTCTACTGTAAATACTTCCTTAAATCTCGTGTTTTAGCTCCTCACATACCTCTTGATCGTTTCTTGCGAGTTCTCACCTTCTTTCCTCAGCCTTATCACCTGGTCCTTGACTGTTGTCTTCCTCCTAATGTGGCTATACAGCAGTTTCGGGTCAGATTTGACTTTCAAAAGCTATGTCGTTTTCATACTGTCGCTGGCCTCCCTCCTTATCTGTGCATACTCGTTTCTGGCTCTTCTACTAATCTCCTTGTTTTCCTGGGTCCTATGCCTCCTGTACCTTTTCCATTCTCTGTTGCACTTAGTTTTTGCCTCCCTACACCTTCGGGTAAACCAAGGACTCGTTTTGGTCTTCCTATTATTTCTGTTTCCCTTGGGGACAAACCTTTCCTCTGTCTGTGTGTGTGTGTGTGTGTGTGTGTGTGTGTGTGTGTGTGTCTGTCTGTGTGTGTCTGTGTGTGTACTCACCTATTTGTGGTTGCGTGTGTGTGTGTGTGTGACTCAATCAATATTTGCACCAATAACTCATTACAGTTGTGACCGGGTGTGGAAGTGTGAATTGCTCATTACACTATAATTTGTTCATGATTGTAGCCGTGTATAAACGTAAGTAACCATTCTTACAGTATTCATTACCTTTGTAACTTGTGAGCTCATTACCTTTGTACCTAGTTCAGCCATCACAACTTTGGGAGCCCAGTCCCTGGACCCATTACGTACCTCTGTAATCTGTAAATACCTTTGTAACTTGTCATGATTGTGACTAGACCTACCTGGAGTTCATTACCTTTGTAAATTGTGAGTTCATTACCTCTGTAACTTGCTCAGCTATCAAAACTTTGGAGTCCAGTCCCTGGACCAATTATGTACCTCTGTAATCTTTTGACTACCGCCCACAGGATGGGTATGGGGTGCATAATAAACATATTAAACTAAAACTATCATCACAAAACTATCATCACAATCCACGTCTTCTACATCCAAACTATTTTCGTTATCCTAATGTCAATTAACATTTATTGCTTTTATCATAAGCAGTTTAATAAATCTATAGGGGAAAAATAAATAGAAATAGCAGACCATGTACTATTTTTCATATTATTATCATTATTATAATCAAAAAAAGAAGTGCTAAGCCACAAGACTATTTTTCATAAGAAATTACGACAATTGTAGCCAAGAGTAAAGTGTCGTCCCCTGGCATCTTGCAAATGCTCTCGCTGCCCCGGTAAGACGTGCACCACTACCTCTGAACATCAAGTGTAATTTCTGTCAATCAAATAGATTTTTGTCCAAAAAAAAACTCACCAGTGAAGTGCAGAGCTTCAAAGTGATATTTTCTATGTATAATAATATTATATCGGCTCTCCAAATGAGATTTTGATGATATTGGTTGTGCCTCTTGTGAAGTGTTCTTCATCCACAGAACTCAAATCAATCCTCTCCTTTGTATTAACCAAGATTTAGTCCAACTTGTTGGCTCTAGGAATCAGTCCTCCACTTGTAGGCATTTCCTCATCAATTTGATTGTCTAATGAATTAATCTCTGGCTTATAGTGTTGTCTATGTGACCTGCAAAACAGTTCAGTTTTTACAACAGAATTTAGTATATAAAATACTTATTATAAATTAGTATATCTGGTTCAACTTTTTATTTTTAAACATTTGAAAAACTCCATACTATCAATAATGAAAAACCAAGTCTAAAAAAATGCTTCAGGTTTCATACATAATCTTTATAACAAAAGAGAACCTTCAAAACTAGGGAGGCCAAGCCCATGATGAGACTCTTCAGGTCGCTTGTTCTATCTAGGCTGGAATATTGCTGCACACTAACAGCACCTTTCAAGGCAGGTGAAATTGCTGACCTAGAAAATGTACAGAGAACCTTCACGGCGCGCATAACGGAGATAAAACACCTCAATTACTGGGAGCGCTTGAGGTTCCTAAACCTGTATTCCCTGGAATGCAGGCGGGAGAGATACATGATTATATACACCTGGAAAATCCTAGAGGGACTAGTACCAAACTTGCACACGAAAATCACTCACTACGAAAGCAAAAGACTTGGCAGACGATGCAACATCTCCCCAATGAAAAGCAGGGGTGTCACTAGCACGTTAAGAGACCATACAATAAGTGTCAGGGGCTCGAGACTGTTCAACTGCCTCCCAGCATACATAAGGGGGATTACCAACAGACCCCTGGCAGTCTTCAAGCTGGCACTGGACAAGCACCTAAAGTCAGTTCCTGATCAGCTGGGCTGTGGCTCGTACGTTGGATTGTGTGCAGCCAGCAGTAACAGCCTGGTTGACCAGGCTCTGATCCACCAGGAGGCCTGGTCACAGACCGGGCCGTTGGGGCATTGACTCCCGGAACTCTCTCCAGGTAAACTCCAGGTAAGGTTACAAGTGAATCTGCCAGGAGTCAGTTTCAAAGGTACGGCAAAAACCCCGAGAATCCCAGCAGCTCCATATAGGCAAGAACAGGAAATACATATTTTTATCAGGAGAAAAGTGGAAAATCCAGACATGTCATACAAAACATGGGGAATAGCATCCATTCTGATTAAATCAAATCAATAGAGCAATAAATCAGATAATACTTCGATGCATTAATGCATCTGCCTTGAAGAGTAAATAGAACATTTGAAACAAGTTTATACTGTTGAACTCTTGATTTGTACAGTTTACCTCTCACCTGAGCAACTTTATACTGTGGCAATATTTCACACTCCAGGAACTTTGTCCAGCCATTACTGCTTGACAAAGTTTCTGGAGAAAACAATGTTGCCACAATGTTGCACTAGTTGCATGTGTACTTTTAAATCTGTTTTTGTTTTAACACACTGGCTGTCTCCCACTGAAGCAGAGTGAACCAAAAAAGAAAAACACTTTCATCATCATCCACACATAATCACTGTCTTTGCAAAGGCCCCAAAATATGACAGGTTAGATGTCACTCCAAACAGCAAATATTCCAAACGCCTCCTTTAAAGTGCTGGCATTGTACTTCCCACCTCCAGGACTAAACCCAGCTAGCCAGTTTTCTTGAATCCCTTCACAAAATATTACCCTGCTCACACTCCAGCAGCTACAGTACCAAAACCCATTCATTCCTACCTAACACACTCCCACATGCCTGCCATATGTCCAAGCCCCTTGCACACAAAACCTTTTACCCCCTCCCTCCTTTCCTTTGATGACCCCAACCCATCCTTCCTTCTACTACACATTTATACACTCTCCAAGTCATTCCATTTTGCTCCATCCTCTTTAAATGCTCAAACCACCTCAACAACCCTTCCTCAGCCATTTGAATAATACTTTTAGTAAATCCACACCTCCTAATTTCCACACTACCACACACCAGCTGCCCACAACATGGCCTTCACCACACACCAACTGCCCACAACATGGCCTTCACCACACACCAGCTGCCCACAACATGGCCTTCACCACACACCAACTGCCCACAACATGGCCTTCACCACACACCAGCTGCCCACAACATGGCCTTCCCCACACACGCAACTGCCCCACAACATGGCCTTCACCAAACACCAACTGCCCCAACATGGCCCTTCAACCACACACCAACTGCCCACACCATGCCTTTCACCACACGACCAGCTGCCCACAACATGGCCATCACCACATCGACCACTGCCACAACATAGCCTTCACCACACACCAGCTTAACACGAACATGGCCTTCACCACACATACCAGCTGCTGCCTCACAACATGGACTTGCACCACACACCAGCTGCCCACAACTGGACTTCACCACACACCATCTGCCCCACAACAATGGCCTTTCACAACACACGCAGCATCCCACAACAAGCATGACTTCACCACAACACCAACTGCAACAACATGGACTTCACCACCCACTCAACTGCCCCACCACAAGGACTTCACCACACACCAGCTGCCCACAACATTGGACTTCACCACACACCATCTGTCCCCACAACAAGACTGGTCACTCACGACACCAGCTGTCCGCACAAACAGGACTTCACCACACACCAGCTGCCCACGGAAAATGGCCTTTTCACGCACACACCAGCTGCCCACAACATGCCTCACCACACACCAGCTGCCCTACAACATGGACTTTTTCACCAACACACCATCTGCCCACAACATGGCCATCAACACCACACCACTCAGCTGCCCACGAACATGGACTTCACACACACCACTGCCCACAACATGGAGAATATCCTTCAACTTACAAAATTCGATAAAACCTTGAATTAAATAAAATTAAATAAATAGAAAAAGGCCTATCTCTTGTATCACATCAAAGAAATTTCAGGAACAAACACATACAAGGTGTTCAAAGAGGCACAAAATACAGAAAAAACTAAGACAAGGCCTTCAACTTGCTAACTGCTGTATTTGGTCAGCAGCAGGAACATTATTTCACACAAATCGGAGCTTTAAGCCTCCGGAAAAGAAAAAAAACCTACCCAAGCCTACAAACAATAGTATAAGAGGCAGGAACATGCCTGACGTACTACTGCCATCAATAGTAGTTAGAGTTAAGTTTACTTATCAAATTTCATCACCGCTGTGATATGTAATATCAGGCAGATAAGTGTTGCAATGCCTGTCAGTCATGTTCAACACTGTAAATCCTTCAGTGTCCAACACAGGCGTCCAGGGCCCTCAAGACGAGAGGTAATTATGTCTTGTCAGCAGCAACTCTCTGACAAGTTTTTACCCTCCAACTTAGCTGAAGAAAAACCTGTGAAAGAAACATTAAAACCGACTAATATCCCTTAGATGTAAACTTGCACTACACCTCTGACTCAAACTAAACTACCTACAAACTATCAGGCTAATTCTTCCTGTAAATATGAAACCTGAGTGCCGTTAAATTTTGATAAATGATGAACTGTGTACGGTTTGGCCAAAGACAATAAATACTAGTAACGCCGCACCATACAACCCCCATGACCCAGAACCTGCAGACCCACCAACAGCCCCTTAAGAAACTAATTGAAAAAACAGTATTCCAGATGGCCGTCTGAAGGTCGTTTGGTGGGTTTTCCCAGGGTTCACAGTTTCTACCGTAAGGATAAGAGATAAGATAAGATATTCGTTTCGATTTTTAACCCCGGAGGTTAGCCACACCCAGTAGAGGGGAAACCCAAGAAAGGTCAGTGTGCGTCCCATCGAGGACTGTCTAACTTAATACTTTCCATGGGGCCTAATCATGTTCCTCCCAGGATGCGACCCACACCAAGCCGCTAACACCCAGGAACGCTATTAGCCCTGCTGAGGTGAACAGGACATAGGTGTAATTGCAACGGTGTAGGAATTTTCCACCCCCCCGGGAATCGAACCGGCCCTCCGTGTGTGAAGCGGGAGCTTTAGAGCCACCAATCCCCCGGCCACCTATACTCAGGAGGAGATTTCTCTCCCCCAGAGTCATAGGTATTCTCCTGTTATATACCTGACGTATCCTACTGATTAGATTTAGATTTTGCCACCGAAGTGGCTAGTTTATTGTGCACCCCATATCCATCCTGAGGACGGTAGCACGAGAGCATATCTTATCTTATCTTATCTTATCTTATGGATACACAAAAGGCCTAGGAACTAGGCCCCAAAAGGTTAACAGGAATACATATGGATTTATATCTACATATCTATAGTTCACTTATCTGTTACAAGCAAATTTAGGAAATTTGCTTAGTATATCTGGTATCTTATTTTCATTAATAAGATATCTTGACATGTCACATAGGTTATTTATTTATTTATTTATTTATTTATTTCCAATTTGTGCACACATACAGAGGTACAAAAAAAATACAGATAAGAGCAGTATGCCAAAGCCACTTATACTATGCATAGCATTACGGGCTGGCTTAAAATTAACTTAAGATTAACTAAGCAATGATTATTATTATTATTATAATCAAAAAGAAGCGCTAAGCCACAAGGACTATACAGCGCTGCTACTAAGCAATGATGAAATCAGTGATAAAACATTAATGTAAACAGATAACTATAAAGCACAAGTGAGTATTACAAAGACAGGTCATATGGTTGCATTCAGTTAGGTAGTGATTCTGTTAGGTAGTGTATTTAAAAAAATAAAGTTAGATTGGGTTTTAGGTTTAACATTATGTGATATAATTGTGAGAAACATTTAAGATATACAATTTATAATGTTCAGTTATTCAGTATTTATTTGGTTTTGGGTGAGTAAGTAATCTTTGAGAAGAGACTTGAATTTATAAACAGGTTGTGTTTTCTTTTATATTTACAGGTAATGAATTCCAGATTTTAGGGCCTTTTATGTGCATTGAGTTTTTGCATAGCGTGAGATGGACACGAGGAACATCAAAGAGTGATCTGTGCCTTGTGTTATGGGTCATGTGTTCTGTTGAGGTTGGCAAGGAGATGTTTGAGGGAGGTTAATATCAGAGTTAAGTGTTCTATGTATGTAATAGGTGCAGTAATAAGTATGGATGTTTTGTATGGTAAGTAGGTTTAGTGTATTGAATATTGGTGGAGTGTGCTGCCTGTAGTGAGAATTTGTTATCATTCTAACTGCAGCCTTTTGTTGGTAATTAGTGGTCTGAGATGGTTAATTGTTGTTGAGCCCCATGCACAAATTCCATAGGAGATAGGGGTAAATAAGAGAGTGATATAGGGCCAGGAGGGCTGACTGTGGAACATAGTACCGTATCTTCCATAGTAGGCCTACAGTCTTGGAAATTTTCTTAGAAATTTGATGTATATGTGTATGAAATTTGAGTCTATTATCAAGGTGGATTCTAAGAATTTTCCCTCTGTTAGTTTTGTGATAGGTGATCCATTTATCATTATGTTAAGAGGGACATCTGTAGCTCTGTTACCAAACTGAATGAAGTAGGTTTTGTCAATGTTTAGTGTAAGTTTGTTAGTCCTCATCCAGGTAGATATTTTCTGTAATTCGGTATTTACAGTATTGGCTAGCGTGACTGGGCTCGGGTGAGAGAAGACGTATGTAGTGTCATCTGCAAATAGTGTGGGTTTGAGTAATTGCGAAGCATTTGGAAGGTCATTTATGTATAGGAGAAAGAGAAGAGGGCCAAGGACACTTCCTGTGGGACACCAACTGTAATTGGTTGTGCAGAAGAGTTTGCCCCATTTGTTGTACACATATTGGCTTCTGTTGCTGAGGTAAGACTTGAGGTAGTTGAGGGAGTGCCCTCTTATACCAAGTGTGACAATTTTACGTGAAGCAAGTCATGGTCAACTGTATCAAAGCTTTAACGTAAGTCAATGAAGATCCCCAGTGGAACTTCTTTTTTTCTCTATTGCAGTGTATATATGTTCTAGCATGTGTATAATAGCATCATTAGTATTTTTATTAGGCCTGAATCCAAATTGGCAGGGGTTGAGTATGTTTGGGAGATAAGGTAGGAGTAGTAGATTCGTTTATGAATTAATTTTTCGAAGATTTTGAGGAGAGGGTGTAAGTTGGATATTGGCCTATAGTTATTCAACTCTGTTTGGTCTCCTCCTTTGTGGATCGGGGTGACCCTTGCTATTTTGAGTACTGTAGGGAAGGTGGAGGATTCAATGGATTTGTTAAAGAGTGTGCAATGATTGGTGATAGCACTTGTGACACTTTTTTGTATATAAAGGGTGTAAGGTATTTAAATCTCCTGCTT
Organism: Cherax quadricarinatus; assembly: GCF_026875155.1. Taxonomy (NCBI): domain Eukaryota; kingdom Metazoa; phylum Arthropoda; class Malacostraca; order Decapoda; family Parastacidae; genus Cherax; species Cherax quadricarinatus. Next base: position 5,911,455 of record NC_069404.1, on the reverse strand, counting down.
GTTTTTTAGTGCGTTGATAATAAGGTAGACTTCGTATGGGTTAGTCGGAGCTAGGAACATGTGTGTTCGGGTAGTTGCCGGTGAGGTAGTCATTTGGTGGGGTATCTGAGCTTGGGATTTTATTGGCAAGGTTTTGTCCTATAGTGGAGAAGAAAATCATTGAGTCTGTTTGCTGTTTCTGTTGGTGGGAGTTGGGGTTCATCTGTTTTTGCTAATTTTATTTCGCTGTTTCGTGATATCTTTTTTGTTCCCAGAATTTCTGATAGGGTTTTCCTGGTCTTTTTTTATCACCTCGTAAGTTGGATAATCTGTTCTCAATAATCAATTTTTTTTGCCCTTCTTATCAGGCTGGTTTAGGCATTGACGAGTAACGTTTTGTTTGGTCTTGGTTATGTGACCCATTCTGTTATGTCTTTATCATATTGGCTGTTTTTGTATTTATGGATTTGAGAATGCTGGGTGTTAGCCAGGGACTGTTCAGTCTCTTTGCTGTCATCTGTTTAGTTTTTTTAGGGCAGTGCTTGTTATAGAGGTATTGGGTTTTTTTTAGAAAATTATTAATACATTCGTCAATATCTGTATAGGTTATTATACTGTCTGTCTCTGTATTCCTCAATAAGTGGACAATTAAGCACATAGTGTTCAAGACAGTGGCCATATGCTGATCACATAATTTACATTTAGTTTGATCATCATCTGGGTGTTTCCCAAACTGCCAGAAGCACTTGTAACCAAGCCTAAGCCTGGCCACTACAACATCAGTCAGTACTTGTAACCAAGCCTAAGCCTGGCCACTACAACATCAGTCAGTACTTGTAACCTAGCCTAAGCTGGCCATACAACATCAGTCAGTACTTGTAACACAAGCCTAAGCCTGGCCACTACAACATCAGTCAGTTACTTGTAACCAAGCCTTAAGCCTGGCACTACAACATCAGTTCAGTACTTGTAACCAAGCCTATGCTCTGGCCACCTACAACATCAGTCAGTATTGTAACCAAGCCTAAGCCATGTGGCCACTTTACAACATCAGTCAGTATTGTTAACCAAGCCTAAAGCCCTGGCCTCTACAAACATCAGTCAGTACTTGTACCAGCTTAAGGCCCCCTTGGGGGCTTTTATTTTTTTAAAACTAAACATTCAGTCAGTACTTGTAACAAGCCTAAGCCTGGCCACAACAACATCAGTAGTTATTGTAACAAGCCTAACGCCTGGCTATACAACATTAGTTACAGACTTGTAACAAGCCTAAGCCTGGCCACTACAACATCAGTCAAGTACTGTAACCAAGCTAACATGGCCCACCTACACCATCACAGTCGTACTTGTAACAAGCCCTAAGCCTTTGGCCACTACAACATCAGTCAGTACTTGTAACAAGCTAAGTTCTGGCCCACCACAACATCAGTCAGTGTTCACATTGCATTTGCTCCATAAACATACTTATCTACGTTCTCATGTTATCATAGTGGGTTATATTATCTACTCAGGCTTCTACTGCATTACCGATAACAATCATTTTCATTATTTACTTCTGTCCTAATATTAGTCCTAATGCTAGACACGTTCATACCAAAGTTTATTCTACATTCTCCTTCTCGATACTCTTCTTGGGCTAACGTATCAACTTTATCATGAAGGAGTAAATCCAATGTGTGATGGGATCCATAGCAATGTCATTAATTCCTTTGTCCCTAATTTTGAGTATCTATACCTGGATTCTCCAATGAGAATGTTGTTGGAGTCATTATAATGATCACAGAGCCTTCAATGATGACATAGAATCAGTATGATGATAGAGTCCAAGCCTCAGTGTATAAGTTAACTTTAGCGCCCATAGAGATTGCATAAACAATTCAGTTTGCAGTGTAGACGCCCGGTTCTGTAATTCTTATGCCTAAATCACACAAATTTATTATGGTTTTAACTAGGGAGGTGGCAACGAAGAGCAGATGCAGCCCTGCAGAAAGACTCCTGTTTAGATCCTCAGTGTATATAATTGTGTTAATTATTACTACCAGCAGGTGTGAAAATTTCTTCTTGAGCGTTGCTCTAACAAGAGATTTTATAGGAAGGGATTACTAGCAATGAGCTTCTTGGGAGGGACTTGCAGGTATGTGCATATTAAAATGAACATATTTCCATGGTGGGTGAAATTGAAAATGCTCTTGTTGACTTCAGTGATACAGTTATGCAGGTCTATAAACTTGTGTAATTGCACGTTTTCACAATTCCATTTAGAATCTGTGTGTATTACCTCTAGACACTTTGTTTAAAAGATTCATTGTGACAGTGTCTGGTTCGTTTCTCAATTCTAATACCGAGTACAGTGTTAATCTATAATCCTTATCACTGATACTAGAAATACCAAGCTCCTTCCTCATGTTAAGAACTTTTGTATGATTGGACAAGCGCAAGAATAATGCCTTGAGAGCTTCATTTTGCATTAACTCCAAGGGGCGGAGAGAACTTTCTCTAGAACTAATATCAACATGGGAGCAGCGCATATTCAATTAAGGACCTAACATAGGCTATGTACATCATTCTTACGATTCTCAATTAGCCACATAGTTGGGGTTGTAGCCAGTCAACAGCTTGTGAGCATTTAGCCTAGCTTGCATTTTCTGGTTTAGTTGTGGGTATAGTGGAATTTGTTATAAGGTACATCTACACAAGATATCTGTAAGTTTTAACGTAGCTAATGATTTCACCTGCAAATAGGATGGGTGGGGGATGTCGTTTTGCTTGTTATATCTTTGTTTTAGAGGAGGAAGATATTATTGAGGCATAGTCGATTACTCAAATTGCTTGAACTTCATTAGAATGGTACTCATCTTCTTATGCCCTGTTGTATGGGAACTTGATATCATATGCATAGAATTATAAAGCTATATGTTTAGGTGACGGCAGAGGAAGAAGCATTTAGGAGAGCATTATATCAGGAATAATTTAAATAGCATGGGACTAAGAACTCCTCCCTGCGGTTTTTGTACCTAAATAGCATTTCTTTAGATCACTTCTTGAAGCTTGGGTAAAGGACAGAGGATACTCTTTTTGACAAGTTTCCTATTATCCAGCAGAAGAGTAAGATACCACCAATATTCATTTTGGCTAGTTCATGTAGTATAACGGATTCTGTTCTTCGCAATATCAAATGCAGATTTTAGATTAAGGAACAGTGGTAAAAATTTGTAGAGGTGTGTGCAGTGAGAAAGGTTGAAATACAGTTCTGCACACTTTTACTTTCCCGGAACCATAGAGGTAGGGGTTATAGTTGATGTCTGACTTCTGATAGTACAGTCTGTTAAGCATCATTTTTCAAAGTTTTTACCAAAGACAACTAGTTAAGGAGATCGCTAAATGTATCAGGCCTTGTTGGGCTTAGGGTAGGCACAATGAGACTATTGGTCCAGGAAGTAGGAAAGAACGCCCTCATGTACTGGGATTATACAAGTGCCAAACAAAGGGTTATCAGCGTGCCTTAGAGTTCTGTAGAATATCATAGGTTATACCATCCTCTTCCAGGAGCAGTTGATCGACCTTTAGTTAATACATTATCTAATCATACTCGGTAAAGAGGGCTATCACTCTCATCAATATTTTTGGATCTAAAATATTAATCAGTTTCAACATTTCTTCAGAAGGTACTCTCTAAATTCATATTTTCTATATATGAGATGGAAGGTTTTCATGCCTGGATATTTTGGACAGTATTATTGAGGTCATCTTGCTTTTTCCAAGAGGAAAGGGAATGAGCACATTGCAAGCTTTTTCCTGGTTATTTTTATTTTTACCTTCCAAGCCAAACTTAAAGCGGTGGACCCTATTTATCCACTAACAAACTGTTCCCATTCCTGTTGCCTAAGGTTCTTCCTTTCTTTTCCTTGCATTTGTTAGTGCAGCTTGGAACGTTCTCTGAGCAGGGTCTGGGGTCTACATTCACGTATGCTTTACAATCCTCCTAGCTGCATGTGTTAGATTGCGTAGCTCTGGATCATTATAGTTATTTACATTGGTTTTTTTTATTGTTATTATAGTGGAGGGTCTTTGTTTCATATTCCTGCCCACTTGATCTGTGAGAACACTCTCAATAGTGGTAATTAAATCATCATTAATTTTGTGTGCCAATGGGCTCGTAATATTTATACCATTGATCCAAGTGGTTAATTAAGATGTCTCTGTTGTTCTGGTTTGTGAATAAGTTTTCCTCCTGTATTTAGCACCTTGATTGCTGCGAGATGTGATCAAGATTGACAGTTGTTAGTATTGGCGAAGTGATCAGATAGAAGATCATCAACTAGACAGAGTCATGCATCTATATGATGTATTAAATCCAAGACACAGATCTAGTTATGCCACCATAATATGTGAGTAGGCATCATATGTGCCCACAATTGAACATTATCATGCTCATTTAGCAATTTCACTAGTTTAGTTCCATTGGTGAATTGTTAAGGACCCACCAATATTTCTTATGTCTGGCAATTAAAATCGCCAAGAATGATGGTTAGGTTCACTATTGATGCGATTCTGGCAAAGCATCAGGTCGAAGGCTGGTTCGTGGGCATAGAGATTAAAAATGTTTATGAAAAATCGCCTGCATATACTTTGACACCATGAGGGAAACCCCCCCCCCCCCCCCCCCCCCCCCACTTTTTTTTTTTTGCATGTTAACTCGACTTCTGTAAGGAAAGGAGTGAATGTGGCAAGTTCTTTCTGATCATACATCAAAAAACAGTTGTGACCTTAGGTTATAAGCTGATATCCAGGAAGTTTGGTGGAGGTGCTCCAATCTTTCAATCTTAATTTTTTTCCTGCAAACAGATGAACATTCAAATATTTCTTGGTTGCACTAATATGATGTAAGGTCAGGCAAAACTGCTTCTCCTGATGGAAGCACCAAAGGTTCATGAAAAGATTTGTAATGTATCCATTTGTAGTGAGTTTATCACAATCTCTTGCTCATAGATGGTTAAAAAATATGCTTTGACTACAGTGTGCAGATACTTAAGAGAAAATGCATTAGTTTGTACTCTTTATCTTCAGGCCTTTATATTAAGCATTTTTCTCGCATTTTGACGGCAGTTAAAAGGCAAGTCTTGAAGCAAGAGTCAAGGGCATTCTTTCTTACAAATTGCTGGAAAACTGAACGGAGATGGCCGCACTTTTGACGTCATCACCTTGCTCAAGAGCATCATCCTGATTACATTATATTTATTAAAACTTGTCAGGATCTGTTCAAGATGCTCATTTTTTTCTGGGAAATTGTTATAATATGAGGAAGGTTCAGGCCGAATACTATTGCCTCTCCGGAGGATTGGCACTTCTGGGTTAGTGCTTTCTTTAACATCCTATCACCTTAACGGAATACCATTGTTAAATTAGTGTTCTCTGATGGTGCCGTGGCAAGTCTTGTTTCTTCTTCATTGCAGGTAGGTTCCTGTGCATCTGACTCATTTCCATATTTCCAAGGGGGGTTATCTGTTGTGGTGTCCGACTGACTGTTGTAGTTGTGTGTATTGGGAAGAATGACAAGCTCATCCTCATATTCTGGTATAGCCAGAGGTGCAGTAGTGGCAGTACAGTAGTTCCACATGTGCTAGCAGGGATGGCTAGCTCCTCTCAGCTGGTGTGTGTGTGGCATTTCTGGTATCACCAGAAATACCTTTGAGTGAGGTGGGGTTTCTTGCACACTTTGGCAGAGTTCAGTCTCAGATTGGCTTGGTAGATGGATGGCCTCATCTCAGTTACCATTAAAGGACTTTTATCAGGTTTACATCGAAGGTTGTTTGGTTCTGACTGCAGTCCTTGTGGAAACTGTAACCCTACTTCTTTACAGTTAGATACCACTTAAAATTTGGCTGTCAAGGCCTACTGTGCATTCTTAGTGGAATGTTTCCCAGCACACTTACACACCAAGTATTAGTATTTCCACGTCTACTGCAACATGGCCTCATAGTGCTGGCATTTGTAAAACCTACGTTTAGGGGCAGGTACACTTCGATGTTTAGAAAAAGTAAGCCATGCACCCAGAATATTTCGGGGGAGGGGCACAGGACCACCCAAATGGCAATAAATTGAGGGATTTTCCTTTAAAGTCTTTTAGGCTTGATGATATGCTCACTGAGAGTCAGAGGGGATGGCGTACCATTGAGAGAGGGTGTCCAAAGGATTTTGATACTGACCGCATTTTCTTATGTGTGTGAGGTGTCTGTGGAGGGCGGCAGACAGCTTAATACCCATCATAAGTTTTACTAAGTAGATCATTGATCTGTTCTTCATTATGTTCCGCAAACACAAAGTTGTGTGTTTTTCCTAAATTGGCGTCCTTGAGTTAGGTATGCTTGTTACAGCTTCCATTAGCCATGCACCTTAGAGGCAACGGTGCGGTGTTGTCAGGGGAAGTTCAGCTTAAGACTGCACATTTCTGTTCCTTTGAAGAAAGACTTCTTGCAGCCTCTGTGCACAAAGGACGTTAGTATAATTGTGTACGAGTCAGGTGAGTTTGACTAGGTCGACGCTCTAGCCCTTTCTAACTTTTTTCTCCTTTTGTTTACTTTTCTAAAGGTCTAGGGAATGCTATCACTCATTGCCATCACCTGCAGAAATAGGTCCTCTATGACCAGTTGCATGTTTGCCAGTGATGATATCTGGTGTAAGACTCACAACCAAGAATTCCTCGCTTATCTTCCCCCTTATAGCTTTATGCATGGAGTAAATATTTACTATAAGTCAGAAAGTATAAAAATAGATCATAAGACACAAGGTGTTCAAGTCAATGAACACTTCCAATTATACTTAAACCCAGATTACTACTACTTAATACGATACACACCTTACTAAAAATAATTCAGAGAACTTCTTGTATGTGTGGTAATATATGGTACATTAATGATATAATGGATGGTTAAGGCGTGGTTCTTACCACCTTAATCACAAATTACAAAGTTTGTAAGAGAGAGAGAGAGAGAGAGAGAGATGGAGGGGTGAGCGAGAGATGAGAGAAGAGAGAAGAGGGCGAGAGAGAGAGAGAAGAGAGAAGATGAGAGAGAGACAGTGAGAGGAGAGGAGAGAGAGAGAGAGAGAGAGAGAGAGATGAGAGGAGGAGAGAAGAGAGAGAGAGTGAGTGAGAGAGAGGAGAGAGGATGAAGAGAGAGAGAGAGAGGAGAGAGACGAGAGGAGAGAGGAGAGAGAGAGAGAGTGATGAGAGAGAGAGAGGGATGAGATGAGAGATGAGAGAGAGAGAGAGAGAGAGAGATGAGAGAGAGGAGAGAGAGAGCACCGAGGAGAGAGACTGACGAGATAGAGAGAAAGACCGAAGGGAGAGAGATGAGAGAGAGAGAGAGGAGAGAGAGAGAGAGAGTAGAGAGTAGAGGGAGTAGAGCAAGGAGGGAGAGAGAGGAGAGAGATCGAGGATGAGAGATGAGCCCCGAGTGAGACGAGAGAGAGAGGAGAGGAGAGAGAGAGAGAGAGAGAGAGGACCAAAGTAGGTAATATTGAGCATAAAATTAGATTTCTGACATACATCACTTAACAAGAGGTTCAAATTCAATTGATAACTTCCACTTGAGTTAGTTCAGGCTACTGCCACCTTAATGTACCTCACTGAAATAATAATTATAGTCAGACATCACAATGAATGGTGAAGACAACCTCTTACCCCAACCATAGGATTTAAAAATAAAAAAAAAAAAAAAAAAAAAATAAAAAAAAAAAAAAAAAGAAAAAAAAAAAGAAAAAAAAAAAAAAACGGTAACTAGGTAGTTTTCAATGGACAGTGAGATAATTCACTGTGGTCGACTTCCTTGGTCCATTCCTGGGTAACTCACACTGTTACTTATATGTTATGTATGTATGCATGCATAGTGTTGTCAGTGTGATAGATGAACCAGTACCTAAACAATCTCACTACACACTCGTTACTATGTATGACAAGTGTTACCAAGTACACTAGTGTACACTTATCACTTAGAAAATCACTTTTGTTGATGTAATATATAGGTGGAGAGTGGTACACGCTGGTCGTAAATAAACACACTCAACTTTCTCAAAGGTCACACTCTAGGCCCAGCTTCTGAGAGGTACCAGCGGTTTAAATGTGTTTTTTATGTGTCAGTGCGTGTTGTAGTCTTAACTTGGTGTATCAGAAGTTAAAACATACAATCAGTTGATCAAATAGTTAAAAACAATTTACAACAATGATATCTAGAAGTATAATGATTTGCAAATTGTTACTATTACAGTTTAAATAGGCGCTAAACCCACTAGATGAGATGGCCAAGGAACATAGATGTTAACAGCTGACTCTTGCTTAACACAGGTCTGAAAGCGTAACCGAATTTACTCAAGAGAGGGAAAGTATTCATGATAACTGAACATTATGCAGCAGTAAGCTTGTTACAGTTTTAATAATACAAAGCATAAGACACACTCACCCACAGATGAACACTGCAATTTTTGAAATAATTACTGGGAATTTATCAGTAAAGTTTCAGTCTGAACGAGAAAATGTATTAGAAAACACAACAATGACACTAGGACAAGCAACTTAATTATGTAACTGTATTTAATAGTTCAGTTACACTAAGCAGAGCATGTATTACACTGATTTATCAAATGTAAGGAGTCACTACACTGAAGTACACTCTGAGCCTTTTAAAGTCTTAATACAGGCTTACAAATGACAATTAACTGTTGGGGAAAGCAGCACTTAACACTTCTAGCACAAGTATGACAGATGAATGTTCACTGTGTACAAGCAAATCACCACAAGCTTACTATGTTTATAAGTGAACCTCTGGCATGTCCCGCTCAAAATGTCAGCACTGCAATGTTCGTTAAATTGTTCTTAACTAAGCCACTACAGGAAACACTGGTATGCCAGCAGCACTGTAGAATGTATACGTAGACATGCTTGGGGGACAAGAGAGCAGTAACTGCAGGCTACCTTAGCTTGTTCTGGCTAGCTTTGAGTGCTGCTTTCAAGCCTGCTTGAATGTGCTTGCCAAGCCCGTGTCAACCACTTGGATATTTGCTTGTAGCAGGCAGGTAGGCACACAGGAGAAACATTCATAACTCATGCAGGATGGGAGATTCGTCCATATTTCTCAGGTAGGCAGAGGTGACTAGCTGTGCGGAACTCAGATATTCGAGTACCAGCGGAGCAGCAAAATACGTCTCTACACTGCATGTTGATAGAGGCGAACGGCTGAGTTTAAAGGCGGAGAGTTGGGGGATACAGGAGAATAGCAGGGGTAACTGAGCACGCACATTTGCCTCTCTTCACATAGTCTATATGAGCGAAAGTCTCAGGCAGGTGATGCAGTGCCTCGCTCAAGGTCACTGACTGAGGCAGACTTCTCAAGAGTTACCAAACACTGCAATACTCGTGCAAATAGTTACTCACTCCAAACCTGCAGAACTTCTAGCACACTTGTCTTGGAATGAAAGAAGAATTTTCAGTGTGTGTGCACACCTGGGTTGCCAACTCACGTAGGACTGCACACTCGTCGTTATTCCTCAGGTTGGTAAAGATGAGCTGTGCACATTTTCAGAGGCACGAGTAGCAGTGGACTAGCAAAATTCACCTCTACACTGTATGTTGATAGAGACGAAAGGCTGAGGTAAAATAAAAGGAAGAGGGAAAGCAGAGGCCTGTGAGGGCCTCTTCAAAACGGAAAACTAATTCCAGTGTTTCACTAGGTATATCCCTAGTCACAACTCACACACAAGAGTTCTCACAACACTGAAGGTACGGCCGGAACACTGTAGAACGTTCACAAAGGCATTCTGGGATTCAGAACAGATGTAACTGCAGTGTAACTTGGCCTTCACTGGATGGCTTGGAGTGCTGTTTTGCCTGGATCAGCTAAACTCGCCCTTATCCCATATGTAGATAATGGCGACGAGCTAAGGGATACCGGTGAATAGGAAAGTCGAGGAAGGGACATTCACCTCACTAGACACACGCAGTATGGGCGTAAGTGGCATGCCGGTCTTATAGTGCCATTTTCAAGGTCACCCAGCAGGCCATACATTCCTCATTCATTTTAAGCCTACATAGGTACTGATGGTAGCACAATGTCCTAAGTCAGTGAAATCCACTTGTGCAAATAGTTACAACAAATCTGCAGCACTTAACACTTCTAGCACAAACTTACTATGTTTATAGGTGAACCTCTGGCATGCCCCACTTAAAAAGTTAATACTGCAATGCTCGTTAAATTGTTCTTAACTAAGCCACTACAGGAAACACTAGTATGCCAGCAGCACTGTAGAACGTATACGTAGACATGCTGGGGGTCAGGACAGCTGTAACTGCAAGCTGCCTTAGCTTGTCCTGGCTAGCTTGGAGTGCTGCTCTCAAGCCTGCTTGAATGTGCTTGCTAAGCCCGTGTCAACCACTTGGATATTTGATTGTAGCAGGCAGGTAGGCACACAGGAGACATATTCGTAAGATGAGTGGAGTGCGGCACAGAGAACTGACATGGGCACTCAAGCATTTATGTGGTCTGGCAAAAACCGCCTCTAGACCATAAGTAAATAGAGGTGAATGGCTGAGTTCCAAATCGAGGAAGGAGGGGAGGTAGGCGAGGGGAAGTGAAGGTAAGGTAGGCCTCCTACAGCCACTTCAAATCAACGTTTGTGTTTCACTAGGTATATCACTGGTCACAGTTCACACATAAGAGTTCCAGCAGCAATTCAGCTATGCTCCAACGATATTTGTTGCATGATGAGTTATCAGTCGGGTGAGATAAGCAGTTCTGATATAGAAGGCCTAGGACCTCACTCAACACACGCGTCCTCTCCCCTCAACCACTCAGGCCTTACTGTTCTTTGGAGGCACTTGCAGGTATGTGATATTAAATGGACACATCTTCCATGGAGGGGTGAAATGCTCTTGTTGTCTACAGTGATACAGTTCATGTAGGCTATGAAAGAGTAACGTCACTGATGCTAAAACGTGTAGTTTTAAAAATAGGTTAGATAAATTGTACATGAATGGTATACAGTACCGACAAAATAAAAATAAGACACATGTGCAACATCTGGGTAATTTTATTACAGACGTATCGCCATCCAGTGGCTTTATCATTACAAATTCAAGGACATAACTATCATAATGTGTCTAATTTCCATCAGGTTAGACAAATACATGAAAGGGTGTGGGTGGGTGTGAGTTGGACCTGACTGGCTTGGGCCAGTAGGTGAATTGAACCTGCCTGGCACGGGTCAGTGTGCCTGCTGCAGTGCTTCTTCTTTCTTATGTTCTTAAAGGAAGTGAATATGAGAGGCGTTTGACAATGATGGCCTATTTAAGGTAAAAAAAAAATATTTTTTGGATCAGATGACTTGGTGTAGTGTTGGGAAGAGGGGAGAATGTTTGAAGAAAATGGAAATATATTCTGAATGAAGGGCAGAAGAGGGGCAAAGGTGTTGACAGTAATGGAGATAGAGGGGTGGCTGAACACGCACCATACAGTCGGGACACTTCACTTTCACACCCTCAGGGTTCACCAGTTTTTCGTGGAATTTATTTGCGTTTTTCGGGTAGAGAAAACACCAGAGAAGGTCTAGGAGTATCGTTATCAGCATCTTTGAGAGAATCTGCATCGCGTCCCTTCCACCCCAGGTAGATCTGTTTGTGACTTGAAAAAGCCCACTGTGTGGGCGAAACGTAGTCAATAAAGGATCACATTATACTGCATGTGTGTTTATATTTCCATTGTGTCGGTATTTTATGCCATTTATTTCCAATAAATGTTAATTGACATTAGGATAACGAAAATAGTTTGGATGTAGAAGATGTGGATTCAGATCAAAGTTTTGTGATGATAAAGTGAGACAAAAATGAATTCCTTTATTTTTATATTTAATTATTGTCAATTATTAATAATTTACTTTGAAAATAGTTGATAGTACATAGATCATTTTTATTTGTAAAATTTGGTCCCATAATGTTGGTTCCTTGATCCAAGGAGTTGGAGTTATCTTCCCATTGTATTAAATGTTGGTAGAATTACCGACAATGTCAGGTAAAGAGGACACAAGTGCAACTAATGTGACGTTTTACTGTGGCAACGTTTTGCACTTGTCCTTTGACCTGACAGGTCTGGATTGTGTCTATTATTCCCAAGGAATTGTATAACCTTTATTGAATTATTCCTTCACCATAAATAATCACATTCCCCAGGACAGTGACCCATAATAGTTTAGTGCTCTACTATATAAAAGATTAAATGTTTTTGTATGCCATGTATATGACAGTAGTGTAGCCCTTTTGGGTTTAGTTATTATAATGTCAGTGGTGTAGGAGCCTGGTGGGTTTAGTGCTTAGGTTCCAGTCAAGTATAATGTAATATAAAACCAGCCTCCCTATCATCCCTTCCTATTCTTACTCCCTCTGTTATGAAGGTGCAAAATAATAATATCATCCACCCCTCGAGGGAGGTTCCTTGATGCTGGTGAGGGGCTTTTGATCTAGGGAACTGGATCAGTGCCTGAATGCCTTCTATCTCCCACAGGTGCTGTATAATCCCTACAGGTTTAGTGCTCCCATATAAGTTATCAGCTAGGCCTGTATACCTTTTACATGTACAAATAGATATTATTATTTGAATTTTTGGCCTTATCAGCATTGCCCAAAGAGTTTTGGACATTCTAGACTGATGCAACAGTTGTGCAATGTTATTTTTAAGTAACTGCATAAGGATAGAGTGAATTACTGAAGCTACATTATATATTAAAAACCTCTATAATAGATACTTTGATTGACAAACAATCATAGGAAAGCACATAAAGAATATTTGTAATAAAACAAATGTCAAGTAAAGCATCCAAGCAAAATATAACATTATAATCATGACTAAGTGAACAATATTAGGAAACATTACAATACAAGTTGAGTTGTATAACCTTAGTGGGTTTACTGGTTCTTTTTCTTAATAAACACAAGTGAGCTCTGTACAGAGGTGATTCAATCACGTTAATTCATTTTAAGAGGCTGAAGCATTACATTCATAGGGCAGTCATACAGTACTAATCCAACAGGCTTAATAATGATAGAAAGTCGCTAGTACATCCCACCTTTGACACAAATTACTATTGTGAATTTTGGTCAGCTTCGATTATACTTCCTTTGTGACTATACTCTTCACACTCAAAGGTCTATGCTCGAGCATATTACAACGCCTAGGTATGCTTGACCACATAGTAGCTTTAAGGGGCATGTAACTTTCCCCGTCTTCTAAGAACATATTTATTTTTCCACTATGATCTACCTTGTTCATAATTACTATCACATTTGCTTTTTGTGTAAGGTGAAATCTAGGATCTTTTCTTAATTCATGGTATAACTTAATAAATGTTTGATAACAATTGTGTTGGAGGTGTCTGAGCTTTGCTCACACACCTCCAACACAATTAAGATCTTAGACTTCATCTTACAAGACAAAGTAAATGTGATAGTAATTATGAACATGTTATTAGCAGACGGGGAAACTTACATGCCTCTTAATTGTTAAGTGGAGGACGTGGTTATCAGACTTTTGGGATCCCAAGAGTAGCATAAACCTTTTTTTTTTTATAGTAATGATGGGAAGAGTGTTGGTCAGTTAGTGTAGTGGCTGGGGATGTGAGCAGTAAGTCCAGCTCCTTAGATCGAGTCTCATACCAGAAGCTGTAATATTGTTACATACTTTGGAGTGTGAAATTATAATAAAAAAAAAAGTGCTAAACCTACAAGGGTCATACAGTGCATGAGAAGTAAAAGGAATCCGAGTTTCTAGAAAGTATGACGGCATCAATTAAAGACAATGGAATTTGTAAAATAACAAATTGAATTCTTAGAATTAAAAGTCACAAGTCATCTACACTTTGGAGAAGATGTTTTTGACTATTGTGGACAATTATCAAGCTGCAAATTTTAATATTTTTTAATACATACACCAGGCACCTCCTGAGAAAAAACAAAGAATTATGTCATAAGAGCCCAAATAATCCAAGATCTACTGTAATAAAATTAAATAAATTAATAACATACAATAAATCTTAAAATTACTCGATAAAACCAAATATTTCTATTGCAATTTCCCAGTTTTTGTTTTAATGTATAAACCTGTATACATTCATATGTATAAGAAAGATCAAGTTACCATACCGATCACAAAAATGTTTTAAAAACACCTGATAAAAAACACTACAACAAACCTAAAAACTAAACCAAAATAAAATGATAATCTTTGAACGCTTCAGCTTCTAGGAATTACTTTTTTAGTTTAAACCCTCGATATAATGAACTTTTATTATTATTATGTAGTATATTGTGTATATATTTAGTATATTGTGCATATATGTAGTATACTGTGTATATGTGTATATATTAAGTATATTGCACATATGTAGTACATAGTGTATTTTTTTTCAACAAACCGGCCATATCCCACAATGGCATGGTGGCCTAAAAAGAAAAAGTAGTGTATATATGTAGTATATTGTGTGTATAGAGGCGACTAAAATGCCGGGAGCAAGGGGGCTAGTAACCTCTTCTCCTGTATATACAGTGGACCCCCGCATAACGATCACCTCCGAATGCGACCGATTATGTAAGTGTATTTATGTAAGTGCGTTTGTACGTGTATGTTTGGGGGTCTGAAATGGACTAATCTACTTCACAATATTCCTTATGGGAACAAATTCGGTCACTACTGGCACCTGAACATACTTCTGGAGTGAAAAAATATCGTTAACCGGGGGTCCACTGTATTACTAACTGTTAAAGGAGAAACTTTCGTTTTTCCTTTTCGGCCACCCCGCCTCGGTGGGATACGGCCGGTGTGTTGAAAGAAAGAAAGAAAGATGTAGTATGGTGTATATATGAGAAGTATATGATAGAATACACAAGTGGCTTTTCCGACAGTGTTATCACTGTTTTTAAACCTGGCTAAAACACCTCTGTAAAGTGGACATGGGATGAAATGGGCAAAAAAAAGTCTGGCTCGACAAAAGCTCGATATGTCCACTAAGTGGGTTGTCTGGTAAAATTAGAGAAGCAGTAGATCAAGTCCACTAAATCACACGACTGTCTGATCTGGTCACACCAGTGACAAATTCCGATCAATTGTAAGTTTCTTTAGTTCATAATAATAATAATTTTTATTTCTACAGGAACATGATACAACTTATACAGACCATAGCTGACATCAATGACAATATATAGAAATTCCCTGGTTATACAAAGCATTTCCTGCAACTTAAGTTTTGGTCCCAGGATGCCACCCATACCAATCAACTAACACCCAAGTACATACCTACTTACTGCTAGGTGAACAGTGACAGCAGGTGTAAGGTGACTAACACCCAGGTACCTACTTACTGCTAGGTGAACATGGACAGCAGTTGTCTTAAAGCAACATGCCCCAGTGTTTCTACCCGTACCAAGGATCGAACCAAGGACCTCAGTGTGAGCCAAGTGCACTACCAATCCAGCCATGGGACACGTGTGCAACATTTGCCTATCTTTATTTGTAGACATTCTGCCATCCAGTGGCTTTATCAGTACAAGAACATAATGTGAAGAAGGTAGAACATATACAAAAAATGAGGGACTGATTACCTCATCTTTACTAGTGGAAGGCCTCGGTCAGTTGACCAAATGCTCCACTTACTATATATAAATTTAAGACTATTCCTAAAAATCCTCTCCTCTCTCAATACTAACCAAAACAACTTGTAATCAGTTTGAAGCAACTCTCCCAAATATATTTACGACCTCTAGTTTATTAAACATCTGCCAGTTCATGAAATATTACTGTTTGAACCATTAATTGTAATATTGTTTTTATTATGTGCAACTTCAAGATTATTCTTATAAACCTCCACCTTGACTACCTCACATTAGTATTAAGATTAAATGCATATTTATTAAGAAGTTAACCATTCTTATCTTGTCTAGATTTAAGTAGTTATTATGTACTGGAATAAGTCTGGGTGAAATGCCCCGGCATGATAGTGACTTCCTTTGTACTTAACAAACCAAATTACACATTGTAACCTCTACAAAGAAATAAAATCTTTATTCTTTAACGGTGAGTCATCATCTGATTAAGACCCGCATCAGGAAACACTTGTCCTGTTTCCTGACGAACCTAACCTAACCACACCTTTTGTATTATAGTTCTACAGTTTTCAGTGCATTGGCCATCACCCACTGAGGCACAGGGATCTAAAAAGGAAGAATGAAAGTTTCAGTATACAGTAGATGGGATTACTAGCCCCCTTTCTCTCTGTGTCATATGTGGGACTTGTACATGAGAGGGATTGAATATAAATAGGACTTTTACATGAGAAGGATTGAATATAAATGGGACTTGTACATGAGAGGGATTGAATATTTGTGGGACTTGTACATGAGAGGGATTAGATTTAAGTCAGGTGTCAGGGACTGGATTTAAATTAGGTGCCCGGTGTCCGTAGCTTGATCGCTAGTGCACTCAGATCACACACTGAGGTCTGGGGTTCAAATCTCCTCTGGTACAGCTGGAAAACATTTGGGACATGTTTTCATAAGACACCTGCTGTCCCTGTCCCTGTTCATCCATCAGCGTAAAATGGGTACCTAGTGTTAGTCGACTGGTGTGGGTCGCACCCTAGGACAAAACTGACCTAATTTGTGGGAAATGCTCAGCCTAACAAGTGGCTTTCTATATAGTAGTATGTCACTGATGTCAGTTATGGTCTGTATACCTTGTACATGTACTTGTAGTAAATAAAGATTTTATTATTATTATTATTATTATTACTATTATTATTATAAGTGTGACTTGCACACTCCACCAATCACAACTCTACTACCATCACACTACATACATCCACTGTACTCTAAACTCTGATTATCAGGTAATTTACTGTACCAAATATTCTTAGTAAAATTGGTAGTACCATCAATGCAGCAGACTACATCCGCTGCACTGGACATACGTCCATGTCTAGAAGTCCATTGACAAAGCAGACTTTACTTTATCAAAATGTTCATTATAACAGATTTCCACAAAAGCAGATCCCCTTTTCTCCCTATTTTACGGAGGTGCCTCTCTTCACTTAGCGACGTACTCGTTTACCGACACCTCGGACTTACGATGGGCTCTCCGACCAGTATTTATACCTAAATAATGTATATTAGAGCTGATTTCCTCAATTCTGTTTATTACAATGTACAGTACACTGCTGTATAAACATTTAAAAATATACCAGAAATCTTATATAATGATGTAAAGGTGACATTAAAATACATAATATCAAAGATGGTTGACACAAATCCACCACCATTATAGTACGGGTGTCTTAGGTTCCTATCTCCATCGTTAAGTGAGGAGAGGCTGTATTTCTAATTTAATGGACACTATTTGTTCGTTATATCAAAGGTTATATAATAGTGTTTTTCACACATTTGTACACACAGAAAACTTAAGTGCCAACACTAAGTACAAAAACCAGGAAGTATTATGTTGCTCCTCACATACGGTCAATTTGAAAGTTACAAAAAAGTATTTTTTTTTTAAGTACTATTTTTTATTCTTGTGTCTACTTAAATTACTTAAGTTCCAATAATACTTTCAATAATTTACTTATGAAATTTAATACCTTACTAAAGGGATTCAATACTTTACTAAAGGGATCCAATACAGCGGACCCCTGCTTTACGATCACCTCCCAATGCGACCAATTATGTAAGTGTATTTACATAAGTGCGTTTGTACATGTATGTTTGGGGGTTTGAAATGGACTAATCTAATTCACAATATTCCTTATGGGAACAAATTCGTTCAGTACTGGCACCTGAACATACTTCTGGAATGAAATAATATCGTAAACTGGGGGTCCACTGTACTTTACTAAAGGTTTCCAATACTTTACTAAAGGCTTCCAATACTTTACTAAAGGGATCCAATACTTCACTAAAAGACTCCAATACTTTAATAAAGTGTTGGACCCCCTTAGTAAAGGGATCCAATGCTTTACTAAAGGACTCCAATACTTTACTAAAGAGTTCCAATACTTTACTAAAGGGATCCAATACTACAGTTAAGTCTACACTAAGTACACAGAAAAACTTAAGCTCCAACAATAAGTACAAAAGCAGGGGAATACTATGCTGGTCCTCACATACGGTCGATTAAGAAAAAGTTACTAAAAAGTACTTTTTATAAAGTAGTATTTTTTATTCTTGTGTCCACTTAAATTACTTGAGTTCCAATAATACTGTCAATATTATGCTTTGAGATTCAATACTTTACTAAAGGGATCCAATACTTCACTAAAAGGATCCAGTACAGTGGACTCCCGGTTCGCGATGCTATCAGTATCCGATAAATCTGGTAACCGATGCATTATATTGCAAAAAATTTGCCTCGGTTCCCATTACAAAACCCGGTATGCAATGCGATTCGCACGAGACGTGTTCACGTGTGGCCTGAACTGCCCCGTGTGTGCCAGTGTTTACAAGCCAGCCAGTGTGCGCGCATCCAAGGATACATTCGGTACATTCCATATTATCCATATTATCACTGTTTTTTGTGCTTGTTTCTGCAAAATAAGTCACCATGGGCCCCAAGAAAGCTTCTAGTGCCAACCCTTCGAAACCAAGGGTGCTAATGACTATTGAAATGAAGAAAGAGATAATTGCAAAGTACAAAAGTAGAGTGCGTGTGTCGGAGCTGGTCAGGTTGTATAGTAAACCCCAATCAACCATCTCTACTACAGTGAGCAGGAAAACGTCAATCAAGGAAGCTGTTCTTGCAAAAGGTGCAACTGTGATTACGAAACAGCGACCGCAAGTGTTAGAAAATGTTGAGAGACTGTTATTGGTGTGGATAAATGAAAAACAGATAGCAGGAGATAGCATCTCTCAAGCGATCATTTGTGAAAAGGCTAGGCACTTGCATGACGATTTGGTAAAGAAATTGCCTGCAGCTAGTGGTGATGTGAGTGAATTTAAGGCCAGCAAAGATTGGTTTGAAAGATTTAAGAATCGTAGTGGCATACATAGTGTGATTAGGCATGGTGAGGCTGCCAGTTCAGACCACAAAGCAGCTGAAAAATATGTGCATGAATTCAAGGAGTACATAGAGGCTGAAGGATTGAAACCTGAACAAGTGTTTAATTGTGACGAAACAGGCCTGTTTTGGAAGAAATTGCCAAGCAGGACCTACATTACTCAGGAGGAAAAGGCACTCCCAGGACATAAGCCTTTGAAAGACAGGCTTACTCTTCTGATGTGTGCCAATGCTAGTGGTGATTGCAAAGTGAAGCCTTTATTGGTGTATCACTCAGAAACTCCCAGAGCGTTCAGGCAAAAGAATATCCTCAAGGCTAATTTGTGTGTGCTGTGGAGGGCAAACAGTAAGGCATGGGTCACTAGGGACTTTTTCTATGACTGGTTACACCATGCATTTGCCCCCAATGTGAAAAATTACCTAATTGAAAAGAAATTAGACCATAAGTGCCTCCTGGTATTAGACAATGCTCCTGGTCATCCTATAGACTTGGCAGAGCGACTTTCTGGGGACATGAGCTTCATTAAGGTCAAGTTTTTGCCTCCTAATACCACTCCTCTCCTGCAGCCCATGGACCAGCAGGTCATTTCCAACTTCAAGAAACTGTACACAAAAGCTATGTTTGAAAGGTGCTTTGAAGTGACCACAGATACTCTATTGGCTAAAGGAGTTTTGGAAGGATCACTTTAATATCCTCAATTGTGTAACCCTTATAGGTAAGGCTTGGGAGGGAGTGACTAAGAGGACCTTGAACTCTGGTTGGAAAAAACTGTGGCCAGAATGTGTAGACAAAAGGGATTTCGAAGGGTTTGAGGCTAACCCTGAGAAGCCTATGCCAGTTGAGGAATCCATTGTGGCACTGGGGAAGTCCTTGGGGTTGGAGGTTAGTGGGGAGGATGTGGAAGAGTTTATGGAGGAGGACAATGACGAACTAACCACTGATGAGCTGCTAGATCATCTTCAACAGCAAGAAGCCAGACCTGAGGAAGCTGCTCCGGAGGAGGGGAGAGAGAAATTGAAGAAGTTGTCTACTTCAAAGATTAAGGAAATGTGTGCAATGTAGCGTAAAGTACAAAGCTTTCTTGATGAAAATCACCCTCAGACAGCTACTGCAAGCCGTGTTGGCAACCTGTACAATGACACTGTTGTGAACCACTTTAGGAAAGTCATAAAGGAACGAGAGGTACAGGCCTCTATGGACAGATAAGTTGTGCGACACAAGTCCAGTGACTCTCAACCTGGTCCTAGTGGCATTAAAAGAAGAAGGGAAGTAACCCCAGAAAAGGACTTGCTACCTCAAGTCCTAATGGAGGGGGATTCCCCTTCTAAACACTAACACCATCCACACTCTCCCCTCCTCCCATCCCATCAATCACCACCAGATCTTCATTAAAGGTAAGTGTCAATTATTCTATTGTTATTGTAATTATTCTATTGCATTAAACTTAATATTTCATGTGGTAAAGGTTTTTTTTTCATATTTTTGGGGGTCTTGCACGGATTAATTTGATTTCCATTATTTCTTATGGGGAAAATTGATTCGCTTTCTGATAATTTTGGTTTACGATGAGCTCTCAGGAACGGATTAATATCGCAACCGGGGGTCCACTGTACTTCACTAAAGGGATACAATACTTTACTAAAGGGTTCTAATAGTTTACTAATGGGATCCAGTACTTTACTAAAGGGTTCCA
Organism: Cherax quadricarinatus; assembly: GCF_026875155.1. Lineage (NCBI taxonomy): Eukaryota > Metazoa > Arthropoda > Malacostraca > Decapoda > Parastacidae > Cherax > Cherax quadricarinatus. Next base: position 5,890,709 of record NC_069404.1, on the reverse strand, counting down.
ATACTACAGTTAAGTCTACTCTAAAGGGTTCCAATACTACAGTTAAGTCTACTCTCGTTACAAGTGGAAAGAAGCGGAATGTTACGCCGGCTGGTCGCAGACGGACGGTTTAGCAGCAGAAGTGGTGACTTGCAGTAGCGGATTGATCATGTCAAATTCTTCACCGCTGCAAGTCTCTGCAGTGTTGCTGTGCACCATTGCACACTCTACACTGTTGCTGTGCACCATTGCACACACTACACTGTTGCTGTGCACCATTGCACAGTTGTTGCTGAGTGTTGTGACTGCATCCATCTCTGCAACACAAATATCGCCTATCATCTCACATCATACATTAAGTTCTTGACTTACAAACATGCTGAGAATCATCAGTATTGTGTATATCATTACTCTAACAATATTATACACAGGTCCACAATGTGTTTGCAAGTTGAGGTTTTCCTGTATTATGAATGTTACACACAATTCAGGAAGTCTTACTGTAACAACATAACGATTGCTAATGAAGAAAAGAATGAATGGAGAGTTGAACTATAGTTCTGGAGGAGGCCCAACACTGTAACCACTCAACTGCAGAGGTTACAAAAGGATGCAATAGGTACAACACATGTCCATCAGTTAGGTATATTTATTCTGAAACATTTCTCCTACACCGTAAACTTCTTCAGTCAAGTACAGAAGCAGTAGAGATGTAGAGATGATGTAATCAGTACCTTGAAGATGTAGTTTCTAGGTGGTCAGTCCCCAGCCTGGAGAAGAGTCTTGCTCCATAGTTTGGAACAGGCTGAGGGACTGACCACCTCAAAACTACGCCTTCAAGGCTGATGGACTGATGACACTGTCTTCACGTCTCTACTGCTCCTGCTGCCTCTGTACCTAACTCCTGCACTTGTGTCTTACTCATCAACCTATCAGTATTGTATATCATTATTACATTCACAATACGATATCTGATTAACCATACCACAGGCGGGAATAGAACCCGCAATCAGAGAGCCTCAAAACTCCAGACTGTCGCGTTAGCCACTGGACCAGCTAGCTACAATAAGATTCGTCCAACTAGGTATATTTCTACACCATAGGAAGGTTAGCATAGGCACCATCGTGACCACAAATGCAAGTTTTTACAGACGAATCTCCAGCTAGTGTGGCCGTGACGAACTCTAGCTCAAGTCCCCTCAAAGCCGTTAACATTACTCATGAAACCGTAATGACAGTGGCTAATGTGACGGTCTGGAGTTTTGAGACTCTCTGATCGCGGATTCTATCCCCGCCCGTGGTATGGTTTGTTTGCAATCGTGTCATTACGATTTAGTGAGTCATGTTAATGGCTTTGAGGGGACTTGAGCTAGAGTTCGTCACGGCCACGCTAGCTGGAGATTCGTCTGTAAAAACTTGTATTTGTGGTCACAGTGGTACCTATGCTAACATTCCTATGTTGTAGAAATATACCTAGTTGGACGAATCTTATTGTGGCTAGCTGGTCTCGTGGCTAATGCGACGGTCTGGAGTTTTGAGACTCTCTGACCGTGGGTTCTATCCCCGCCCGTGGTATGGCTTGTTTGCAATCGTGTCATTACGATTTCGTGAGTCACGATGTCTGATTGTAATTATGCTACTTGCAAAACCATCCTGGCAGGTTTAACAGTTACTTTTAATTATAATAATAATGTTAAACCATCCTGGTGGGTTTAACAGTTTTCGATATATAGTAATAATGTTAAACCATCCTGGAAGGCTTAATGGTTAGTTTTAATTACAATAATAATGAAAAGCCATCCTGGTAGGCTTAATGGTTAGTTTCCAATATAGTAATAATGTTAAACCATCCTGGTAGGTTTAACAGTTAGTTTTCAATATAGTAATAATGTTAAACCATCCTAGTAGGTTTAATGGTTAGTTTTCAATATAGTAATAATGTTAAACCATCTTGGTAAGTTTAACGGTTAGTTTTAATTATAATAATGTTAAACCATCCTTGTAGGTATACCTGGAGTTACCTGGAGAGAGTTCCAGGGGTCAACGCCCCCGCGGCCCGGTCTGTGACCAGGCCTCCTGGTGGATCAGAGCCTGATCAACCAGGCTGTTGCTGCTGGCTGCACGCAAACCAACGTACGAGCCACAGCCCGGCTGATCCAGAACTGACTTTAGGTGCTTGTCCAGTGCCAGCTTGAAGACTGCCAGGGGTCTGTTGGTAATCCCCCTTATGTGTGCTGGGAGGCAGTTGAACAGTCTCGGGCCCCTGACACTTATTGTATGGTCTCTTAACGTGCTAGTGACACCCCTGCTTTTCATTGGGGGGATGGTGCATCGTCTGCCAAGTCTTTTGCTTTCGTAGTGAGTGATTTTCGTGTGCAAGTTCGGTACTAGTCCCTCTAGGATTTTCCAGGTGTATATAATCATGTATCTCTCCTCTTGCGTTCCAGGGAATACAGGTTTAGGAACCTCAAGCGCTCCCAATAATTGAGGTGTTTTATCTCCGTTATGCGCGCCGTGAAAGTTCTCTGTACATTTTCTAGGTCGGCAATTTCACCTGCCTTGAAAGGTGCTGTTAGTGTGCAGCAATATTCCAGCCTAGATAGAACAAGTGACCTGAAGAGTGTCATCATGGGCTTGGCCTCCCTAGTTTTGAAGGTTCTCATTATCCATCCTGTCATTTTTCTAGCAGATGCGATTGATACAATGTTATGGTCCTTGAAGGTGAGATCCTCCGACATGATCACTTCCAGGTCTTTGACGTTGGTGTTTCGCTCTATTTTGTGGCCAGAATTTGTTTTGTACTCTGATGAAGATTTAATTTCCTCATGTTTACCATATCTGAGTAATTGAAATTTCTCATCGTTGAACTTCATATTGTTTTCTGCAGCCCACTGAAAGATTTGGTTGATGTCCGCCTGGAGCCTTGCAGTGTCTGCAATGGAAGACACTGTCATGCAGATTCGGGTGTCATCTGCAAAGGAAGACACGGTGCTGTGGCTGACATCCTTGTCTATGTCGGATATGAGGATGAGGAACAAGATGGGAGCGAGTACTGTGCCTTGTGGAACAGAGCTTTTCATCGTAGCTGCCTCGGACTTTACTCTGTTGACGACTACTCTCTGTGTTCTGTTAGTGAGGAAATTATAGATCCATCGACCGACTTTTCCTGTTATTCCTTCAGCACGCATTTTGTGCGCTATTACGCCATGGTCACACTTGTCGAAGGCTTTTGCAAAGTCTGTATATATTACATCTGCATTCTTTTTGTCTTCTAGTGCATTTAGGACCTTGTCGTAGTGACAAGTTTTAAAACCATCCTGATAGTTTTAATAATAATAATATAAAACCATCCTATTGTAAGCTCTCTGGTTGATCTTACAGCACTAGGCTTGCTATATAGACCAAGTTTCAATCCGTTCTTCCGTTTATTCAACTCGGGCATGTCTGCCAGGGTTGACTTGTGTACATAACATCCTCAGAAGCTAGTGCTCTCAATCCAGGGCATTAGAGCAATTCTCCCTTGTTGCCACATTTACCTTACTGGTTTAACACTCCCTTGAAAAAATTAGTAAAAATCTTAAAGTTATAATTCGATGCCCTAGGTGCAAATAGTACGACATATACTATTACCATATTTCAAGTTACCTATTTCCTATTACCTATTTCAAGTTGCTTCCTCTATTGCTCAATCTACCCTATAGAAGGCCAGCAGAAGAGCCATTTTGCTTTGCAACTCTGCACCTTGCATGAGAGCTCAGGTCAGTCAAAGCATAAGCTTAAGCTCACATTATTCACTGGCATGCAACACAAAGCTATTGCAACAAGCTTTAATTGCAACAATATCTCACTGTGTGAAGAGCTTTAAGTGATGGTAAAACTGCGAGGCTTTATCATGTTGTATTTCACTGTGTAGAGCTTTATATAGTCATATTTCACTGTGTAGAGCTTTATATAGTCATGTTTCACTATGTAGAGCTTTATATAGTCATATTTCACTGTGTAGAGCTTTATATAGTCATCACTGTGTAGAGCTTTATATAGTCATATTTCACTGTGTAGAGCTTTATATAGTCATATTTCACTGTGTAGAGCTTTATATAGTCATATTTCACTGTGTAGAGCTTTATAGTCATGTTTCACTATGTAGAGCTTTATATAGTCATATTTCACTGTGTAGAGCTTTATAGTCATGTTTCACTATGTAGAGCTTTATATAGTCATATTTCACTGTGTAGAGCTTTATAGTCATGTTTCACTATGTAGAGCTTTATATAGTCATGTTTCACTATGTAGAGCTTTACAGTCACGTTTCACTGTGTAGAACTTTATGTAGTCATGCTTCATTGTATAGAGCTTTATATAATCATGTTTCAATGTGTAAAACTTTATTAAGTTATGTTTTGTTCTGTAGAGCTTTATAAAGTCATGTTTCACTTTGTGTAGAGCTTTATATAGTCATGTTTCACTGCTTAAAACTTCATTAAGTTTCACTTTGTGGAGCTTTAGAAAGTCAAGTTTCACTCTATAGAGCTTCATAAAAGATATGTTTCACTAAAAAGAGCTTAAGAAAGCCATGTTTTATCCTGTAAAGCTTTAGAAAGTTGTTTTACTCTGTGTAGTTTCATAAAGTCACTATCACTCTGTGTAGAGCTTTATCAAGTTATGTTTCGCTCTGTAGAGCTTCATCACATCACGTTTCACTCTGTAGAACTTTAACAATTCATGTTTCACTGAATCAAGCTCAATCAATTGATGGTAATAGTATACTGATGCAACAGAAGCTTGTTTTGCAACCTGCATCGCTGTCGTCAACCAGCACAAGAAGCGTCAAAGGCCTGAGAATCAAAAACTGTCAAGACCAGGGCTGGATTAAGGGACCAGGAGCTGTAGCCCAGGGCCCTCTGCCAGTGGAGGGCCCCCAGAGATGTCAACAACTTACAATTTGCCGATGTTATGGAGAAATTAGTCTCCAAGAAATTACGCAAAGCAATTTCTTGGAAATTACTTTGCGTAATTATTTCCATTTGAAAATATCACTAGGGGCCCCTCACAGTACCTGTAGTCCAGGTGTCTCACAGTACCTGTAGTCCAGGTGTCTCACAGTACCTGTAGTCCAGGTGCCTCACAGTACCTGTAGCCCAGATGCCTCACAGTACCTGTAGCCCAGGGGCCTCACAGTACCTGTAGCCCAGGGGCCTCACAGTACCTGTAGCCCAGGGGATTCACAGTACCTGTAGCTCAGGGGCCTACAGAATCTTAATCCAACTCTGGTCAAGATTAGCGTATGTTTACGTACCTGGCACTGACGGCAGCACTCTGGTCGCAAGTTGCCGTCACCTCATTCCTTACTAAGAACAAGAAGGAAGGAAAAATCAAAGAAAAAAGCTCAAAGAAACATGAAAAATAAATTATGGGTTACAATGCTCAATATGCAAATAACCCTCACAGAGGATATAAACTTATGACAATGTTTTGGTCCGATTTAGACTATTAATTAGTCATAGAAGCATGAAGGGAAGGAAGCAAGTATAAGAGGGCCTCGTTTTACAGCGCTTCGCTCTATGGCATTTTGCTAATGCAGCGGTTTTCAATTATAGCACTTAATCATTTATTAAGACTTCCTTCAATAAATACATTCACCGCTCACCATAAGTTAAGGATGAAAATATTTTAAGGTACGTAATGTGTGTAATGTATATGCATTTTTTAGGCCTAGTTATATTGTTCACTAAATATATGATAGGGTAAACATGTTATCAGGATTTTATGTGTATGCATTTGAAACTGAAAAAAAAAGGGGGGGGGAGGGCTATGTTTCACTTTACAGCAGTAGTCTGGAACCTAACCTGATGTATAAGCGGGACCCTCCTATAAAGCAGTAGTCCTGAAACCTGACTTGCTGTATAAGCAAGGCCCTCCTGTACAGCAGTAGTCCTGGAACCTAACCTGCTGTATAAGCAAGGCCCTCCTGCACAGCAGTAGTCCTGAAACCTAACCTGCTGTATAAGCAAGGCCCTCCTGCACAGCAGTAGTCCTGAAACCTAACCTGCTGTATAAGCAAGGCCCTCCTGTACAGCAGTAGTCCTGAAACCTAACCTGCTGTATAAGCAAGGCCCTCCTGTACAGCAGTAGTCCTGGAACCTAACCTGCTGTATAAGCAAGGCCCTCCTGCACAGCAGTAGTCCTGAAACCTAACCTGCTGTATAAGCAAGGCCCTCCTGCACAGCAGTAGTCCTGAAACCTAACCTGCTGTATAAGCAAGGCCCTCCTGCACAGCAGTAGTCCTGAAACCTAACCTGCTGTATAAGCAAGGCCCTCCTGTACAGCAGTAGTCCTGGAACCTAACCTGCTGTATAAGCAAGGCCCTCCTGCACAGCAGTAGCCCTGGAACCTAACCTGCTGTATAAGCAAGGCCCTCCTGCACAGCAGTAGTCCTGAAACCTAACCTGCTGTATAAGCAAGGCCCTCCTGCACAGCAGTAGTCCTGAAACCTAACCTGCTGTATAAGCAAGGCCCTCCTGTACAGCAGTAGTCCTGAAACCTAACCTGCTGTATAAGCAAGGCCCTCCTGCACAGCAGTAGTCCTGAAACCTAACCTGCTGTATAAGCAAGGCCCTCCTGCACAGCAGTAGTCCTGAAACCTAACCTGCTGTATAAGCAAGGCCCTCCTGTGCAGCAGTAGTCTTGGAACCTAACCTGCTGTATAAACAAGGCCCTCCTGTACAGCAGTAGTCCTGGAAACTAGCCTGCTGTATAAACAAGGCCCTCCTGTGCAGCAGTAGTCTTGGAACCTAACCTGCTGTATAAACAAGGCCCTCCTGTACAGCAGTAGTCCTGGAAACTAGCCTGCTGTATAAGCGAGGCCCTCTTGTACAGCAGTAGCCCAGAATCTAGGCTGCTATATATGTGAGGCCCTCCTGTACAGCAGTAGCCCAGAACCTAACCTGCTGTATAAGCAAGGCCTTCCTGTACAGCAGTAGCCCAGAACCTAACCTGCTGTATAAGCAAGGCCTTCCTGTACAGCAGTAGCCCAGAACCTAACCTACTGTATAAGCAAGGCCTTCCTGTACAGCAGTAGCCCAGAACCTAGGCTGCTATATACTCCTGTATATATATATGAGAGAGAGGCACTTCTGTGTAACTGGTTGATGGTCTAAGTCAGATCAAAATGCCATTTTAAGTTTCTTTCTCCTATTTTGTAGGTTATTTGTGTGCTGTTTTAGACATGGTATTGTGCATTTTTATTCTACATGCTCAAGCCACAGCACTCAACTTAATGTCATGCAACACTAAGAATAACAGGTGGTCCTCAACTTACAATGGGGTAAAGTTCTGACAAACCCATCGTAAGTCAAAAATATTGTGTCAAAAATATCTTAAGTAAAATGTTAATATATGGTAAACAAATAAGTAAATAAATAACTCATGTCAGTGAATAAGTCAATAAAGAAATAATTAGTGTAACTAACTAAATACCAGTATTGAAAAGTCAATAAATGAATGTAAGTTAGGGACTTGCTGCCTTCATGCTGGATAATTATCTTAAGTTTCATCTCCAAAGTTACTGCTGCTGCACCATTGTAAAGTCGAAATATCGTAAGATGAACTATTGTAAAGTCGAAATATCATAAGTCAAACCATTGTAAAGTCGAGAAGCACCTGTATTATCATCGTGGTACGTCATTAAAAGTTACTAACGGGAAACACATCTGAGAAGTGAGTGTAGCTCCTCAGGTGTTGATGTTATCTTGATGTGTGGATCAAGACATGCCAGCGACTTCTTGATGTTTGGTGAAGCATTTGCCAAGATCAATGGCTGTTGGCGTTTCTGAAAGTCTGAGCACAGACCTTCAATTCCCTGGAATAATGAACAGAAATATAATAAGATCACTGTGCACAGTGGTATAGTTAGGGATGCCAAGCCCATGATGATTCTCTTAAAATCACTTGTTCTCTCTAGCCTGGAATATTGATAAGATAAAGATTTATTTCTTTGACAAAGGTTACAAAGAGTAATTGTATTTTTTTATTTGTTAGGTAAAGAAAGCCACTACAGTGGACCCTCGGCTAAAGAATGCATTGCATAACGTTAAATCCACATAACGAAGCATTTGAGCGTAAAAATTTTGGCCCACCTAATGATAAAAAACTCACCCAACGTGATTCGTCCTGAACCTGTCCATCCAGCCTGAGCGCCTCAGTTGCCCTGCTATCATTGTTTAAAAGCCAGGGTGGCCGGTTTCATGAATACATGCGATACATTTTGTATTATTCCATTGTTTATAGTGCTTGTAACTGCTAAATAAGCCACCATGGGCCCAAAGAAAGTTTCTGGTGCCCACCCTGTAATAAAAAGGGTGAGAAATACTATCGTACCACAGTCAGCTGCTGCTGCACCACTGTCAGCTATACTACTCAAAGAGGTGGAGAGACTGTTGTTGGTGTGGCTTAACGAGAAACAATTACCGAGAAAGAATTAACCCCAGAAGGTTAGCCACCCAGGATAACCCAAGAAAGTCAGTGACTCATCGAGAACTGTCTAACTTATTTCCATTGGGGTCCTTAATCTTGTCTCCCAGGATGCGACCCACACCAGTCGACTAACACCCAGGTGAACAAGAAAAAATGCCTGGAACTAGTGCTCATATTGGTGAACTTAAGGCCAGCAAAGGTTGGTTTGAGAGATTTAAGAATTGTAGTGGCATACACAGTGTGATGAGGCATGGTGAAGCTGAAAAATTCCAACCCTAACAAGTGTTCAATTGTGACAAAACAGGCCTATTCTGGAAGAAAATGCCAAACAGGACCTACATTACTCAGGAGGAAAAGGCACTCCCAGGACACAAACCTGTGAAAGACAGGCTAACTCTCATGTTATGTTGTAATGCTAGTGGGGATTGCAAAGTGAAGCCTTTACTCATGTATCACTCTGAAAATCCCAGAGAGTTCAAGAAAAACAGTGTCTCATCACTCATCAATACTCTTCAATAAAGGTAAGTGTCATTTTAACATTTATTTATGTATTTATTCTGCATGTCTCATTGTTTTCTGTGTAGGGGAAAAAAATTATTTTTTAATACTTTTGGCTGTCTGGAATGGATTAATTGGATTTCCATTATTTCTTATGGGGAAAATTAATTCGGCTAACTATAATTTCGTCTAACGATGAGCACTCAGGAGCGGATTAATATCGTTAGCTGAGGGTCCACTGTATATGCCTCAGCACCTTTCAAGGCAGGTGAAATTCCTGATCTAGAAAATGTACAGAGAACCTTCACAGCAAACATAACTGCGATAAAACACCTAAATTACTGGGAATGGTTGAAGTTCCTCAACTTGTATTCCCTGGAATGCAGGTGATACATGATTATATGTACTTGAAAATCTTAGAGGGACTAGTACCAAATTTGCACATGAAAATGAAAGCACAAGACTCAGCAGACGATGTAACATCCCCCCAATGAAAAGCAGGGGAGCCACTAGCACAATAAGAGACAACACAATAAGTGTCAGGGGCCCAAGACTGTTCAACTGCCTACCAGCATACATGAGGGGGATTACCAATACACCCGTGGCTGTCTTCAAGAAGTCACTGAACAGGCACCAAAAGTTAGTACCTGACCAGACGGGCTGTGGTTTGTACGTAAGTCTATGTGCGGTGAGAAGTAACAGCCTGGTTGATCAGACCCTGATCCACCACAAGGCCTAGTCAGAGACTGGGTCGAGGGGGCGTTGATCCCTGAAACCCTCTCCAGGTATACTCCAGGTATATACCTGGATAACATACCCTGAACTCTTCCATTGTTGAGACTCCAAAATCAATATTGATCTCAATGTCCACTTTATTAAAAAAAACTTCTGAAATGGTAAAGAATCATTTTCTGAAGGTAATGACACCTAAAGTACAAAATTGAATGAAAAACTCATGGAATTATGTTGGCACAAAGTTAGCTGTCCAGGCGAAATTTACGCACCGGTGATTTTTGCCCAATTTGAGTCCTATTTTAAGGCAATTTCATTGTTCCATTTGATCAAATTCTTAGCTATTTTGCTAGCATGCCTTCCATTGTATCAATCATTCACAAGAAATTGCCCATTTCACTATTTCAGCTACACTGTAAAGTTATCAGAATTTGATAATTTCTCCAGTTTCACACAAAATTAAAAAAAATACCAATTTAAAAATAGAATTAATAGTAAACAATGTAGAAACTGCTGGCACTAAAACAACATTTTCCCTGTTCATCCCTGAGCAGTGGCAATCTACAGCTGAGGTTCAGTTATATACAACTCTTCTTGCAGCATGATAGATGTTTGTACAAAGGAGTGTAACAATTGGGTGTACATGCCAAAAGCCCCTTTATATGCAGAGCATTTTGGGCAAACTTAAGACTAACTTACAATTAATAAGGCAATAACAGTGCTGTAATTGTACACCTTCTCCTGAATAAATTACTAAATTTAAAAAGAGAAACTTATGTTTTTCTTTTTAGGTCACCCAGCCTTGGTGGGATATGGCCGGTGTGTTGAAAAGAATCATATTACACACAAGCTGCTATTAGTGGATAACTAGGAGTTTCAACTATCCATGGTTTACTCAAAAATAAGCCTTAATTTTGTGTAACAATGGCTATAAGGCACAATAGTAGTTGTCCAACGTCTAAGAGAAGCTGTTAAGTCCTTCCCATCAGTGAAAAAATTTTAATTCTCCACTTATTGTGCATAGTTAAACTCTGTAATAGCTATGTGAGAAAAAATTGCATACACACAGTATCTGCTACTATCTGTGGTGTCAGGCATCCATGACAGTTCTTGGAACACATCCTGCGTGGATACCAGGACACTGTTATTATTATCATTATCATATTTAGGAGGAAGCATCATACAGCACTTGGGGAATGGGAGGTAATTAGGTTCAATTCAAGGAAGGGGAAGAAAGGTGCAGTCCGTCAGATCAAGATCCCTTCACCAGCATCAAGGAACCTCCCTTATGATGATGCTACACAATCAAGACCGGAGAAACACTAGAACACACTAATTAGTAAATGTTTCATCCCTGAGCAGCAGAAGATCTACAGCTGAGGTTCAGTTATATACAGCTCTTGTGGCAAGACAATTATTGACTGAGTGATGGTCAATGTGTTTTATTCTTCCAATCACAGTACCTTGGCGAACACTTGTAGCAAGACAGTTACTGACTGAGTGATGGTGAATGTGTTTCCTCTGTTGGCTAACTCTACCTTAGTGAGAGAGAGCCGACATTAAAAAAATAGCCCTATTATAAATGAACCATTAGCGACTGAATATTTTAGGCCCATACCTTGACAGCAGTGAAATCTAGGCCGGTCAAATGACAGCAATCCAGCACAACCGTCAAACTTCCTTCTGCTGTACTGATGCCGGCCTTGTTGACTGCTGCTCGAACATAGTCCACTGACGGGAAGAACAGACCAGTACAGGGTTCCACCAAAACATAGGCTGCCTTGACACCATCCTTTGGAAAAAACAAAATTAAGAATTAAAAGACACAATACAAGAAGGCACTGTACAGGCACCTAAAGTCAGTACCTGATCAGCCGGGCTGTGGTTTGTACGTCGGGCTGTGTGTGGCCAACAGTAACATTCTGGTTCATCAGGCTCTGATCCACTGCAAGGCCTGGTCACAGACTGGGCCTTGTGGTACATCATCATCTTTCAACAAACCAGATGTATCCCACCCAGGCAGGGTGGCCCAAAAAGAAAAACGAAAGTTTCTCTTTTTAAATTTAGTAATGTATACAGGAGGTTTTACTAGCCCCTTGCTCCTGGCATGTTAGTCGCCTCTTACAACACGCATGACTTATGCAGGTAGAATTCTGTTCTACATCCCCATGGAGATACTGTGTATAATATTCATAATAAAGAAAGTCTTCAACTTATGACAAATTGGGGATATTATGTATCGTGTATAATAATGATATTACATATATGCAATACACAAAATTCTCAATGTGTTTGTAAGTCAAGTATATTTTTTATATATTATCACACCGGCCGATTCCCACCAAGGCAGGGTGGCCCGAAAAAGAAAAACTTTCACCATCATTCACTCCATCACTGTCTTGCCAGAAGGGTGCTTTACACTACAGTTTTTAAACTGCAACATTAACACCCCTCCTTCAGAGTGCAGGCACTGTACTTCCCATCTCCAGGACTCAAGTCCGGCCTGCCGGTTTCCCTGAATCCCTTCATAAATGTTACTTTGCTCACACTCCAACAGCACGTCAAGTATTAAAAACCATTTGTCTCCATTCACTCCTATCAAACACGCTCACGCATGCCTGCTGGAAGTCCAAGCCCCTCGCACAACAAAACCTCCTTTACCCCCTCCCTCCAACCCTTCCTAGGCCGACCCCTACCCCGCCTTCCTTCCACTACAGACTGATACACTCTTGAAGTCATTCTGTTTCGCTCCATTCTCTCTACATGTCCGAACCACCTCAACAACCCTTCCTCAGCCCTCTGGACAACAGTTTTGGTAATCCCGCACCTCCTCCTAACTTCCAAACTACGAATTCTCTGCATTATATTCACACCACACATTGCCCTCAGACATGACATCTCCACTGCCTCCAGCCTTCTCCTCGCTGCAACATTCATCACCCACGCTTCACACCCATATAAGAGCGTTGGTAAAACTATACTCTCATACATTCCCCTCTTTGCCTCCAAGGACAAAGTTCTTTGTCTCCACAGACTCCTAAGTGCACCACTCACTCTTTTTCCCTCATCAATTCTATGATTCACCTCATCTTTCATAGACCCATCCGCTGACACGTCCACTCCCAAATATCTGAATACGTTCACCTCCTCCATACTCTCTCCCTCCAATCTGATATTCAATCTTTCATCACCTAATCTTTTTGTTATCCTCATAACCTTACTGTAATTGTCTCTGAATTAGTTTTTCAAAAGATTTTAGCTAGCAATGGCAAGTTAGATATTGGCCTTTAGTTATTTATCTCAGTTGGGTCTCCATCTTTATGTATTGTGGTAACTATTGTTACCTTAAGTATTGTTATGAAAGTTTTGTATATTGTGGTAACTACTGTTACCTTAAGTATTGTTATGAAAGTTTTGTATATTGTGGTAACTATTGTTACCTTAAGTATTGTTATGAAAGTTTTGTATATTGTGGTAACTATTGTTACCTTAAGTATTGTTATGAAAGTTTTATGTATTGTGGTAACTATTGTTACCTTAAGTATTGTTATGAAGGTTTTATGTATTGTGGTAACTACTGTTACCTTAAGTATTGTTATGAAGGTTTTATGTATTGTGGTAACTACTGTTACCTTAAGTATTGTTATGAAAGTTTTATGTATTGTGGTAACTACTGTTACCTTAAGTATTGTTATGAAGGTTTTATGTATTGTGGTAACTACTGTTACCTTAAGTATTATTATGAAAGTTTGGGTTTCTCATTATATATTAAACAATGTTGGTGGGTGACACCACATGAACTGTTTTTCTGTACATTAGTGGTAGCAAATTAGCTTGGTTTTATTATCAAAGTGACCTCAGTAAAATTAGTTGGAGTCAGATACAGTCTGGGAAATTTCCAGCAAGGTCATCTCTTGTCTGAGCATTAGAAGTTGGGATTTTACTAGCCAGCTTTGACCCTAGAGTAGAAATCAATTAGCATATTGGCTGTTTCAACAGACTGGGTATGAAGTTCATCTGATTTAGTTAGCACAATACAGGTTGGCCATCACTAATCCGGCATCATTGGGACCTATAGTGTGCCGGATTAGTGAGTTTCTCAGATTACAGAGTGGTTAGGTTAGAATACACTTATATTTTGGTCTTTCTTTGATTAGTTTATCCTGCACCATGCAAACATTCATTTTTTCTTGTTCACTTATACTGTGTTGCTCTAGACCAGTGGTTCCCAAACTTTTTCAGCTTGTTACCCAATTTAACATGCCACATAAAGCATGTTACCCCTTTCACAAAATGTTGTTATTATTGATATATATGGCTAAACGTGAACGTATACAGCCTCGCATACTCTGCTAATCCTAGCAAAACCATTGAAAACGTAAGAACCACACATACATTATATATAAAATTAATAATAGCTACAAATTCACAGTAACAGTGGGTAAATACTAACTATATACTGCACAGGGCAGTACACATACTTACCAGCTTATGTCTACCTCGGCTGATGCTCACAGATAAACTGACAGTGTGAAATAGAGGCAGCCTCAGGAAGTGAGTGACGCGTACTGGACAGGTCGATCTGGGCTACTGAGTGACTTTTGTCCTGAAGCATACTTGTCAAAATACTTTTGGGTTTCCACACACTTAGCTATATATTTCTTCTTTTCTAATACTGTATATTAGTTTTTGATGTTTATTGTTATTTGGTTTAACTTTATTACTTACTTATAATAGGTTTACTTTACAACTTTATATACTAAGACAAAGTTAACAATAATCCTCATACCGGGTACCGCATTGTTTTCTTGATTTTCAGAATTCATAACCTTTTTTCTGTCACCCCTCCATTACCCCCCAAAAATGGTTAAATTACCCCCAGGGGGTAATTTACCCCCAGTTTGGGAACCACTGCTCTAGACCTTTTAGCAGTTCACCTGTCAACTGAATTAACCAATCAGTAGAGGCTCTGCTACATCTTGCTCATTTTCATCACTGCTTTCTCCTCCACTGGTTTGCTGCTGTGGATTTACAACCATCTGCACAATTTCTGAGTCAGTATAATGTTGAAATTTGAGTCAGCATAATAACGAAATTTGAAATTATGCTAGCTGAAATTAGTGCCAGATTACTGATGGAACTGGATAACTGATTGCTGGATTAGTGATGGCCGACCTGTATCTTGAATCTGAATGAATGACAAAATCAAAATGCCTCAGTGGGAAATATCCAGCATGTTAAAAATATTAATAATAATACTGCAATATGGGTCAGTGGATCAACAGCAGCAACAGCCTGGTTGACCAGGCTAGCACCAGACAAGCCTGGCCCATGGCTGGGCTCCAGGAGTAAAAAAATCTTGAAACTCATCAAAGCTACATCAAAGGCACTGATAATAATAATAATAATAATAATAATAATAATAATAATAATAATAATAATAATAATAATATACATAGGTATACATTACTAAATTTAAAGAGAAACTTTCGTTTTTCTTTTTTAGGTCACCATGCCTTGGTGGGATATGGCTGGTGTGTTGAAAAAAAAAATAATAATAATAACAATAATAATAACCTCTTTCTTGATGGTGCTAACATTAATTTTGGGTATGGCCGAAGAATAGAGAAGGAGCGCCAGATCAACGGCCACTCCCACCAGGATGCCATACTCCACCTTCCAGAAGAGGCAGGCCAAGAAGGTGACCCAGAGCGGCAGTTGGTCTAGGCGCCGGGCTCGCCAGATGGGCGCCACCATCTCGTACTCCACCATGAACAACACAGCGCACATGATTACTGCAGAGAGTGATGCCTTGGGTATGAACCTGCAAGACACAACAATAATGTGACACTAGTACGAGAAACTAAGAAATACAACAATAATGTGAGACTACTATGAGAAACTAAGAAATACAAGAAACTAAGTACATAATACAACAAGGATCTATGTAATACAAGGAACTAAGTAATACAATAATGAACTAATACAACAAGGAACTAACTAATACAATAAAGAACTAAAAATTAAGATTTAAGATTGTATATGTATTTCAGCATGATACAATGTTTGTATAGAGGTGAATAACATTTAGTGTGCATGCAGAAAGCCCCTTAACCTTGTCATTGTCCGTACTGTGGTTCTACGTCATCAGCTCAGCTCACACAGATAAGATGTGAGCGGTAAATTTGGGCCTAGATATGAGAGAATGCATCTGTGTGGTAAGTGTGCACCATATTAAAAATATCCTGCAGCACGCAGTGCATGAGAAAAGCAAACTGTGACCCCAATTTTGGTTTAAAATAGTGACTTTGTGGTGTGTCTTTATATAGTTTTTATGGTTGAATTCTCAGTTTTTGGTCATTTTATTGGGTAGTTGAATTATTATTATAATCAAAAAGAAGCACAAAGCCACAAGGGCTATACAGCTTGGGTAGTTGAAATAGTTGACTGGGTGGTTTCTTGCACTCAGTCGATAAAATGGAAGACACGTTACATGGAGTTTACCTGGAGAGGGTTTCGGGGGTCAATGCCCCCACAGCCCAGTCTGAGACCAGGCCTCATGGTGAATTCAGGGTCTGATCAACCAAGCTGTTACTGCTGGGCATACACAAACCGACGTATGAACCACAGCCCGGCTGGTCAGGTACTGACTTTAGGTGCCTGTCCAGTGCCTTCTTGAAGACAGTCAGGAGTCTATTGGTAATCCTCCCTTATGTGAGTTGGGAGGCAGTTGAACAGTCTTGGGCCCCCGACACTTATTGTGTTGTCTCTCAGTGTACTCGTGGTGCCCCTGCTTTTCAATGGGGGAATGTTGCATCTCCTGCCGAGCCTTTTACTTTTATAAGGAGTGATTTTTGTGTGCAAGTTTGGTACTAGTCTATCTAGGATTTTCCAAGTGTATATTATCATGTATCTCGCCTGCATTCCAGGGAATACAAATCAAGGGCTTTAACCATTCCCAGTAATTTAGGTGAATTATCGTACTTATGTGTGCTGTGAAAGTTCTTTGTACACTCTCCAGGTCTGCAATGTCCCCAGCCTTGAAGGGGGCAGTTAGTGTACAGCAGTATTCCAGCCTAGAGAGAACAAGCAGTTTGAAGAGAATCATCATGGGCTTGGCATCCCTAATTCTGAAGGTTCTCATTATCCATCCTATCACAATCCTAGCAGATGCGGTAGATACATTGTTATAGTCTTCGAAGGCAAGATCCTCTGACATTATCACTCCCAGGTCCTTCACATTACATTTTTGCTCTATTGTATGGCTAGAATTTGTTGTATATCCTGATACAGTTTTAATTTCCTCAAGTTTTCCATATCTGAGTACAGCAGACCGTCGTTTAACACGGTTTTGTGTGGCATGTGTTGGTTATAGCACTACAGTGGATCCTCGACTAACGATGGCATCGTATAACGTTAAATTCGACTAGCGATACATTTTAACGCAAAAATTTTGCCTCGACTAGCGCTAAAAAACTCGACCAACACGATTCGTTCCGTTCGAGACGCGTCCACGTGTGGCCTGAGCACGCCTCACTTGTCTCGTGAGTGCCAGTGTTTACAAGCCAGCCACCGCGGTTGCATCTAAACATACAATCGGAACATTTCATATTATCACAGCGTTTTTAGTGACTGCACCTACAAAATAAGTCACCATGGGCCCCAAGAAAGCTTCTAGTGCCAACCCTGTGATAAAAAGGGTGAGAATTAGTATGGAAATTAAGAAAGATTTTGAAGGGCTTGGGGCTAACCCTGAGACGCCTATGCCAGTTGTGGAATCCATTGTGCCTACTTCAAAGATTAAGGAATTGTGTGCAAAGTGGGTTGAACTGCAAATCTTTATGGATGAAAATCACCCTAACACAGCTATTGCAAGCTGTGCTGGTGACTTTACAATGACAATGTTATGGCCTATTTTAGACAAATCTTAAAGGAACGGGAGGTACAGAGCTCTATGGACAGATATGTTATGCGACAGAGGTCCAGTGGCTCTCAAGCTGGTCCTAGTGGCATTAAAAGAAGAAGGGAAGTAACCCCAGAAAAGGACTTGACACCTCAAGTCCTAATGGAAGGGGATTCCCCTTCTAAACACTAACACCATCCACACTCTCCCCTCCTCCCATCCCATCAATCATCACCAGATCTTCAATAAAGGTAAGCGTCATGTAATTGTACATGTCTTCTTCAGTTTGTGTGTATTAAAATTAACATTTCATGTGGTAAAATTTTTTTTTTTAATACTTTGGGGTGTCAGGAACGGATTAATTTGATTTCCATTATTTCTTGTGGGGAAAATTAACTCGACTAACGATAATTTCGACGAACGATGAGCTCTCAGGAACAGATTAATATCGTTGGTCGAGGGTCCACTGTATTGATGAATGGCTGCATATTTTTGTATAACACTTCGTAAAAAAATTTGGAGCGTGTGTCCACCCCAAGCACTCCCGACACCTCCATCCCAGCATTCGTTCAGAAGTGTCCAGTTCCAATGTGTTAGGAACTAGCTGTGTTTGTGAATAGTGTTTTGATATTTTAATTGCCATATCTTGCATCTGCCAAGCACTCATGGCACCCAGTAGGTATACTAGTGTTGCTGAAAGTGGCAAGGAAAGGTATAAGCATTTAAGTCTTAAGAATTAATGAAGAAAATAGAGATATTAGACAAGAGATAGCCTGAGGCCTTAATGAAACATTAGTTTGTACAATTAACCCTTTGACTGTTGCAACCCCAAATCCTGAGGTGTCTCCTGGTGTTGAAAAAAAAAAAAAAAAAAAAAAAAAAAAAAAAAAAAAAAAAAAAAAAAATCTTATGAAATGACAGAGAATCTTTTCCCGATGGTAATGACACCAAAAGAACGAAATTTGATAGAATAAAAAAGGAATTACGCTTTTGTGAAGTTAGCGACCTTGACGATATTTGTGAATAGGCGATTTCGCCCGCTTTGAGCCCTATTTTCAGCTAATTCCATTGTTCCAGTCGACCAAACTCATAGCTATTTCTTTAGGTCACCATTTGTTCTATTGACTGAGTACAAGAAACTGCCCATTTACCAATTTCAACTACCCAATAATGTGGTCAGAAATTTGCAATTTGGCCAATTTCATGCAAATTAAAAAATATGCCAATTTCAAAATAGGGTCCAGAATGAACAATGCAGACATTCCTGGCTCTAAAATAACATTTTCTTTGTTCATTAGTTATGTCTCCAGGCCCCTGTGATATTACTCTTGCTTTCTATTTTGAATTTTTATTCAAACAAAAAATAAAAGATTTAGTGTTATGCAGACTACTGCAATATTGTAATAATTGTATAAATAATGTTAACCCATTCATGACTGCATATTAGAATGGCTAGTTGGACATTTATTGCACAATGTCATCATTTGTTTACTTTTGAACATCGGCAAAAATCAAACATTTCCCCTACTTTGAGCTCCATTTCAAGGTTCTTTTCATAGCAAAACCAATCAAAATCACCTTTACTTCTATAATATGTTTTCCGCCCTATCAAATGAGACCAAGAAAATGAGAATACAACCATAAATACTATACGAAAATACACGCATAACGATAACTTGAACAACGCCTGTGTACAACACCGAAATTCCACCAATCATCTCATGAAGTTCAGGGACGCCCAACTAGTGATCAAAGAAACTAACTTCCGCAGACGCAAGTGCCTTGAATCTTCACTAATAGCTGTTTCTAATACTATTAAACAAAACAAAGGCAGCTTCACCATCTCTGAAGTCCTAGCAAGAATCCTCCTGAAAACAGTAAACCCTGCCATCACATAGTCTCTCCTCTTAATACTACACAAGCACCTTACAGAAAATGAACATTGAAACAGACCTCCTCTATCCAGCCACCGATAGATATATTTGTCTAACCTATTTTTATGTTTCCCAAGTAATAGCTTTTATATCCTTTTACTCATGTGCAAATTAATTGTTCTAACATATTATATTACTACTACTACTACTACTACTACTACTACTACTTATATCATTACTACTACTCCTACCACCACTAGTATTGCACCTCACTCTGAGACTATATATACCCTCTGTGTCCATACACTGTAATGGCTTGATAAAGCTCCTGGAGAGCAAAACGTTGCCACAATAAAATGTCACATTAGTTGCACTTGTGTCCTTTTACTTTACAAAGAGGGAGCGGTTGTGGCCGCCTCCACCTGTTACATTAAATTCCAATATTAACCTTGACCTAAAATGCTTTCTTGATAGTTGTGACAGAACCCACAGGCACAACACCAGACACAAACATCTCTATGACATTCCCCGTGTCCGACTAAACCTTTACAAAAATTCAATGTATGTCAAAGGCCCTAAAATCTGGAACACCCTACCTGAAAATTCCGAAACTGCAGACACATTCATCACCTTCAAAACTACCATCAGAAAACATCTTATCTCCCTGATACACCCTGTCAACTAATAATACGAATACCACCTGGTGGTTCACACTTACACTCACTCACCCATTTGACCATAAACAGAAATATCAATCTCAATTTCAAAATAATGAATCTTAACTAGTCAAAAGTTGGCCTGTGATACTCCAATACTGAAACTATGTATAGTGCCAAAACAAAAGCATTCACATTGCTAAACTCACAACTAGTATTTAGTCACTTAGCCATAATACCAACTTATCTCATAATTCTGTAACATTTTAAACCTAAGATTTAATATAAGTCTGCCCGAAATGCCTAGCCATGCTAGGTGTCCTAGTGGTACACTCTGTAATTATTATTTTACTACATGTAAACCACACAATAACCAAATTCTGTAAACTCAGCATTGTAATACTTATAGAGAATAAATTTTGAATTTGAATAATGATATATTTTATTCATTCTAGAGTATATATCATGTTTCTATGTTATTTTTATTGTTTTTTTTTTATGTCATATTAGATGAACTGTGATATATAAATAAGCCATATAAATGATATTAGCAAAATTATTCATGAAGTATTTTGCCCGGTCTCCAGACAAACTCTCGTCCACCGCCGACACCGCCCATACCACTACATGAATGACATATTTTATTCATTTTAGAGTATATATCAGGTTTGTATGTTATTTATATTGTTTATTATGTCATATTAGATGAAGTGAGATAGATAAATAAGCCGTAGAGTTGATATTAGCGAAATTATTGAAGTACAGAATTCCACTGGAATGGATTAATTGCATTTCAATTAATTTAAATGAGGAAAATTGACTCTGCAAACGAGCAAATCCAGTTGCGAGCAAGGTCATGGAACGGATTAAACTCGCAAGTAGATGTTCCACTGTGTTAGGATTAGTCTGCCCAAAATGCCCCAGCATGATAGTGGCTATCTTTGTATTTAGCAAATCAAAATTGTAATTACAAATTGTAACCTTTACAAAGAAATAAACTTTATCTTATCTTATCTAAAATAGGACTCAAAGTGGGGAAAATATCCGATGTGTAAATATCGCTGACATAGCAATATTTACGAATTGTAATTTTTGCCAATTTTTCATCAAATTTTGTACTATATGTTTTGTTATCTTCAGAAAAAATTCTCCACCATTTCATAAGAAAAAATAATAATTTTTTTTTTTTGAAAAGTCTTAGACCCTGTGGACAAGTTCCAGATCGGGGCTCTGGACAATGAAAGGTTAATATGCAGAGCATCTACTGCAAACTTAAAACTAATTGACTGCTTATATATTCAGTCTCTTGCATGGTTGTAAAAATATAATTAGAAATTACAATGAATAAAAGAGAATTGAATATTCTAGTAGTACATGCTATATGACTTTCATCAAGTTCAATTGTTTTAAGAATGATAGGTAATGAGGATTCTAACATATTAACATAATGTCGACACAATATATGTTTTAATGGTTATCAGGATTACAGATATTAAGAATAATATCACAGTAGGACTCCTATATCAGCAGGGGATACGTTCCAAGGACCTGCCGTGGGTACCAAAACCGTGGATAGTTGCAAACCCTATATATAAGTCCTATACATACCTATTATAAAGTTTACTTGATAAATTATGTACAATAAGTGGAGAATTATCACTTTTTCACTGATGGGAAGCACTTCACAGCTTCTCTTAGACTTTGAACAACTGTCACCATCACTACTATTCTGCTTTTGTGTCATTATTAAGCATAATTAAAGTCTAATTTTGGGCCAGGGTAAACCATGTATAACTGAAGCCTCGGATACCGAATCTGTGGATACGGGGGTCCTACTGTATATAATATACAGTGGACCCCCGCATAACGATTACCTCCGAATGCGACCAATTATGTAAGTGCGTTTGTACGTGTATGTTTGGGGGTCTGAAATGGACTAATCTACTTCACAATATTCCTTATGGGAATAAATTTGGTCAGTACTGGCACCTGAACATACTTATGAAGTGAAAAAATATCGTTAACCGGGGGTCAACTGTATATTTCTCATATTTATCCGATGTTGGGATATGTTAGGGAGAGGCGTTTTTTAATGGTAGTTTTGAAGATGCTTGCTGAGAGAATGACTCTGCAGATTCCTGGCAGACAGTTCTAGATTTTGGTTCCCAAGTAATACAATAAGGAATTAAATAATACAAGGAACTAAGTTATAAACAAGAAACTAAGCAACACAGGAGGACCCTTATATAACAGGTTAAGTTCCAGGTTACTGCTATACAGGAGGACCCTGCTTATACAGCAGGTTAGGTTCCAGGCTACTGCTGTACAGGAGGACCCTGCTTATACAGCAGGTTAAGTTCCAGGCTACTGCTGTACAGGAGGACCCTGCTTATACAGCAGGTTAAGTTCCAGGCTACTGCTGTACAGGAGGACCCTGCTTATACAGCAGGTTAGGTTCTGGGTTACTGCTGTACAGAAGGACCCTGCTTATACAGCAGGTTAAGTTCCAGGCTACTGCTGTACAGGAGGACCCTGCTTATACAGCAGGTTAGGTTCTGGGTTACTGCTGTACAGAAGGACCCTGCTTATACAGCAGGTTAAGTTCCAGGCTACTGCTGTACAGGAGGACCCTGCTTATACAGCAGGTT
Organism: Cherax quadricarinatus; assembly: GCF_026875155.1. Taxonomy (NCBI): domain Eukaryota; kingdom Metazoa; phylum Arthropoda; class Malacostraca; order Decapoda; family Parastacidae; genus Cherax; species Cherax quadricarinatus. The sequence goes on along the minus strand of NC_069404.1, from coordinate 5,867,947 downwards.
AGGTTCTGGGTTACTGCTGTACAGGAGGACCCTGCTTATACAGCAGGTTAGGTTCTGGGTTACTGCTGTATGGGAGGACCCTGCTTATACAGCAGGTTAGGTTCTGGGCTACTGCTGTACAGCAGGACCCTGCTTATATAGCAGGTTAGGTTCTGGGCTACTGCTATACAGGAGGACCCTGCTTATACAGCAGGTTAGGTTCTGGGCTACTGCTATACAGGAGGACCCTGCTTATACAGCAGGTTAGGTTCTGGGCTACTGCTGTACAGGAGGACCCTGCTTATACAGCAGGTTAGGTTCCAGGCTACTGCTGTACAGAAGGATCCTGCTTATACAGCAGGTTTGGTTCTGGGCTACTGCTGTACAGGAGGACCCTGCTTATACAGCAGCTTAGGTTCTGGGCTACTGCTATACAGGAGGACCCTGCTTATACAGCAGGTTAGGTTCTGGGCTATGCTATACAGGAGGACCCTGCTTATACAGCAGATAAGGTTCTGGGCTACTGCTGTACAGGAGGACCCTGCTTATACAGCAGGTTAGGTTCTGGGTTACTGCTATACAGGAGGACCCTGCTTATACAGCAGGTTAGGTTCTGGGTTACTGCTATACAGGAGGACCCTGCTTATACAGCAGGTTAGGTTCTGGGCTACTGCTATACAGGAGGACCCTGATTATACAGCAGGTTAGGTTCTGGGCTATGCTATACAGGAGGACCCTGCTTATACAGCAGATAAGGTTCTGGGCTACTGCTATACAGGAGGACCCTGCTTATACAGCAGATAAGGTTCTGGGCTACTGCTGTACAGGAGGACCCTGCTTATACAGCAGGTTAGGTTCTGGGTTACTGCTATACAGGAGGACCCTGCTTATACAGCAGGTTAGGTTCTGGGCTACTGCTATACAGGAGGACCCTGCTTATACAGCAGGTTAGGTTCTGGGCTATGCTATACAGGAGGACCCTGCTTATACAGCAGATAAGGTTCTGGGCTACTGCTGTACAGGAGGACCCTGCTTATACAGCAGGTTAAGTTCTGGGTTACTACTGTACAGGAGGAACCTGCTTATACAGCAGGTTAGGTTCTGGGTTACTACTGTACAGAAGGACCCTGCTTATACAGCAGGTTAAGTTCCAGGCTACTGCTGTACAGGAGGAACCTGCTTATACAGCAGGTTAGGTTCTGGGTTACTACTGTACAGAAGGACCCTGCTTATACTGCAGGTTAAGTTCCAGGTTACTGCTATACAGGAGGACCCTGCTTATACAGCAGGTTAGGTTCTGAGCTACTGCTGTACAGGAGAACCCTGCTTATACAGCAGGTTAGGTTCTGAGCTACTGCTGTACAGGAGGACCCTGCTTATACAGCAGGTTAGGTTCTGAGCTACTGCTGTACAGGAGGACCCTGCTTATACAGCAGGTTAGGTTCTGAGCTACTGCTGTACAGGAGGACCCTGCTTATACAGCAGGTTAGGTTCTGAGCTACTGCTGTACAGGAGGACCCTGCTTATACAGCAGGTTAGGTTTTGAGCTACTGCTGTACAGGAGGACCCTGCTTATACAGCAGGTTAGGTTCTGAGCTACTGCTGTACAGGAGGACCCTGCTTATACAGCAGGTTAGGTTCTGAGCTACTGCTGTACAGGAGGACCCTGCTTATACAGCAGATAAGGTTCTGGGCTACTGCTGTACAGGAGGACCCTGCTTATACAGCAGGTTAAGTTCTGGGTTACTACTGTACAGGAGGAACCTGCTTATACAGCAGGTTAGGTTCTGGGTTACTACTGTACAGGAGGAACCTGCTTATACAGCAGGTTAGGTTCTGGGTTACTACTGTACAGAAGGACCCTGCTTATACAGCAGGTTAAGTTCCAGGTTACTGCTATACAGGAGGACCCTGCTTATACAGCAGGTTAGGTTCTGAGCTACTGCTATACAGGAGGACCCTGCTTATACAGCAGGTTAGGTTCTGAGCTACTGCTATACAGGAGGACCCTGCTTATACAGCAGGTTAGGTTCTGGGCTACTGCTATACAGGAGGACCCTGCTTATACAGCAGGTTAGGTTCTGAGCTACTGCTGTACAGGAGGACCCTGCTTATACAGCAGGTTAGGTTCTGAGCTACTGCTGTACAGGAGGACCCTGCTTATACAGCAGGTTAGGTTCTGAGCTACTGCTGTACAGGAGGACCCTGCTTATACAGCAGGTTAGGTTCTGAGCTACTGCTGTACAGGAGGACCCTGCTTATACAGCAGGTTAGGTTCTGAGCTACTGCTGTACAGGAGGACCCTGCTTATACAGCAGGTTAGGTTCTGAGCTACTGCTGTACAGGAGGACCCTGCTTATACAGCAGGTTAGGTTCTGGGCTACTGCTGTACAGGAGGACCCTGCTTATACAGCAGGTTAGGTTCTGAGCTACTGCTGTACAGGAGGACCCTGCTTATACAGCAGGTTAGGTTCTGGGCTACTGCTGTACAGGAGGACCCTGCTTATACAGCAGATAAGGTTCTGGGCTACTGCTGTACAGGAGGACCCTGCTTATACAGCAGGTTAGGTTCTGGGCTACTGCTGTACAGGAGGACCCTGCTTATACAGCAGGTTAAGTTCCAGGTTACTGCTGTACAGGAGGACCCTGCTTATACAGCAGGTTAGGTTCTGGGCTACTGCTGTACAGGAGGACCCTGCTTATACAGCAGGTTAGGTTCTGGGCTACTGCTGTACAGGAGGACCCTGCTTATACAGCAGGTTAAGTTCCAGGTTACTGCTGTACAGGAGGACCCTGCTTATACAGCAGGTTAAGTTCCAGGTTACTGCTGTACAGGAGGACCCTGCTTATACAGCAGGTTAAGTTCCAGGTTACTGCTGTACAGGAGGACCCTGCTTATACAGCAGGTTAGGTTCCAGGTTACTGCTGTACAGGAGGACCCTGCTTATACAGCAGGTTAGGTTCCAGGTTACTGCTGTACAGGAGGACCCTGCTTATACAGCAGGTTAGGTTCCAGGTTACTGCTGTACAGGAGGACCCTGCTTATACAGCAGGTTAGGTTCCAGGTTACTGCTGTACAGGAGGACCCTGCTTATACAGCAGGTTAGGTTCCAAGTTACTGCTGTACAGGAGGACCCTGCTTATACAGCAGGTTAGGTTCCAGGTTACTGCTGTACAGGAGGACCCTGCTTATACAGCAGGTTAGGTTCTGGGCTACTGCTGTACAGGAGGACCCTGCTTATACAGCAGGTTAGGTTCCAGGTTACTGCTGTACAGGAGGACCCTGCTTATACAGCAGGTTAGGTTCTGAGCTACTGCTGTACAGGAGGACCCTGCTTATACAGCAGGTTAGGTTCCAGGTTACTGCTGTACAGGAGGACCCTGCTTATACAGCAGGTTAGGTTCTGAGCTACTGCTGTACAGGAGGACCCTGCTTATACAGCAGGTTAGGTTCCAGGTTACTGCTGTACAGGAGGACCCTGCTTATACAGCAGGTTAGGTTCTGAGCTACTGCTGTACAGGAGGACCCTGCTTATACAGCAGGTTAGGTTCCAGGTTACTGCTGTACAGGAGGACCCTGCTTATACAGCAGGTTAGGTTCTGAGCTACTGCTGTACAGGAGGACCCTGCTTATACAGCAGGTTAGGTTCTGAGCTACTGCTGTACAGGAGGACCCTGCTTATACAGCAGGTTAGGTTCTGAGCTACTGCTGTACAGGAGGACCCTGCTTATACAGCAGGTTAGGTTCCAGGTTACTGCTGTACAGGAGGACCCTGCTTATACAGCAGGTTAGGTTCTGAGCTACTGCTGTACAGGAGGACCCTGCTTATACAGCAGGTTAGGTTCTGAGCTACTGCTGTACAGGAGGACCCTGCTTATACAGCAGGTTAGGTTCTGAGCTACTGCTGTACAGGAGGACCCTGCTTATACAGCAGGTTAGGTTCTGAGCTACTGCTGTACAAGAGGACCCTGCTTATACAGCAGGTTAGGTTCTGGGCTACTGCTGTACAGGAGGACCCTGCTTATACAGCAGGTTAGGTTCTGGGCTACTGCTGTACAGGAGGACCCTGCTTATACAGCAGGTTAGGTTCTGGGCTACTGCTGTACAGGAGGACCCTGCTTATACAGCAGGTTAGGTTCTGGGCTACTGCTGTACAGGAGGACCCTGCTTATACAGCAGGTTAGGTTCTGGGCTACTGCTGTACAGGAGGACCCTGCTTATACAGCAGGTTAGGTTCTGGGCTACTGCTGTACAGGAGGACCCTGCTTATACAGCAGGTTAGGTTCTGGGCTACTGCTGTACAGGAGGGCCCTGCTTATACAGCAGGTTAGGTTCTGGGCTACTGCTGTACAGGAGGACCCTGCTTATACAGCAGGTTAGGTTCTGGGCTACTGCTGTACAGGAGGGCCCTGCTTATACAGCAGGTTAGGTTCTGGGCTACTGCTGTACAGGAGGGCCCTGCTTATACAGCAGGTTAGGTTCTGGGCTACTGCTGTACAGGAGGGCCCTGCTTATACAGCAGGTTAGGTTCTGGGCTACTGCTGTACAGGAGGACCCTGCTTATATAGCAGGTTAGGTTCTGGGCTACTGCTGTACAGGAGGGCCCTGCTTATACAGCAGGTTAGGTTCTGGGCTACTGCTGTACAGGAGGGCCCTGCTTATACAGCAGGTTAGGTTCTGGGCTACTGCTGTACAGGAGGACCCTGCTTATACAGCAGGTTAGGTTCTGGGCTACTGCTGTACAGGAGGGCCCTGCTTATACAGCAGGTTAGGTTCTGGGCTACTGCTGTACAGGAGGGCCCTGCTTATACAGCAGGTTAGGTTCTGGGCTACTGCTGTACAGGAGGGCCCTGCTTATACAGCAGGTTAGGTTCTGGGCTACTGCTGTACAGGAGGACCCTGCTTATACAGCAGGTTAGGTTCTGGGCTACTGCTGTACAGGAGGACCCTGCTTATACAGCAGGTTAGGTTCTGGGCTACTGCTGTACAGGAGGGCCCTGCTTATACAGCAGGTTAGGTTCTGGGCTACTGCTGTACAGGAGGGCCCTGCTTATACAGCAGGTTAGGTTCTGGGCTACTGCTGTACAGGAGGGCCCTGCTTATACAGCAGGTTAGGTTCTGAGCTACTGCTGTACAGGAGGACCCTGCTTATACAGCAGGTTAGGTTCTGGGCTACTGCTGTACAGGAGGGCCCTGCTTATACAGCAGGTTAGGTTTGGGCTACTGCTGTACAGGAGGACCCTGCTTATACAGCAGGTTAGGTTCTGAGCTACTGCTGTACAGGAGGACCCTGCTTATACAGCAGGTTAGGTTCTGGGCTACTGCTGTACAGGAGGACCCTGCTTATACAGCAGGTTAGGTTCTGAGCTACTGCTGTACAGGAGGACCCTGCTTATACAGCAGGTTAGGTTCTGAGCTACTGCTGTACAGGAGGACCCTGCTTATACAGCAGGTTAGGTTCTGGGCTACTGCTGTACAGGAGGACCCTGCTTATACAGCAGGTTAGGTTCTGGGCTACTGCTGTTCAGGAGGACCCTGCTTATACAGCAGGTTAGGTTCCAGGTTACTGCTGTACAGGAGGACCCTGCTTATACAGCAGGTTAGGTTCCAGGTTACTGCTGTACAGGAGGACCTGCTTATACAGCAGGTTAGGTTCCAGGTTACTGCTGTACAGGAGGACCCTGCTTATACAGCAGGTTAGGTTCCAGGTTACTGCTGTACAGGAGGACCCTGCTTATACAGCAGGTTAGGTTCCAGGTTACTGCTGTACAGGAGGACCCTGCTTATACAGCAGGTTAGGTTCCAGGTTACTGCTGTACAGGAGGACCCTGCTTATACAGCAGGTTAGGTTCTGAGCTACTGCTGTACAGGAGGACCCTGCTTATACATCAGGTTAGGTTCCAGGTTACTGCTGTACAGGAGGACCCTGCTTATACAGCAGGTTAGGTTCCAGGTTACTGCTGTACAGGAGGACCCTGCTTATACAGCAGGTTAGGTTCTGAGCTACTGCTGTACAGGAGGACCCTGCTTATACAGCAGGTTAGGTTCTGGGCTACTGCTGTACAGGAGGACCCTGCTTATACAGCAGGTTAGGTTCTGAGCTACTGCTGTACAGGAGGACCCTGCTTATACAGCAGGTTAGGTTCTGGGCTACTGCTGTACAGGAGGACCTAAAAAGTACATATGAAGAACACACATTGCTAACCTTTTAATATTTTCGTCTTCAGCTTATAGTGAGTAGTGAGTGTATTGTAGCAAGTCTGAATAAATAAAGAATGTGTTAGCATTGTTGACAAAACTGCTGTGTTAGCAAAATGCTGTAAAGCAAAGTGCTGTAAAGTGAAGCACTGTAAAGTGAAGCACTGTAAAGCAAAGTGCTGTAAAGTGAAGCACTGTAAAGTGAAGCACTGTAAAGCAAAGTGCTGTAAAGTGAAGCACTGTAAAGTGAAGCACTGTAAAGCAAAGTGCTGTAAAGTGAAGCACTGTAAAGCAAAGTGCTGTAAAGTGAAGCACTGTAAAGCAAAGTGCTGTAAAGTGAAGCACTGTAAAGCAAAACATTGTAAAGCAAAGCGCTGTAAAGTGAAGCACTGTAAAGCAAAACATTGTAAAGCAAAGCGCTGTAAAGTGAAGCACTGTAAAGTGAAGCACTGTAAAGCAAAACATTGTAAAGCAAAGCGCTGTAAAGTGAAGCACTGTAAAGCAAAACATTGTAAAGCAAAGCGCTGTAAAGTGAAGCACTGTAAAGTGAAGCACTGTAAAGCAAAACATTGTAAAGCAAAGCGCTGTAAAGTGAAGCACTGTAAAGCAAAACATTGTAAAGCAAAGCGCTGTAAAGTGAAGCACTGTAAAGCAAAACATTGTAAAGCAAAAGTGAAGCACTGTAAAGCAAAACATTGTAAAGCAAAAGTGAAGCACTGTAAAGCAAAACATTGTAAAGCAAAAGTGAAGCACTGTAAAGCAAAACATTGTAAAGCAAAGTGAAGCACTATAAAGCAAAACATTGTAAAGCAAAAGTGAAGCACTGTAAAGCAAAACATTGTAAAGCAAAAGTGAAGCACTGTAAAGCAAAACATTGTAAAGCAAAAGTGAAGCACTGTAAAGCAAAACATTGTAAAGCAAAGTGAAGCACTATAAAGCAAAACATTGTAAAGCAAAGTGAAGCACTGTAAAGCAAAACATTGTAAAGCAAAGTGAAGCACTGTAAAGCAAAACATTGTAAAGCAAACTGAAGCACTATAAAGCAAAACATTGTAAAGCAAAGTGAAGCACTGTAAAGCAAAACATTGTAAAGCAAAAGTGAAGCACTGTAAAGCAAAACATTGTAAAGCAAAGTGAAGCACTATAAAGCAAAACATTGTAAAGCAAAGTGAAGCACTGTAAAGCAAAACATTGTAAAGCAAAGTGAAGCACTGTAAAGCAAAACATTGTAAAGCAAACTGAAGCACTATAAAGCAAAACATTGTAAAGCAAAGTGAAGCACTATAAAGCAAAACATTGTAAAGCAAAGTGAAGCACTGTAAAGTGAAGCACTATAAAGCAAAACATTGTAAAGCAAAGTGAAGCACTGTAAAGTGAAGCACTATAAAGCAAAACATTGTAAAGCAAAGTGAAGCACTGTAAAGTGAAGCACTATAAAGCAAAACATTGTAAAGCAAAGTGAAGCACTATAAAGCAAAACATTGTAAAGCAAAGTGAAGCACTGTAAAGCAAAACATTGTAAAGCAAAGTGAAGCACTATAAAGCAAAACATTGTAAAGCAAAGTGAAGCACTGTAAAGTGAAGCACTATAAAGCAAAACATTGTAAAGCAAAGTGAAGCACTATAAAGCAAAACATTGTAAAGCAAAGTGAAGCACTATAAAGCAAAACATTGTAAAGCAAAGTGAAGCACTATAAAGCAGGGCTTTCCAGTAGCACATTTATTATATAAAGTCTGAATAAATGAAGAATGGCTATAACTGAAAACTGTTGCATTAGCAAAATTGCCATAAAGCAAAGTACCATAAAGTGGGGCCATCCCATACTTAAAGTGCGACGTAAGGAAGGCCAGCGCCAGCATCACCAGGACGCTGGTAATGATGCCACCTGCCGTAGTCTTGACGCCGCTGGTGGCATTGACGGCAGTTCGGGAGAATGACCCTGTCACTGGCATCGATTGCACGAATGACCCCAGCAAGTTGCAGAACCCCAGGGCATACATCTCCTGCAACACATGTTTGTTGATGAAGCTTTGAAAAACACTTATTAAGTTGATGAATAAGACACTTGTTCAACACTTGCGTATCTTCATTATCTTGTTCATCAGTAAAGACACTCAAGTGTTGACCAAGTCTTGTTCATCAATAATGACACCCAAGTGTTGAACAAGTGACTTATTCATCAATAATGACACCCAAGTGTTGAACAATCGCCTTATTCATCAACTTTTCAGTTTTTTTTTTTATCCATTTTTACAATATTATTAATATCTGACAGTATCTGATATTGTTCTTTCATAGATCATATGAGAGAGAGAAACAGATGATGATGGTCTCTAGGCACCATGATGGTAATGCCGGAACAGTATTAAGGATGAATGGGAGGGTGTTGGCACCTGGGGAAGAAGTTGATATCCTTGGGGTGAAATTTGACTCCAAACTGACCATGAAGAACCATGTTGTAAATCTTGCAAACCAGGCAACCAGGAAGCTTACAGCATCTGCTTGACAGTAGAGGTTGCAAGATTCTGTATGAGGCACAAGTACGCTCACACCTTGAGTATGCTCCACTTTCTTGGTTTGCCTGCCCCCTCTCTCATCTGCAACTGCTTGACAGAGCAGAGAACAGAGCAAGACATCTCATCTCTTGCCTAGACCAATCCTGGATAGATCTGTCATTTTAGCAGAGCCTTGTGCAAGAATGGTATATAATACCGACAAGATGAAATTAAGACACATGTGCAACATCTGGGTATCTTTATTGTAGATGTTTTACCATCCAGTGGCTTTATCAATATAAATTCCAGGACATAACTTGAAGACAGTAGGACTATATACAGAAGATGAGGTAATCAGTCCCTCAATCTAGGAGTAGGTGTGAAGAGCACCGTAGTCGTGGAGATTCTGAAGCAGAAGTAAGGAGCCTGGCACTTACATACTAACGTCAGGTGTAGCAGACGAGGGCATAGTCACTGGTAGGCGGGATTCCCCAGTGGAAGTAGGTACTTCCCAAACAGATGGGTTAGTTGTAGTAGTAGTTGTCGTAGTCGTGAAGGTTATGTACATGTCCTCAGAATCAAGATTCCATGATGTTGCAGTGTCTGACAAGTTGTGCAAGAATGGTATATAAAACTGACAAGATGAAATTAAGACACATGTGCAACATCTGGGTATCTTTATTGTAGGACTGTATATAGTCCTACTGTCTTCAAGTTATGTCCTGGAATTTATATTGATAAAGCCACTGGATGGCGAAACGTCTACAATAAAGATACCCAGATGTTGCACATGTGTCTTAATTTCATCAGCAGAGCCTTCAACATAGGAGGGATGTGGGTGGCCTTACTGTTATGTACAAGGCCAATATTGTCAAAGTATCACACTTGGATCCACTTTGAGGACAGCGTGAAGCAAGCTTCTATACCATAAGACTGGCAGAAAGCAGCAACTTCACTCTGGCTGTACCCTTCTCCAGAACATCACTTCATCTGAGATCATTTATCCCCAAGATGACTCAAGTATGGAACACATTTGTACAGCATTATGATGTCAATGAGATAGAGGCTGTTGATCAAATGAAAATGCTGACCCACAGATGGCTCCAACTTCATCCTGTTCCCTACTTGTATGTCTCATAACAATAAAAATGCTTTCAAATGAGCTGATGTAGGTAACAGCTCTTAGCTTGTCAATAAAGTTAGGAATCTTTAACCTGTAAATAGCTTGTCAATAAAGCTAGGAATCTTTAACCTAACCTTGTCAAACCCTGTGTAAAAAAAAAAAAAAAGAGCATCCCACCTGCTTGGCATCCAGAGTCTTGCCACCACAGAAAGCATTAGCAATAGCCACAGTGCCCAAGATGGAAAGAATGGGGATAATAGCAACTCCAGATCCAATGTCCTCCAAGATGTCGCCGAATGAGAGAGTCGTTCCATTAACCACGGCAGTAAACTGTGGCAACCTGACCGCTGGTAGACCAGGTACAACCTCTCCTGCAATACAATATATACGTATATTAACTACATTTCTTCTCCATGGGTAAGTGGAGCAGAATTCTTCCTCCGTAAGCCATGTGTGTCGTAAGAGGCAACTGAAATGCTGGGAGCAAGGGGCTAGTAACCCCTTCTCCGGTATACATTACTATAGTCAAAAAGAGAAGCTTTTGTTTTTCGTTTTTGGGCCACTCTGTTTCAGTGGGATATGACAGTTTTGTTGAAAGAAGAACTACATCTCTATCATCATATGTTTATTATATGCAAGGGTTTTAAACGAATGTAAAGAGGAACTTAGCAAACATTTGGCTAATCTTTTTAACATGTCACTACAAACTGGCATAGTGCCTGACAAGTGGAAAATGGCAAATGTAATACCTATTTACAAAGCAGGTGACAGGTCCTTAGCTTCAAACTACAGACCAATAAGCCTAACCTTCATAGTGGGAAAATTTATGATATCAATAACTGTCGAAGTAATTTGTAGCCATCTTGAAGGGCATAAATTGATTACTGAATCTCAACAAGGTTTTACAAAGGGGCATTCCTGCCTTACAAATTTACAAACTTTATTCAGCAAGGTATTTGAGGAGGTAAATCATTGTAATGAATATGATATTGTGTATATGGACATAAGTAAGGCCTTCCATAGAGTTACAAATCAGAGGCTGTTGAGGAAACTTAAGGCACACAGAATAGGAGGAGAAATTTTTTCCTGGGTAGAGGCATGGTTGACAAATAGGCAGCAGAGAGTTTGCATAAACAGGAAGAAATCAGAGTGGGGGCACATCACAAGCGGTGTTCCATAGAGGTCAGTGTTGGGTCCCTTGTTGTTCACAATTTACATAAACGATATAAACGAGGGAATAAATAGCGACATAAGCAAATTTGTTGATGACACCAAAATAGGCCGTCCAATTCATTCTATGAGGACATTAGAGCACTCCAGGATGATTTGAATAGACTGATGCAGTGGTTGCAGAAGTGGCAGATGCAGCTTAATATAGAAAAATGCAAAGTTCTAAATGTTGGACAGAAAAATAACCATGTCACATATAAACTAAATAATGTAGATCTTAATACTACTGATTGTGAGAAGGATTTAGGAGTTCTGATTAGCAGTAATTTGAAACCAAGACAACAGTGCACTTATGTTATTTGTGCAGGGGATCAACAGCAGCAACTCACCTAAAGCCAATAATAACCCAACAGAAAGCTGCAGTAAGAATTATCACACAATCCAATGCAAGACAACACACACCCCCACTCTTCAAAGACCTAAACCTACTCACCGTACAGAACATTCACACCTACTATTGTGCAACCTACATTTACAGAACCATAAATTTTAATATTAACCCTGAACTAAAACACTTTCTGGATAGTTGCAACAGGACCCATAGACACTATACCAGACACAAAAATCTCTATGACATTCCCCGTGTCCGTCTAAACCTCTACAAAAATTCGATCTACATAGAAGGGCCTAAAATCTGGAATTCCCTGCCTGAAAACTCTAGAACTGCAGACTCAACCACCATTTTCAAAACTACCATTAAAAAACATCTTATCTCCCTAACATACCCCCACTGTCAGCAAACCAAATGAACATCACCAAATTCTCTTTTTTCTATCATGAACACATCCAAAACAATATAGTCTTACTCTCGTTATCTGTAATTCCTCCCTAATTTACACTTACGCCCACATAAATGACTATAAACATAAAATTCCTAATATAGTTAGTCCTAAGTTTGCCTAAGATACACTTCCAGTATATGAACTTTAATAGAAACAATGTATCATGCCAAGACAAATCCAATCCTATTACTAAATCTACCATTTGTAATATTGTTATATGATGTGTACTACCTAACTATTTTAAATCTAATTACGTATGTGCCTAATTAGGCATTTATCTAATTATGTATGCATCTAATCTAATATGTTCAAATGTACTGCTCCATAACCTACATATATCAATATAGAGTAAGAATTAGCATTACTAGGTAGTAGGTTGTTAGACAGCAATCACCCAGGGAGGTACTACCATCCTGCCAAGTGAGTGTAAAACGAAAGCTTGTAACTGTTTTACATGATGGTAGGATTGCTGGTGTCCTTTTTTCTGTCTCATAAACATGCAAGATTTCAGGTATGTCTTGCTACTTCTACTTACACTTAGGTCATACTACATATACAAGCATATACAGTGGAGCCCCGGTTTACGATCAGCTCCCAATGCGACCAATTATGTAAGTGTATTTATGTAAGTGCGTTTGTATGTGTACATTTGGGGGTCTGAAATGGACTAATCTAATTCACAATATTCCTTATGGGAACAAATTCGGTCAGTACTGGCACCTGAACATACTTCTGGAATGAAATAATATCGTAAACTGGGGGTCCACTGTATATACACACCCCTCTGGGTTTTCTTCTATTTTCTTTCTAGTTCTTGTTCTTGTTTGTTTCCTCTCATCTCCATGGGGAAGTGGAACAGAATTCTTCCTCCGTAAGCCATGCGTGTCATAAGAGGCGACTAAAATGCCGGGACCAAGGGGCTAGTAACCCCTTCTCCTGTATAAATTACTAAAATTAAAAAGAGAAACTTTCGTTTTTCTTTTAGGGCCACCCTGCCTTGGTGGGATATGGCCGGTTTGTTGAAAAAAAAAAAATTAGCATTAGTCTGCCCAAAATGCCTAGGCATGCCAGTGGCCTTCTTTGTAATTAATATCTTATAACATTAATATTATTATTATTAATATTAATATTAAGATATTAATATTATTAATATCTTATAACCTGACGATCTGTTGGAGTGTGAGCAGGTTAATATTTAGTGAAGGGATTCAGGGAAACCAGTTATTTTCATATAGTCGGACTTGAGTCCTGGAAATGTGAAGTACAATGCCTGCACTTTAAAGGAGGGGTTTGGGATATTGGCAGTTTGGAGGGATATGTTGTGTATCTTTATACGTATATGCTTCTAAGCTGTTGTATTCTGAGCACCTCTGCAAAAACAGTGATAATGTGCGAGTGTGGTGAAAGTGTTGAATGATGATGAAAGTATTTTCTTTTTGGGGATTTTCTTTCTGTTTTGGATCACCCTGCCTCGGTGGGAGACGGCCGACTTGTTGTAAAAAAAACAAAAAAAAAAACATGTAAACCACACATTGTAAGTTTTACAAGGAAATAAGCATTTGAATTTGAAGTGTTCGCAATAAAGCTAACAGAATTCTTGGCTTCATATCTAGAAGTATAAATAATAGAAGTCCTCAGGTTGTTCTTCAACTCTATATATCCTTGGTTAGGCTTCATTTAGATTATGCTGCACAGTTCTGGTCACCGTATTACAGAATGGATATAAATGCACTGGAGAGTGTACAGAAGAGGATGACAAAGTTGATCCCATGTATTAGAAATCTTCCCTATGAGGATAGACTAAGGGCCCTGAATCTGCACTCTCTAGAAAGGCATAGAATTAAGGGGCATATGACTGAGGTGTATAAATAAAAAAAGGGAATAAATAAAGGGGATGTAAATAACACACTAAAAATATCTAGCCAAGACATGACTCGCAAAAATTAAAATTAAAATTAAAAAAAAAAAAAAAAAATCAGCTTCAGGAAGGATATAGGAAAGTACTGGTTTGGTAACAGAGTTGTGGATAAGTGGAACAAACTCCCGAGTACAGTTATAGAAGCTAAAACATTGTGTAGTTTTAAATATAGGTTAGATTAACACAATAGTGGGTGCGGGTTGGACCTGACTAGCTTGTGCTACTAGGTCAGATGCCGTGCTCCTTCCTTAAGTGAATGTGACCTGACCTGACTAGGTACAGGCATTGGCTTAAGCTGGTGGGAGAACTGAACCTGCCTCGCATGGGCCAGTAGGCCTGTTGCAGTGTTTCTTCTTTCTTATGTTCTTATTATATGTCTATGTCCATTTAATATCTATGTCCATTATATGTCTATGTCTATAATATCCTAGGTAGTATGCTGGCAGACAGCAACCACCCAAGGAGGTACCACCATCCTGTGGTAGTATGCTGGTAGACAGCAACCACCCAAGGAGGTACCACCATCCTGTGGTAGTATGCTGGCAGACAGCAACCACCCAAGGAGGTACCACCATCCTGTGGTAGTATGCTGGCAGACAGCAACCACCCAAGGAGGTACCACCATCCTGTGGTAGTATGCTGGTAGACAGCAACCACCCAAGGAAGTACCACCATCCTGTGGTAGAATGCTGGTAGACAGCAACCACCCATGGAGGTACCACCATCCTGTGGTAGTATGCTGGTAGACAGCAACCACCCAAGGAGGTACCACCATCCTGTGGTAGTATGCTGGTAGACAGCAACCACCCAAGCAAGTACCACCATCCTGTGGTAGTATGCTGGTAGACAGCAACCACCCAAGGAAGTACCACCATCCTGTGGTAATATGCTGGAAGACAGCAACCACCCAAGGAGGTACCACCATCCTGTGGTAGTATGCTGTAGACAGCAACCACCCAAGGAGGCACCACCATCCTGTGGCAGTATGCTGGTAGACAGCAACCACCCAGGGAGGTACCACCATCCTGTGGTAGTATGCTGGTAGACAGCAACCACCCAGGGAGGTACTACCATCCTATGGTAGTATGCTGGAAGACAGCAACCACCCAGGGAGGTACTACCATCCTGTGGAAGTAGGTTGGTAGACAGCAACCACCCAGGAAGGTACTATCATCCTATGGTAGTATGATGGTAGACAGCAACCACCGAGGAAGGTACTACCATCTTGTGGTAGTATGCTGGTAAACAGCAACCACCCAGGGAGGTACTACCATCCTGTGGTAGTAGGTTGGTAGACAACAACCACCCAGGGAGGTACCACCATCCTGTGGTAGTATGCTGGTAGACAGCAACCACCCAGGGAAGTACTACCATCCTGTGGTAGTATGCTGGTTGGTAGACAGCAACCACCAACTGAGGTACTATCATCCTGTGGTATTATACTGGTAGACAGTAACCACCCAGGGAGGTACTACCATCCTTTGGTAGGTTTGTAGACAGCAACCAGCCAGGGAGGTACTACCATCCTGTGATAGTAGGTTGGTAGACAACAACCACCCAGGGAGGTACTACCATCCTCTGATAGTAGGTTGGTAGACAACAACCACCCAGGGAGGTACTACCATCCTGTGGTAGAAGATTGGTAGCCAGCAACCACCCAGGGAGGTACTACCGTCCTGTGGTACTAGGTTGGTAGACAGCAACTACCCAGGGAGGTACTACCATCCTGTGGTAGTAGGTTGATAGACAACAACCACCCAGGGAGGTACTACCATCCTGTGGTAGTAGGTTGGTAGAGAGCAACTACCCAGGGAGGTACTACCATCCTGTGGTAGTAGGTTGGTAGACAACAGACCAGGGAGATACTACCATCCTGTGGTAGTAGGTTGGTAGACACCAACCACCCAGGGAGGTACTATAATCCTGTGGCAGTAGGTTGGTAGACAGCAACCACCCAGGGAGGTACTACCATCCTGTGGTAGTAGGATGGTAGACAGCAACAGACCAGGGAGATACTACCATCCTGTGGTAGTAGGTTGGTAGACAACAATCACCCAGGGAGGTACTACCGTCCTGTGGTAGTAGGTTGGTAGACAGCAACAGACCAGGGAGGTACTACCATCCTGTGGTAGTAGGTTGGTAGACAGCAGCAGACCAGGGAGGTACTACCGTCCTGTGGTAGTAGGTTGGTAGACAACAATCACCCAGGGAGGTACTACCGTCCTGTGGTAGTAGGTTGGTAGACAACAACCACCCAGGGAGGTACTACCATCCTGTGGTAGTAGGTTGGTAGACAACAACCACCCAGGGAGGTACTACCATCCTGTGGTAGTAGGTTGGTAGACAACAACCACCCAGGGAGGTACTACCATCCTGTGGTAGTAGGTTGGTAGACAACAACCACCCAGGGAGGTACTACCATCCTGTGGTAGTAGGTTGGTAGACAACAACCACCCAGGGAGGTACTACCATCCTGTGGTAGTAGGTTGGTTAACAGCAACCACCCAGGGAGGTACTACCATCCTGTGGTAGTAGGTTGGTTCACAGCAACCACCCAGGGAGGTACTACCGTCCTGTGGTAGAAGGTTGATAGCCAGCAACCACCCAGGGAGGTACTACCATCCTGTGGTAGAAGATTGGTAGCCAGCAACCACCCAGGGAGGTACTACCGTCCTGTGGTAGTAGGTTGGTAGACAGCAACTACCCAGGGAGGTACTACCATCCTGTGGTAGTAGGGTGATAGACAACAACCACCCAGGGAGGTACTACCATCCTGTGGTAGTAGGTTGGTAGACACCAACCACCCAGGGAGGTACTATAATCCTGTGGCAGTAGGTTGGTAGACAGCAACCACCCAGGGAGGTACTACCATCCTGTGGTAGTAGGTTGGTAGACAGCAACAGACCAGGGAGATACTACCATCCTGTGGTAGTAGGTTGGTAGACAACAATCACCCAGGGAAGTACTACCGTCCTGTGGTAGTAGGTTGGTAGACAGCAACAGACCAGGGAGGTACTACCATCCTGTGGTAGTAGGTTGGTAGACAGCAGCAGACCAGGGAGGTACTACCGTCCTGTGGTAGTAGGTTGGTAGACAACAATCACCCAGGGAGGTACTACCGTCCTGTGGTAGTAGGTTGGTAGACAACAACCACCCAGGGAGGTACTACCATCCTGTGGTAGTAGGTTGGTAGACAACAACCACCCAGGGAGGTACTACCATCCTGTGGTAGTAGGTTGGTTAACAGCAACCACCCAGGGAGGTACTACCGTCCTGTGGTAGTAGGTTGGTTAACAGCAACCACCCAGGGAGGTACTACCGTCCTGTGGTAGTAGGTTGGTTAACAGCAACCACCCAGGGAGGTATTACCGTCCTGTGGTAGTAGGTTGGTTAACAGCAACCACCCAGGGAGGTACTACCGTCCTGTGGTAGTAGGTTGGTTAACAGCAACCACCCATGGAGGTACTACCATCCTGTGGTAGTAGGTTGGTAGACAACAATCACCCAGGGAGGTACTACCGTCCTGTGGTAGTAGGTTGGTAGACAACAATCACCCAGGGAGGTACTACCATCCTGTGGTAGTAGGTTGGTAGACAACAATCACCCAGGGAGGTACTACGGTCCTGTGGTAGTAGGTTGGTAGACAACAATCACCCAGGGAGGTACTACAGTCCTGTGGTGGTAGGTTGGTAGACAACAATCACCCAGGGAGGTACTACCATCCTGTGGTAGTAGGTTGGTTAACAGCAACCACCCAGGGAGGTACTACCATCCTGTGGTAGTAGGTTGGTTAACAACAATCACCCAGGGAGGTACTACCATCCTGTGGTAGTAGGTTGGTTAACAGCAACCACCCAGGGAGGTACTACCATCCTGTGGTAGTAGGTTGGTTAACAGCAACCACCCAGGGAGGTACTACCATCCTGTGGTAGTAGGTTGGTTAACAACAATCACCCAGGGAGGTACTACCATCCTGTGGTAGTAGGTTGGTTAACAGCAACCACCCAGGGAGGTACTACCATCCTGTGGTAGTAGGTTGGTTAACAGCAACCACCCAGGGAGGTACTACCATCCTGTGGTAGTAGGTTGGTAGACAACAACCACCCAGGGAGGTACTACCGTCCTGTGGTAGTAGGTTGGTAGACAACAATCACCCAGGGAGGTACTACCATCCTGTGGTAGTAGGTTGGTAGACAACAACCACCCAGGGAGGTACTACCATCCTGTGGTAGTAGGTTGGTTAACAACAATCACCCAGGGAGGTACTACCATCCTGTGGTAGTAGGTTGGTTAACAACAATCACCCAGGGAGGTACTACCATCCTGTGGTAGTAGGTTGGTTAACAACAATCACCCAGGGAGGTACTACCATCCTGTGGTAGTAGGTTGGTTAACAACAATCACCCAGGGAGGTACTACCATCCTGTGGTAGTAGGTTGGTTAACAACAATCACCAGGGAGGTACTACCATCCTGTGGTAGTAGGTTGGTTAACAACAATCACCCAGGGAGGTACTACCATCCTGTGGTAGTAGGTTGGTTAACAACAATCACCCAGGGAGGTACTACCATCCTGTGGTAGTAGGTTGGTTAACAACAATCACCAGGGAGGTACTACCATCCTGTGGTAGTAGGTTGGTTAACAACAATCACCCAGGGAGGTACTACCATCCTGTGGTAGTAGGTTGGTTAACAACAATCACCCAGGGAGGTACTACCATCCTGTGGTAGTAGGTTGGTTAACAACAATCACCCAGGGAGGTACTACCATCCTGTGGTAGTAGGTTGGTAGACAACAACCACCCAGGGAGGTACTACCATCCTGTGGTAGTAGGTTGGTTAACAACAATCACCCAGGGAGGTACTACCATCCTGTGGTAGTAGGTTGGTTAACAACAATCACCCAGGGAGGTACTACCATCCTGTGGTAGTAGGTTGGTTAACAACAATCACCCAGGGAGGTACTACCATCCTGTGGTAGTAGGTTGGTTAACAACAATCACCAGGGAGGTACTACCATCCTGTGGTAGTAGGTTGGTTAAACAACAATCACCCAGGGAGGTACTACCATCCTGTGGTAGTAGGTTGGTTAACAACAATCACCCAGGGAGGTACTACCATCCTGTGGTAGTAGGTTGGTAGACAACAACCACCCAGGGAGGTACTACCATCCTGTGGTAGTAGGTTGGTTAACAACAATCACCCAGGGAGGTACTACCATCCTGTGGTAGTAGGTTGGTTAACAACAATCACCCAGGGAGGTACTACCATCCTGTGGTAGTAGGTTGGTTAACAACAATCACCCAGGGAGGTACTACCATCCTGTGGTAGTAGGTTGGTTAACAACAATCACCCAGGGAGGTACTACCATCCTGTGGTAGTAGGTTGGTTAACAACAATCACCCAGGGAGGTACTACCATCCTGTGGTAGTAGGTTGGTTAACAACAACCACCCAGGGAGGTACTACCATCCTGTGGTAGTAGGTTGGTTAACAACAACCACCCAGGGAGGTACTACCATCCTGTGGTAGTAGGTTGGTAGACGACAATCACCCAGGGAGGTACTACCATCCTGTGGTAGTAGGTTGGTTAACAACAATCACCCAGGGAGGTACTACCATCCTGTGGTAGTAGGTTGGTTAACAACAATCACCCAGGGAGGTACTACCATCCTGTGGTAGTAGGTTGGTTAACAACAACCACCCAGGGAGGTACTACCATCCTGTGGTAGTAGGTTGGTTAACAACAATCACCCAGGGAGGTACTACCATCCTGTGGTAGTAGGTTGGTAGACAACAACCACCCAGGGAGGTACTACCATCCTGTGGTAGTAGGTTGGTAGACGACAATCACCCAGGGAGGTACTACCATCCTGTGGTAGTAGGTTGGTAGACAACAACCACCCAGGGAGGTACTACCATCCTGTGGTAGTAGGTTGGTAGACAACAATCACCCAGGGAGGTACTACCATCCTGTGGTAGTAGGTTGGTAGACAACAATCACCCAGGGAGGTACTACCATCCTGTGGTAGTAGGTTGGTAGACAACAACCACCCAGGGAGGTACTACCGTCCTGTGGTAGTAGGTTGGTAGACAGCAACCACCCAGGGAGGTACTACCGTCCTGTGGTAGTAGGTTGGTAGACAACAACCACCAGGGAGGTACTACCATCCTGTGGTAGTAGGTTGGTAGACAACAATCACCCAGGGAGGTACTACCATCCTGTGGTAGTAGGTTGGTAGACAACAATCACCCAGGGAGGTACTACCATCCTGTGGTAGTAGGTTGGTAGACAACAATCACCCAGGGAGGTACTACCATCCTGTGGTAGTAGGTTGGTAGACAACAACCACCCAGGGAGGTACTACCGTCCTGTGGTAGTAGGTTGGTAGACAACAAACCACCCAGGGAGGTACTACCGTCCTGTGGTAGTAGGTTGGTAGACAACAACCACCCAGGGAGGTACTACCATCCTGTGGTAGTAGGTTGGTAGACAACAACCACCCAGGGAGGTACTACCATCCTGTGGTAGTAGGTTGGTAGACAACAACCACCCAGGGAGGTACTACCATCCTGTGGTAGTAGGTTGGTAGACAACAACCACCCAGGGAGGTACTACCGTCCTGTGGTAGTAGGTTGGTAGACAACAACCACCCAGGAAGGTACTACCATCCTGTGGTAGTAGGTTGGTAGACAACAACCACCCAGGGAGGTACTACCGTCCTGTGGTAGTAGGTTGGTAGACAACAACCACCCAGGAAGGTACTACCATCCTGTGGTAGTAGGTTGGTAGACAACAACCACCCAGGAAGGTACTACCATCCTGTGGTAGTAGGTTGGTAGACAACAATCACCCAGGGAGGTACTACCGTCCTGTGGTAGTAGGTTGGTAGACAACAACCACCCAGGAAGGTACTACCATCCTGTGGTAGTAGGTTGGTAGACAACAACCACCCAGGGAGGTACTACCATCCTGTGGTAGTAGGTTGGTAGACAACAATCACCCAGGGAGGTACTACCGTCCTGCCAAGTGAGTGTAAAATGAAAGTTTGTATTTGTTTTACATGATGGCAGCATTGCTGGTGTCTTTTTTCTGTCTCAAACATGCAAGATTTCAAATACATCTTGCTATTTCTACTTACACTTAGGTCACACTACACATGCATGTACAGTGGATCCTCAACCAGCGATGGTATCGATTAACGATAAATCTGACTTGCGATACATTTTAATGCAAAAATTTTGCCTCGACTAGCGCTTAAAAACCCGACCAGAGCTATTCGTTCCGTACGAGACGCGTCCTTTGGCCTGAGCGCGCCTCACTTGTCCCGTGGGTGCCAGTGTTTACAAGCCAGCCACCGCGGTCGCTTCCAAACATACAACTGGAACATTTTATATTATCACAGCCTTTGTAGTGATTGCACCTGCAAAATAAGTCACCATGGGCCCCAAGAAAGCTTCTAGTGCCAACCCTACAGCAAAAAGGGTGAGAATTACTATGGAGATGAAGAAAGAGATCATTGCTAAGTATGAAAGTGGAGTGCGTGTCTCTGAGCTGGTCAGGTTGTATAATAAACCCCAATCAACCACCGCTACTATTGTGGGCAAGAAAACGGCAATCAAGGAAGCTGTTCTTGCCAAAGGTGCAACTATGTTTTCGAAACTGAGATCGCAAGCGGTAGAAGATGTTGAGAGACTCTTATTGGTGTGGATAAACGAGAAACAGATAGCAGGAGATAGCATCTCTCAAGCGATCATATGTGAAAAGGCTAGGAAGTTGCAAGACGATTTAATTAAAAAAATGCCAGCAACTAGTGATGCGAGTGAATTTAAGGCCAGCAAAGGTTGGTTTGAGAGATTTAAGAAGCATAGTGGCATTCATAATGTGATAAGGCATGGTGAGGCTGCCAGTTCGGACCACAAAGCGGCTGAAAGATATGTACAGGAATTCAAGGAGTACATAGACAGTGAAGGACTGAAACCTGAACAAGTGTTTAATTGTGACGAAACAGGCCTGTTTTGGAAGAAAATGCCAAGCAGGACGTACATTACTCAGGAGGAAAAGGCACTCCCAGGATATAAGCCTATGAAAGACAGGCTTACTCTGTCGATGTGTGCCAATGCTAGTGGTGATTGCAAAGTGAAGCCTTTATTGGTGTATCACTCTGAAACTCCCACAGTGTTCAGGAAAAACAATGTCCTCAAGGATAATTTGTGTGTGCTGTGGAGGGCAAACAGTAAGGCATGGGTCACTAGGGACTTTTTCTATGACTGGTTACACCATGCATTTGCCTCCAATGTGAAAAATTACCTAATTGAAAAGAAATTAGACCTTAAGTGCCTCCTGGTATTAGACAATGCCCCTGGTCATCCTACAGACGTGGCAGAGTGACTTTCTGGGGACATGAGCTTCATTAAGGTCAAGTTTTTGCCTGCTAATACCACTCCTCTCCTGCAGCCCATGGACCAGAAGGTCATTTCCAACTTCAAGAAACTGTACACAAAAGCTATGTTTGAAAGGTGCTTTGTAGTGACCTCAGAAACTCAACTGACTCTAAGAGAGTTTTGGAAAGATCATTTTACCATCCTCAATTGTGTAAACATTATAGGTAAGGCTTGGGAGGAAGTGACTAAGAGGACCTTGAACTCTGCTTGGAAAAAACTGTGGCCAGAATGTGTAGACAAAAGGGACTGTGAAGGGTTTGAGGCTAACCCTGAGAATCCTATGCCAGTTGAGGAATCCATTGTGGCTTGTGGAAGTCCTTGGGGTTGGAGGTTAGTGGGGAGGATGTGGAAGAGCTGGTGGAGGAGGACAATGAAGAACTAACCACTGATGAGCTGCTAGATCATCTTGAACAGCAAGAGGGCAGACCTGAGGAAACTGTTTCGGAGGAGGGGAGAGAGAAATTGAAGAAGCTGCCTACTTCTAAGATTAAGGAAATGTGTGCAAAGTGGCTTGAAGTGCAAACCTTTTTTGATGAAAATCACCCTGACACAGCTACTGCAAGCCGTGTTGGCAACCTGTACACTGACAATGTTGTGAACCACTTTAGGAAAGTCATAAAGGAACGAGAGGTACAGGTATCTATGGACAGATATTTTGTGCGACAGAAGTTCAGTGACTCTGAAGCTGGTCCTAGTGGCATTAAAAGAACAAGGGAAGTAACCCCAGAAAAAAACTTGCTACCTCAAGTGCTAATGGAAGGGGATTCCCCTTCTAAACACTAAGAAGATCAACGGTCTCCCCTCCTCCCATCCCATCAATCATCACCAGATCTTCAATAAAGGTAAGTGTCATGTAACTGTGCATGTCTTCTTCAGTTTGTGTGTATTAAAATTAATATTTCATGTGGTAAAAATTTTTTTTCAATACTTTGGGGTGTCTTGCACAGATTAATTTGATTTCCATTATTTCTTATGGGGAAAATTAACTTGACTAACGATTGTTCCGATTAACGATGAGCTCTCAGGAACGGATTAATATCGCTGGTTGAGGGTCCACTGTACAAGAATATATATACACACCCCTTTGGGTTTTCTTCTGTTTTCTTACTAGTTCTTGTTCTTATTTCTTCTTATCTCCATGGGGAAGTGGAACAGAATTCTTTCTCCGTAAGCCATGAGTGTCATACGAGTCGACTAAAATTCCGGGAGGAAAGGGCTAGTAACCCCTTCTCCCGTATACATTACTAAAGTTAAAAAGTAAAACTTTTGTTTTTCTTTGGGCCGCCCTGCCTCGGTTCGAAACGGCTGATTTATTGAAGAAGAAAAATGGTAGGATTGCTGGTGCCTTTTTTTGTCTCATAAACACAAGGGATAACAGGTACATCTTGCTACTTCTACTTACACTTAGGTCACACTACACATGCTTGTACAAGCATATATATACCCACTACTCTCAGTTTTCTTCTATTTTCTTAGTTCTTGTTCTTGTTTATTTCTGCTTATCTCCATGGGGAAGTGGAACAGAATTCTTCCTCCATAAGTCATGCATGTTGTAAGAGGCCGCTAACATGCTGGGAACAAGAGGCTAGTAACCCCTTCTCCTGTATACATTACTAAATTTAAAAGAGAAACTTTCGTTTTTCTTTTTAGGTCATCCTGCCTTGGTGGGATATGACCAGTTCATTGAAAAAAAAAAAAGCATATTGGGATACAGTTTTAGAGTCGTTAATGCTTTTGTTTAATAAATGTATGGAAGAGGTTAATTAAGGTACCTAGGGACTGGCAGAGAGCATGCACAGTTCCTTTGTATAGAAGAAAGGGGACAAATGCTACTGTAAAAATTAAAGGAGACTAAGCCTACTTAGTATATCTGGTAAAGTGGATGGTACAGTTACTCTTGAAAGAATTAAGAGTAAGACAGAGAGCAGGATTGCAGATGAACAAGGAGGCTTTAGGAAGGGTAGGGCATGGTCAGACCAAGTGTTTACAGTGAAACATATATGTGAACAGTATTTAAATAAAGGTAGGGAAGTTTTTGCTGCATTTATGGATTTAGAAAAGGCACATGACAGGGTGGATAGGGGAGCAATGTGGCAGATGTTGCAAATGTATGGGATAAGAGGTAGGTTACTGAAAGCAGTGATGAGCTTTTATGAGGATAGTGAGGCTCAGAGTATGTAGGAGAGAGGGAGATTATTTTCCAGTAAAAGTAGGCCTTAGACAGGGCTGTGATGTCACCATGGCTGTTCAATATATTTACAGATGGGGTTGTAAGAGAAGTGAATGCTTGGAAGAGGTTTTTTTTTTTTTTTTTTCAACAAGTCGGCCGTCTCCCACCGAGGCAGGGTGACCCAAAATAGAGAGAAAATCCCCAAAAAGAAAATACTTTCATCATCATTCAACACTTTCACCACACTCGCACATCACTGTTTTTGCAGAGGTGCTCAGAATACAACAGTTTAGAAACATACACATATAAAGATACACAACATATCCCTCCAAACTACCAATATCCCAAACCCCTCCTTTAAAGTGCAGGCATTGTACTTCCCATTTCCAGGACTCAAGTCCGACTATATGAAAATAACCGGTTTCCCTGAATCCCTTCACTAAATATTACCCTGCTCACACTCCAATCAGATCATCAGGTCCCAAGTACCATTCGTCTCCATTCACTCCTATCCAACACACTCACGCACGCTTGCTGGAAGTCCAAGCCCCTTGCCCACAAAACCTCCTTTAACCCCTCTCTCCAACCCTTTCGAGGACGACCCCTACCCCGCCTTCCTTCCCCTATAGATTTATATGCTTTCCATGTCATTCTACTTTGATCCATTTTCTCTAAATGACCAAACCACCTCAACAACCCCTCTTCTGCCCTCTGACTAATACTTTTATTAACTCCACACCTTTTCCTAATTTCCACACTCCGAATTTTCTGCATAATATTTACACCACACATTGCCCTTAAACAGGACATCTCCACTGCCTCCAACCGTCTCCTTGCTGCTGCATTTACCACCCAAGCTTCACACCCATATAAGAGTGTTGGTACTACTATACTTTCATACATTCCCTTCTTTGCCTCCATAGATAACGTTTTTTGACTCCACATATACCTCAACGCACCACTCACCTTTTTTCCCTCATCAATTCTATGATTAAAATATATAGAATCTAGGCTGGAATATTACCCGGAGTATACCTGGAGGGAGTTCCGGGGGTCAATGCCCCCGCAGCCCGGTCTGTGACCAGACCTCATGGTGGATTAGGGTCTGATCAACCAGGCTGTTACTGTTGGCCGCACGCAATCCAACGTACGAACCACATCCTGGCTGGTCAGGTACTGACTTTAGGTGCCTGTCCAATGCCTGCTTGAAGACAGCCAGGAGTCTATTGGTAATTCCCCTTTTGTATTGCTTGGAGGCAGTTGAACAGTCTTGGGCCCCTGACACTTACTGTGTTGTCTCTTATCGTGCTAGTGGCACCCCTACTTTTCATTGGGGGGATGTTGCAGCATCTGCCAAGTCTTTTGTTTTCGTAGGGAGTGATTTTTGTGTGCAAGTTCGGTACTAGTCCCTCTAGGATTTTCCAAGTGTGTATAATCATTTATCTCTCTTGCCTGCATTCTAGGAAGTACAGGTTGAGGAACTTCAAGTGTTCCCAGTAACTGAGGTGTTTTATCTCCGTTATGCGCGCCGTGAAGGTTCTCTGTACATTTTCTAGGTCAGTAATTTCACTTGCCTTGAAAGGTGCTGTTAGTGTGCAGCAATATTCCAGCCTAGATAGAACAAGTGACCTGAAGAGTGTCATCATGGGTTTGGCATCCCTGGTTATGAAGGTTCTCATTATCCATCCTGTCATTTTTCTAACAGACGCAACTGATATAATGTTATGGTCCTTGAAGGTGAGATCCTCCGACATGATCACTCCCATCACTGCACACTAACAGCACCTTTCAGGGCAGGTGAAATTGCTGACCTAAAAAATGTACAGAGAACCTTCAAGGCACACATAAATGCTATAAAACACCTCAGTTACTGGAAACTTTTAAAGTTCCTGAACCTGTACTCCCTGGAACGCAGGCGGGAGAGATACATGATTATATACACTTGGAAAATCCTAGAGGGACTAGTACCAAACTTGCACACGAAAATCACTCACAACGAAAGCAAAAGACTTGGCAGACGATGCAACATCCCCCAATGAAAAGCAGGGGAGCCACTTGCACGATGAGAGAGAAGACAATAAGTGTCAGGGGCCCAAGACTGTTCAACTGCCTCTCAGCATACATAAGGGGGATTGCCAATAGACCCCTGACTGTCTTCAAGAAGGCACTGGACAGGCACCTAAAGTCAGTACCTGACCAGCTGGGCTGTGGTTTGTATGTCGGGTTGCGTGCGGCCAACAGCAACAGCCTGGTTGATCAGGCCCTGATCCACCATGAGGCCTGGTCACAGACCAGGTTGCGGGGGCATTGACCCCCAAAACCCTCTCCAGGTATACTCCAAGTAAGTGGGAGTTGCTTTTTGCTGATGTCACTGTGCATTTGGGAGATTCTGAAGAGAGGTTGCAGAGGTTGGTGGATAAGTTTGGTAGAGTATGTAAAAGAAGGAAATTAAAAGTGAACATAGGAAAGAGTAAGGTGATTTATTTTATTTATTAACACATCGACGGTTTCCCACCAAGGCAGGGTGGCCCGAAAAAGGAAAGCTTTCACCATCATTCACTCCATCACTGTCTTGTCAGAGGCATGCCTACACAATAGTTATAAAAACTGCAATATTAACACCCCTCCTTCAGAGTGCAGACATTGTACTTCCCATCTCCAGGACTCGAATCCGGCCTGCTGAATCCCTTCATAAATGTTACCTTGCTTACACTCCAACAGCACGTCAAGTCCTAAAAAACCGTATGTCTCCAGTCACTTCTGTCTAACATGCTCATGCACACTTGCTGGAAGTCCAAGCCCCTTGCACACAAAACCTCCTTTACCCCCTCTCTCCATCCTTTCCTAGGCCGACCCCTACCCCACCTTCCCTCCACTACAGATTTGTATACTCCCAAAGTCATTCTGTTTCATTCCATCCTCTCTACATATCCAAACCATCTCAATAACCCCTTCTCAGCCCTCTGGATAATAGTTTTGGTAATCCCACACCTCCTCCTAATCTCCAAACTACGGATTCTCTACATTATACTCACACCACCCATTGCTCTCAGACATGACATCTCCACTGCCTCCAGCCTTCTCCTTGTTGTAACATTCACAACCCATGCTTCACACCCATACAAGAGCGTTGGTATAACTATACTCTCATACATTCCCTCTCTGCTTTCATGGATGAAGTTCTTTGTCTCCACAGACTCCTCAGTGCACCACTCACCTTTTTCTCCTCATCAGTTCTATGATTCACCTCATCCTTCATAGACCCATCTGCTGACACGTCCACTCACAAATATCTGAACACATTTACCTTCTCCATACTCTCTCCCTCCAATCTGATATCCACTCTTCCATTACCTATTTTTTTGTTATCCTCATCCTCATTTTTTGTTATCCTTATCCTCATACCCTACCAAACTCGTCAACTAACCTCTGCAATTTCTCTTCAGAATCTCCCAAAAGCACAGTTTCATCAGCGAAGAGCAACTGTGACAACTCCCACTTTGTGTTAGATTCTTTATCTTTTAACCCCACACCTCTTGCCAACACCTGAGCATTCACTTCTCTTACTACTCCATTTATAAATATATTGAACAACCATGGTGACATCACACATCCCTATCTAAGGCCTACTTTTACTGGGAAATAATCCCCCTCTAGCCTACATACTCTAACCTGAGCCTCACTATCCTTGTAAAAACTTTTCACCGCTTTCAATAACCTACCTTCTCTTCCATACACTTGTAACACCTGCAACACTGCCCCCCTATTCACCCTATCATATGCCTTTTCCAAATCCATAAATGCCACAAAAACCTCTTTACCCATATCTAAATACTGTTCACCTATGTGATTCACTGTAAACACTTGGTCTACACACCCCCTACCTTTCTTAAAGCCTCCTTGCTCATCTGCTATCCTACTCTCCATCTTACTCATAATTCTATCGATAACTCTACCATACACTTTACCAGGTATACTCAACAGACTTATTTCTCTATAATTTTTGCACTCTCTTTGTCCCCTTTGCCATTATACAAAGGAACTATGCATGCTCTCTGCCAGTCACTAGGTACCTTACCCTCTTCCATACATTTATTAAATAAAAAGACTAACCACTCCAAAACTATATCCCTACCTGCCTTTAACATTTCTACCTTTATCCCATCAATCCCAGCAGCTTTACCACCTTTCATTCTGCTCACTGCCCCACGTGCTCACTGCCCCACGTGCTCACTGCCCCACGCACTTCCCCCACACTCACAACTGGTTCTTCCTCAATCCTATAGTGATGAGGATAACAAAAAATTTAGGTAATGAAAGACTGGATATCATATTTGAAGGGAGGAAGTATAGAGGAAGTGAATGTGTTTAGATATTTGAGAATGGACTTGTCAGCAGATGAATCTATGAAAGACCAAGTGAATCATAGAATTGATGAAGGGGAAAAAGGTGAGTGGTACACTGTGGAGTCTGTATAGACAAAGAATATATAGGAAAGGTTGGAGGGAGGGGATAAAGGAAGTTTTGTGTGCAAGAGGCTTGGACTTCCAGCAAGCATGCATGAGAATGTTAGACAGAAGTGGAGGAAAATGGTTTTTATGACTTGATGTGCTGTTGGAGTGTGAGCAAAGTAACATTTATGAAGGGATTCAGGGTAACCAGTTAGCCAGACTTAATTAAGTTCCTGAGAAATACAGTGCCTGCACTCTGAAGAGTGAAGGGTGATGAACTGTTTTTGGGACTTGACGTGATACTGGAATGTGAGCTGGGTTGTATTCTGTGAAGGGATTCAGGCAAACTGGTTAGCCAGACTTGAGTCCTGAAGGTGGGAAGTACAGTGCCTGGACTCTGAAGGAGGGGGTGTTGATGTTGTAATTTTTCAACTACAGTGGACCCCCGGTTAACGGTATTTTTTCATTCCAGAAGTATGTTCAGGTGCCAGTACTGACCGAATTTGTTCCCATAAGGAATATTGTGAAGTAGATTAGTCCATTTCAGACCCCCAAACATACATGTATAAACGCACTTACATAATTGGTCGCATTGGGAGGTGATCGTTAAGCGGGGGTCCACTGTATAATGTAGGTGCTTCTCTAGCAAGACAGTGATGAAGTGAATGATGATGAAAGTGTTTCTTCTTTTCCAGGCCACCCTGGCTTGGTAAGAGATGGCCAGTGTATTAAAAAATGAAAAATCAAAATGCATTTCAAAAGCATCAAAATGTACTTCAAATTCAAGTACACAATTTACAATGTATGTACAAGTTAATATAATATGATTTAGCCTAGGTTAAAATTATTATTAATATACAGCCTCTCACTTAACGATGGAGTTCCGCTCCTAAGACCATGTCAGTAAACGAATTTGTTGCTAAGTGAGGAGCATACTATAATGGTAGTGGGTTTGTGTCAACCATCTTTGTTATTGTATTAATGTAACCTTTGCACCCTTTATAACATTTCTGGTAAATTTTAAATGTTTATACAGTAGTGTACTGTATATTGTAATGAACATAATAGAGGAAATCAGCTCTAATATACATTATTTAGGTATGCATACTGGTCAGAGAGCCCATCGTAAGTCTGAGGCGTCGGTAAACGAGTACGTCGCTAAGTGAGGAGAGGCTGTACTTATACATCATCACAATGTAACAAAATTATTGAATTATATTCAAAATAAACAAAAAATTGCTTCAAAATCATCAAAACTTACTTCAAAATTTCTTTCAAAACCATCAAAATTCACTTCAAAATCAAAATTTCCTTCAAAATCATCAAAACATCCCTCAAAATCATAAAAATTCAGTTCAAAAATTCCTTCAAAATCCTCAAAATCTACTTCAAAACAAAAATCTACTTCAAAATCAAAATTTCCTTTAAAATCATCCAAATCCCTTACAAAATCATCAAAATTCCCTTCAAAATCAAAATTTCCTTCAAAATCACCAAAACCACACACATGGCCAGTACCCGTGATAATGAAGGGCTGGTGATCGTCGAGAAGGTAGGCCGTCACCAGGCCTATGATAACCACTATGGCGTTGCGACCAATAGACACCAAGAAGACGACTTTCTTCCACATTCGTGTGCCGAGTGTGTCGCCAGCACGAACCTTCACTGCTTTCATATCTTTCAGTCTCTGAAAGCACAGGTGGTTTCGTTGGTATACGAATATCTGTTTCAGCTTAATAATAATAATAATTATTATATATACAAGAATATAACTTATACAGACCACAGCTTACATCAATGACATATATAATAATAATTATTATAATAATAATTCTAATAATAATTACAGTCAAACAACCCACATAACTTAAAAAAGTATGGAACTAGAAATATTTAAAGAAATTTATGAAAAATTGTGGGTTAATATTAATGACAGATCCATGGAAGAGTGTGGGACAAATTAACTGGGTGACCAGTGGGACAAATTAACCAGATGACCGGTGGGACAAATTAACTGGATGACCAGTGGGACAAATTAACCAGATGACCAGTGGGACAACTTAACCGCATTGGTGTAACAAATTAACTGCATTGGTGGAACAAATTAACTGGGTGACCAGTGGGACAAATTAACTGAGTGACCGGTGGGACAAATTAACTAGATAACCAGTTGCTTTACCACTAAAATAAAGAGCCATGAACTGAGTGATGGTAAAGTATTTTCTTCTGAAACAGCACATTACCTTCATTAGAAGCAAAACCACGATAGTAGACAATCCTAGGGTTAGATCCTGCCATCTGGTGTCACCAATGTTTTGAAAGATTTTGACATACGTGTCGAGAATGCCATTACTTTTGAAGGAGAGACCAAAGAGACCTTTAATCTGTGTTGAGGCGATGGTGATGGCCGCTGCCGAGGTGAACGCGCATATCACTGGCCGTGATATGAAGTTGATCAGGAATCCTGGGAATATTAGGTAATGTTAATATGTAGCAGGACTTGAGTCCTGGAGGGTGTTGAGTGGTTGTGCTCTGAGGGATGAGTGGGGATGTTACAGTACTAAAGGTGGGAAGTACAGTGACTCATCTAAAAACACATAAAAACCAGTGGTGGGCACGGTTCCACTAATCTGCTAACCGCTAATAGCAGAACTAACTTCTTGATTAGTGAATTAGCGTTTCCGCTAACTTTGGAAACTGTTAATGGACCAATTAGCTTCCGCTAAATAAAGTTCCACTAAATCTGAATCTGCTAAAAAAAAACATATGCTGTTGGTAGTCGGAAAGCAATGCCTTCTCAATGGCGCATGTGTTTATTCTTGTCTGTTTTGGGCATTTCTCCAACAGTCAGTCAGGCATGCTACTGACTACATGCAAACTTGTCGATGCTCAGATGCTGCTGCTGCTGCAGTGTTGTTATAGTCTTACAGTGTCAGCGATCACCGGGGTGCGTTGTCACTTATCGTTATGAACAGGGGAGACATTTCTGTTCTGCCTGAGGGCGTTGTTGAGGAGTCTGCAGTGGCTGTGGTTGAAGCAGAGGCCGCTCAAGCTGAGGGCCAGGAGTCGCAGAATCCGTGGCCCTATCTGGATGACTTTTTCCTCAAGTCAAGGGATACAAAGAAAGTCAACATTTTATACTTCCTGTGCATCAGTGCCAACCCAAGGAGACCATCAAGGGACAGGCGGCGAGCCTCTACAACTTGAAGTCGCATGTTAAGAGGAAACACCCAGCACGTCATGTTTGAGGAGAGAATCAAGGCCGGATCTACCTGTGGAAAACACAGGCAATCTTCTTGTGGCAGCGCCACTAGCAGTAGCAGCAGCCAGTCGTCACAGCCGCCTGCAAAGAGTGCATGCCAGACCACCCTTGGCGAAGCATTTGTTGCTGCTGGCACTAGCATCCATCAGTCTGTGGTGGACACAAAGATTGTGGTCCTTTTCATCTGCAACATGCTACTGCTGCATGTAGTGAAATCCCCCACCTTTGTCAGCCTGATCGAGACGCTGAACCTCAGCAAGACGTCAATGTCCCACCGCACCCTGGGCAGGAGTATTTTGGTAAGCCATAAACAATTGGGGTATTTTATAAGGTATTTATGAGTTATAAGCTCTTACTAAACTACTACTATAGCTTTTCAGATATTTTCTTAATTTTCATGGGTATTGCAAGTTATGACAGTGTTGTAAAGTAACGAAGCAAAACTACCCGAGTACTGTACTTGAGTACCCCTTGATGTTGGTGAGGGGCTCTTGATTTAGGGAATTGGATCTGTGCTCCACTTCCCCGAATTAAGCCTGAATGCCTTTCACATCCCCCCCCCTGGGCGCTGTATAATCCTACGGGTCTAGCGCTTCCCCCTTGATTATAATAATAATAATAATGTACTTGAGTAACTTTTTTCGGTGTTTACTTTTCAAAAATTAGTGATGTAACGAGTAACATATCATTATCAGATTGTAATGAAGTAATAACAGACTTCAGTACTTCAGTAAAAGTAGTGGGCAATTTCAGTACTTTTTAAAAAGTAAATACCGAAAAAAGTTACTTAAGTACAGTACTCAAGCAGTTTTACTTCGTTACTTTAAAACACTGGTACTTATACTCGAGTATAAGTCTTAAAAGTAAAATTAAAAGACCAAAAAAAAAAACGAATTTATGTGAAAAAGTTAGCGGTTAGCATTCAGCGTTAGCTTCCGCTAATTTTTTCAGCCGTTTAGCGTTATCGGAGCTAACATTTTAGTTAGCGGATTAGTGGTTAATGAAGGTGACTTTTTGGTTAACTGTGCCCACCACTGGTAAAAACCAAAAACAGCTTACACAAACACATTAAAACACACATAAAAACCAAGAAACCACACCAAAAAAACCTACCCAGGTTACACATTGCAGCAGCGAGGATTATGAGTCCATTGAGGAAGCACAAGAGTACTGCATACTCTGGTCCACCACTACGAGAGTACTCGTAAGTCATAAGTGCGTTGATAGCTGTGGGTCCAATGCTGATTTCCTTACAGGTGCCCATGATTACGTAGACCAGACAGCCCATGAAGGCTGAGTACAACCCGTACTGTGTAGGAGAAAGAGATGAACTATTGATGTTAATGTACTCTTGATTGTCAGTATTCTTTATACCAGTGCTATTGTTAAGTACTCTTTATACAAATACTGTTGGTAAAAGTACCGATCACAGAAGTACTACCGATACAGGTACTATTGATACAAGTACTTTTGTTCCAAGTACTGAACCAAGCACTGCTGAACCAAGCACTGCTGAACCAAGCACTGCTGAACCAAGCACTGCTGAACCAAGCACTGCTGAACCAAGCACTACTGAACCAAGCACTACTGAACCAAGCACTACTGAACCAAGCACTGATGAACCAAGCACTGCTGAACCAAGCACTGCTGAAACAAGCACTTCTGAACCAAACACTCCTACAAGCACTGATAAATTAAACACGTGCAACACTTGCATATCTTTAAAGATACCCAGGTGTTACACATATATCGAATTTACCAACGTGTCGGTTCTGTGAACCATTTATGTACACTGGTATGTGAGTGTAAGACATTCAACTTACATTAGGTGTGAGGCCAGCCACAGCAGCATAAGCCATACTCTGTGGGATGAGCGTGAGACCAACAGCACACCCAGCCATGATATCTCCCTCCAGGCACTCTAAGTCGTACTTGGGAAGCCATGTCGTGATGGGTAGTCTCTTCAGTAACGTCTCCTTGCTGCAGAAACGACGACCTTCCCTCTACCGGATATACACTACAGTTAGAAGTGCCACAAAATTTCAGGTTTCGTGGCGATTTAATATTAACACTACGACCGTAAGAAGAATGATAATGTACATGAATGGTATGAAATTAAGACACATGTGCAACATCTGGGTATCTTTATTGTAGACGTTTCGCCATCCAGTGGCTTTATCAATACAAATTATGTCCTGGAATTTGTATTGATAAAGCCACTGGATGGTAAAACGTCTACAATAAAGATACCCAGATGTTGCACATGTGTCTTAATTTCATCTTGTCGGTATTATGTACCATTCTTGTACAACATGAATGGTATACAATACCAACAAGATGGAAATTAGACACATGGGCAACATCTGGGTATCTTTAGACATATATAAGCACCAGCCTTCTTGCTTGTGCTCCCGACTCTTCAAGACTAAAGTGGTCTTCACCAACTCCAAGGCTGAGGGACTGATTACCTCATCTTTTGTATACAGTTCCACAGTCTTCACATCACGTCCTTGTTCTGATAAAGCCACTGGATGGCGAAATGTCTATAAATAAAGATACCCAGATGTTGCACATGTGTCTAATTCTTCATCTTGCCGGTACTGTCTACCATTCATGTACAGCTTACAACAATTAAATATAATAAACGTGTTAATATGGTAAGTAATTCTCTCATCCACAAACATACGGACAATTATATATGCTTATTCTCATTGTTTGTAATTAAAATCCAACCTAATGAAACAACTGACTGCTTATTAACTCTGTAATACCTAGATTTAATTTGCCCGACATGCTCTACATAACTGTGGATTTCCTGAATACACACCTAAATGTAACCCCCTAAATGTAACCCCCTAAATGTAGCCTCATTTATTTTAGCTTTAAAGAGCTACCTTAGCTCATATATTTTACATTTGTTAAAATAACTCAGGTGCTATTTTATAGCCTTAGAATATTTACTTTGTCTTATACTTAATTCTAACAATAGATTCACTATAAATCTTATGATAACAAGCATTGATCCTGATACCAACCTCTTATCTAATGGCTTAAATGAATCAAACAGTAACTGTAATTACTACACAGCAGAACAATCAAAGGCACTTCTCAGAGCCAACAACAACATAACTATCTTTAACTACAATATCAGATCTTTAAGCAAACATTACGATGACCTCATAGCATTACTAAATTCCCTGCATGCCAGTATGTCCATCATTACTCTCATCTGTAGTATCAGGCTAAAGCCTGATAGTACAGATGTCTATGCCATTCCTGGTTACACAGCCATACACAACTGTAGGCCAGACCAACAAGGGGGTGGCACAGCTATATACTACTCAGACCAACTAGAATGTATCACTAATACTCGCACAAGGGATGAACATGGGGAATATATAATAGCTAAATTCAAATCCAAATACCTACAAAAACCTCTCACATTGATAAACATCTACAGAGTTCCACAGTCAAACATTAGCCAATTTAGTCAAAACCTAGGAAGTATGATAACTGATGCACGCATGAACAAAGATCACTTACTACTCTCAGGTGACTTCAATATAAATCTCCTGCAAGACCAGGACCCACACGTTACTGAATTCACAAACACAATGAGTAACTGTATGTTACTACCAACAGTAACAAAACCTACAAGAGTTACAGAGACTAGTGTTTCCCTACTTGACCACATCTGGACCAACACCATATCCCCCTTAAGATCAGGCATAATCACAGATAATACCACAGACCACTACTCTACTTTCCTCATAACAACTCTTGGTAAAATACCCCAAGACACTACTAAAGTCACCTTCAGACTTCACAATGAGGCAGCCATTAATAACTTCACAACAGCAGTAACAAACATTGACTGGCACACTGAGCTAGAAATCAATACAGATATTGACGAATGTATTAATAATTTTCTAAAAAAGAGCCAATACCTCTATAACAAGCACTGCCCTAATTTTTTTTTTTCGCCGGTATTCTCCCGGCCCTAAAAAAACTAAACATATAACTTCAAAGAGATTGAACAGTCCCTGGCTAACACCCAGTATCCTCAAATCCATAAATACAATGGACCTATACGAAAAACAGTACAGAATGGGTCACACAGATGTAGACCAAACGAAATGTAAACTTTGCCAGATGGACTATTGTCACACCCTGCGTCATTATGTACTGGAGTGTGATCAAATTAATGAATTTAGAAACAACTCGCTCAGAAATGTTCAAGAAATGGCAAAGTATTTTATCCACAGTGGTATATTACAGACCATTCTGGAGAAATACCCTGACTTTGCTAGCTGTAAATAAAGCATTACCACGTGTGTGTGTGTGTGTGTGTGTGTGTGGGTGTGTGTGTGTGTGTGTGTACTCACCTAGTTGAGGTTGCAGGGGTCGAGTCCGAGCTCCTGGCCCCGCCTCTTCACTGGTCGCTACTAGGTCACTCTCCCTGAACCATGAGCTTTATCGTACCTCTGCTTAAAGCTAAGTATGGATCCTGACTCCACTACATCGCTTCCCAAACTATTCCACTTCCTGACTACTCTGTAGCTGAAGAAATACTTCCTAACATCCCTTTGATTCATCTGTGTCTTCAACTTCCAACTGTGTCCCCTTGTTACTGTGTCCAGTCTCTGGAACATCCTGTCTTTGTCCACCTTGTCAATTCCTCTCAGTATTTTGTAAGTCGTTATCATGTCCCCCCTATCTCTCCTGTCCTCCAGTGTCGTCAGGTTGATTTCCCTTAACCTCTCCTCGTAGGACATACCTCTTAGCTCTGGGACTAGTCTTGTTGCAAACCTTTGCACTTTCTCTAGTTTCTTTACATGCTTGGCTAGGTGTGGGTTCCAAACTGGTGCCGCATACTCCAATATGGGCCTAACGTACACAGTGTACAGGGTCCTGAACGATTCCTTATTAAGATGTCGGAATGCTGTTCTGAGGTTTGCCAGGCGCCCATATGCTGCAGCAGTTATTTGGTTGATGTGCGCTTCAGGAGATGTGCCTGGTGTTATACTCACCCCAAGATCTTTTTCCTTGAGTGATGTTTGTAGTCTCTGACCCCCTAGACTGTACTCCATCTGCGGTCTTCTTTGCCCTTCCCCAATCCTCATGACTTTGCACTTGGTGGGATTGAACTCCAGGAGCCAGTTGCTGGACCAGGTCTGCAGCCTGTCCAGATCCCTTTGTATTTCTGCCTGGTCTTCGGTCGAATGAACTCTTCTCATCAACTTCACGTCATCTGCAAACAGTGACACCTCGGAGTTTATTCCTTCCGTCATGTCGTTCACAAATACCAGAAACAACACTGGTCCTAGGACTGACCCCTGTGGGACCCCGCTGGTCACAGGTGCCCACTCTGACACCTCGCCTCGTACCATTACTCGCTGCTGTCTTCCTGACAAGTATTCCCTGATCCATTGCAGTGCCTTCCCTGTTATTCCTGCTTGGTCCTCCAGTTTTTGCACTAATCTCTTGTGTGGTACTGTGTCAAACGCCTTCTTGCAGTCTAAGAAAATGCAATCCACCCACCCCTCTCTCTCTTCTCTTACTGCTGTCACCATGTCATAGAACTCCAGTAGGTTTGTGACACAGGATTTCCCGTCTCTGAAACCATGTTGTCTACTGGTGATGAGATCATTCCTTTCTAGATGTTCCACCATTCTTCTCCTGTGTGTGTGTGTGTGTGTGTGTGTGTGTGTGTGTGTGTGTGTGTGTGTGTGTGTGTGTGTGTGTGTGTGTGTGTGTGTGTGTGTGTGTGTGTGTGTATGTGTGTGTGTGTACGAATTTGTGTGTGCGTGTGTGTGTGTGTGTGTGTGTGTGTGTGTGTGTGTGTGTGTGTGTGTGTGTGTGTGTGTGTGTGTGTGTGTGTATGTGTGTGTGTGTGTGTGTGTGTGTGTGTGTGTGTGTGTGTGTGTGTGTGTGTGTGTGTGTGTGTGTACGAGTTTGTGTGTGTGTGTGTGTGTGTACTCACCTATTTGTACTCACCTATTTGTGGTTGCAGGGGTCGATTCACAGCTCCTGGCCCCGCCTCTTCGCTGATTGCTACTAGGTCCTCTCTCCCTGCCCCATGAGCTCTATCATACCTCGCCTTAAAACTATGTATGGTTCCTGCCTCCACTACATCACTTTCTAGGCTATTCCATGGCCTGACTACTCTATGACTGAAGAAATACTTCCTAACATCCCTTTGATTCATCTGAGTCTTCAACTTCCAATTGTGACCTCTTGTGTCCCATCTCTGGAACATCCCGTCTTTGTCCACCTCGTCTATTCCGCGCAGTATTTTATATGTCGTTATCATGTCTCCCCTGACCCTCCTGTCCTCCAGTGTCATCAGGCCGATTTCCCTCAACCTTTCTTCATAGGACAATCCCCGTAGCTCTGGGACTAGTCTTGTTGCAAACCTTTGCACTTTCTCTAATTTCTTGACGTGCTTGACTAGGTGTGGATTCCAAACTGGTGCTACATACTCCAGTATGGGCCTGACGTAGATGGTATACAGAGTCTTAAACGAATCCTTACTGAGGTATCGGAACGCTATCCGTAGGTTTGCCAGGCGCCCGTATGCTGCAGCAGTTATCTGATTGATGTGCGCCTCAGGAGATATGCTCGGTGTTATACTTACCCCCAGATGACTCAA
Organism: Cherax quadricarinatus; assembly: GCF_026875155.1. NCBI lineage: Eukaryota > Metazoa > Arthropoda > Malacostraca > Decapoda > Parastacidae > Cherax > Cherax quadricarinatus. Next base: position 5,829,242 of record NC_069404.1, on the reverse strand, counting down.
GAAATCGTAATGACACGATTGCAAATAAACCATACCCCCGGCCGGGATTGAACCCGCGGTCATAGAGTCTCAAAACTCCAGCCCGTCGCGTTAGCCACTAGACCAGCTAGCCACAATAAGATTCATCCAACTAGGTATATTTCTACACCATAGGAAAGTTAGCACAGGCACCTCTGTGACCACAAATGCAAGTTTTTACAGAGGAATCTCCAGCTAGCGTGGCCGTGACGAACTCTAGCTCAAGTCCCTTCACTGCCGTCAACATGACTCAAGAAATCGTAATGACACGATTGCAAATAAACCATACTCTATGACCGTGGGTTCAATCCCGGCCGGGGGTATGGTTTACCCCCAGATCTTTTTCCTTGAGTGAGGTTTGCAGTCTTTGGCCATCTAAACTATATTGTGTCTGCGGTCTTCTTTGCCCTTCCCCAATCTTTATGACTTTGCATTTGGCAGGGTTAAATTCAAGGAGCCAGTTGCTAGACCAGGCTTGTAGCCTGTCCAGGTCTCTTTGTAGTCCTGCCTGATCCTCGTCCGATTTGATTCTTCTCATTAACTTCACATCATCTGCAAACAAGGACACTTCTGAGTCTATCCCTTCCGTTATGTCGTTCACATATACCAAGAACAGCACAGGTCCTAGGACTGTGTGTGTGTGAGTGTGTGTGTGTGTGTGTGTGTGTGTGTGTGTGTGTGACTCAACAATCAACATTTGCACCAATAACTCACTACAGTTGTGACCGGGTGTGGAAGTGTGAACTGCTCATTACTCTATAATTTGTTCATGATTGTAGCCATGTATAAACGTAAGTAACCATTCTTACAGGATTCATTACCTTTGTAACTTGTGAGTTCATTACCTTTGTACCTAGTTCAGCTATCAAACTTTGGAGCCCAGTCCCTGGACCCATTACTTACCTCTGTAATCTGTAAATACCTTTGTAACTTGTCATGATTGTGACCAGACCTACCTGGAGTTCATTACCTTTGTAAATTATGAGTTCATTACCTCTGTAACTTGCTCAGCTATCAAAACTTTGGGGTCCAGTCCCTGGACCAATTATGTACCTCTGTAATCTTTTGACTACCGCCCACAGGATGGGTATGGGGTGCATAATAAACATATTAAACTAACCAGAGACCAAACAAAACGTTAACGTCAACCCTAACCAGCCTAATAAGAAGGGCTAAAAAATTGTATTATGAGAACAGATTATCCAACTTACGAGGTGATATAAAAAAGATCTGGAAAATCCTATCAGAAATACTAGGAACAAAAAAGATAACACGAAATAGCGAAATTGAATTAACAAAACCAGATGAACCCCAATTCCCACCTACTGAAACAGCAAACAGACTCAATGATTTCTTCTCCACTATAGGAAAAAACCTTGCCAATAAAATCCCAAGCTCAGATACCCCACCCAATGACTACCTCACTGGCAACTACCCGAACACACTGTTCCTAGCTCCGACTAACCCAACTGAAGTCTCCCTTATTATTAACACACTAAAAAACAAGACAGGAGATTTAAATACCTTACCACCCTTTATATACAAAAAGTGTCACAGGTGCTATCACCAATCATTGCAACACTCTTTAACAAATCCATTGAATCCTCTACCTTTCCTACAGTTCTCAAAATAGCAAGGGTCACCCCGATCCATAAAGGAGACCAAACAGACTTGAATAACTATAGGCCAATATCCAACTTACACCATCTCTCTAAAATCTTTGAAAAATTAATCCATAAGCATATCTATTCCTACCTCATCTCCCACAACATACTCAACCCCTGTCAATTTGGGTTCAGGCCTAATAAAAATACTAATGATGCTATTATCCACATGCTAGAACATATTTATACAGCAATAGAGAAAAAAGAAGTCCCACTGGGGATCTTCATTGACTTACGTAAAGCTTTTGATACAGCTGACCACGACTTGCTCCATATAAAATTCTCGCACTATGGTATAAGAGGGCACTCCCTCAACTACCTCAAGTCATACCTCAGCAACAGAAGCCAATATGTGTACACAAATGGTATGCAAACTCTTCCGCACAGCCAATTACAGTTGGTGTCCCACAGGGAAGTGTCCTAGGCCCTCCTCTCTTTCTCATATACATAAATGACCTACCAAATGCATCGCAACTACTCAAACCCACACTACTTGCAGATGGCACTACATACGTCTACTCTCACCCGAGCCCAGTCATGCTAGCCAATACTGTAAATACCGAATTACATAAAATATCAACCTGGATGAGGACCAACAAACTTACACTAAACATTGACAAAACCTACTACATTCAGTTTGGTAACAGAGCAACAGATGTGTCTCTTAACATAATGATAAATGGATCATCTATCACAAAACTCACAGAGGGAAAATTCCTAGGAATCCACCTTGATAATAGACTCAAATTTCAAACACATATACAACATATTTCCAAAAAAATTTCCAAGACCGTAGGCATACTATCGAAGATACGGTACTATGTTTTACAGTCAGCCCTCCTGGCCCTATATCACTCTCTTATTTACCCCTATCTCACTTATGGAATTTGTTTATGGGGCTCAACAACAATAAACCATCTCAGACCACTAATTACCCAACAAAAGGCTGCAGTTAGAATGATAACAAATTCCCACTACAGGCAGCACACTCCACCAATATTCAAAACACTAAACCTACTCACCATACAAAACATCCATACTTATTATTGCACCTATTACATACATAGAACACTTAACTCTGATATTAACCCTCCCCTCAAACATCTCCTTGCCAACCTCAACAGAACACATGACCATAACACAAGGCACAGATCACTCTTTGATGTTCCTCGTGTCCATCTCACACTATACAAAAACTCAATGCACATAAAAGGCCTAAAATCTGGAATTCATTACCTGTAAATATAAAAGAAACACTGTTTATAAATTCAAGTCTCTTCTCAAAAATCACTTACTCACCCACAACTAAATAAATACTGAATAATTGTATCTCATATATGTATCTCATATATGTATCTCATATATGTATCTCATATATGTATCTCATTATTGTATCTCATAAATGTCAACCTGTGACCCAATCAAACTTTGTTATTATTTAACTTCATTACCTAACAGAATACTCCATTTTAGTGATTACATTCTACTGATTACATTCTACTGATTACACAGCAACACAGTAAATGACCATATGACCTGTCTTTGTAATATTCATTTGTACTAAACTGTTATGTGTTTGACAATAATTTTTATACCACTGAATATATCATTGCTTAGTTAATCTTAAGTTAATTTTAAGCTGCCCATAATGCTCTGTATACAAGGGGCTTTGGCATGCTGCATTTAACTGTATTCTTTTTTACTTCTCTGTATCATGTTCAAATTAATAAATAAATTATGCTGAAATAAAAAATATTATTATTATTATTCATGGGCCAGTAAGCCTGCTGCAGTGTTCCTCCTTTGGTGGTGTTATTATGGCTCTGTGGTACTATGGAAAGACTTGCTGTGTTCCCTTGGACTGCAATATTCTTCACTGTTCTGATGTTAGGTTTGGCTTCCCACTGACCTACCAGACCATCACTTTCATAACTCACATTAATACCTACACACGCACTCCTGTTTTCTTGCCAACGTGTTTACTGAACACCAGATGTTTACTTAACCACGCCAGGGATGAGAGTGTTGTCAATAATACGTAACTTGTACAAATATCCCGCATATAGAAGCTTGTGACGACGTTACGGTCCAACTTGGACCGATATAGGTTGTCCAAGTCCCGATTTTTAACCCGGAGTGTTAGCCAGCCAGGATAACACAAGAAAGTCAGTGCTTCATCGAGGACTGTCTTATTTACATTGTGGTTCTTCAGTCTTGTATAAGTTGGC
>NC_069404.1:5686386-5824832 GCF_026875155.1 Cherax quadricarinatus | reverse complement strand
ATTCTTAAAAAGTAAAAAAACCATCCATAGACGGGAACAGGAGAGGAAGAAAAGGAAGTAGTGGAATTACTAGTAAAAGTAGAGGAGAGTAGTTTTTACAAGATAGAAAGAGGAGAAGGAGGTCTTGTGGCTTTTTGCCATCTACACCATTCACATTACCTCACGCACATTACACCTCTCTTACTTCCTCTCTCCAACCATATATTCTCCTTATGTTCTTCAGGTTATGTGAGGATAAGACCATTTCATGGAACCTGTCATGAAGATGACCCTGGCTACGACACTCGAGAACAGTCTCTACGTCCGACTCTGTAGCCTATTCACTCAAGGACCCCTTTATCGTAGACTGTTTTCGTGATGATGAGGCTGACGAGACCATTACCTCAAGACCCTCTTTGGGCTTCGGACAACACTAAAACCAAGATACCCATCGCTTCATCGATAACCAAGATTTCTCAAGAACATCGAACTGAAATGGAACCATGTTATGCCATGATGGTACAGCAGCTTATGCTATGTCCATAGTGTGTTGTGAACATCAAAATGGTATACAATACCGACAGGTTGGTAGGTAAGACACATAGGCAACAGTTTGGCAACTTTATTCCGAAACGTTTCGCCTACACAGTAGGCTTCTTCAGTCGAATATAAGAAAGTAGGCAGTAACAGTAGAGATGTGAAGACGATGTAATCAGTCCATCACGACTTAAAGGGTGAAGGACCTGATTGAACATTAAAATGGTATAAAATACCGACAGGTTGTTAGGTAAGACACATATTAGGTATCTTTATTTCGAAACGTTTCGCCTACACAGTAGGCTTCTGGGAAGGACCTACTTCCACTGGGGAATCCCGCCTACCAGTGACTTTGCCCTCGTCTGCTGCCCGTCCCTATCCACTGACGCCTATATAAACCGCCAGTGTCTTGTCTTTGCTCCAGATTCTCCCCCAAACCACGATGCTGTGAACAAAAACTCCAAGGCCGAGGGACTGATTACCTCATCTTTTGTATTAGTTCTACTGTTTCCTATTATGTCCTAGAATCTGTATTGATAAAGCCACTGGATGGGGAAACGTCTACTACAATAAAGAATCCAGATGTTGCACATGTGTCTTAACTTTTCATTCTTCATCGAGTACAGAAAAGTTGATAGAAGCAGAAGAGACTTGAGACACAAATTTTTAGACTTGAAGACGATGTAATCATCCATCACCTTAAAGTTTTGAGGTGGTCAGTCCCTCAGTCTGGAGAAGAGCATTGTTCCATAGTCGAAACAATATGGAGTTGAAGTGACAGGATGGAGCCTTATATAGCGCCAGGAGGTGAGACGTAGGTCACTAGTAGAAGTAAGAACGAGATGTTGGGAGGTCAGGTCCCTCTCAAAATCCAGCCGTTCTCACTAGTAGAGGTTGTCGAAGTTGATTGCAGGTTTGTACCAAGATACCCTTGTGTTGCAGTGTCTGACAGATTGAACATTAAAATGGTATAAAATACCGACAGGTTGTTAGGTAAGACACATGCAACAGTTAGGTATCTTTATTTCGAACGTTTCGCCTACACAGTAGGCTTCTTCAGTCGGGTACAGAAAAGTTGATAGAAGCAGAAGAGACTTGATTACATCGTCTTCACATCTCTACTGTTCCTGCCTACTTTCTGTATTCGACTGAAGAAGCCTACTGTGTAGGCGAAACGTTTCGGAATAAAGTTGCCAAACTGTTGCTTGTGTCTTACCTACCATAGTGTGTTGTAGTGTCAGACAAGATGGTATTACCAAGGTTTATACCACAGTAGCCCATACACTCATAGTACCATGGGCTTAAAGAATGATTGGAATGCCACAACGAAGGACCTTCAACCTTGATTACTTCTAACGAAGACTTCAAAAAGTCGTCAATGTCAATGTTTTTTAATAAAAATATCTTCTTAAACCACTTTGTTGGTATCAATTGTCAAGGTTCGTGAATAAATTGTTTATATACAATACCGGAGACGGTAGGAGACATGAGGAAGAGCTTCAAGATGATCAGTTTCTCAAGGTTGAAAAGACATGTTCATTACAAGATTGTTGGAATGAACACGTCAAGGTCTTCTTGCATCGTATATCATCAACAACAGATTCATCAAGGCTTAGGGATTGATCACATCAATCTACCACTTTACGTCTTCTACCATCTCCAGTATCACTAACTGTAATGGAGTGATCAAGTCACAAGTGGGCGAAATGTCTCCCAGATATACATACCCATGTGTTGCCTTCTGTCTATTCCTTCTAGTTATCAGATCTGTTGACCATTAATATATAATAATAATAATAATAATAATAATAATAATAATAATAATAACTGTTTATTTCTACAAGTACATTATACAGCTTATACAGCATAGCTGAACATCAATGACATTATATATATATATATATATATATATTATAAAATATATATATATATATTTATATATATATATATTATATTATATATATGTCCCAGATTATACAGACCATAGCTGACATCGTGACAACTATATAGAAAGCCCCTGGTTTTACCTGGAGGGAGTTCCGGGGGTCAACGCCCCAGCGGCCTGGTCTGTGACCGGGCCCCTCCCTGGTGGTCAGAGCCTCATCAATCAGGCTGTTACTGCTAACTGCACGCAAACCAATGTACGAGCCACAGCCCGGATGGTCAGGTACCGACTTTAGGTGCTTGTCAAGTGCCAGCTTGAAGACTGCCAGGGGTCTGTTGGTAAATCCCCTTATGTATGCTGGGAGGCAGTTGAACAGTCTCGGGCCCCTGACACTTATTGTATGGTCTCTTAACGTGCTAGTGACACCTCTGCTTTTCATTGGAGGGATGTTGCATCGTCTGCCAAGTCATTTGCTTTCGTAGTGAGTGATTTTCGTGTGCAAGTTCGGTACTAGTCCCTCTAGGATTTTCCAGGTGTATATAATCATGTATCTCTCCCTCCTGCATTCCAGGGAATACAGTTTTAGGAACCTCAAGCGCTCCCAGTAATTGAGGTGTTTTATCTCTGTTATGCGCGCCGTGAAGGTTCTCTGTACATTTTCTAGGTCGGCAATTTCACCTGCCTTGAAAGGTGCTGTTAGTGTGCAGCAATATTCCAGCCTAGTTTGAACAAGTGACCTAAAGAGTGTCATCATGGGCTTGGCATCCCTAGTTTTGAAGGTTCTCATTATCCATCCTGTCATTTTTCTAGCAGATGCGATTGATACAGTTATGGTCCTTGAAGGTGAGATCCTCCGACATGATCACTCCAAGGTCTTTGACGTTGGTGTTTTTCGCTCTATTCTGTGGCCAGAATTTTTTTTTGCACTCTGATGAAGATTTAATTTCCTCGTGTTTACCATATCTGAGTAATTGAAATTTCCTCATCGTTGAACTTCATATTGTTTTGTGCAGCCCCCTGAAAGATTTGGTTTTATGTCCGCTGGAGCCTTGCAGTGTCTGCAATGGAAGACACTGTCATGCAGATTCGGGTGTCATCTGCAAAGGAAGACAAGGTGCTGTGGCTGACATCCTTTTCTATGTCAGATATGAGGATGAGGAACAAGATGGGAGCGAGTACTGTGCCTTGTGGAACAGAGCTTTTCACCCTAGCTGCCCGGGCTTTACTCTGTTGACTACAACTCTTTGTGTTCTGTTTGTGAGGAAATTATAGATCCATCGACCAACTTTTCCTTGTTATTCCTTTAGCAGCATTTTTTTGCGCTATTACCCCATGGTCACACTTTTCGAAGGCTTTTGCAAAGTCTGTATATATTGCATCTGCATTCTTTTTGCCTTCTAGTGCATCTAGGACCTTGTCGTAGTGATCCAATAGTTGAGACAGACAGGAGCGACCTGTTCTAAACCCATGTTGCCTGGGTTGGTGTAATTGATGGGCTTCTAGATGGGTGGTGATCTTGCTTCTTAGGACCCTTTCAAAGATTTTTATGATATGGGATGTTAGTGTTATCGGTCTGTAGTTCTTTGCTGTTGCTTTACTGCCGCCTTTGTGGAGTGGGGCTATGTCTGTTGTTTTTAGTAACTGTGGGACGACCCCCGTGTCCATGCTCCCTCTCCATAGGATGGTAAAGGCTCGTGATAGGGGCTTCTTACAGTTCTTGGTGAACACGGAGTTCCATGAGTCTGGCCCTGGGGCAGAGTGCATGGGCATGTCATTTATCGCCTGTTTGAAGTCATTTGGCGTCAGAGCATTTCCCGCAACCTAGGTTGATTTTGTCCCAGGATGCGAACCACACCGGTCCACTAACACCCAGGTATCTACTTCTAGGTGAACAGGGACAGCAGGTGTGTTAAGGAAAGATAAGATAAGATAAGATTTCGTTCGGATTTTTAACCCCGTAGGGTTAGCCACCCAGGATAACCCAAGAAAGTCAGTGCGTCATCGAGGACTGTCTAACTTATTTCCATTGGGGTCCTTAATCTTGTCCCCCAGGATGCGACCCACACCAGTCGACTAACACCCAGGTACCTATTTGCTGCTAGGTGAACAGGACAACAGGTGTAAGGAAACGTGTCGAAATGTTTCCACCCGCCGGGAATCGAACCCGGGTCCTCCGTGTGTGAAGCGGAAGCTTTAGCCACCAGGCCACCGGGTCTCAATGTTTTCACCCGTACCTGGGATCGAACCAAGGATTTCAATATGAGAGCTGAGTGTGCTACCAACCCAGCCACGGGACACCAACTAATAAGAATGTATTATAGTTTCCATATGACTCCAAACGCCCTGGCTTCTATCTACATTATCTTGTCCAATATTTATCTTCTAACAGCGGCTATAATTAAGATAAGATAATTCACTTCAGCTTGATATAATGTTTGTACAAATCAAATCAAATGAAGATTATTCTCTATAAAGATTACAATGTGTGGTTTACATATTATATATAACTAATTACAGAGAGGGCCACTATCACACCTAGCATGACTAGGTATTTCGGGCAGAATAAGATGAATTACACTTAGGTAAACATGCAGAAAGCACAGTATTTCGGGCAAACTTAAGACTAACTTAACATTGATAAAACAATGACTTGTTTGAATAGTTTTATACATAGTGTCTTAGGTGATTGTTAATATAATTTTATATTCCTGGATAGTACATAAGTCATGTGGGTTATTCAGACTTCTGGCTTTGAGTAATGTGACCTTGGGGAGAGTTAAGCCTTTGTGGGTAGCTTGGTTTTGTGCATGTGGTCGCAGGTCTTCAGGAAGGAGATGAGTCTTTGTGTGAGGCTGAAGTCTTCCTTGGATAAGTCCTCAGTGATGCTGAAGTGGTCTGCAAGCTCCACCTCCAGGTACTCGGCTTTGAGACCAGCCTTCACACATTCCTGCAAAACACACACTCGTCAGATCAACACACACACACACACATTGGAGTATACAGCACTAGTTTGGAACCCACACCTAGCCAAGCACGTCAGGAAATCCCTTGTCACAGTAGATACCATTTCAAGGCACACACAGGGCAAATTTCTAGGTCTCCACCTTGACTGCAGTCTCAGATTTCAGACCCACATACAGCAAATATCCAAGAAAGTCTCCAAAACAATTACTTCACCTATGGTATTTGTACATGGGGATCAATCACAGCAAATCACCTTAAAACTTTAATAACCCAATAAAAGCTGCAGTGCGATTGATTACCAACTCCTGCACAAGACAGTACTCTCCACCTCATTTTAAGAGCCTTAATTTGCTTAATATACAGAACATCCACACTTATTATTGTGCCTATTACACACACACAACATTAAATATTAACCCTCCTCTCCACCCTCCAGCCGGAGGGCCCAAGAAAGAAGACAAAATAAAGAAGATGGAGGACACCCCCAACCCGGGGGCCACCGCCGGGTCGCCATCTGGAGAAGACCCGGGCTGGAAGTACCGGCAAACCAAATAAAAAAAAAAACAATAAAACCCTCCTCTTAAACTCCTCCTTAATAACTACAACAGAACACAGACTGTCCACAGGATGGGTATAGGGTACATAATAAATATATTAAACTAAGACATAATACAAGACATAATCACTCTTCGATATCCCTGGTGTCCCTGTACAAAAATACTATAAAGTGCCAGAAGATCTGGAACTGCTGTCTGCAAGTCAGTTTAAGGTCCAACTTAGAAATCACCTCATCACTCAAAATTAACCAGACACTTTACTTAACATCTGCCAGTTACTCAAAAAACTCCTAAATAATTTATCACTGCTTAACTATTTAATAATTACATCAAACTTAAATTTCTTTCAATTTCATTGTTTTAAATAGAGATAAATTGTAATACTGTATTTTTTATTTACAATATCAAAATTAATTATTCTCTACTGAATTTACTAAAGCCATTTAGCATGAACTAAGTGGAAATTTATTTGGTCCCTAAAGTTCCACAGGACAGATACGGCGTACAAAGAGGTCCCAGCAAGGCCGTAATGGAACGGCTGAGCTGGGTGGCCCTTAAACCCACCCAAACAAAAGCATTCTCTCCAGAGTTGGCATGGATGGTAGGCACTTATTAATTTATAGATTTACCCTTCAGGGAAGAAGTAGGTAGTTTACTGTTAGTACACTAATATTAGGATTATTGAGGCAACTGTAGATAATAATAATGTAGACCTAAGACCTTAACATAGGTAGTAATAGGCCGATAATGTAGGCAAACATTTAGGTTAATTTAGTAGGGAGAACTGGCAGCCTTGTTTGAACTTTCGAGGCGCTGGGTTCAAAGACACAATAGCGTCCTTCTCTAGACAGACACCAAAATGGACAAGAGTGCCATGATCAGCAGACGGCGCCCCCACGTGTTTCACATTTTTAGACCTGGGGAAATCTGTAGAGGCACTCGATGTAACGTAGATGACCTCCTCCGTCAGACCCCTACAGTAAGACAAAACCTCTACTTCTCTTAGGATTTCTGGCCAGTGTCTGGGGGAAAAATTGTGAGTGAGTTGAACTGTAGGCCTGTATGCAGCTGGCAGTGCATTTCCCAGTATGTACCCGTGTCTCTTTTTCTACCTAGAAGCTAGGGGTCCGTGTTGCATAGTTGTACTAGGAGATACACACCCCCCTTTGGGTTTAGGAATTTCTGAGGTGCAGGCAGGTCACTAATAACGATTGAATATTGCAGGAATTAAGGCTCCCAGTTGCACGTGGTTTCTGAGGGGAAGTCCAGAGGGGCTAAGGCTAAGCTTAGGGAAGTTGAAGATCAGGATATATGCTGCAACACCAAGTAAGTTAGTCCTTTATACGTGCATGCAGGCGAGTTTCTTGCAACATCAATCATTTGTGAAAATCTGTCCTATAAGCCACTTGTGAGACTGAGGTACCGACCTCAGAACTCGGTGTCAACAGAGTTTGCCAGGGTAGGCGACTCACTTGGAGGCAGCCCAGACAAACTTTCACAAACTAGTTCAATATTAAATTTTGTTGTATTAACTCTAACTCACCTAGTGACAATATGTTAAATTGCAACACTGTTATTGTCTTATTTATCTTAAGTCAGTCTTAAGTTTGCCAGAAATATTCTACATATAAAAAGGAGTTTTGGTATGTTCATCCAGTTGTTACATTCTTTTGTACAAACATTATCATGCTGAAATAAACTTGTTATTGTTATTATAGACTTGTGAGGGTTGAATTGTTAATGGCACACCAGCTGGGACAGCAGTGTTTGTCTCGTGTCCCGTGGCTGAGTTGGTAGCGCACTCAGCTCATACACTGAGGCTCGTGGTTCGATCACCGGTACGAATGGAAACATTAGGGCGTGTTTTCTTAACCCTGTTGCTGACTATGCCGTAGTACCACGTGATGGTTGATCAGGCCCTGATCCACCATGAAGCCTGGTCACAGACCGGCCTGTGGGGGGACTGACCACTGAAACCCTCTCTAGGTAATTCCAGATGAGCTGAGCTTACTCACATAAGTTGTGAGGTAAATTTAGGCCTAGATATGAGAGAATAGGTCTATGTGGTAAGTGTGCACCATATAAAACAACTCCTGCGACGGGGTTTTTGGTTTAAAACAGTGACTTTGCAGTGTATTTTTGTATGTTTTTTATGGTTGTATTCCCGGTTTCTTGGTCTCATTTGATAGAGTGGAAGATATATTATAACAATCGAGATTATTTTGAATGGTTTTAGGATCGAAAATAGCTTGAAATCGAGCTTAAAATAGCGGAAATGTTCGATTTCCTGCAATGTTCAAGAGTAAACAAATGATATCAGGCCCTTCACACACGGAGGGCCCGGGTTCGATTCCCGGCGGGTGGAAACATTCGACACGTTTCCTTACACCTGTTGTCCTGTTCACCTAGCAGCAAATAGGTACCTGGGTGTTAGTCGACTGGTGTGGGTCGCATCCTGGGGGACAAGATTAAGGACCCCAATGGAAATAAGTTAGACAGTCCTCGAGGACGCACTGACTTTCTTGGGTTATCCTGGGTGGCTAACCCTCCGGGGTTAAAAATCCGAACGAAATCTTATCTTATCTTATCTTATCTTATCAACTGGTGAGTCTAATTTGCGTTCACGAATGTATTGATAATATTTATACAATTATTTCAATATTACTTAACAGTAAATCTTCTATTTTGTGTGTAAATCAAAAATCAAAATGGAATTCAGGTGTAAAGCCTGGGAAAGTAATTAATGGACAGAGGAAATGTTATTGTAACACTGAAATATTTTGAGATCTGTGTGAAAGTGGCCAAATTACCAATTTCTGATCACTTTATTGGGTAGTTGAAATAGTTGATTGGTAACTTTCTTTTTCTCAGTCATATTAGCGAAATAACTAAGAATTTGGTCTACAGGAACACTGTAATTGGCCTAAAGTAGGACTCAAAATGGGCAAAATCTTCAGGGCGTAAATATCGCTGTTACAACGAAATTAGTCAGTTTTCTTTCACATTTTGTCAGTTTTCTATCACATTTTGTCAATTTTCTATCACATTTTGTCAGTTTTCTTTCACATTTTGTCAGTTTTCTATCACATTTTGTCAGTTTTCTATCACATTTTGTCAGTTTTCTTTCACATTTTGTCAGTTTTCTATCACATTTTGTCAGTTTTCTATCACATTTTGTCAGTTTTCTATCACATTTTGTCAGTTTTCTATCACATTTTGTCAGTTTTCTATCACATTTTGTCAGTTTTCTATCACATTTTGTCAGTTTTCTATCACATTTTGTCAGTTTTCTATCACATTTTGTCAGTTTTCTATCACATTTTGTCAGTTTTCTATCACATTTTGTCAGTTTTCTATCACATTTTGTACTATTTTTGTTACTTTCAGAAAAAGATTCTCTACCATTTCATAAGAATAAATACTTTTTTTTTTTTAAATTCATGGACGCTATGGACAAATTCCAGATCTAGGGGTCTGGACAGTGGAAAAGTTAAGACACCTGCTGTCCCTAGTCACCTACTAGTAAGTAGGTACCCGGGTGTTAGTCACCTTACACCTGCTGTTCCTATTCACCTAGCAGTAAGTAGGTACCTGGGTGTTAGTGGACTGGTGCGGGTGGCATCCTGGGGGACAAAATTTACCTAAGTTGTGGGAAATGGTCTGTATAACCAGGGACTTTCTATACAGTATGTCATTGATGTCAGCTATGGTCTGTATAACCAGGGACTTTCTATACAGTATGTCACTGATGTCAGCTATGGTCTGTATAACCAGGGACTTTCTATACAGTATGTCACTGATGTCAGCTATGGTCTGTATAACCAGGGACTTTCTATACAGTATGTCACTGATGTCAGCTATGGTCTGTATAACCAGGAACTTTCTATATAGTATGTCAGTGATGTCAGCTATGGTCTGTATAACCAGGGACTTTCTATATAGTATGTCATTGATGTCAGCTATGGTCTGTATAACCAGGGACTTTCTATATAGTATGTCATTGATGTCAGCTATGGTCTGTATAACCAGGGACTTTCTATACAGTATGTCACTGATGTCAGCTATGGTCTGTATAACCAGGAACTTTCTATATAGTATGTCAGTGATGTCAGCTATGGTCTGTATAACCAGGGACTTTCTATACAGTATGTCAGTGATGTCAGCTATGGTCTGTATAACCAGGGACTTTCTATATAGTATGTCATTGATGTCAGCTATGGTCTGTATAAGTTGTATCATGTACTTGTAGAAACAAAGCTTATTATTATTATTATTATTATTATTATTATTATTATTATTATTATTATTAATTATCATAGTCGAGCACGTTGCAGGTTACCACACACAACCTTGGGTGAAACATGGCAACTACAGGTGTTCCTACAATAATAATAATAATAATAATAATAATAATAATAATAATAATAATAATATCTTTATTTACTACAAGTACATGTACAAGGTATACAGTTCTAGCTGACAACAATGACATACTACTATATAGAAAGCCCCTTGTTATGCTCCGCATTTCGGGCAAATTAGGTCAGTGTCCCAGGATGCGACCCACACCAGTCCACTAACACCCAGGTACCCATTTTACTGATGGGGAACATAGACAACAGGTGGAAAGAAACACGTCCAATGTTTCTACTCTGGCTGGGAATCGAACCCAGGCCCTCGCCGTGTGAAGCGAGAGCGTTAACCTCCAGGCCACCAGAGCCCTAACACACAACCTTGGGTGAAACATGGCAACTACAGGTGTTCCTACATTATATAACTATAAGACTACCCAAGTATAACACTACATATGTTAATCATTCACTATAATAGTAACCTCGAAAAGGATGGGGGAATAAGTTTGAATTCTAGTATTTCCAAAACTCTGCAGACTGTCGTCACAGCCTAGAGAGGCGTACTGACTGACCCTCCAGGGTCCATATCTATCTTCTTCCCTCTGCCATCCTTCCCTTCCTTCTAGCTTCCCTTCCCCCTACCCCCCCCCCCATGCCTCACCTGACAGAACTCTTCAGACTGCCTCTTGAATTCAGGAGAGTCATGTTGACCCACCGTCACCAAGATACTCAGTGGTGACCATGCTCGTCCTAGCTCCTTCACGCTGGCCAGGGGCGACAACTTCCATGCGCTCCTCCTGCCAGAGAATAATAATAATAATAATAATAATAATAATAATAATAATAATAATAATAATAATAATAATAATAATAATAATAATAATAATAATGAAGATTAAGACACATGCGCAAGAGTTGAGTACCTTTATTTATGAAACGTTTCGCCTACACGGTAGGCTTCTTCAGTCAAATACAGAGGGAGCAGGAGTAGTAGTGAAATAAAATTGATGTAATCAGTCCATTAACCTTGGATAAAGAGTATTTGAGGTGGTCAGTCCCTTAGCCTGGAAATTTCACCTCCATGGTCTGGAACGATACGAAGCTGGAGTATAAAGATACAGGTAGGTTCGCCAGGACATCCTGGCCCGGGTCTTCTCCATGTGGTGACCCGGTAGTAGTTCCCCATAGGGAGAGTGTCATTAGGTTTTTATCGCGGCGTTGGGTGGCAGGCAGCAACATCCTCAGGTTCTGCAAGATACACAAGGTGTGCTGCCCAAGCCTTCCGGGTCTGTCCGACGGTCTGTTTTGGGAAGTCTGTTTTGCGTAGGGGAGTCGTGGCAGGACAGTCCAGCAGGTAGTGTATAAGTGGGAGTTCAACCATGTGCTCACAGTGGACACACACTTCCCTTCTTCATTGCTCAACGATATGCGCTGAGATCATGAATCCAAGTCGTAGTCGGTGAACGGCCACTCGTTTCTCCCTGGTCCGTGTAAGCATTGGGGGAAGGAATAAATTTCTGGCATTTTGCCAAATCATACTATCAATGAGATTTGAGCAATGAAACCTGTCCTTTCCTTTGGAAGGCTCAGCTGGGCCTCTTGGTTGACGGTGACTTCGTTAACCTATCTGGGCGCTCCTAGCATGGCTCAGGCTTCTGGAGGGGTTGGTGTGTACTAGTGCAAGTGCTCCGTAGTGCACAAGTGAGTGCACGGCATGTATATAGAACATTCTCAGGACTTCTTGGCTGGCTTTCGCCCTATTGCCAGCCACTTCAGACATAGCCATGACTCTCTGGAGAGCT
Organism: Cherax quadricarinatus; assembly: GCF_026875155.1. Lineage (NCBI taxonomy): Eukaryota > Metazoa > Arthropoda > Malacostraca > Decapoda > Parastacidae > Cherax > Cherax quadricarinatus. The sequence continues at coordinate 5,812,756 of NC_069404.1, read as the reverse complement.
CGCTTCCTGACGTACTCTGTGTGCTTCTGGAAGGAAAGTCATTGGTTGACGTAGATGACTAAGTACGGATAACTATTTGTCCAGGCCACACTGATGCCATTTATCTGCAGCCTGATGGATGTGCTTGAAGGGAAGAGACCTAATATATATATGAGAAGGGGTGGGGATGGGAGTAGTGTAACCAGAGGAATAGTATTACAGTGGTAGTAGTAGTAGTAGTAGTAATAGAGAAAGTAATGGTAGTGAAGAGAATGCCAGAGGCTAGAGATTCCATCCTCTGGCACTCTTTTCGCTACAACTACTTCCTTCTTATCGCCACCTCTATTACTGTTGCACTACTAATAACAAAAAAGGCACAATACCGTGACTGGAACGTTACACAAATAACCCGCACATAAAAGAGAGAAGCTTACGACGACGTTTCGGTCCGACTTGGACCACTGACAAAGTCCAAGTCGGACCGAAACGTCGTCGTAAGCTTCTCTCTTTTATGTGCGGGTTATTTGTGTATTGCACTACTACTACTACTACTACTACCACTACTACGATTGCTACCACAACCACTACTATTACGAATTGAATACTATTCCCTCATCTAGTTACACTACTCCTGTTCCTGCTCCCTTTCTTATATATTCTGGCTCCCTTCCCTTTACTGTGCCCTGGTCATAAGGCTTCTCCTGTCATAGAGCTGTAAATGGTGCTCCACTGGGCACAAAGAAGGCTCACCGTGTTCTTGTCATAAGGTTGCCTCTGCAATAAAGCTGTAAGCGGTACATCACTTGTACAAACTCCCACATTATTTCGGAAGCCACTCCCAGGTTACCGCATGAAGACCCGGGGAAGAACCCTTCCTGGAAAACCTACCTGAACTTGTACCCTTCCCGCACTTAACAGCTGTTACACACGGCTTCTTTCAAAAGGAAGAGGACACGAGGATGTTTCAAGAACACAGCAAGGACTAGGATGAAGAAATGTTGGGTGCAATTCTGGCATTCGCTGGATAGCAAGACAAGTGAAAGCAGCCAGGCCAGTGAAAACAGTGATACAGGGATGGATCAAGATATGTTCACACCAACCATAGAAATACTGCATAGAGAAGGTTGACAGGAAGTACACTCCCAGAAGTCCAGGAGGAGACAGTGTTTCTATGTCTCAAACTGGGCAAGCCAAACCATCCGCAGGCAACAAATTCAAGTTGATTAACATAATACACCATGACACCCGGTGGGCTGCTACAAGTAAGTAAGTAAGTAAGTAAGTAAGTAAGTTTATTCAGGTATACACAAATACAGTTACATAGAATTATCATACATAGCAGCATATGTGTAGAGAACCTGGATAACCCAAAAAAGTCAGACAGAGTGACTTATTTCCATTGGGGTCCTTTTATTAACCTCAAGAAGAAATATGCCACATATCTGAAAGGAGAGTTTATTCTCACTCGTGAAACAGAGTGCTATAAGGTACTGCAGAAGGTGAACCACCTCGAATCACCACTTATTCTAGTAAAACCAAAATCCATAGAGCGGGTAACAAAAGGCGTAATAATGCGCTGTCTGCTAGACGTGCCTCTCGATGAAGTCCATCCTAACAAAAACATCCTGAAAGTTGAGCGGCTCTATGTTGGGTCAAGGTCTTGACCCAACATAAGGACATCTAGCTTAACTGGATCTCATTTGCTAGGGGAAACACCAAGTTAAGACATACAACCCAGAACCTTTGAGGTGCTTCAAGTGCCACAGGTACAACCACCTCAGTGCCAGATGTCAGTTTAAGGAAAAAAGCGAAATCTACGGCGGGTCTCACCCGACCAAAACCTGTTTCGGTAAAGTAAGTGGAGTTGAGGCTATGGAACCTCGGTGTCCGAACTGTGGTAAGAAGCATCATGCCTGGAACCTACACTGTCCGGAGAGGTTCTGTTGAGTCAGGGCAACATGGAAAACCCCGGCTGTCCGACCTCCATTACCAAGTAGAGCCTTCAGCACCGAGCGGCAGCGTCGTCCAAAGGAGGCCACAGTATCAAGGAACCCAGGAGTCACTTCCCTGGCCACAACGATGGCAGAAACCAAAGAAACATCAACGACAAAGTCACGCCCTTGCTAAGCCATTTCCGGACATTTCTGTTCAAACTTCCACCCCACAAGGGTAGCCAGAAGCCTCCATATTACTGTATTAAGGAAGAGAGGGGGGTGGGGAGCTGGCTTATGACATACAAGGATACTTTCCCGGATGAAGCAGCCACTGAAATATATGTAGTGTTTTAACTATGACAGGTGAAAAGGTCCATTGACGTAGGTGCTAACCAGTGGGTGGGGCTCCAATACGCCCATCAAACTACATCAAAGAACAACATCTGTTGAAAACTCACTCTGTAAGATGGAGAGGTGCGTTAACGTAAGTGTTAACCAGCGGACGGAGGTCAAAGACGCCACTGACAGTCACTACACCGCGGATAATGTCTTTGTATAGAGACGTGTCAGTGTTGTCAGGCAGCTCCTGTCCCGAGCCTGGCATCAGTGCCTGAAAATTAGATATTTTTTTTACATATCAGATTGTCATATCATATATTGCCATGTTATATACACATCAGATTGGAATCACTAAATCAGTATGAGTCAGCACGAGAAGTGGTGGGGGTGCGATCCTCTGTCTCTGACCTATTATGCTATTGGTGCTCACACTGTGCATATCAGAGTGAACATATATGAAGAAAAGAATAAATAATAATAATAATAATAATAATAATAATAATACTAATAATAATAATAATAATAATAATAATAATAACAATAATAATAATAATAATCTTTATTTCTATAAGAACATGATACAACTTATACAGGCCATAGCTGACATCAGCGACATACTATATAGAAAATCCCTGGTAACAGCCTGGTTGATCAGGCTCTGATCCACCAGGAGGCCTAGTCACAGACCGGGCCGTGGGGGCGTTGATCCCCGGAACTCTCTCCAGGTAAACTCCAGGTTATACAGACCATAGCTGACATCCTGGAGTTTACCTGGAGAGAGTTCCAAGGGTCAACGCCCCCGCTGCCCGGTCTGTGACCAGGCCTCCTGGTGGATCAGAGCCTGATCAACCAGGCTGTTACTGCTGGCTGCACGCAAACCAACGTACGAGCCACAGCCCGGCTGGTCAGGAACCGACTTTAGGTGCTTGTCCAGTGCCAGCTTGAAGACTGCCAGGGGTCTGTTGGTAATCCCCCTTATGTATGCTGGGAGGCAGTCGAACAGTCTCGGGCCCCTGACACTTATTGTATAGTCTCTTAACGTGCTAGTGACACCCCTGCTTTTCATTGGGGGGATGTTGCATCGTCTGCCAAGTCTTTTGCTTTCGTAGTGGGTGATTTTCGTGTGCAAGTTCGGTACTAGTCCCTCTAGGATTTTCCAGGTGTATATAATCATGTATCTCTCTCGCCTGCGTTCCAGGGAATACAGGTTCAGGAACCTCAAGCGCTCCCAGTAATTGAGGTGTTTTATCTCCGTTATGCGCGCCGTGAAGGTTCTCTGTACATTTTCTAGGTCAGCAGTTTCACCTGCCTTGAAAGGTGCTGTTAGTGTGCAGCAATATTCCAGCCTAGATAGAACAAGTGACCTGAAGAGTGTCATCATGGGCTTGGCATCCCTCGTTTTGAAGGTTCTCATTATCCATCCTGTCATTTTTCTAGCAGATGCAATCGATACAATGTTATGGTCCTTGAAGGTGAGATCCTCTGACATGATCACTCCCAGGTCTTTGACGTTGGTGTTTCGCTCTATTTTGTGGCCAGAATTTGTTATGTAAGAGATTTTCGTTCGGATTTTTAACCCCGGAGGGTTAGCCACCCAGGATAACCCAAGAAAGTCAGTGGGTCATCGAGGACTGTCTAACTTATTTCCATTGGGGTCCTCAATCTTGTCCCCCAGTATGCGACCCACACCAGTCGACTAACACCCAGGTACCTATTTGCTGCTAGGTGAACATGACAATAGGTGTAAGGAAACGTGTCGGAATTTCCACCCGCCGGGAATCGAACCCGGGCCCTCCGTGTGTGAAGCGGGAGCTTTAGCCACCAGACCACCGGGCCACTAACTCTGATGAAGATTTAATTTCCTCGTGTTTACCATATCTGAGTAATCAATGACATACTATCTAGAAAGTCCCTGGTTATGCAGAACATTTCCCGCAACTTAGATTAATTTTGTCCCAGGATGTCACCCACACCAGTCAATTAACACCCAGGTACCTATTACTGCTAGGTGAACAGAGACAGCAGGTGCCTTAAGGAAACACGTCCTAGTGCTTCCACCCATACCGGGGATCGAACCACGGACCTCAGTGTGTGAGCTGACTAAGCTAGCAGTCGAGCTACGGGACATCCATAACCATCCAATATCCTGATGACAGAAATTCTCCCTCAACAACTTATGATTCAGGCAAGAGAGTCAAAGCTTCTCCAGGTTGTCCGTCTCTCCTTCATCAACACCTTAATGGTAGTATTGGTACAATTACTCACAATATGTTAGGTAAAAACACACATGTACAACTCATTCCGGTGGCCTGGTGGCTAAGCTCCCGCTTCACACACGGAGGGCCCGGGTTCGATTTCCGGCGGGTGGAAACATTTCGACACGTTTCCTTACACTATTGTCCTGTTCACCTAGCAGCAAATAGGTACCTGGGTGTTAGTCGACTGGTGTGGGTCGCATACTGGGGGACAAGATTGAGGACCCCAATGGAAATAAGTTAGACAGTCCTCGATGACCCACTGACTTTCTTGGGTTATCCTGGGTGGCTAACCCTCCGGGGTTAAAAATCCGAACGAAAATCTTATCTTATCTTATCTTCTTCTTTCAACGGAACGGCAGTATCCCACCCAGGCAGGGCGGCCCAAAAAGAAAAACAAAAGTTTGTCTTTTTAACTTGAGTAATGTATACAGGAGAAGGGGTTACTAGCCCCTTGCTTCCGGTACTTTAGTCGCCTCTTACGACACGCATGGCTTACGAAGACGTGCAACTATTGCAACATTTTCATTGTGGCAACGTTTCACTCTCCAGGAGCTTTGTCAAGGTGGTTTGATAAAACTCCCGGAGAGCGAAACGTTGTCTCAATAAAATATCACATTAATTGCACATGTGACATTTTACCTTACTGATTGCTACCAGCAATGATGACAATTCCATTGGATTTTCCATGTCAGCTGGTCTGTTATCTTTATTAAGGGGGATACCTCTAGATACCTCTGATTTTATACCTTTCGTCATAACATTCACGAATACAAGACAAAGCCCAAGTCCCAGTGTCGAGCCTTGTGGAACCCCACTCGTTACATGCACTCATCCCGGAACTTCACGGATTTTGTTGTGTCCTTCCTGATTGTAAACTGAACCCGAGATGGTTGATCTTAATGTGAAGTTTTGACAGAAGAAATAAGTAATTAGTGACAAGTCAGGTAAGAACTTTGTCGCCAAACATCACTAAATACGATATGATACTGCGGCAGTGACCCAAGACTGATCAACTGTCTCCCAGCATACATAAGAGGGATTACCAATAGACCCCTGGCTATCTTCAAGACCCCTGGCTATCTTCAAGACCCCTGGCTATCTTCAAGACACCTGGCTATCTTCAAGACACCTGGCTATCTTCAAGACACCTGGCTATCTTCAAGACACCTGGCTATCTTCAAGACACCTGGCTATCTTCAAGACACCTGGCTGTCTTCAAGACCCCTGGCTTTCTTCAAGACACCTGGCTGTCTTCAAGACCCCTGGCTGTCTTCAAGACCCCTGGCTGTCTTCAAGACCCCTGGCTTTCTTCAAGACACCTGGCTGTCTTCAAGACCCCTGGCTGTCTTCAAGACCCCTGGCTGTCTTCAAGACACCTGGCTGTCTTCAAGACCCCTAGCTGTCTTCAAGACACCTGGCTGTCTTCAAGACCCCTGGCTTTCTTCAAGACCCCTGGCTGTCTTCAAGACCCCTAGCTGTCTTCAAGACCCCTGGCTGTCTTCAAGACCCCTAGCTGTCTTCAAGACCCCTGGCTGTCTTCAAGACCCCTAGCTGTCTTCAAGACCCCTAGCTGTCTTCAAGACTCCTGGCTGTCTTCAAGACGCCTGGCTGTCTTCAAGACCTCTGGCTGTCTTCAAGACCCCTGGCTGTCTTCAAGACACCTGGCTTTCTTCAAGACCCCTGGCTGTCTTCAAGACACCTGGCTTTCTTCAAGACACCTGGCTGTCTTCAAGACCCCTGGCTGTCTTCAAGACCCCTGGCTGTCTTCAAGACCCCTGGCTGTCTTCAAGACCCCTGGCTGTCTTCAAGACCCCTGGCTGTCTTCATGAAGGCGCTGGACAGACACCTAAAGTCAGTACCTGACCAGCCAGGCTATGGTTCCTACGTCGTTTTACGTGCCCTGATCTATCATAAGGCCTGGTCACAGACCGGGCCGCGGGGGCGTTGACCCCCGAAATCCTTTCCAAATATACTTTATCATTCTGTGGGTTTAGGGAAAACATTACTGTTACAGAGTGACAAACAGAAAAAAATATTTTATATAACATAGTAGGCCTTAGACAAGGATGTGTGATGTCACCGTGGTTGTTTAATATATTTATAGATGGGGTTGTAAGAGAAGTAAATGCGAGGGTCTTGGCAAGAGGCGTGGAGTTAAAAGATAAAGAATCACACACAAAGTGGGAGTTGTCACAGCTGCTCTTTGCTGATGACACTGTGCTCTTGGGAGATTCTGAAGAGAAGTTGCAGAGATTGGTGGATGAATTTGGTAGGGTGTGCAAAAGAAGAAAATTAAAGGTGAATACAGGAAAGAGTAAGGTTATGAGGATAACAAAAAGATTAGGTGATGAAAGATTGAATATCAGATTGGAGGGAGAGAGTATGGAGGAGGTGAACGTATTCAGATATTTGGGAGTGGACGTGTCAGCGGATGGGTCTATGAAAGATGAGGTGAATCATAGAATTGATGAGGGAAAAAGAGTGAGTGGTGCACTTAGGAGTCTGTGGAGACAAAGAACTTTGTCCTTGGAGGCAAAGAGGGGAATGTATGAGAGTATAGTTTTACCAATGCTCTTATATGGGTGTGAAGCGTGGGTGATGAATGTTGCAGCGAGGAGAAGGCTGGAGGCAGTGGAGATGTCATGTCTGAGGGCAATGTGTGGTGTGAATATAATGCAGAGAATTCGTAGTTTGGAAGTTAGGAGGAGGTGCGGGATTACCAAAACTGTTGTCCAGAGGGCTGAGGAAGGGTTGTTGAGGTGGTTCGGACATGTAGAGAGAATGGAGCGAAACAGAATGACTTCAAGAGTGTATCAGTCTGTAGTGGAAGGAAGGCGGGGTAGGGGTCGGCCTAGGAAGGGTTGGAGGGAGGGGGTAAAGGAGGTTTTGTGTGCGAGGGGCTTGGACTTCCAGCAGGCATGCGTGAGCGTGTTTGATAGGAGTGAATGGAGACAAATGGTTTTTAATACTTGACGTGCTGTTGGAGTGTGAGCAAAGTAACATTTATGAAGGGATTCAGGGAAACCGGCAGGCCGGACTTGAGTCCTGGAGATGGGAAGTACAGTGCCTGCACTCTGAAGGAGGGGTGTTAATGTTGCAGTTTAAACTGTAGTGTAAAGCACCCTTCTGGCAAGACAGTGATGGAGTGAATGATGGTGAAAGTTTTTCTTTTTCGGGCCACCCTGCCTTGGTGGGAATCGGCCGGTGTGATAATAAAAAAAATAGTTCCGGGATTGAATTGAAAGTGAACGTGTTTTATTCCTGTGAGTCAGGCAGTAGCCAGGACAGGAGCAGATGAGAGGTGTGTTGAGTTCAGTACGAGTCGGCTGGTGACGGGGGTCAAGTCATTATGTTTGGGCAGTAGTTTGAGTAGGTAATTTTGGTAAGTTTTTTAGTGTATACTATAGGTGTTTGTATTTAAGTGCTCTCATGTTTATTTATCAGGCCCTAGTATGCAGAGGCCTGTTTATGCGAGAGTACTGTATTACCTGCTGGTAATTAGTCTACCAGACAGAAGTGAAGACGAGGGTGTGTATGTCGTGGTGCCTCCCTGATGATTTAACCTATTACTAGCAGTGTACTAGTGAGTTAATGTGAACTGGAGTCTGGTGGGTTTTTTTTAGCAGTTATAAGTTGTATATAAGTTATTATTGATATATTTTTATATAGGTAAATTTTTGTTCTTCCTAATTATAATTAATATTGTTTAATATGTGAGTACATGATGGCCCAAAGTTTGCTGTGTTTTAAGAGTAAATTTATAAGCCCTAGACAGCAGTGTCAGCAGCCTTCAGGAGCCACCAATATTTTATTTAAGTTACGACATCCAAGTCTTAACAATTGTAAAGTTTCATTATAAGTCACTGGCAGGTAGCAGTAAGTAGGTACCTGGGTGTTAGTCACCTGACATCTGCTGTCACTGTTCAACTAGCAGTAAGTACCTGGGTGCTAGTCACCTGACATCTGCTGTCCCCGTTCACCTGGTAGTAAGTAGGTACCTGGGTGTTAGGAGACTCGTGTGTGTGGCATCCTGGGGGACAAGATTGAGGACCACATTGGAAATAAGACAGACAGTCCTTGACGACTCACTGACTTTCTTGGGTTATCCTGGGTGGCTAACCCTCCCTACCCCAGGTTATCCTGGGTGGCTAACACTCCCTACCCCAGGTTATCCTGGGTGGCTAAACCCCCTACCCTGAGTTATCCTGGGTGGCTAACCCTCCCTACCCCAGGTTATCCTGGGTGGCTAACCCTCTGGGGTTAAATAAACAACAACAAAATGTTATGTTGGACTAACCTGTGTGACGAGGTGTCCCCCGGCAGACCAGCCCGCCAGTACAACACAGTGACTGCCTCGCTGTCTGGCCAGCTGACATGACCACACCACCGCAGCTCTTATCTCCTCCACGATACATTCCATACTGACTGTACCAGTAAAGTTAAGTAAGTAAGTTTATTCAGGTATACACAAATACAGTTACATAGAATTATCTTACATAGCAGCATATGTGTAGAGAACCTGGGATAACCCAAAAAAGTCAGAGTGACTTATTTCCATTGGGGTCCTTTATACATCATGTGTATTGTATACATCGTGTCCTGTATACATTATGTCTTGTATACATTATGTGTCTTGTGTACATACCTCATTCACCTATAATAATAATTGCAGGGAAATGTAACAAGCTAAGTCAAAAATTAAATGGACTGCAGCTTGAATAACAACTGTCAGCCTCGCAGCCGCCTCCAAGGACGTGTCTTGAGTCGTTGTATGCATCCGTCGGGCTGTGTTAAGAAAATGGTGTAATTATATGATTACCCCAAAGGGGTGTTATTTAGTACATCTCAGAAACTGATTACTGAAGTTACACGTACTTGGTTTGGGCTCGATGACCCACCAGTTGCCGGGTTTATGGTAATCTACCTAGATCATACATTAGTTCTCAACTGCGCAGTCAATTGTACCACAATACATCCAGGTAGATTTACCTGGGAATTTGTATTGGACCCTTAATTAATTCACCCGGGTATCCAGTGTCTATTGAATAATAGTGTCCCTGGACCAATTATGTACCTCTGTAATCTTTTGACTACCGCCCACAGGATGGGTATGGGGTGCATAATAAACATATTAAACTAACTAACTTCTGAGGAATATCACACGTACTCCACTCGTCTGGAAAGTTGTAACACTTGCACTGTCACTATTGTTCTCCAATACTTGTTCTTTGTTCTCAGTAATGTCACTAAAGAAGCTGAACACACTTTTATGTATTTCAACTGTTATTTTGGAGGTTGTCAGAGGGCGCACTGTTAGTTCCTTTGTTAAGGTCAATACACACGTAACACGTTCCTCGTCTCGTGGTTCATAGCATTCTGACCTATGACGCCTCTCGCTGCACCTCGCTACCCTGGGCATCTCCAGATACAAAGGAAGTGCTGATCAAGCAATTTTTTCCTTGCTTGCCAAAATTCCACCAGGAAGCAATGCAGGACGCTTAATTTCTTGTTCTCTGGGCCTAGACATTAGTGTATGCTATCTTCAACATGGTAATAAAGTGGGTGTAGGGTTTCCTTAATTGTCCTGCTAAGGTAAGAAATTAATTATCTCTCATTAACCCACTCTAGTTGCAACACTGGTCTCTCACAAGGCAGTGGCATGATCTATGACACGCTGGTCAGATGTTTCCAATTAAAAGTGTTGATGCAGAAGCAAGCATGAAGCCATTGCCCTTTCTGAGAGGGTTGTCCCTCAGGCTGAAAGGGCTGAAAGCAGCTGATACCTTCCTTAAGACACCTGCTGTCACTGTTCATTTAGCAGTAAGTAGGTATCTAGGTGTTAGTCACTGCATACCTGCTGTCACTGTTCACCTATCAGTAAGTAGGTACCTGGGTGTTAGTCACCTCACACTTACTGTCCCTGTTCACCTAGTAGTAAGTAGGTACCTGGGTGTTAGTCATCTCACACCTACTGTCTCTGTTCACCTAACAGTAAGTACCTGGGTGTTAGTCACCTCACACCTACTGTCCATGTTCACCAAGCAGTAAGTAGGTACCTGGATGTTAGTCACCTCACACCTGCTGTCACTTCATCTAGCAGTAAGTAGGTACCTGGGTGTTAGTCACTTTTCACCTGCTGTCACTGTGTCGTGTGGGGTTTGAAACATGGATTGGGTAATAAGCACTCACGTCGGATGTTCTAGTATATATATATTTGATGGAATATATGGGAATGCCAGGCCTGACCTGTCTTATGACTCAACTTGAACTGCCCTGGCGAGTGCCTGGAGGGCGAGCGGTATACAGATCATATTAGGTCAGCAGTAATGGTCAGTGATAACAGTCAGTGATTCACACAGGAGGTGGTGAATCAGTAACGGTTGGTATGAGTCATTACTACTGACACTACTGGTAACTGATACTACTGAGAGCTATGGTTGGTATGAGTCATTACTAATGACACTACTGGTAACTGATACTACTGAGAACTGTAAGTAGGTACCTGGGCGTTAGTCACCTCACACCTACTGTCCCTGTTCACCTAACAGTCAGTACATACCTGGGTGTTAATCACCTTACACCTGCTGCCCCTGTTCACCTAGCAGTAAGTAGGTAGCCTGGGTATTAGTCACCTTACACCTGCTGTCCCTTTTCACCTAGCAGTAAGTAGGTACCCGGGTGTTAGTCACCTCACACCTGCTGTCACTATTCACCTAGCAGTAAGGAGGTATCTGGGTGTTAGTCACCTTACACCTGCTGTCATTGTTTATCTAGCAGTAAGTAGGTACCTGGGGGTTAGTCGCTTTACCACCTGTTGTCACTGTTCACCTAGCAATAAGTAGGTACCTGGGTGTTAGTCACCTCACACCTACTGTAAGTAGGTACCTTTCTCTAGATATGATATTCAACAGGCGTCAGGTGTTCTACACCATCCTGCGAGCAATGGCCATGTTGAACGCACAAATCAAAATCGCAATATCGTCTCCAAGTTGTGCCACATGGAATGAGGTCATTCCAGATGTACAGAATACACTCCATTTTGCATTGTATGGCCATGACAAGCATTTGCCTTACGACATTCTCTTTTCTCCGCCTCACCTAAACAAGATGCGGACTTCATGGCTTGTCTTTCAGAGAGTACGAGAAAAATCTCAAGAAAGCAAAAAATAAGTTTACATCTGTTGGTACCGCTATTGCTAAGGAGATTCAGGTTGTACCAGGTTGCAAAGTAATGTTGGTGCTTACCATGTCCTCAGACAGTTCCATGGCAACAAGATTGAGGTGAGGGAGATTGCCACAGGAACGACCAAGGAAGATCATCTTGACCTCGTGAAGTACAGTGACAATGTGCAAGCCGAAGCTGAGCTGGAAGAATATACTTTGCAACAGCGCAACCAGACTGACACTGTTGTAAATTAGACACATGTGCAGCATCTGGGTATCTTTATTGTAGATGTTTCGCCATCCAGTGGATTTATCAATACAAATTCCAGGACATAACTGAGAGACAGTAGAACTATATACAAAAGTGTCTCAGTCTTGGAGTTGGTGAAGACTCTGGAGCACAGGCAAGGTAAGGTTTGTCAGGAAACAGGACAAGTGTTTCCTGACGTGGGTCTTAGTCAGATGATGACCCACAGTTGGAGATTTTCGGTCATCTGACCGAGGCCTTCCACTGGAACACAGGCAAGTAGGATGGTGCTTATATACTGGCACCAGGTGGTGAGGGACGGGTAGCAGACGAAGACATTGTCCTCGGAACCTGTCAGACTTGACAGACACAGCAATATCATGGAATCTAGGTTCAGAGGACAATGTCTGTGTCTGCTACACATCTGACACCAGTATATAAGCACCAGTCTTCTTGCCTGTGCTCCAGACTCTTCATGACTACGATGTTCTCCACCAGTTCCAACACTGACTCACTCATTACCTTATTGAAAATAAAACTGAAATGTTTATTTCTCTCTAAAGATTACAATGTGTGGTTTATATATTATACAATATTAATTACAATGTGTGGTTTATATGCAAAATATTAATTACAAAGAAGGCCACTAACATACCTTGGCATCTCTGGCAGACTAATACTAATTCTTACTCTATATTGACACAGGTTATGGATTATACTGAACTTAAAGTTAGTTAACTGTAGTGAGTAAATAGATTTACAATTGTGAGGTAGTTCAAAATATTTAAGAATATTACAGTTTGTAAATTCAGTAATGATGATAGTTTTGTCTTGGCATGATACGCAGTTTAAAGCTCCTATATTGGAGTATCTCAGGTAAACTTATGACTAACTTAAGAATTAATAAGCAATAGCTATATTCAGAATTTTGCGTTTACAGTCATTTGGGTGAATGTAAGTGTAAATTAGGGGGAATCACAGATATCGAGAGTATTGGATGAGTTTTGGATGTGTGTATGATACAAGATAATAGGTGGTTTTCATGTACTTAGTTGACGGTGGGGTGTGTTAGGGAGATAAGAGGTTTTTGACGGTAGTTTCGGAAATGGTGGTTGAGTCTGCTGTTCTAGAGTTTTCAGGCGGGAATTCCAGATTTTAGGTCTTTTTAGGCACATTGAATTATTGTATAGATTTAGCCAGACGCGGAGAATGTTATAGATTCTTGTGTCTGGTATTATCCCTATGGGTCCTGTCACAACTATCAAGAATGTGTTTTAGTTCAGGGTTAATACTGGAATTTATGGCTCTGTAAATGTAGGTTGCACAGTAGTTAGTGTAGATGTTCTGTACAGTGAGTAAGTTTAGGTCTTTGAAGAGTGGGGGGGGGGTTGCCTAGTATTGGATAGTGATAATTCTCAATGCAGCTTTTTGTTGGGTTATTATTGACTTTAGGTTGGTTGCTGCTGTTGATCCTCAGGCACAAATGGCATATGTGAGGTAGGATAGATGAGTGAATAGTATAGTGTGAGTAGGGATGATTATGGTACATGGTAACTTATCTTAGAGAGGATCCCATCTGTTTTGAATACTTTTTTTGTTATGTGTTGGATATGGCTACTAAATTTCAGGTTGCTGTCGAAGTGTAGGCCCAGGAATTTGCCCTCATTATGTTTAGCAATGAGAGTGTTGTCGATCATAATGTACAGTTGTGCAACACCTGCTCTGTTACCAAGCATAATATCGAAGGTTTTGTCAATGTTAAGTGTAAGTTTATTGGCTGTCATCCGGGTTAATATTTTCAGGAGCTCTCCATTAAGAGCAGTGTTGGTGAGGCAAGGTTATGGTGGGAGATGACATGAGTCGCGTTGTCGTCTGTTGTGATACGTTGGGAAGATCATCTTTTGTATATAGTTCTACTGTCTTCCAGTTATGTCCTTGTATTGATAAAGCCACTGGATGGTGAAACATCTTCAATAAAGATACCCAGATGTTGCACATGTGTCTATTTTTTATCTTGTCGGTAATGAATACTATTCATGTACAGACTGACACTAGCGACAACCCATCTACCACTCCTGATATTACTAATGATTGTCCTCCTGTCCAGTCTTATACCTTTGGTCTGAGACCCAGGATACAAGTACAGTTCTGTGACACTGACACACTTGTCGACCTGTCCGATTCCTATGCTGACTACACTGTATTTTTGCTTAAATGAGCACCAACGCCCATATACTTTATAGTTAGTTGAAAGTTGAAATAACGGAATCAGGGTGGGTTACATTATGTATATATATATATATATATATATATATATATATATATATATATATATATATATATATATATATATATATATATATATATATATATAAGAAGTATGTTGTTGATAAAAGTACCCCATTGTATTAATATATTATCCTTGCAGGTAATGTAACTTCAAGTTGACTCACAAAATCGTAATGACACGATAGTAAACAAAACATACCATGGGCTGGCCCAGTGGCTTCCAGCCTGGAGTTTTAACCCTCACTCACCATGGGTTCTAACACTACCCTTAATATGCTTTAACTGCAAGTTGCCTGCAGGTAGCTTGTACTATGCGGTCTACATCATAGGCCAGGGCAGTGCCGCCCTTTCATGTCGCATGGCACACCCTAGGAAATGCTACTGCCAGTCATTATTACACAGATGTGTGGATGGTTCAACTTTGACATGTAAACAATACCTGACCCTCAGTGCAGCCCTGTGAACAACCCGACCATAAGAGACTCCAGTGGTGTCCTGACGTCCCATGGTTCCATGCAGCACTATGAAGTAGCAAGCCATTTTCTCTTCCCGGTTGTGGGAGAGTGTTTGAGTCCTGCTAAATTAATCATGCTTGTATAAGGGTAAGCCAATAGCCAAGTACCGTGAGTGTATTTAAATTTTTCTTTCTTGCACACTGGTGCTGTCGGGTAGGGATGAACCGAGGTGCATGGCTGAGCAAAATGTAGACAGTATATCTACCCTCCTGTTTAGCAAGTGGCCAGTGGATGGTAGGCCCTTTGGTCTACCCTCATGATCTATCCTCTAACTTTATGCTCACCTGACCTACTGCCAAGGGCTCTACCCCCTTGACTGGCTCCTGGCTACCCTCTGTCCTGCCTGGTGCACCATACCTACCTGGTGTACCATACCTACCTGGTGCACCATACCTGCCTTGTGTACCATACCTGCCTGGTGCACCATACCTGCCTGGTGCACCTACCTTGATATACCAGGTGAACACCTACCTTGATATACCAGGTGAACACCTACCTTGATATACCAGGTGAACACCTACCTTGATATACCAGGTGAACACCTACCTTGATATACCAGGTGAACACCCACCTTGATATACCAGGTGAACACCTACCTTGATATACCAGGTGAACACATACCTTGATATACCAGGTGAACACCTACCTTGATATACCAGGTGAACACCTACCTTGATATACCAGGTGAACACCCACCTTGATATACCAGGTGAACACCCACCTTGATATACCAGGTGAACACCTACCTTGATATACCAGGTGAACACCTATCTTGAAATACCAGGTGAACACCCACCTTGATATACCAGGTGAACACCTACCTTGATATACCAGGTGAACACCCACCTTGATATACCAGGTGAACACCTACCTTGATATACCAGGTGAACACCCACCTTGATATACCAGGTGAACACCTACCTTGATATACCAGGTGAACACATACCTTGATATACCAGGTGAACACCTACCTTGATATACCAGGTGAACACCTACCTTGATATACCAGGTGAACACCTACCTTGATATACCAGGTGAACACCCACCTTGATATACCAGGTGAACACTACCTTGATATACCAGTGAACACCTATCTGAAATACCAGGTGAACACCACCTTGATATACCAGGTGAACACCACCTTGATAACCAGGTGAACACCTACCTTGATATACCAGGTGAACACATACCTTGATATACCAGGTGAAAACCTACCTTGATATACCAGGTGAACACATACCTTGATATACCAGGTGAACACCCACCTTGATATACCAGATGAGCATATACCTTGATATACCAGGTGAACACCTACCTTGATATACCAGGTGAACACCCACCTTGATATACCAGATGAGCATATACCTTGATATACCAGGTGAACACCTACCTTGATATACCAGGTGAACACCCACCTTGATATACCAGATGAGCATATACCTTGATATACCAGGTGAACACCTACCTTGATATACCAGGTGAACACCCACCTTGATGTACCAAGTGAGCACATACCTTGATATACCAGGTGAACACATACCTTGGAAAGTTAGGTGAACACCCACCTTGTGGCGCCAGATCGTAGTCAACAACCAGGGTCAGGATGCTGTGGTGAACACCCACCTTGTGGCGCCAGATCGTAGTCAACAACCAGGGTCAGGATGCCGTGGTGGTAGAGAGGCTGCACCAGGTACGCTGAGATATCCTTCTCAATCTCTTGCC
Source organism: Cherax quadricarinatus (assembly GCF_026875155.1). Classification (NCBI taxonomy): domain Eukaryota; kingdom Metazoa; phylum Arthropoda; class Malacostraca; order Decapoda; family Parastacidae; genus Cherax; species Cherax quadricarinatus. The sequence goes on along the minus strand of NC_069404.1, from coordinate 5,796,309 downwards.
AGTATCCTCCGTGTACCCATACCACTATGGCGCTCTCTACCAACACAGTGAGTTAAGAACACAAGAAAGGAGAAGCACAGCAGGAGGCGTACTGACCCATACTTGGCAGGTCCTTCTCAAACTCAAACCCATATATTGTCACACAAGAAGTAAGTTTTGTATTATACAAAATAGCTGAGAGGTATTCAGTGTGTATATCAGAGAATACTTGACAGTAAGGAAACAATGAATGATGGTACGTGACGAGGTGTCAGAGTGGGCGCCTGTGACGAGCGGGGTTCCACAAGGGTCAGTCCTAGGACCAGTGCTGTTTCTGGTATATGTAAATGGCATGACAGAAGGGATAGATTCCCATTCATTGAAGAGGTAAATACGGGAACAATATTTAAATAAGATATTATAAGGACCTTAATGGACATAAATCACATAGGTGATTTGCATATATGTTAATATGTATTATAACTGTATTTATGTGTACATCAAACTCAATAAACTTATTTCTTATTTATTGCGTTTATTATGTACCTAAATATCAACACAAATTTTCAATATATTTTTTAGTATATATATTTTTTATCGTTCATTATATAATTACTTTTCATTCAGAAATTATTTAAAAATAAAATATGTGACTTTTCAAGATTAGACCAAAATTATTGTTATTATTTACTATAAGTATTACCAGCGAATGTTAATATAGATACATATAATAATGAACATTAAAATGGTATAAAATACCGACAGATTGTTAGGTAAGACACATATGCAACAGTTAGGTATCTTTATTTCGAAACGTTTCGCCTACACAGTAGGCTACTGTGTAGGCGAAACGTTTCGAAATAAAGATACCTAACTGTTGCATATGTGTCTTACCTAACACATATAATTATAATCATAATTTATAAGGTGGTGAACTGGTGAACAAACTGAGAGAACCAAGACCAGAAAATTCTTCTGGTCAGAAAAACCGCAATTTCTGGTGTGACATACAGATGGTCAGAATCTGGCATTAGTCTTTGAGATGTTATTAAAAACATAAGAATGGTGGAACACTGCAGAAGGCCTACTGGCCCATACAAGGCAGGTTCTTATCAACACCACCCATCTATGTGTCCAGTGTTTTCCCAAAAAACTAACCAAGAATTTGCTTTCGGGAGAATCACAGCATGAATATACAGCCGACAACTGTGCAGCAAGTGCGTGATGCTGTCATGTTAACAAGGATCTATAAGGAATGTCTCCAGCACCTTGTTGAATCCATGCCACCAAGAATGCAGATGTTCTCGGGCCAAATAGGGATTCCCTACCCAGTACTAAACTGACCACTGAGTGTATAAGTCATATGGAAAAACAATAAAAACCATTCAGCCTTTTTTACCTCTAAATTTTATAGTACAATCTATTATTTATTGTACTTTTTGTCTATTGTTAATGTTGTTAGTACCTGGTGGGAGGTCCTCGCCATATACATCAAGTTTAGCTCTGGGTCCTGGACCGTATGGGACGTCGATGCGGTGGCTGACGGTCTCCCTGGCAGCCTGGGAGAGATCTTTAACTACTCTCACGTGTACATTGATGATCTCCTGGGCTGAGTATCGCTTGGACCACCTCGAGGGGGAGTACTGCTCTTCCAGCTCCTGTTCCAGCACATATAATGCAAGCATGTTAACAATTACTTACACATAAACGGAGAATTTTCACACACACACACACAGTAGCGACCAGTGAAGAGGCGGGGCCAGGAGCTTGGACTCGACCCCTGCAACCTCAACTAGGTGAGCAGAACTAGGTGAGTACACATACACACACACACACACACACACACACACACACATACATACACACACACAGAGAGAGAGAGGATCCAGTAGCGATCAGTGAAGAGGCGGGGCCAGGAGCTGAGTCTCGACCCCTGCAACCACAATTAGGTGAGTACACACACACACACACACACACACACACACACATACACAAAGAAAGGGACAGACTCAGAAGTGTCCTTGTTTGCAGATGATGTGAAGTTAATGAGGAGAATCAAATCGGTCGAGGATCAGGCAGGACTACAAAGAGACCTGGACAGGCTACAGGCCATATACGACTGCACACCATATACGTCAGACCCATACTGGAGTATGCAACACCAGTTTGGAACCTATACCTGGTCAAGCACGTCAAGAAATTAGAGAAAGTGCAAAGGTTTGCAACAAGACATAAGAAATAAGTCACTCTGTCTGACTTTTTTGGGTTATCCCAGGTTCTCTACACATATGCTGCTATGTATGATAATTCTATGTAACTGTATTGTGTATACCTGAATAAATTTACTTACTTACTTACTTACTTACAGAGCTACAGGGAATGTCCTACGAAGAAAGGTTAAGGGAAATTGGCCTGACGACACTGGAGGACAGGAGGGTCAGGGGAGACATGATAACGACATATAAAATACTGCTTGGAATGGACAAGGTGGACAAAGACGGGATGTTCCAGAGATGGGACACAGAAACAAGGGGTCATAATTGGAAGTTGAAGACTCAGATTAGTCAAAGGGATGTTAGGAAGTATTTCTTCAGTCATAGAGTTGTCAGGAAGTGGAATAGCCTAGAAAGTGACGTAGTGGAGGCAGGAACCATACATAGTTTTAAGACGAGGTATGATAAAGCTCATGGGGCAGGGAGAGAGAGGACCTAGTAGCAATCAGTGAAGAGGCGGGGCCAGGAGCTATGAATCGACCCCTGCAACCACAAATAGGTGAGTACACACACACACACATATATATCTTTCTTCTTTCCTTCAACACACCGGCAGTATCCCACCGAGGGGGGGTTGACCCAAAAGGAAAAACGAAAGTTTCTCCTTTTACATTTAGTAATATATACAGGAGAAGAGGTTACTAGCCCCTTGCTCCCGGCATTTTAGTCGCCTCTTACAACACGCATGGCTCACAGAGGAAGAATTCTGTTCCACTTCCCCATGGAGATAAGAGGAAATAAACAAGAACAAGAACTAGAAAGAAAATATAAGAAAACCCAGAGGGGTGTGTATATATATACTTGTACATGTATGTGTAGTGTGACCTAAGTGTAAGTAGAAGTAGCAAGACGTACCTGAAATCTTACATGTTTATGAGACAGAAAAAAAAAAGACACCAGCAATCCTACCATCATGTAAAACAATTACAGGTTTCAATTTTACACTCACTTGGCAGGACGGTAGTACCTCCCTGGGTGGTTGTTGTCTACCAACCTACTACCACAGGATGGTAGTACCTTCCTGGGTGGTTGTTGTCTACCAACCTACTACCACAGGACGGTAGTACCTCCCTGGGTGGTTGCTGTCTACCAACCTACTACCACAGGATGGTAGTACCTTCCTGGGTGGTTGTTGTCTACCAACCTACTACCACAGGATGGTAGTACCTTCCTGGGTGGTTGTTGTCTACCAACCTACTACCACAGGATGGTAGTACCTTCCTGGGTGGTTGTTGTCTACCAACCTACTACCACAGGATGGTAGTACCTTCCTGGGTGGTTGTTGTCTACCAACCTACTACCACAGGATGGTAGTACCTTCCTGGGTGGTTGTTGTCTACCAACCTATTACCACAGGATGGTAGTACCTCCCTGGGTGGTTGTTGTCTACCAACCTACTACCACAGGACGATAGTACCTTCCTGGGTGGTTGTTGTCTACCAACCTACTACCACAGGACGGTAGTACCTTCCTGGGTGATTGTTGTCTACCAACCTACTACCACAGGACGGTAGTACCTTCCTGGGTGGTTGTTGTCTACCAACCTACTACCACAGGATGGTAGTACCTCCCTGGGTGGTTGTTGTCTACCAACCTACTACCACAGGACGGTAGTACCTCCCTGGGTGGTTGTTGTCTACCAACCTACTACCACAGGACGGTAGTACCTCCCTTCTCCTATGCCAAATCGAAGTCGAGAACAACGTCCAGTATTGGGCCCCTACTTAAACAAGATGGGCCCTACACAGATGACAGCAAGGAAATGAGTGAGCTACTCAAGTCCCAATATGACTCAGTTTTTAGCAAGCCGCTAACCAGACTGAGAGTCGAAGATCAAAATTAATTTTTTATGAGAGAGCCACAGAATTTGGTTAACACAAGCCTATCTGATGTTATCCTGACGCCAAATGACTTCGAACAGGCGATAAATGACATGCCCATGCACTCTGCCCCTATCACGAGTTTTTACCATCCTATGGAGAGGGAGCATGGACACGGGGGTCGTCCCACAGTTACTAAAAACAACAGACATAGCCCCACTCCACAAAGGGGGCAGTAAAGCAACAGCAAAGAACTACAGACTGATAGCACTAACATCCCACATCATAAAAATCGTTGAAAGGGTCCTAAGAAGCAAGATCACCACACATCTAGAAACCTATCAGTTACACAACCCAGGGCAACATGGGTTTAGAACAGGTCGCTCCTGTCTGTCTCAACTATTGGATCACTATGACAAGGTCCTAGATGCACTAGAAGACAAAAAGAATGCAGATGTAGTATATACAGAATTTGCAAAAGTGTGACCATGGCATAATAGCGCACAAAATGCGTGCTAAAGGAATAACAGGAAAAGTCGGTCGATGGATCTATAATTTCCTCACTAACAGAACACAGAGTAGTAGTCAACAGAGTAAAGTCCGAGACAGCTACGGTGAAAAGCTCTGTTCCACAAGGCACAGTACTCGCTCCCATCTTGTTCCTCATCCTCATATCTGACATAGACAAGGATGTCAGCCACAGCACCATGTCTTCCCTTGCAAATGACACCCGAATCTACATGATAGTATCTTCCATTGCAGACACTGCAAGGCTCCAGGCGGACGTCAACCAAATCTTTCAGTGGGCTGCAGAAAACAATATGAAGTTCAATGATGAGAAATTTCAATTACTCAGATATGGTAAACACGAGGAAATTAAATCTTCATCAGAGTACAAAACAAATTCTGGCCACAAAATAGAGCGAAACACCAACGTCAAAGACCTGGGAGTGATCATGTCGGAGGATCTCACCTTCAAGGACCATAACATTGTATCAATCACATCTGCTAGAAAAATGACAGGATGGATAATGAGAACCTTCAAAACTAGGGATGCCAAGCCCATGATGACACTCTTCAGGTCACTTGTTCTATCTAGGCTGGAATATTGCAGCACACTAACAGCACCTTTCAAGGCAGGTGAAATTGCTGACCTAGAAAATGTACAGAGAACCTTCACGGAGCGCATAACGGAGATAAAACACCTCAATTACTGGGAGCGCTTGAGGTTCCTGAACCTGTATTCCCTGGAACGCAGGCGGGAGTGATACATGATTATATACACCTGGAAAATCCTAGAGGGACTAGTACCGAACTTGCACACGAAAATCACTCACTACGAAAGCAAAAGACTTGTCAGACGATGCAACATCCCCCCAATGAAAAGCAGGGGTGTCACTAGCACGTTAAGAGACCATACAATAAGTGTCAGGGGCCCGAGACTGTTCAACTGCCTCCCAGCATACATAAGGGGGATTACCAACAGACCCCTGGCAGTCTTCAAGCTGGCACTGGACAAGCACCTAAAGTCGGTTCCTGACCAGCCGGGCTGTGGCTCGTACGTTGGTTTGCGTGCAGCCAGCAGTAACAGCCTGGTTGATCAGTCTCTGATCCACCAGGAGGCCTGGTCACAGACCGGGCCGCGGGGGCGTTGACCCTTGGAACTCTCTCCAGGTAAACTCCAGGTATTACAGGGCTCCCCCACTTCCTCCTAATTATGTTTATTGTTGACACATACCTGCAAATCAGGTCCTCACTCCTACGTCTGCCAACATCGTTGCCTCCAGCACTGAGACAGATAATAGGATTGCTCCTATTATCCCTCATGATGTCATCCAGATGGCTAACAATATCCTCCATCCCAGCTCCAGGAAACTACACCCTCTGCCTCTACTTCCTGTCTCTATGACAAAAAGCCCCGTCTATAAACTTAACCTCACTGTCCCCAACTAAAACAATATTTTTACCTTCACTGGCGGAGTTTGTCATGACGTACTCGACAGTCTTCATTGGGATGGTCTTCGGAATGGCTTTGTTGGGATGATTTTCGTTGGGATGGTCTTCACTGGGGTGTCTAAGGTCGTCAACTCACGCTCATCTGTCAGTGCTGAGAAGGTATTTCTGGTCACCACAGGAGTCTCCTGGACCTTCCTTAGCTGTAACATTGTTCCTTCCATTCCAGCCATCTTCCAGTCGTTGGTACGATCTCTGTCACAGCTGTTCTCGACGACGTTGTTCTGGAATTAATCCTTGAACATACCTTTCAGTTGCTGAATCTTCTTGCTTCCGTTAACTCTTCCTTAAGCTGAAGATACAGCTGTTCGTAGTGGAGGGAAGCCACCATCACAATCTCAGTGAGCACACTAGACACTTGTTTACAGAGCGAGAACTGTTCTAGAGGCGCCTCTCCAGGTAAACTTGTTCCAAGAGATCTGTTCTAGACCTGTTTTAGAATACCTGTTCTAGGAGGTACTAGAAACATTTCTATAGATCCAAAAACATTACAGGAGATATTAATACATTATTGGAGGTCTTCAAAAATTACAGGAGGTCAACTACAGTACGTGTTAAAGTGTTGCAGGAAGTAAACATTACAGAAACTATTAAAATATATTGTACTATAGAATTACAGGTCATAAAATATTACAGGGAGTACAACATTGCAAGTTACTTTCTGAATAAAAGATAATTCACAAGAAAGCAAATTAATTCATAACCTGATGGTTCATCCATCTCCAGGATTGTGTTGCTTCCCCACGGTCGTTCTTGGCGCCATCTGTCAGTTGTGTTGCTTCCCCACGGTCGTTCTTGGCGCCATCTGTCAGTTGTGTTGCTTCTCCACGGTCGTTCTTGGCGCCATCTGTCAGTTGTGTTGCTTCCCCACGGTCGTTCTTGGCGCCATCTGTCAACATGTCATATTTTCTGGATCAGAGACCAGTTATTTTCTTTGAAGATTGCCTCGGACGTTTCATCGGCTCCACTTTGAGATGTTTAGCCTAAATCCCCCACGTCTTTTATGGCATGTGAAGCACTGTGTGGCGTAACGTTCCTCTTAAGACCCAAGTTTAAATTGTGTTCTATTTACATGTTTTCTTTTAGTTGTGTTGTTTCCGCTACGTTCATGGGCGCCATCTGTTTAAGTTGTGGATGTTTCGCCAGGCGAAGGGCCTCTGTCAGTGTCCGCTCCATCGTACTGGACCCACGTAGTTTTTGCACCCCACGGTCTTCAGGGTTGTATAGTTGATCATTATCGTTCATATTCATTGGGTTGTTATCAACATTGTTATGCGCCATATCAACATAATAATATTTTTTAAATATCAGAGAACATACATTTATAAATTTCTATTAAATTGTACTGTTTATATATATTGAGGGGTTTACTAACTCCTGATTTTCACTTCCTTGTATAACTGATAAACACTGTGTTGCGAAACGTTTTCCTCAATTAAGTCCCAAAGTGTTCACTGTGATATTTATCAATATTTTCTGTATTACAAATTAATTTACTACGTTGAAAAGCAATAAATTGTTGTAAAAGTGTTGGAGGGTAAGCCCGTAAGGCCTTTACAAAGTTACAAAACTCCATCGTAGACCCACAGTTTTTATACATGCAAAGTTACTATAAAAAAAAAGGGCTTGCATATATATAAATAAATTATTCTGTTATTTTGGTGTGTTATCTACCAACATTTCATACTCATAGATTATATGGTAATGATCATATATTTATAAAGATAAGTCTCTATTTGTACTATATATATATATATATATATATATATATATGCCACGGGGGCACTGACCCCTGAAACCCTTTCCAGGTATACTCCAGGAATACATCATTTGTGGTTTACCTGGAGAGAGTTTCGGGGTCAACGCCCCCGCAGCCTGGTCTGACACCAGGTCACTGTGACATATTGGTCACAGTCACCTTGTTACCTGGTCGTCCCGTCGCATCTAACTTGTACCTTGACATCCATATTTCATTGACAAAGTGATGTCTTGTGAGGGTCTCTGTGAGGGCCACCAATATCACATTCAACTCCACCAGGAGTACACTGAAGAAAGATATTTAGTTCCTCATGAACACCACAAGACCTTGTATATTTGAATATTGGCTCGCTGTTTTTTATAGGCACTGGATGTGGTACTGGAGTGGAGGCCACTCATTGTGGTACTGGAGTGGAGGCCACTCATTGTGGTACTGGAGTGGAGGCCACTCATTGTGGTACAGGAGTGGAGGCCACTCATTGTGGTACTGGAGTGGAGGCCACTCATTGTGGTACTGGAGTGGAGGCCACTCATTGTGGTACAGGAGTGGAGGCCACTCATTGTGGTACTGGAATGGAGGCCACTCATTGTGGTACTGGAGTGGAGGCCACTCATTGTGGTACTGGAGTGGAGGCCACTCATTGTGGTACTGGGGTGGAGGCCACTCATTGTGGTACTGGAATGGAGGCCACTCATTGTGGTACTGGAGTGGAGGCCATTCATTGTGGTACTGGAGTGGAGGCCACTCATTGTGGTACTGGAGTGGAGGCCACTCATTGTGGTACTGGAGTGGATGCCACTCATTGTGGTACTGGAGTGGAGGCCACTCATTGTGGTACTGGAGTGGAGGCCATTCATTGTGGTACTGGAGTGGAGGCCACTCATTGTGGTACTGGAGTGGAGGCCACTCATTGTGGTACTGGAGTGGAGGCCATTCATTGTGGTACTGGAGTGGAGGCCACTCATTGTGGTACTGGAGTGGAGGCCACTCATTGTGGTACTGGAGTGGAGGCCACTCATTGTGGTACTGGAGTGGAGGCCACTCATTGTGGTACTGGAATGGAGGCCACTCATTGTGGTACTGGAGTGGAGGCCATTCATTGTGGTACTGGAGTGGAGGCCACTCATTGTGGTACTGGAATGGAGGCCACTCATTGTGGTACTGGAGGGGGAGGCCACTCATTGTGGTACTGGAGTGGAGGCCACTCATTGTGGTACTGGAGTGGAGGCCACTCATTGTGGTACATGGAGTGGAGGCCACTCATTGTGGTACAGGGTGGAGGCCACTCATTGTGGTACGGGAAAGTGGAGGCCACTCATTGTGGTACTGGAGTGGAGGCCACTCACTGTGGTACTGGACTGGAGGCCACTCATTGTGGTACTGGAGTGGAGGCCACTCATTGTGGTACTGGAGTGGAGGCCACTCATTGTGGTACTGGAGTGGAGGCCACTCACTGTGGTACTGGAGTGGGATCCACTCACTATGGTACTGGAGTGGAGGCCACTCACTGTGGTACTGGAGTGGGATCCACTCACTATGGTACTGGAGTGGAGGCCACTCATTGTGGTACTGGAGTGGGATCCACTCACTATGGTACTGGAGTGGGGGCCACTCACTGAGGTACTGGAGTGGGATCCACTCACTATGGTACTGGAGTGGGGGCCACTCACTGTGCAATTGGAGGGGGGCCACTCACTGTAGTACTGGAGTGGGGTCTCTCACTGTTGTACTGGAGAGTGGGGCCACTCACTGTGGTACTAGAGTGGCATTCACTCACTATGGTACTGAAGTGGGGGCCACTCACTGTGCTATTGGAGGGGGCCACTCACTGTGGTACTGGAGTGAAGGGGCCACTCACTGTGGTACTGGAGTGAAGGGGCCACTCACTGTACTACTGGAGTGAAGGGGCCACTCAATGTGGTACTGGAGAGAAGGGGCCACTCACTGTGGTACTGGAGTGAAGGGGCCACTCACTGTGGTACTGGAGTGAAGGGGCCACTCACTGTTGTACTGGAGTGAAGTTTCACTCACTGTAGTACTGGAGTGAAAGGGCCACTCAGTGTGGTACTGGAGTGAAAGGGCCACTCAGTGTGGTACTGGAGTGAAAGGGCCACTCAGTGTGGTACTGGAGTGAAGAGGCCACTCACTGTTGTACTGGAGTGAAAGGGCCACTCAGTGTGGTACTGGAGTGAAGGCGTCACTCACTGTAGTACTGGAGTGAAAGGGCCACTCAGTGTGGTACTGGAGCGAAGGTTCCACTCTCTGTGGTACTGGAGTGAAGGGGCCAGTCACTATGGTATTGGAGTGAAGGGGTCACTCACTGTGGTACTGGAGTGAAGGGGCCACTCACTGTGGTACTGGAGTGAAGGGGCCAGTCACTGTGGTACTGGAGTGAAGGGGCCAGTCACTATGGTATTGGAGTGAAGGGGTCACTCACCGTGGTACTGGAGTGAAGGGGCCACTCACTGTGGAACTGGAGTGAAGGGGCCAGTCACTATGGTACTGGAGTGAAGGCGCCACTCAGTGTGGTACTGGAGTGAAGGTTCCATTCACTGTGGTACTGGAGTGAAGGGGCCACTCACTGTGGTACTGGAGTGAAGGCGCCACTCAGTGTGGTACTGGAGTGAAGGTTCCATTCACTGTGGTACTGGAGTGAAAGCGTCACCCACTGTGGTACTGGAGTGAAGGCGCCACTCACTGTGGTACTGGAGTGAAGGGGTCACTCACTGTGGTACTGGAGTGAAGGGGCCACTCACTGTGGTACTGGAGTGAAGGGGCCACTCACTGTGGTACTGGAGTGAAGGGGTCACTCACTGTGGTACTGGAGTGAAGGCGCCACTCACTGTGGTACTGGAGTGAAGGGGTCACTTACTGTGGTACTGGAGTGAAGGGGCCACTCACTGTGGTACTGGAGTGAAGGGGTCACTCACTGTGGTACTGGAGTGAAGGCGCCACTCACTGTTGTACTGGAGTGAAGGGGTCACTCACTGTTGTACTGGAGTGAAGGCGCCACTCACTGTGGTACTGGAGTGAAGGGGTCACTCACTGTGGTACTGGAGTGAAGGCGCCACTCATGTGGTATGGATGAAGGGGTCACTTACTGTGGTACTTGGAGTGAAGGGCCACTCACTGTGGTACTGGAGTGAAGGGGTCACTCACTGTGGTACTGGAGTGAAGGCGCCACTCACTGTTGTACTGGAGTGAAGGGGTCACTCACTGTTGTACTGGAGTGAAGGCGCCACTCACTGTGGTAGTGGAGTGAAGGGGTCACTCACTGTGGTACTGGAGTGAAGGGGTCACTCACTGTGGTACTGGAGTGAAGGGGTCACTCACTGTGGTACTGGAGTGAAGGCGCCACTCACTGTTGTACTGGAGTGAAGGGGTCACTTACTGTTGTACTGGAGTGAAGGCGCCACTCACTGTGGTACTGGAGTGAAGGCGCCACTCACTGTGGTAATGATAATGTGGTAGTGATAATGACAGATCTCACCTTCAGGACCACAAGTGATAATGACAGATCTCACCTTCAGGACCACAAGTGATAATGACAGATCTCACCTTCAGGACCACAAGTGATAAAAACAGCTCTCACCTTCAGGACCACAAGTGATAATGACAGATCTCACCTTCAGGACCACAAGTGATAATGACAGATCTCACCTTCAGGACCACAAGTGATAATGACAGATCTCACCTTCAGGACCACAAGTGATAAAAACAGCTCTCACCTTCAGGACCACAAGTGATAATGACAGATCTCACCTTCAGCACCACAAGTGATAATGACAGATCTCACCTTCAGGACCACAAGTGATAATGACAGATCTCACCTTCAGGACCACAAGTGATAAAAACAGCTCTCACCTTCAGGACCACAAGTGATAATGACAGATCTCACCTTCAGGACCACAAGTGATAATGACAGATCTCACCTTCAGGACCACAAGTGATAATGGCAGATCTCCTTCAGGACCCCAAGTGATAATGACAGATCTCACCTTCAGGACCACAAGTGATAATGACAGATCTCACCTTCAGCACCACAAGTGATAATGACAGATCTCACCTTCATGACCACAAGTGATAATAACAGATTTCACCTTCAGGACCACAAGTGATAATGACAGATCTCACCTTCAGGACAACAAGTGATAATGACAGATTTCACCTTCAGGACCACAAGTGATAATGACAGATCTCACCTTCAGGACAACAAGTGATAATGACAGATCTCACCTTCAGGACCACAAGTGATAATGACAGATTTCACCTTCAGGACCACAAGTGATAATAACAGATCTCACCTTCAGGACCACAAGTGATAATGACAGATCTCACCTTCAGGACCACAAGTGATAATAACAGATCTCACCTTCAGGACCACAAGTGATAATAACAGATTCACCTTCGGGACCACAAGTGATAATGACAGATCTCACCTTCAGGACCACAAGTGATAATGACAGATCTCACCTTCAGGACCACAAGTGATAATGACAGATCTCACCTTCAGGACCACAAGTGATAATGACAGATTTCACCTTCAGGACCACAAGTGATAATGACAGATCTCACCTTCAGGACCACAAGTCATTACCACAACTGTAAGGACAATGTGAACCTTCAAAAAAAGAAAAGGAATATCAAGACAATGGTGATCTTCTCCAAGCACTTGTTATGATGTAAACTAAGATCTAGGCTGGAAAACTGATGTAAACTAAGATCTAGGCTGGAAAACTGATGTAAACTAAGATCTAGGCTGGAAAACTGATGTAAACTAAGATCTAGGCTGGAAAACTGATGTAAACTAAGATCTAAGCTGGAAAACTGATGTAAACTAAGATCTAGGCTGGAAAACTGATGTAAACTAAGATCTAAGCTGGAAAACTGATGTAAACTAAGATCTAGGCTGGAAAACTGATGTAAACTAAGATCTAGGCTGGAAAACTGATGTAAACTAAGATCTAAGCTGGAAAACTGATGTAAACTAAGATCTAGGCTGGAAAACTGATGTAAACTAAGATTTAGGCTGGAAAACTGATGTAAACTAAGATCTAGGCTGGAAAACTGATGTAAACTAAGATCTAAAGCTGGGAAAACTGATGTAAACTAAGATCTAGGCTGGAAAACTGAAGTAAACTAAGATCTAGGCTGGAAAACTGATGTAAACTAAGATATAGGCTGGAAAACTGATGTAAACTAAGATCTAAGCTGGAAAACTGAAGTAAACTAAGATCTAGGATGGAAAACTGATGTAAACTAAGATCTAGGATGGAAAACTGATGTAAACTAAGATCTAAGCTGGAAAACTGATGTAAACTAAGATCTAGGCTGGAAAACTGATGTAAACTAAGATTTAGGCTGGGAAACTGATGTAAACTAAGATCTAAGATGGAAAACTGAAGTAAACTAAGATCTAGGCTGGAAAACTGAAGTAAACTAAGATCTAGGCTGGAAAACTGATGTAAACTAAGATATAGGCTGGGAAACTGATGTAAACTAAGATCTAAGCTGGAAAACTGAAGTAAACTAAGATCTAGGCTGGAAAACTGATGTAAACTAAGATCTAAGCTGGAAAACTGATGTAAACTAAGATCTAAGCTGGAAAACTGAAGTAAACTAAGATCTAGGCTGGAAAACTGATGTAAACTAAGATCTAGGCTGGAAAACTGATGTAAACTAAGATCTAAGCTGGAAAACTGATGTAAACTAAGATCTAAGCTGGAAAACTGATGAAAACTAAGATCTAAGCTGGAAAACTGATGTAAACTAAGATCTAAGCTGGAAAACTGATGTTAAACTAAGATTCTAGGCTGGAAAACTGATGTAAACTAAGATCTAAGCTGGAAAACTGATGTAAACTAGATCCTAGGCTGGAAACTGATGTAAACTAAGATCTAAGCTGGAAAACTGATGTAAACTAAGATCTAAGCTGGAAAACTGAAGTAAACTAAGATCTAGGCTGGAAAACTGATGTAAACTAAGATCTAAGCTGGAAAACTGATGTAAACTAAGATCTAAGCTGGAAAACTGAAGTAAACTAAGATCTAGGCTGGAAAACTGATGTAAACTAAGATCTAAGCTGGAAAACTGATGTAAACTAAGATCTAAGCTGGAAAACTGATGTAAACTAAGATCTAGGCTGGAAAACTGATGTAAACTAAGATCTAGGCTGGAAAACTGATGTAAACTAAGATTTAGGCTGGAAAACTGATGTAAACTAAGATCTAGGCTGGAAAACTGATGTAAACTAAGATCTAGGATGGAAAACTGATGTAAACTAAGATCTAGGATGTAAAACTGATGTAAACTAAGATCTAGGATGGAAAACTGATGTAAACTAAGATCTAGGCTGGGAAACTGATGTAAACTAAGATCTAGGCTGGAAAACTGAAGTAAACTAAGATCTAGGCTGGAAAACTGAAGTAAACTAAAAGTCCTTTTCAAGTTAGGCTAAATTGGAGATCTGCAAAATATGCAGAAGTTCATCATGGCACATCTGATGGCTGTAGATCCTGGGAGTGCAGGTGAGGAAGGTACAGCATAATTTATACCTAGAAAATCCTAGAGGGACTAGTCAAAAATCTGTACACAGTGTCCTGTGTACAGAGTACAGTGTATTGTATATACCTGGAGAAGGTTTTGGGGGCCAACGCCCCGCGTCTCGGTCTGAGACCAGGCCTCGTAGTGGATCAGTATCTGATCAACCAGGCTGTTACTGCTGGCCGCACGCAAACTGACGAACGACCCACAGCTGTACGCTAAGAAAAAACACAGTAAGTGTCAGGGGCCCAAGACTATACAACAGCCACCCATCATATATAAGAAAGATTGCCAACAGATCCCTGGCTGTCTTCAACAGGAAGCTGGACAGGTACTTAAAATCAGTACCTGACCAGCCGGACTGTGGTTCCTACGCTGGATTGAATGTAACCGGTAGTAACAGCCTGGTTAATTAATCAGACCCTGATCCACCAAAAGACCATAGGACCCTACCCACAGGGATGCCCCTCGGAAACCACAAGTAAAACCTCCTCATTAGAGAAGGTATTTAGGATGGCGATCTGTCAAAACACAAAGGATTATGATATATATTGTGTCAAATTACATAAGATTACTGTAACAGAACCAGATACGATAATGTTACGACTGGTAACACGTAAGTAACAGATGGAATCTTACCAGTAACACTGACAACAAGGGAACTGTAACAGAACCAAACACGATAATGTTACGACTGGTAACACGTAAGTAACAGATGGAATCTTACCAGTAACACTGACAACAAGGGAACTGTAACAGAACCAAACACGATAATGTTACGACTGGTAACACGTAAGAGGCAATAAGTTAACAGTTACCAGGGTACAAGGTTACTAGCTGCCCTCTCATGTGTTGTGGATCCTCACTTAAATATTATGTAAATGCAGAATTATTATACTTAGTGAACACAGTTTTCTTATGTTTTCTTAATCTTGTGTATCAACAGAAGGTAAACTTTTTGTTTTGTTTGTTTTCTTGGTGGAAATTGAATACATTTGTGTTAATTATAAGAATAAGATGGTCATACGGCTGGCAGTGAGCGCAGACACTACTAAGTTATCTTACTCTCCCTCCCTCCAAAACTCCCTCCAACATTCCTTCCCTCCCTCCCTCCAACAACACACTCTCCATCACTCCTTCCCTCCTATCTTCTCTTCTTGCCTCCCCCTCTCTATCGATTTGTGACGCACTGGCCTCACACACTGAGGTCCGTGGTTCGATCCCCGGTGCGGGTAAAAACATTAGGGTACTAGTGTTGTCCTGGAGGAAAGTACTCCAGAGGGTCCTAGAGTTGTCCTGGAGGAAAGTACTCAAGAGGGTCCTAGTGTTGTCCTGGAGGACACTGAAGACAAAATAGAGATACTGCAAAATAGAGATACTGCTGGAGATGGATCAAAATGGGATGATGCCTCAGGGAACAGTGTCGACACTACCAGCAAAACCTGGTGGAAGCACTGATGTCCATACAGGGGTAAAAAATATTGAGGAAACAGGAAAAATAAATGCACCAGCAGTGAACGCAGCTACAATAAATCCTAGCAAACAGAAGTACAATCTATGTAAATACTATGCCTTGGGTATCCGATCACAACCTAATCGAAGTCCAGACGTACATGCATAGGGGTACTGATCAGCAGAATGCATGTACCTGTGAAGGTGTCTTCACAAAATACAACTTCAACAACATCAACTGGGACCAGGTAAACCATGTCCTAAACGAAACATGTTGGGAAGATGTCTTAAATGACATGGATCCAAACCAGTGCCTTGAAAGGATCAACTTCCTGGTAGCCGAAGCATGTTCTAGGCATATTCCCCTAAGAAAGAAGAAGAGCAGGAGTAAACTGGAGAGAAAAAGACGCTCCCTCTACAGAAGACGACGAAGAGTCACTGAGCTCCTCAGGAGTGCTAGAATATCTGATACACGAAAGGAGGCGCTGACCAGGGAAGTGGAAACTATCGAACTTAAGCTAAATGACTCTTACAGGAACCAGGAGAGGCAGAAGGAGCTTAAAGCTATTAGTGAAATTGAAAGAAATTCAAAAAATTTCTTTTCATATGCCAAAAACAAGGCAAATACCACATCTAGTATCGGGCCCTTACTCAGACAGGATGGGACTTACACAGATGACAACAAGGAAATGAGTGAAATATTGAAATCCCAGTACGACTCTGTGTTTAGTGAACCACTAATCGGTCTGAGGATCGACGACCCAAATGATTTCTTCATGAATGACCTCAAAACTCCATAAAATGGGATGCCAGATTTCCGACATTACCCTAACTCCGATAGATTTCGAAAAAGCCATTGACAACATGCCTATGCACTCAGCCCCGAGCCCAGACTCGTGGAACTCTGTTTTCATTAAGAACTGCACGAAACCCCTCTCGCGTGCCCTAAGTACACTATGGAGGAGGAGCTTGGACATGGGTGAAATTCCACAGTCACTTAAAACAACGGATATAACCCCACTCCATAAAGGTGGCAGCAAAGCATTAGCTAAGAACTATAGACCAATAGCTCTGACGTCCCACATCATAAAAATCTTTGAAAGAGTGCTAAGAAGCAGGATTGCAAATCACCTGGATTCCCAAAATCTGCACAATCCAGGGCAACATGGGTTCAGGGCAGGTCGCTCCTGCCTCTCACAACTACTGGATCACTATGACATGGCCTTGGATGCACTGGAAGAAAATCAGAATGCAGATGTAATATACACAGACTTTGCAAAAGCATTTGACAAATGCGATCATGGCGTAATAGCCCATAAAATACGTGCTAAAGGAATAACTGGGAAAGTGGGGAGATGGATCTTCAACTTCCTAACAAATCGAACACAAAGAGTAGTGGTCAACAGAGTTAAATCGGAGGCTGCCATAGTGAAGAGCTCTGTTCCACAAGGCACAGTACTCGCCCCCATCTTATTCCTTATCCTCATATCAGACATAAACAGAGATATACACCACAGCACCGTATCATCCTATGCGGATGATACTAAGATCTGCATGAGGCTGTCATCTGCTGAGGACGTGGTTAACCTCCAAGAAGATATAAACAAAGTTTTCCAGTGGGCAACGGTAAACAATATGATGTTCAATGAGAACAAATTCCAACTACAGTGGCCCGGTGGCCTGGTGGCTAAAGCTCCCGCTTCACACACGGAGGGCCCGGGTTCGATTCCCGGCGGGTGGAAACATTCGACACGTTTCCTTACACCTATTGTCCTGTTCACCTAGCAGCAAATAGGTACCTGGGTGTTAGTCGACTGGTGTGGGTCGCATCCTGGGGGACAAGATTAAGGACCCCAATGGAAATAAGTTAGACAGTCCTCGATGACGCACTGACTTTCTTGGGTTATCCTGGGTGGCTAACCCTCCGGGGTTAAAAATCCGAACGAAATCTTATCTTATCTTATCTTATCTACTCCGTTATGGAAAACTGGAGGAGATAATAACTAGAACAGAGTATACTACTGACTCCGGCCATACAATAGAGCGGAAAAATAATGTAAGGGACCTGGGAGTAGTAATGTCTGAGGATCTCACTTTCAAGGATCACAACAGTGCCACGATCGCACGTGCAAAGAAAATGATAGGATGGATAATGAGAACTTTCAAAACGAGAGATGCCAAGCCCATGATGATCCTTTTCAAATCACTTGTTCTTTCTAGGCTAGAATACTGCTGTACATTAACATCTCCATTCAAAGCAGGTGAAATCGCAGATCTAGAGAGTGTACAGAGATCCTTTACTGCACATATTATCATGTGGGAGTTCGACACGTGGATTAGGTAAGAAATACTCACGTAGGCTGTTATTACGTATAATTGCAGATATGTGGAGAGAGCCCTTGCAACCGTACCTATCTCCTTGCTCACACTCGTAACACTAACTGACCGGCCGCCCACGTACCCATAGAGGGTCTTTGAATAATGCCAGGTCAGCTCAATATGAATAGACAGTGACTCAGGCAGAGACGGTTGGTCGTTGAGTCAACGGTACACTGGTTACTGGTAACTGGTTACTACTACTGAGAATATAAGTTCTGTCAAACACCTTAACTACTGGGAACGCTTGGAAGCACTTGACTTGTACTCGTTGGAACGCAAGAGGGAGAGATATATCATAATCTACACTTGGAAAATCTTGGAAGGAATGGTCCCAAATCTGCACACAGAAATCACTCCCTACGAAAGTAAAAGACTGGGCAGGCGATGCAAAATGCCCCCAATAAAAAGTAGGGGCGCCATTGGTACACTAAGAGAAAACACCATAAGTGTCCGGGGCCCAAAACTGTTCAACAGCCTCCCATCAAGCATTAGGGGAATTACCAATAAACCCCTGGCTGCCTTCAAGAGAAAGCTGGACAGATACCTAAAGTCAGTGCCGGATCAGCCGGGCTGTGGCTCGTACGTTGGACTGCGTGCGGCCAGCAGTAACAGCCTAGTTAATCAGGCCCTGATCCATCGGGAGGCCTGGTCATGGACCGGGCCGCGGGGGCGTTGATCCCCAGAATAACCTCCAGGTAACCTCCAGGAACGGTATATCTGGTAAAACAGGTGGGACATGCACCTTTGACCATCTCAAAAAATGCGAGCGCTGTATAGCCCTTGTGGCTTAGCGCTTCTTTTTTATTCTAATAATAATAATAATCAAAAAATGCGGCACCTACATGACAACAAGAGAGTACAACTTCCTTTTTTGCAACCTATTTCACCCAGAAATGTGTCACTCATCAATCCATGAAAGAAAATGTTACAATACATACTGCCAGGTGCATCATCTAAAGGGGACTAGAAGACACAGACCAGTCAGACTATGGGAAACAGAGAGGAGCCACAACCTCTCCAGGGACAGAGTTTTTTTTAGGGCCAGGAGGGACAAAAGACTGGCAAGAAATGACAATAATCCTACACCACCTGAAAACACTTCTGGAGCAGAGGCACAGACACTGGCCTCTACCCCAGAACAACAGATATTAGAGCCAGCAAATAAAACTCTCCTAAATTCCACCAATACGACATTTGTCCTTGCAAACATACAGGGTCTAAAGCCGTCAAAAAAACAACAAAATTCCTTACATCAAGGGACTGCTCATGGAGTCAAATGCAATGTTTGCAGCATTCACAGAGACCCACATAAAGGATCATTATGACAATTCAATTCAATTCAATTCAAGTTTATTCTCTATAATGGTTACAATGTGGGATTTACAGGTTCTGGGTATTTTGTGGTTTACATGTTATAAAATACTAATTACAGAGGGGGCCACTAGGACACCTAGCATGGCTAGGCATTTCGAGCAGACTTAGATTAATTCTTAACATTAAATCCTTACAGATTATAGTATTAAGGCTAAGTGACTACATCATAATTTGTGAGTTTAGCAATGTGAATGCTTTTGTTTTGGCACAATATGGATATGGATCCCAGGTTATAACCTATTCCGATGCGACAGACTAAACAGACAACAAGATGGGGTTGTCCTGTATGTCACAGAGTCGCTCATTTGCACAGTACTACCAAACACCCTAAATGATGTAGTTGAAGTTTTGGGGGTAAAGATCGAAAACCAAAACCTTGTCATTGTGGTAGTATACAAGCCTCCAGGTGCAACTTCCCGGCAATTCCAGGAGCAGCTTGAGAAAATTGACCAGTCTGGAAAATCTCCCAACTCCTGCCCCAAACATCTTACCACTAGGAGATTTCAACCTGAGACACCTAAAATGGAGGAGAATAGCAAACAATGTTTTAGCAGAAATCACCCCGGGAGGCAGCTCAGATGAATATAAACATACACACGAACTATTAAACCTCTGCAACAAATTCACCTTAAACCAGCAAATATTAGATCCTACAAGACTGGAAAATACACTAGACCTCATCTTCACTAACAATGATGATCTGATACGTAACATAACTGTACCAGAAGACAATTCACCCAGATCACAACATAATAGAGGTACAGACATGTACACACAGGGCTCCAGACCAGTAAAATGTGAGCAGTCATGAAGGTCTCTTCACGAAATTCAATTTCAATAACAAAAACATACAATGGCATCTGCTAGAAAAATGACAGGATGGATAATGAGAACCTTCAAAACTAGGGATGCCAAGCCCATGATGACACTCTTCAGGTCACTTGTTCTATCTAGGCTGGAATATTGCTGCACACTAACAGCACCTTTCAAGGCAGGTGAAATTGCTGACCTAGAAAATGTACAGAGAACTTTCACGGCGCGCATAACGGAGATAAAACACCTCAGTTACTGGGAGCACTTGAGGTTCCTAAACCTGTATTCCCTGGAATGCAAGCGGGAGAGATACATGATTATATACACCTGGAAAATCCTAGAGGGACTAGTACCGAACTTGCACACGAAAATCACTCACAACGAAAGCAAAAGACTTGGCAGACGATGCAACATCCCCCCAATGAAAAGCAGGGGTGTCACTAGCACGTTAAGAGACCATACAATAAGTGTCAGGGGCCCGAGTCTGTTCAACTGCCTCCCAGCATACATAAGGGGGATTACCAATAGACTCCTGGCAGTCTTCAAGCTGGCACTGGACAAGCACCTAAAGTCGGTTCCTGACCAACCGGGCTGTGGCTCGTATGTTGGATTGCATGCAGCCAGCAGTAACAGCCTGGTTGATCAGGCTCTGATCCACCAGGAGGCCTGGTCACAGACTGGGCCGCAGGGGCGTTGACCCCCGGAACTCTCTCCAGGTAAACTCCAGGTAATGGGATCAAGTAAACCATGTCCTAAATGAAACAAGCTGGGAAGACACATTGCATTAAGAAAAAGAAAGAGAAGATGTAAACTAGGAAGAGAGAGACGTTCCCTATACATACGAAGGCAAAGAGTCACAGAGCTGCTGAGTGGGGTCAATATATCTGAAATACGAAAGGAAGCACTAGTCAATGAAATTGCAAATATCGAACTTAAGCTGAAGGAATCTTATAGGAGACAAACATCACAGGAAGAACTAAAAGCCATAAAGGAAATTGAAAAAATCCAAAATACTTCTTCTCTTATGCCAAACCTAAGGGAAAAACAACATCCAGTATTGGGCCCCTGGTTAGGCAGGATGGGACATACACAGATGATAGCCAAGAAATGAGTGAGATACTGAAGTCCAAATGTGACTCAGTGTTCAGCGATCCACTGCCCACTCTAAGGGTTGACAATCCAAATGAATTCTTTAAGAACGAAACCCAAAATTTGGTCATCCCAAAACTCTAGGATATTATTATAACTCCAAAAGATTTTAAGGAGGCAATTAATGACATTCCCATGCACTCTGTCCCAGGCCCAGACTCATGGAACTCCGTGTTAATCAAGAATTGCAAGAAGTCCCTATTGCGTGCCTTCAGCATTTTATGGAGAGGGAGCATGGACACAGGGGTCATCCCACACACACTAAAAACAACAGACATAGCTCCACTCCACAAAGGTGGCAGTAAAGCAATTGCAAAGAACTACAGACCGACAACACTAACATCTCATATCATAAAAATCTTTGAGAGGGTTCTAAGAAGCAAGATAGCCACCACCTAGATACCCGTCAGTTACACAACCCAAAGCAACACGGGTTTAGAGCAGGTCACTCCTGCCTGTCCCAGCTACTGGACCACTATGACAAGGTCCTGCATGCTGTAGTGTAGAGGATAAACAAAATACAGATGTAGTATACACAGACTTTGCAAAAGCTTTCGACAAGTGTGACCATGGTGCAATAGCACACATAATGCGGGATAAAGGAATAACAGGAAAAGTTGGTAGATGGATCTACAACATCCTGACAAATAGAACACAAAGAGTAATAGTAAACAGAGTAAAGTCTGAGGCAGCCATGGTAAAAAGCTCTGTTCCACAAGGCACAGTACTCACTCCCATTATATTCCTCATCCTCATTTTTGACATAGACAGAGATGTAAGCCATACCTCCGTGTCTTCCTTTGCGGATGACACCCGGATCACCATGGCAGTGACCTCCATTGAAGACACTACGAGACTCCAAGCGGACATCAACCAAATCTTCGAATGGTCCACTCAAAACAATGTGAAGTTCAACGAGGAGAAATTTTAACTTCTCAGATACGGCAAACTTGAAGAAATTAAAAATTCTAACCATGCAATAGAGCGGGAAAAGTAATTTGAAGGACCTGGGAGTGATAATGTCAGAGAATCTCGCCTTCAATGACCACAACAATGTATCTACCTCATCCGCTTGGAAAATGATAGGATGGATAATGAGAACCTTCAAAACTAGGGATGCCAAGCCCATGATGATTCTCTTCAAATTTCTTGTGCTCTCTAGG
The DNA here is from genome assembly GCF_026875155.1 of Cherax quadricarinatus. Classification (NCBI taxonomy): domain Eukaryota; kingdom Metazoa; phylum Arthropoda; class Malacostraca; order Decapoda; family Parastacidae; genus Cherax; species Cherax quadricarinatus. The sequence continues at coordinate 5,773,592 of NC_069404.1, read as the reverse complement.
CTGGAATACTGCTATACACTAACGGCCCCCTTCAAGGCTGTCGACATTGCAGACCTGGAGAGTGTACAAAGAACTTTCACGGCACACATAAGTGCGATAAGGCACCTAAACTAGTGGGAACGGTTGAAGATCCTTGATCTGTATTCCCTCGAACGCAGGCGAGAGAGATACATGATAATATACACTTTGAAGGCCCTGGAGGGATTGGTACCAAACTTGCACACGAAAATCACTCCCTATGAAAGTAAAAAACTCGGCAGGAGATGCAACATTCCCCCGATGAAAAGCAGGGGCGCCACGAGTACACTGAGAGACAACACAATAAGTGTCAGGGCCCCAAGACTGTTCAACTGCCTCCCTGCATACATAAGGGGGATTACCAATAGACCCCTGGCTGTCTTCAAGAAGGCACTGGACAAGCACCTAAAGTCAGTACCTGACCAACCAGCCTGTGGTTCGCACGTCAGCTTGCGTTCGGCCAGCAGTAATAGCCTGGTTGATCAGTCCGTGATTCACCATGAGGCCTGGTCTCAGACCGGGAGGCGGGGGCGTTGACCCCCGAAACCCTCTCCAGGTAAACTCCTTAAGACACCTGCTATCACTGTTCACCTAGCAGTAAGTAGGTACCTGGGTGTTAGTCACCTTACACCTGCTGTCCCTGTTCACCTAGCAGTAAGTAGGTACCTGAGTATTAGTCACCTTACACCTGCTGTCACTGTTCACCTAGCAGTAAGTAGGTACCTGGGTGTTAGTCACCTTACACCTGCTGCCACTGCTCACCTAGCAGTAAGTAGGTACCTGGGTGTTATTCACCTTACACCTGCTGCCACTGCTCACCTAGCAGTAAGTAGGTACCTGGGTGTTAATCACCTTACACCTGCTGGAGATAGAGATGATACAAGGTAGAGATGATGCAACGTAGAGATGATACAAGGTAGAGATGATACAAGGTAGAGATGATACAAGGTAGAGATGATACAAGGTAGAGATGATACAAGGTAGAGATGATACAAGGTAGAGATGATACAAGGTAGAGATGATACAAGATAGAGATGATACAAGGTAGAGATGATACAAGGTAGAGATGATACAAGGTAGAGATGATACAAGATAGAGATGATACAAGATAGAGATGATACAAGATAGAGATGATACAAGGTAGAGATGATACAAGATAGAGATGATACAAGGTAGAGATGATACAAGGTTTCTGCAATGATGTCCTGTATTTGCTGGTTTGTTTTCCTGTCACAATCACTACACCCAACTTACGCACCTAAGAAGGTCAAACCACTATACCCAACATACGCACCTAAGACCGTCAAACCACTATACCCAACATACGCACCTAAGACCGTCAAACCACTATACCCAACACACACACCTAAGATCGTCAAACCACTATACCCAACATACGCACCTAAGACCGTCAAACCACTATACCCAACACACACACCTAAGACCGTCAAACCACTACACCCAACATACGCACCTAAGACCGTCAAACCACTATACCCAACATACGCACCTAAGACCGTCAACCACTACACCCAACATACGCACCTAAGACCGTCAAACCACTACTACCCAACACACAACACCTAAGAACGTCAAACCACTACACCCAACATACGCACCTAAGACCGTCAATCCACTATACCCAAATCACACACCTAGACCGTCAAACCACTACACCCATACATACGCACCTAAGACCGTCAAACCACTATACCCAACACACACACCTAAGACCGTCAAAACCACTACACCCAACATACGCACCTAAGACCGTCAACCACTATACCAACACACACACCTAAGATCGTCAAACCACTACACCCAACTACGCACCTAAGCCCGGGTCAAACCACTATACCCAACATACGCACCTAAGACCGTCAAACCACTATACCCAACATACGCACCTAAGACCGTCAAACCACTATACCCAACACACACACCTAAGATCGTCAAACCACTATACCCAACATACGCACCTAAGACCGTCAAACCACTATACCCAACACACACACCTAAGACCGTCAAACCACTATACCCAACATACGCACCTAAGACCGTCAAACCACTATACCCAACATACACACCTAAGACCGTCAAACCACTACACCCAACACACACACCTAAGACCGTCAAACCACTATACCCAACATACGCACCTAAGACCGTCAAACCACTATACCCAACATACACACCTAAGACCGTCAAACCACTACACCCAACACACACACCTAAGACCGTCAAACCACTAACCCAACACACACACCTAAGACCGTCAAACCACTATACCCAACATACGCACCTAAGACCGTCAAAACCACTATACCCAACATACGCACCTAAGACCGTCAAACCACTATACCCAACATACACACCTAAGACCGTCAAGCCACTACACCCAACACACACACCTAAGACCGTCAAACCACTATACCCAACATACGCACCTAAGACCGTCAAACCACTATACCCAACATACGCACCTAAGACCGTCAAACCACTATTACCCAACACACACACCTAAGACCGTCAAACCACTATACCCAACATACGCACCTAAGACCGTCAAACCACTATACCCAACACACACACCTAAGACCGTCAAACCACTATACCCAACATACGCACCTAAGACCGTCAAACCACTATACCCAACATACACACCTAAGACCGTCAAACCACTACACCCAACACACACACCTAAGACCGTCAAACCACTATACCCAACATACGCACCTAAGACCGTCAAACCACTATACCCCAACATACGCACCTAAGACCGTCAAACCACTATACCCAACACACACACCTAAGACCGTCAAACCACTATACCCAACATACGCACCTAAGACCGTCAAACCACTATACCCAACATACGCACCTAAGACCGTCAAACCACTATACCCAACACACACACCTAAGACCGTCAAACCACTATACCCAACATACGCACCTAAGACCGTCAAACCACTATACCCAACATACGCACCTAAGACCGTCAAACCACTATACCCAACATACGCACCTAAGACTGTCAAACCACTACACCCAACATACGCACCTAAGACCGTCAAACCACTACACCCAACATACGCACCTAAGACCGTCAAAACCACTACACCCAACATACGCACCTAAGACCGTCAAACCACTACACCCAACATACGCACCTAGACCGTCAAACCACACTACACCCAACACACACACCTAAGACCGTCAAACCACTACACCCCAACATACGCACCTAAGACCGTCAAACCACTACACCCAACATACGCACCTAAGACCGTCAAACCACTACACCCAACATACGCACCTAAGACCGTCAAACCACTACACCCAAACATACGCACCTAAGACCGTCAAACCACTATACCCAACATACGCACCTAAGACCGTCAAACCACTACACCCAACATACGCACCTAAGACCGTCAAACCACTATACCCAACATACGCACCTAAGACCGTCAAACCACTATACCCAACATACGCACCTAAGACCGTCAAACCACTACACCCAACATACGCACCTAAGACTGTCAAACCACTACACCCAACATACGCACCTAAGACCGTCAAACCACTACACCCAACATACGCACCTAAGACCGTCAAACCACCTACACCCAACATACGCACCTAAGACCGTCAAACCACTACACCCAACACACACACCTAAGACCGTCAAACCACTACACCCAACATACGCACCTAAGACCGTCAAACCACTACACCCAACATACGCACCTAAGACCGTCAAACCACTACACCCAACATACGCACCTAAGACCGTCAAACCACTACACCCAACATACGCACCTAAGACCGTCAAACCACTACACCCAACATACGCACCTAAGACCGTCAAACCACTATACCCAACATACGCACCTAAGACCGTCAAACCACTACACCCAACATACGCACCTAAGACCGTCAAACCACTACACCCAACATACGCACCTAAGACCGTCAAACCACTATACCCAACATACGCACCTAAGACCGTCAAACCACTATACCCAACATACGCACCTAAGACCGTCAAACCACTATACCCAACATATGCACCTAAGACCGTCAAACCACTACACCCAACATACGCACCTAAGACCGTCAAACCACTACACCCAACATACGCACCTAAGACCGTCAAACCACTATACCCAACATACGCACCTAAGAAGGTCAAACCACTATACCCAACATACGCACCTAAGACCGTCAAACCACTATACCCAACACACACACCTAAGACCGTCAAACCACTATACCTAACATACGCACCTAAGACCGTCAAACCACTACACCCAACACACACACCTAAGACCGTCAAACCACTACACCCAACATACGCACCTAAGACCGTCAAACCACTACACCCAACATACACACCTAAGACCGTCAAACCACTACACCCAACATACGCACCTAAGACCGTCAAACCACTATACCCAACACACACACCTAAGACCGTCAAACCACTACACCTAACATACGCACCTAAGACCGTCAAACCACTACACCCAACATACACACCTAAGACCGTCAAACCACTATACCCAACACACACACCTAAGACCGTCAAACCACTAAAACCCAACATACGCACCTAAGACCGTCAAACCACTATACCCAACACACACACCTAAGACCGTCAAACCACTACACCTAACACACACACCTAAGACCGTCAAACCACTACACCTAACATACGCACCTAAGACCGTCAAACCACTACACCTAACACACACACCTAAGACCGTCAAACCACTACACCTAACATACACACCTAAGACCGTCAAACCACTACACCCAACAGCCACAACAACAAAGGCAGACATTACTGACGCCGTCGTCACCACTAAATAACCTCGTCAGTGCTCATCTTGCTGCGGGAGGAAGGAGATGTGTCTCGGTGCCTCCTGGAGACGGTGTCCTGGCAGTGACTGTTCACCAGCAGTGAGTGAACAGTGTTGAGAACAGTTCTGGGCGGTGTTATAAGTGTTCTTTGTGTGGGGATGGAGTGTCAGGCGGCCTGGTGGTGTTCATTTTGAACTCTTTGTTATGGTTGTTGATGTTCAGCAAGAACCACTGATGAAGGTTCATGATATTCAGCTAGAACTCTTTCTTCATGTTCACTGTTATGTTCAAGAACCCTTCATGGGCCTTCTTCATGTTCACTGTTCATCAAGAACCCTTCATAATGTTCATCATGAACCCTTCATAATGTTCATCAAGAACCCTTCATAATGTTCATCCAGAACCCTTCATAATGTTCATCATGAACCCTTCATAATGTTCATCATGAACCCTTCATAATGTTCATCAAGAACCCTTCATAATGTTCATCCAGAACCCTTCATAATGTTCATCATGAACCCTTCATAATGTTCATCATGAACCCTCCATAATGTTCATCATGAACCCTTCATAATGTTCATCATGAACCCTTCATAATGTTCATCATGAACCCTTCATAATGTTCATCCAGAACCCTTCATAATGTTCATCCAGAACCCTTCATAATGTTCATCCAGAACCCTTCATAATGTTCATCATGAACCCTTCATAATGTTCATCAAGAACCCTTCATAATGTTCATCAAGAACCCTTCATGCTGTTCATCATGAACCCTTCACAATGTTCATCCAGAACCCTTCATAATGTTCATCAAGAATCCTTCATAATGTTCATCAAGAACCCTTCATAATGTTCATCAAGAACCCTTCATAATGTTCATCAAGAACCCTTCATAATGTTCATCATGAACCCTTCATAATGTTCATCCAGAACCCTTCATAATGTTCATCCAGAACCCTTCATAATGTTCATCAAGAACCCTTCATAATGTTCATCAAGAACCCTTCATAATGTTCAAGAACCCTTCATAATGTTCATCGTGAACCCTTCATGTTCATCAAGAACCCTTCATAATGTTCATCATGAACCCTTCATAATGTTCATCATGAACCCTTCATAATGTTCATCATGAACCCTTCATAATGTTCATCATGAACCCTTCATAATGTTCATCAAGAACCCTTCATAATGTTCATCATGAACCCTTCATGCTGTTCATCATGAACCCTTCATAATGTTCATCAAGAACCCTTCATAATGTTCATCATGAACCCTTCATAATGTTCATCAAGAACCCTTCATAATGTTCATCAAGAACCCTTCATAATGTTCATCATGAACCCTTCATAATGTTCATCATGAACCCTTCATAATGTTCATCAAGAACCCTTCATAATGTTCATCAAGAACCCTTCATAATGTTCATCAAGAACCCCTTCATAATGTTCATCAAGAACCCTCATAATGTTCACCAGAACCCTTCATAATGTTCATCCAGAACCCTTCATAATGTTCATCATGAACCCTTCATGCTGTTCATCAAGAACCCTTCATAATGTTCATACAGAACCCTTCATAATGTTCATCAAGAACCCTTCATAATGTTCATCCAGAACCCTTCATGCTGTTCGTCCAGAACCCTTCATAATGTTCATCATGAACCCTTCATGCTGTTCATCCAGAACCCTTCATAATGTTCATCAAGAACCCTTCATAATGTTCATACAGAACCCTTCATAATGTTCATCCAGAACCCTTCATAATGTTCATCCAGAACCTTTCATAATGTTCATCATGAACCCTTCATGCTGTTCATCCAGAACCCTTCATAATGTTCATCAAGAACCCTTCATAATGTTCATACAGAACCCTTCATAATGTTCATCCAGAACCCTTCATAATGTTCATCCAGAACCTTTCATAATGTTCACCATGAACCCTTCATAATGTTCATCATGAACCCTTCATGCTGTTCATCATGAACCTTTCATGCTGTTCATCAAGAACCCTTCATAATGTTCATCAAGAACCCTTCATAATGTTCATCATGAACCCTTCATAATGTTCATCATGAACCCTTCATGCTGTTCATCAAGAACCCTTCATAATGTTCATACAGAACCCTTCATAATGTTCATCAAGAACCCTTCATAATGTTCATCCAGAACCCTTCATAATGTTCATCATGAACCCTTCATAATGTTCATCAAGAACCCTTCATAATGTTCATCCAGAACCCTTCATAATGTTCATCATGAACCCTTCATAATGTTCATCCAGAACCCTTCATAATGTTCATACAGAACCCTTCATAATGTTCATCCAGAACCCTTCATAATGTTCATCCAGAACCCTTCATAATGTTCATCCAGAACCTTTCATAATGTTCATCCAGAACCTTTCATAATGTTCATCATGAACCCTTCATGCTGTTCGTCCAGAACCCTTCATAATGTTCATCATGAACCCTTCATAATGTTCATCCAGAACCCTTCATAATGTTCATCATGAACCCTTCATAATGTTCATCCAGAACCCTTCATAATGTTCATACAGAACCCTTCATAATGTTCAGAACCCTTCATAATGTTCATCATGAACCCTTCATAATGTTCATCCAGAACCCTTCATAATGTTCATACAGAACCCTTCATAATGTTCATCCAGAACCCTTCATAATGTTCATCATGAACCCTTCATAATGTTCATCCAGAACCCTTCATAATGTTCATACAGAACCCTTCATAATGTTCATCCAGAACCCTTCATAATGTTCATCATGAACCCTTCATAATGTTCATCATGAACCCTTCATGCTGTTCATCCAGAACCCTTCATAATGTTCATCAAGAACCCTTCATAATGTTCATCATGAACCCTTCATGCTGTTCATCCAGAACCCTTCATAATGTTCATCATGAACCCTTCATGCTGTTCATCCAGAACCCTTCATAATGTTCATACAGAACCCTTCATAATGTTCATCCAGAACCCTTCATAATGTTCATCATGAACCCTTCATAATGTTCATCATGAACCCTTCATAATGTTCATCATGAACCCTTCATAATGTTCATCATGAACCCTTCATAATGTTCATCAAGAACCCTTCATAATGTTCATCAAGAACCCTTCATGCTGTTCATCAAGAACCCTTCATAATGTTCATCATGAACCCTTCATAATGTTCATCATGAACCCTTCATAATGTTCATCAAGAACCCTCCATAATGTTCATCAAGAACCCTTCATAATGTTCATCATGAACCCTTCATAATGTTCATCATGAACCCTTTATAATGTTCATCAAGAACCCTTCATAATGTTCATCATGAACCCTTCATAATGTTCATCATGAACCCTCCATAATGTTCAAGAACCCTCCATAATGTTCATCAAGAACCCTCCATAATGTTCATCAAGAACCCTCCATAATGTTCATCATGAACCCTCCATAATGTTCATCAAGAACCCTTCATAATGTTCATCAAGAACCCTCCATAATGTTCATCATGAACCCTCCATAATGTTCGTCAAGAACCCTCCATAATGTTCATCAAGAACCCTCCATAATGTTCATCAAGAACCCTCCATAATGTTCAACAAGAACCCTCCATAATGTTCGTCAAGAACCCTCCATAATGTTCATCAAGAACCCTCCATAATGTTCGTCAAGAACCCTCCATAATGTTCGTCAAGAACCCTCCATAATGTTCATCAAGAACCCTCCATAATGTTCATCAAGAACCCTCCATAATGTTCATCAAGAACCCTTCATAATGTTCGTCAAGAACCCTCCATAATGTTCATCAAGAACCCTCCATAATGTTCATCAAGAACCCTCCATAATGTTCATCAAGAACCCTCCATAATGTTCATCAAGAACCCTTCATAATGTTCATCAAGAACCCTCCATAATGTTCATCAAGAACCCTTCATAATGTTCATCAAGAACCCTCCATAATGTTCATCAAGAACCCTTCATAATGTTCATCAAGAACCCTTCATAATGTTCATCAAGAACCCTCCATAATGTTCATCAAGAACCCTTCATGCTGTTATTTATGGTTAATATAAGATGGTATCTATATTGAATAAGTTATTTGTTTAATATTAGATAAGTTATTTATTAAAAAATAAATAAATATTAGATATGTTATTTATATTTAATATTAGATATGTTATTTATGTTTAATATTAGATATTTATGTTTAATATTAGATATTTATGTTTAATATTAGATATTTATGTTTAATATTAGATATTTATGTTTAATATTAGATATATTATTTATGTTTGATTGTCTCATGAAAGTAATATTGCTTCTTTTTTTTTTTTAATTCGTTGAGTAGAGTTTTGTAATTCATGAAATTTAGTGTTGATCTGCCAGAGTTGCCCCACGTAAATGGGGCTGTCTTTAATATTTCCCAAAACTTACAGGAAGTCTTCGATGTAACGGAATACAGGTGGTCCTTGACTTACTGTGGTTCAACTTAGGATTTTCAACATTCCAGTGGTTCAAATTACGATATTTCAACTTTACAATGGTTCAACTTTAAAAATTTCAAATTTGTGATGGTTTGACTTTTGTATAAAACTATCATACATTAAGTGTGCAGTAGACCTAGGTCTAAAAACAAAAATAAGTTAAATAAGTTCACACATTACTTAAAAGAATTTTTGTCAGGCCAGAATAACGGAACCAGTGCCAAATAAATGAAAAATGGCTATAATTGATAATCGCCGCATTAGCAGAATGCCAAGAAGTGGAACTCCGTAAAGTGAGCTCCACCTGTACAGTGGACCCCCGGTTCACGTTATTAATCCATTCCTGAGAGCTCATCGTAAAGCAAAATTATCGGAAAGTGAATCAATTTTCCCCATAAGAAATAATGGAAATCAAATTAATCCGTGCAAGACACCCAAAAGTATGAAAAAAAAAAACTTTTACCACATGATATATTAAGTTTAATGCAATAGAATAATTACAATAACAATAATAACAATAGAATTATCACAATAGAATAATTGACACTTACCTTTAATGAAGATCTGGTGATGATTGATGGTATGGGAGGAGGGGAGAGTGTCGAAGTTTTTAATATTTAGAAGGGGAATCCCTCTCCATTAGGACTTGAGGTAGCAAGTCCTTTTCCAGGGTTACTTCCCTTCTTCTTTTAATGCCACTAGGACCAGCTTGAGAGTCACTGGACTTCTGTCGCACAATATATCTGTCCATAGAGGCCTGTACCTCTCGTTCCTTTATGACTTTCCTAAAGAGGTTCACAACATTGTCAGTGTAATAGTCACCAGCACGGCTTGCAGTAGCTGTGTTATGGTGATTTTCATCCATAAAGGTTTGCAGTTCAACCCACTGTGCACACATTTCCTTAATTTTTTAATTAGGCACAATGGATTCCACAACTGGCATAGGCTTCTCAGGGTTAGCCCCAAACCCTTCAAAATCTTTCTTAATTTCCATACTAATTCTCACCCTTTTTACCACAGGGTTGGCACTAGAAGCTTTCTTGGGGCCCATGGTGACTTATTTGGCAGAAACAAGCACCAAAAACAGTGATGATATGGATAATATGGAATGTACCGAATGTATCCTTAGATGCGCACACACTGGCTGGCTTGTAAACACTGGCACACACGGGGCAGTTCAGGCCACACGTGGACATGTCTTGTATGAATCGTATCGCGTACCGGGTTTTGTAATGGGAACCGAGGCAAATTTTTTGCGATATAGTGCTTCGGATACTGGATTTATCAGATACCGATGACTTCGCGAACCAGGGGTCCACTGTAATGTATTGGGGTCTTTATATTGAACATTTACTGTAATTTCACATCTCAGTCTACACCCTGTAAAAAATGAAATGGCCTGGAGATATTAGGACCCCCTTTGCCACGAGTTCAACCTACTACCCATTCCGTTATTTTTATTTTTGCTTTTGTGCCATTGCGATTTTGTAAGTCGGCTACACTCTGTAATTCTTTGAAAAAATTTTTTAATTTGATTTGAACTAAATTGGCAGATCAACAAGTAAATATGATGACAATAACACCATTAATAATAAATAATAATAATAATAATAATTTTAATTTCTGCAGCATACATGTTAGGTGTCCCGTGGCTGGGTTGGTAGCATACTCGCCTTACACATTGAGGTCCATGACTCGATTCCCAGTACGGGTGGAAACATTAGGACGTGTTTCCTCAAGACATCTGCTGTCCCTGTTCACCTAGCAGTGAGTAGGTACCTGGGTGTTACCTTACACCTGCTGTCCCTGTTCACCTAGCAGTGAGTAGGTACCTGGGTGTTAGTGGACTGGTGTGGGTGGCATCCTGGGGACAAAATTAACCCAAGCTGTGGGAAATGCTCTTTATAACCAAGGACTTTCTATATAGAATGTCATTGATGTCAGCTATTGTCTATATAAGTTGCATCATGTACAGTGGAACCTCAAAAATTGAACTTAATCCGTTCCAGGAGCTAGTTCTAAATTCGAAAAGTCTGAAATTCGAAGCAATATTTCCCATAAGAAATAATGGAAATACAATTAATCCGTTCCAGAAACCCAAAAATATTCACAAAAATAATACATTTTATAGAGATTAATTACAGTTTTACATACACACAACAAATGCTATAGTCTTTAATTATGTATAGTAATATAAAATAACATTTTTACTCAATTTTATTAAAGATTGGTGATGGCATCTGGAAAATAGGGAGGAGGAGAGAGGGAGTTGGGGTTATTGTTTGGAAGGAGAATCCCCCTCCATGAGGATTTTCGGTATCAAAACCCTCTCTGGGGTTGCTTCCCTTCTCTGTATTTTAATGCTTGAGAGTCATAGGACCCCAGTCTCACAAAATAACTGTCTACAGTCCTCTGTTTCTGTCTCGCAAAATAGCTATCCACCGTCATCTGTTTCTGTCTCACAAAATAACTCCACGGTCGTCTGTTTCTGTCTCACAAAATAACTGTCCACAGTCCTCTGTACATCCTGGCAAGCTCAACAAGTCCCACTCCAATCTCATACTTCTGTATTATTTCCTTCTTCACATCTATGGTGTTTCTCACTTTCTTTACCACAGGGGTACCGCTAGCAAGTTTCTTTGGGCCCATGGCAGCTTATTTCACAGCCCCACAAGCACTAAACACAATTAAATAATCGTAAAATGTGTGAATGAGATCGCAGGTTAGTGTTCGCTCAAGCATAAACAAAGCTAGACTGTTGTGATGAATGGTTTGAAAAACCGACAAGTTGAAGATTGAGACACTTATGCAGCATATGGGAATCTTTATTCAGGAAACGTTTCGCCACACAGTGGCGAAAGACCTACTTCGACTAGTGGATGGTACCACTATGACCCCGCCTCCACCTGCTTCACGTCACCTCACTACAGTATATAAGCCACGTCTACGGCCCTATGCTGTACATTCTACAAGATTGATGGACTGAACACATCGACTCCAGGTTGAGGGACTGATTACCTCATTCTCCTCCTCGCCTTCCTCTTTGTATTGGACTGATGAAGCCACTGTGTGGCGAAACGTTTCCTGAATAAAGATTCCCATATGCTGCATAAGTGTCTCAATCTTCAACTTGTCGGTTTTTCAAACCATTCATCACAACTGTCAGACACTGCAGCGTCATGGGATCTTGTTACAAAGAATTCTTCAACACTTGTTCAACCTTTGGACGAAGACCTACTTCGACTAGTGGATGGTACCACTATGACCCCGCCTCCACCTGCTTCACGTCACCTCACTACAGTATATAAGCCACGTCTACGGCCCTATGCTGTACATTCTACAAGATTGATGGACTGAACACATCGACTCCAGGTTGAGGGACTGATTACCTCATTCTCCTCCTCGCCTTCCTCTTTGTATTGGACTGATGAAGCCACTGTGTGGCGAAACGTTTCCTGAATAAAGATTCCCATATGCTGCATAAGTGTCTCAATCTTCAAAGCTAGACTGCTCACGGTGCCTGCGCGGGGACGCGGACAGAGCGGGCCAGCGGACAGGTCCCGTACCTGGCGGTCCGAAATTTGAAACGCGTTTGATTTTTGGTACACAGTTTGTCCGAAAAAATGGTCTTATTTTCAAAACATTCGATATTTGGTACGTTCGATTTTCAAGGTTCCACTGTACTTGTAGAAATAAATATTATTATTATTGTTAATCTTTCTTTCGTTCAACACACCGGCCGTATCCCACTGAGGCAGGGTGGCCCAAAAGAAAAAATGAAAGTTTCTCGTTTTATATTTAGTAATATATACAGAAGAGGTTACTAGCCCCTTGCTCCCAGCATTTTAGTTGCCTCTTACGACACGCATGGCTTACGGAGGAAGAATTTTGTTCCATATCCCCATGGAAAATTATTGTTAATATTTTTATTAAAATATTGTTAGGTACATTCACTGTATAATCACTGACCTCTCTCAATTCTTACAGAAACCTGGCTTAGTGATTGGTTAAAAAATTTTAGGCCCTGGTTCGGAATCGGGTAAATTCCTATCAGTGGCCTAGACCAGATCATTGATTGTTATCCAGCAAAACTACATGCGAGTCCAACTACATTATTACAGTCATCTCCTGTAGGAAGCAACTACAGGTCTCCCTCAACATTCGCGTTTTCAACTTTCGAGGGCTTCACACATTCGCGAATTCCAAACCACCAAATCATATTTATGTTGAGGACTTTGAAGTTGATGAACGACATTGATAGAGGCATAATTCCCTACAAAACTGTTTGTAAATATGAAGAAATGGTCTCAGTTCCCCATCACAATGTTCCTCACTACAATGTTCCTGCCACTACAGTCCCCATCCCTTTACCCAAGGTCCTATGTATGCTAAAACCTTGGGTAGTTTCAAATACATGAGTGAGAGGGGTTGGATTTGAGTGGGACTTGCACGTGAGTAAATTGAATTATCAAATAGTATTGCTTGGGTAGCGTTTATTCTGTTAGTGGGTTGGATTTGTGAAGGACCTGCCAAGTATGGGCCAACAGGCCTACTGCAGTGTTCCTCCTTTATGTTCTTAGGTTGATGAGTGGAACAGTCTGTCTAGTATGGTTATAACACCATACAAACATAAGAAAGGAGTAACAATGCAGTAGGCCTGATTTCCCCTTACTAGGCAGGTCCTTCACAATCCTTCCCATTAGCAGAATAAATATTCAGCTACCCATGCAATAAGAACATAAGAAAGTAATAAATCTTTTTCTTTTTTTGTGAATAAGAATTCAAAATGGAAAGAAAGTGTAATATAGGTGAGGCCAGAGGACATGACTAATGAACAATAGAAATGTTGTTTTAGTGCCAGAAATGTCTATACTGTTTATCCTGAACCCTTTTTGGACATTTTGCATTTTTTTTTTAATTTTGTGTGGAATTAGTCAAAAACCAATTTCTGGTCACTTGATTGGATGGTTGAAATAGTTGAACAGGTGGTTTCTTGTACTCAATCCATAGATGGAAAAGCATACTAGCAAAATAGGTAAGAATTTGGTTGACTGGGACAATGGCATTGGCCTAAAATAAGACTTTTAATTGGGCAAAATCACAGGTGAGTAAATTACACCAAGACTGCTAACTTTGCACCAGCATAATTCCCTAAGTTTTCCATTAAATTTTATACTTTTGGCATCAATACCATCAAAAAGAAATTCTCTACCATTTCAGGGCTTTTTTTTTTGGGGGGGGGGGGGGCTTTTGGCCATTGAGATTTTGGTGATCTGGACAATGAATGGGTTAATTATCAGGACAACCTATACCATGACCAGTTATTTTTGGTAATAATTTATTATCCAAGAAATAGGGTAAAACTTGTATTTCTTGTGATGAATTCAAAATAATACCCAGGATGCAACCCACACCAGTCAACTAACACCCAGGTATGTACTTACTACTAATTGAACAAGGATAACAGGTGTAAGGTGATTTAACACTCAGGTACCTACTGCTAGGTGAACAGGGACAGCAGGTGTCTTAACCCTTTCAGGGTTCAGACCCCTGATCTGGAAATTGTCTACAGGGTCCAAGAATTTAAAAAAAAAAAAATTATGGTATAGAATCTTTTTCTGAAGGTAATAAAGCAAAAAGTACAAAATTTGATGGAAAATTGATGAAATTACACTTTCACAAATTTTGTCGTGTCAGTGATGTTTACGTATCAGCGATTCTGCCCACTTTGAGTCTTATTTTAGGACAATTACATTGCTCCAGTAGGCCAAACCCTTAGTTACTTTGCTAATATGTCTTCCATTTTTATCAACTGAGCACAAGACACCACCCAATCAACTATTTTGACTATCCAATAAAGTGATTTGGCCAATTTCACATAAATTTCAAAATATGCCAATTTCAAAATAGGGCCCATAAACAATGCAGACATTACTGGCACTAAAATAACATTTCCTCTGTTCATTAGTTACATTTCCAGGATTTACACGTGAATTCCATTTTGAATTTTTATTCACACAAATAGATTTACTGTTATGCATTATTGTAATTATCATATAAATAATGTCAGCACATTCATGAACGCATATTAGACCCACCAGTTGGATACATATTAGACCCACCAGTTGGATACATATTGGACGAGTGACAATTTGTTTACTCTGGATTATTGAAAAAATTTAACATTTCTGCTATTTAGAGCTTAATTTCAAACTATTTTCAGTCCTAAAATCCATTAAAATCATCTCTATTTCTGTAATATGTCTTCCATCCTATCAAATAAGACCAAGAAACTGAATACAACCATAAAATCCGTATGAAAATACGTACATTGCAAAGTCGCTCTTTTAAACCATAAATACGGTTGCAGTTTTTTCTCATGCACTGCGTCCTGCAGGATTTTTTTTTTACATGGTTCGGTTCCCAGTACAGGTAGAAACATTACGACAAGTTTCCTTAACCCTTTCAGGGTCCGTCCCGTAGATCTACGGCTTTATGTTCAGGGTCCAAACCGTAGATCTACGCCATGAGCTCAGCTCACTCTGATAAACTGTGAGTGGTACATTTGGGCCTAGATATGAGAGAATACATCTATGTGGTATGTGTGCACCACATAAAACAGATCCTGCAGCACACTGTGTATAATGAGAGAAAAAAATTAAATCATGATTTTTCGATTAAAACAGCGACTTTGCAGTGTTTTTTCGTATGTTTTTTATAGTTGTATTTGCGATTTCTTGGTCTCATTTGATAGAATGGAAGACATATTACAGAAATAGAGATGATTTTGATTGGTTTTAGCACTGGAAATGGCTTGAAACTGAGCTCAAAGTAGCAGAAATGTTAAATTTTTGCCGATATTCAAGAGTAAACAAACGACCTCACACGTCTAATACACGTCAGCTGGTGGGTCTAATATACATTCACAAATATGGTGATGATATTTATACAATTATTACAGTATTGCATAACAGTAAATCTTCTATTTTTTGGTGTGAATAAAAATTCATTATGTGAATAAAAAATCAAAATGGAATTTATTTGTAAAGCCTCAAAACATAACTAATGAACAGAGGAAATGTTAGTTTAGTGCCAGGAATGCCTACATTGTTCATTCTGGACCCTATTTTGAAATTGGAATATTTTGAACTTTGTGTTAAATTGGCCAAATTAACAATTTCCGATCACTTTATTTTGTAGTTGAAAACAGTTGACTTGGCGATTTCTTGTGCTCAATCGATAGAATAGAAGTAATACTAGTGAAATAGCTAAGAATTTGGTTGATTGGAATAATGTAATTGGCCTAAAATGGGAGTCAAAGTCGGCAAAATCGCCGATTCGTAAATATCGCTGACACATCAAAATTTGCGAGAGCATAATTTCGTCAATTTTCCACCAAATTTCGTACTTTTTGTTTTATTACCTTCACAAAAAGATTCTCTACGATTTCATAAGAAAAAATAACAAATTTTTTTTTTGAAAATTCTTGGACACTGGTGCGTGACTCCAGATTTGGGCCTTGGACCCTGAAAGGGTTAAGACACCTGCTGTCCCTGTTCACCTAACAGTAAGTAGGTACCTGGGTGTTAGCTGACTGTTGTGGATGGTATCCTGGGGTGTGGTAGTATACCTTAGAGCTGGTCTTTGAAATGAGCTGAGGTTCGATAACAGCTGTTGGCTTGTAAAATTGGTTTGTGTATAAAAAAAACTACCTAACTATTGTTTGTGATAGAACTCTGATATCTGTTGTTGTTAACCAGAATTCTTTTGTTTCAGAAGGCCTTCTGCTATGAAATTTTGGGAAAAATGGCATTTGTCTGAAATACAGTGACTTGGTGTAGGTAGAAGGTATAATATAGCCTGTGAACACATAGAAGGTGTAATATATATTAAATATATTAAGTTCATTAATTCTTCCCAGCCTTAAAACAAGCAGTTACTTCACTGAACATAATACAGCCTCTCCTCGCTTAACAACAGAGTTGCGTTTCTAAGACCACATTGGTAAATGAATTCGTCGTTAAGCAAGGAGCATACAGTGGACCCCCGCTTAACGATCACCTCCAAATGCGACCAATTATGTAAGTGTATTTATGTAAGTGCGTTTGTACGTGTATGTTTGGGGGTCTGAAATGGACTAATCTACTTCACAATATTCCTTATGGGAAAAAATTCGGTCAGTACTGGCACCTGAACGTACTTCTGGAATGAAAAAAGTTCGTTAACCGGGGGTCCACTGTATTATAATGGTAGCGGCTTTGTGTCGACCATCTTTGATACTGTTTTAATGTCACCTTTACATCATTTGTAACATTTTTAGTATATTTTTAATTGTTTATACAGTAGTGTACTGTATATTGTAAACAGAATAGAGGAAATCAACTCTAATGTACATTATTTAGGTTTGCATACTGGTCAGAGAGCCCGTCCTAAATCCAAGGCATCGGACTTACAACGGACTACTGTAGGGCCAGACTTATACGGCAGGTTAGGTTCTGGGCTACTGTATGGCCCTGCTTATACAGCAGGTTAGGTTCAGGGCTACTGTAGGGCCCTGCTTATACAGCAGGTTAGGTTCAGGGCTACTGTAGGGCCCCACTTATACAGCAGGTTAGGTTCTGGGCTACTGTATGACCCTGCTTATAAAGCAGGTTTGGTTCAGGGCTACTGTAGGACCCCACTTATACAGCAGGTTAGGTTCTGGGCTACTGTATGACCCTGCTTATACAGCAGGTTAGGTTCAGGGCTACTGTAGGACCCCACTTATACAGCAGGTTAGGTTCTGGGCTACTGCATGGCTCTGCTTATACAGCAAGTTAGGTTCAGGGCTACTGTAGGACCCCACTTATACAGCAGGTTAGGTTCTGGGCTACTATAGGGCCCTGCTTGTACAGTAGGTTAGGTTCCGGGCTACTGTAGGGCCCCACTTATACAGCAGGTTAGGCTCCGGGCTGCTGCTGTTAAGTGAAATTTGCTGTAAAGTGAAAAACAGCCTTTTTTTTCACTTTCGAATATATATAAAAGCCTAATACAGTAATATGTTTACACTATCATATATTAAGTGAACCATAAAGCTAGGCCTAAAAAATGCATATGCAGTACGCACACTACTTGCCTTAAAATATTTAAATTTTTAGCTTATAGCGAGTGCTGAATATATTTATTATAGCAAGTCTGAATAAATGAAGAATGGCTATACAGTGGACCCCCGCATAGCGAACTTAATCCGTGCAAGAGGGCTGGCCGTTATGCGAAATGTTCGCTATGCGAATTAATTTTCCCCATAAGAAATAATGGAAATAAAATTAATCCGTGCAAGACACCCAAAAGTATGAAAAAAAATTTTTTTTACCACAAAAAAATGTTAATTTTAGTACACACAAACTGAAAAAGGCATGCACAATTACATGACACTTACTTTTATTGAAGATCTGGTGATGATTGATGGGATGGGAGGAGGGGAGAGAGAGTGTTAGTGTTTAGAAGGGGAATCCCCTTCCATTAGGACTTGAGGTAGCAAGTCCTTTTCTGGGGTTACTTCCCTTCTTCTTTTAATGCCACTAGGACCAGCTTCAGAGTCACTGGACTTCTTTCGCACAACATATCTGTCCATAGTGGCCTGTACCTCTCGTTCCTTTATGATTTGTCTAAAGTGGTTCACAACAGTGTCATTGTAACAGTCACCAGCACGGCTTGCAATAGCTGTGTGAGGGTGATTTTCATCAAAAAAGGTTTGCACTTCAAGCCATTTTGCACACATTTCCTTAATCTTTGAAGTAGGCAATTCCTTCAATTTCTCTCTCCCCTCCTTTGAACCAGTTTCCCCAGGTCTGGCCTCTTGCTCTTGAAGTTGATCTATCAGCTCATCAGTGGTTAGTTCTTCATTGTCCTCCTCCACCAACTCTTCCACATCCTCCCACTAACCTCCAACCCCAAGGACTTCCCCAATTCCACAATTGATTCCTCAACTGGTATACTACTCCTCTCAGGGTTAGCCTCAAACCCTTCAAAATCCCTTTTGTCTACACATTCTGGCCACAGTTTCTTCCAAGCAGAGTTCAAGGTTCTCTTAGTCACTCCCTCCCAAGCCTTACCTATAAGGTTTACACAATTGAGGATATTAAAGTGATCCTTCCAAAACTCTTTTAGAGTCAATCGAGTGTCTGTGGTCACTTCAAAGCACTTTTGAAACAGAGCTTTTGTGTACAGTTTCTTGAAGTTGGAAATGACCTGCTGGTCCATGGGCTGCAGGAGAGGAGTGGTATTAGGAGGCAAAAACTTCACCTTAATGAAGCTCATGTCCCCATAAAGTCGCTCTGCCACGTCTGTAGGATGACCAGGGGCATTGTCTAACACCAGGAGGCACTTAAGGTCTAATTTCTTTTCAGTTAGGTAATCTTTCACATTGGGGGCAAATGCATGGTGTAACCAGTTATAGAAAAATTCCCTAGTGACCCATGCCTTACTGTTTGCCCTCCACAGCACACACAAATTATCCTTGAGGACATTCTTTTGCCTGAACGCTCTGGGAGTTTCAGAGTGATACACTAATAAAGGTTTAACTTTGCAATCACCACTAGCATTGGCACACATCAACAAAGTAAGCCTGTCTTTCATAGGCTTATGTCCTGGGAGTGCCTTTTCCTCCTGAGTAATGTAGGTCCTGCTTGGCATTTTCTTCCAGAACAGGCCTGTTTCATCACAATTAAACACTTGTTCAGGTTCCAGTCCTTCAGTTTCTATGTACTCCTTGAATTCATGCACATATTTTTCAGCCGCTTTGTGGTCCGAACTGGCAGCCTCACCATGCCGTATCACACTATGGATGCCACTACGCTTCTTAAATCTCTCAAACCAACCTTTGCTGGCCTTAAATTCACTCACATCATCACTAGTTGCAGGCATTTTTTTAATTAAATCGTCATGCAACTTCCTAGCCTTTTCACATATGATCGCTTGAGAGACGCTATCTCCTGCTAGCTGTTTTTCATTTATCCACACCAATAAGAGTCTCTCAACATCGTCCATCACTTGCGATCTTTGTTTCGAAAACACAGTTAAACCTTTGGCAACAACAGCTTCCTTGATTGCCGTTTTCTTGCCCACAATAGAAGAGATGGTTGATTTTGGTTTCTTGTACAACCTGACCAGGTCGGTGATACGTACTCCACTTTCATACTTATTCAATGATCTCTTTCTTCATTTCAATGGGTATTCTTACCCTTTGAGGTGTAGGGTTGGCACTAGAAGCTTTCTTGGGGCCCATGGTCACTTATTTTCCAGAAACAGCACCGAAAACACTGTAATAATACGAAATATTCCGAGTGTATGCTTGAATGTTACCGCGGAGGCTGGCTGGT
Source organism: Cherax quadricarinatus (assembly GCF_026875155.1). NCBI lineage: Eukaryota > Metazoa > Arthropoda > Malacostraca > Decapoda > Parastacidae > Cherax > Cherax quadricarinatus. Next base: position 5,752,860 of record NC_069404.1, on the reverse strand, counting down.
AAACAATGGCACGGGCGGCACATGTGAGGCTGGCTGAGGGCGCACATTGGACGCGTCTCGGACGAAGGCCGCTGAGCGGGTTTTTGTCCACTATGCGGGGCAAAATTTTAGCGAACAAAGCGTCCGCTATGCGGATTGTTCGCTATGCAAGGCGTTCGCTATGCGGGGGTCCACTGTAATTCAAATTGACTACATTAGTGAAATGCCGTAAAATGAAGCACTGTAAAACTGGGCCCTCATGTACCGCACATAATTGTACATGCAATACTTCTGTATGATTAGCAGTGCAGGTTTGTTTACACCATCACATATGTGGTCTGTCATTCAAAGTTCAAAGTTCAAAGTTTATTCTCTATAAGGATTACAATGCTGAGTTTACAGAAATTTGGTTATTGTGTGGTTTACATGTTGTAAAATAGTGATTACAGAGTGTAACACTAGAACATTTAGCATGGTTAGGCATTTCGGGCAGACTTAGTTTTATTCTTAATTGTAAGATATTACAAATTATGAGGTAAGTTGGTATTATGGCTAAGTGACTAAATACTAGTTTGTGAGTTTAGCAATGTGAATGCTTTTGTTTTGGCACAGTATATAGTTTCAGTATTGGAGTATCACAGGATTCATTGAAATGTCATTATGCATCACACGACTATACTGCATTGTACCACTTCCGTTTTTTTTTTCAGAATACAATGTGTGCAGGATACATTATATTTCGGATACCTTTCAATAGATGTTCTCAGAATGATCCTAGTGTTCAGGTTTATCTGTTACAGGTAAACATTACTCTGGTAGTAAAACAGTACACAGTGGTAGCGCCCAGTGTTGTCAAACTGCTGTAAATGAGACAACGACCAGCTTCGTCTAACTTCTGTGAATGAGTGTAAACAGCCGGTGTCAGCCCTGAGTGTTGCACAGCCAACAACAACATGTGAAAGGTAATCTGCTTGTTTATAATTAAGTCTTGACTACTGACTTACTTAACCCTTTCACTGTGCCTCATGTAGAACTACATCATTGATGTCAGGGTCCCTCATGTAGAACTACATCATTGATGCCAGGGTCCCTCATGTAGAACTACATCATTGATGCCAGGGTCCCTCATGTAGAACTACATCATTGATGCCAGGGTCCCTCATGTAGAACTACATCATTGATGTCAGGGTCCCTCATGTAGAACTACATCATTGATGCCAGGGTCCCTCATGTAGAACTACATCATTGATGCCAGGGTCCCTCATGTAGAACTACATCATTGATGTCAGGGTCCCTCATGTAGAACTACATCATTGATGCCAGGGTCCCTCATGTAGAACTACATCATTGATGTCAGGGTCCCTCATGTAGAACTACATCATTGATGCCAGGGTCCCTCATATAGAACTACATCATTGAAATGGAAATGGATAACATGCCCACTCACTCAGCACCTGGACCAGATTCATGGAATGCTCTATTTATAAAGAAGTGCAAAGTACCACTAGCACGAGCCCTCAGTATTCTTTGGAGAAAGAGCTTAGATCTAGGTGAAATACCGGAGGCCTTAAAGAGTGCAGACATAGCTCCTTTGCACAAGGGAGGTAGTAGAGCACTAGCTAAAAATTACAGACCAGTAGCCCTAACCTCTCACATCATAAAAATCTTCGAAAGAGTGATGAGACGACAGGTTACAAATTTCATGGACCAGCACAACTAACATAACCCGAACCAGCATGGTTTTAGAGCAGGACGATCATGTCTGTCACAGCTGCTGAACCATTATGACGGGATTACAGAGGCACTGGAAGATGACCAAAACGCAGATGTAATTTACACAGATTTTGCAAAGGCGTTTGACAAATGCGATCATGGAGTGATAGCATACAAAATGAAGGCCATGGGTATTAGCGGGAAGGTAGGCAGATGGATTTTCGGTTTCCTAACACACAGAACACAAAAAGTAGTAGTGAACAGGGCAAGATCCAGCATCAGCGAGGTCAAAAGCTCAGTGCTCCAGGACACTGTCCTGGCACCTCTGCTGTTCCTCATCCTCATGGCAGACATAGACAAAAACATCCGGCACACTTTTGTATCATTTGTAGATGACACTAAACTAAGCATGAAAGTCAGTACAGTAGAGGACACTGAAAAAGTACAGGAAGATATAAACAGGGTTTTCCAGTGGGCAGTGGAGAACAACATGATGTTCAATGGTGATAAGTTCCAGCTGCTTAGGCATGGAAAGAATGAAGAACTCAAAAGGAGCACTATATACAAAACTCAAGAGGGTCACCAAATAGAACGTAAGGAACACGTAAAAGACCTAGGAATAATTATGTCAGCGGGCCTTTCTTTTAAAGACCATAACAAGACAAAGATCACGACAGCCAGGAAGATGACGGGGTGGGTATTGAGAACTTTCAAAACAAGGGAAATAATGCCGATGGTGACACACTTCAAATCGCTAGCGCTCCCTCACTTAGAGTATTGCTCAGTGCTGACGGCCCCGTTCAAGGCAGGAGAAATATCGGAGCTGGAACAAATACAGAGATTGTTTATGGCTCACATTGAGCCAGTAAAGCACCTAAACTACTGGGAACGCCTGCAAGTCTTGAACATGTACTCATTGGAGCGGAGGAGAGAGAGGTACATGATAATATATACCTGGAAGGTACTCGAGGGCTTGGTCCCAAATCTGCACACTGCCATAACAACATACTGAAGTGAGAGATATGGGAGGAGCAGGGGTGCGGTGGGGACAATAAGGGAACACTGTATCAACATCTGGGGTCTCAGACTTTTCAACTTCTTACCAGAAGATATCAGAAACACTGCTGGAACAAGTGTAGAAGCCTTCAAGAGGAAACTGGACAAGTATCTTCACCAGGTGCCAGATCAACCAGGCTGTGATGGATATGTGGGGCAGTGGGCCTCCAGCAACAACAGCCTGGTTGACCAGGCAAGCACCAGACGAGCCTGGCCCATGGCCGGGCTCAGAGAGTAGACAAACTCTCGAAACTCTTCAAAGGTATATCAAAGGTATGTCCTTCATGTAGAACTACATCATTGATGTTGGGATACTTCATGTAGAACTACATCATTGATGTCAGGATCCTTCATGTATTACTACATCATTGATGTCGGGATCCTTCATGTAGAACTACATCATTGATGTCGGGATCCTTCATGTATTACTACCTTGGAAGGTATCCCCTGCAGATACAAGGGTCATGTCCTTGAATGATATTCCCAGGGATACAGGGGTTAGGTCCTTTGAAGGTGTCCCCAGGGATACAGGGGTCAGGTCCATGGAAGGTATCCCCTGGCGATATGGGGGATCAGGTCCTTGGAAGGTATCCCCTGCAGATACAAAGGTCAGGTCATTGAAAGATATCCCCAGGGATACTGGGGTTAGGTCCTTTGAAGGTGTCCCCGGGGATACAGGGGTCAGGTCCATGGAAGGTATCCCCCGGGGAAATGGGGATCAGGTCCTTGGAAGGTATCCCCCGGGGATACAGGGGTCAGGTCCTTGGAAGATATCCCCCATGAATACAGGGGTCAGGTCCTTGGAAGGTATCCCCCACGGATGCAGGGGTCAGGTTATTGGAAGGTATCCCCTGCGGATACAGGGGTCAGGTCCTTAGAAGTTATCCCCGGGGATACAGGGTTCAGGTCCTTGGAAGGTATCCCCCGCAGATACAGGGGTCAGGTTATTGGAAGGTATCCCCTGCAGATACAGGGGTCAGGTCCTTAGAAGGTATCCCCGGGGATACAGGGGTCAGGTCCTTAGAAGGTATCCCCGGGGATACAGGGGTCAGGTCCTTGGAAGGTATCCCCGGGGATACAGTGGTCTTACTGTATATAGTATACTTTATAATTGTTATTATGTATTTTTCTACTATTTTGGTCTTGTTAGGTAAGACACATATGCAACAGTTAGGTATCTTTATTTCGAAATGTTTCGCCTACACAGTAGGCTTCTTCAGTCGAGTACAGAAAAGTTGATAGAAGCAGAAGATACTTGAAGACGATGTAATCAGTCCATCACCCTTAAAGTTTTGAGGTGGTCAGTCCCTCAGACTGGAGAAGAACATTGTTCCGTTGTCTGAAACAATATTGTTTCAGACTATGGAACAATACTCTTCTCCAGACTGAGTGACTGACCACCTCAAAACTTTAAGGGTGATGGACTGATTACATCGTCTTCAAGTATCTTCTGCTTCTATCAACTTTTCTGTACTCGACTGAAGAAGCCTACTGTGTAGGCGAAACGTTTCGAAATAAAGATACCTAACTGTTGCATATGTGTCTTACCTAACAATCTGTCGGTATTTTATACCATTTTAATGTTTATTTTGGTCTTCTATAGCCATGTGTAATGAATATTTATAATAACAATTATTTTAGTGTAGATACCCCTCAAAATATAGAAATTATTCATCTTGGCTTTATTGGGTTATCTTGCCTTATATATCTAGTGTGTTTTGTGGCTAAATTCCACTGTTAGTATCATGAAATTGTAATAAATATGGAATGAATAAGCCATCTTTGAGCCACTTGTGTAGCCTGTTTGCTGGTAGGTGAGCTGGCAGTTGTGCTACAGCTCCTGGGTCCTTTGTTTACTTTTGTTAGTGAGGCGTACTGGTATGTCAGACACAGTACTGGCACCTGCGTATGTACTAGTACGTCGGACACAGTACCAGCATACGTCGGACACAGTACCAGTGTACATGTACTAGTACTTTGGACACAGTACCAGTGTACATGTACTAGTACTTCGGACACAGTACCACCGCCTGAGTACTAGTACATCAGACACAGTACCACCACCTGTGTACTAGTACATCAGACACAGTACCACCGCCTGAGTAGTACATCAGACACAGTACCACCACCTGTGTACTAGTACATCAGACACAGTACCACCACCTGCATACTAGTACATCAGACACAGTACCACCACCTGTGTACTAGTACATCAGACACAGTACCACCACCTGCATACTAGTACATCAGACACAGTACCACCACCTGAGTACTAGTACATCAGACACAGTACCACCACCTGCATACTAGTACATCAGACACAGTACCACCACCTGTGTACTAGTACAGTGGACACAGTACCACCACCTGTGTACTAGTACATCAGACACAGTACCACCACCTGTGTACTAGTACATCAGACACAGTACCACCACCTGTGTACTAGTACAGTGGACACAGTACCACCACCTGTGTACTAGTACATCAGACACAGTACCACCACCTGTGTACTAGTACATCAGACACAGTACCACCACCTGTGTACTAGAACATCAGACACAGTACCACCACCTGTGTACTAGTACAGTGGACACAGTACCACCACCTGTGTACTAGTACATCAGACACAGTACCACTACCTGTGTACTAGTACAGTGGACACAGTACCACCACCTGTGTACTAGTACAGTGGACACAGTACCACCACCTGTGTACTAGTACTTCAGACACAGTACCATCACCTGCATACTAGTACATCAGACACAGTACCACCACCTGTGTACTAGTACATCAGACACAGTACCACCACCTGTGTACTAGTACATCAGACACAGTACCACCACCTGTGTACTAGTACATCAGACACAGTACCACCACCTGCATACTAGTACATCAGACACAGTACCACCACCTGCATACTAGTACATCAGACACAGTACCACCGCCTGAGTACTAGTACATCAGACACAGTACCACCACCTGCATACTAGTACATCAGACACAGTACCACCACCTGCATACTAGTACATCAGACACAGTACCACCGCCTGAGTACTAGTACATCAGACACAGTACCACCACCTGCATACTAGTACATCAGACACAGTACCACCACCTGTGTACTAGTACATCAGACACAGTACCACCACCTGCATACTAGTACATCAGACACAGTACCACCGCCTGAGTACTAGTACATCAGACACAGTACCACCGCCTGAGTACTAGTACATCAGACACAGTACCACCGCCTGCATACTAGTACATCAGACACAGTACCACTACCTGTGTACTAGTACATCAGACACAGTACCACCACCTGCATACTAGTACATCAGACACAGTACCACCACCTGTGTACTAGTACATCAGACACAGTACCACCACCTGTGTACTAGTACAGTGGACACAGTACCACCACCTGTGTACTAGTACATCAGACACAGTACCACCACCTGTGTACTAGTACATCAGACACAGTACCACCACCTGTGTACTAGTACATCAGACACAGTACCACCACCTGTGTACTAGTACATCAGACACAGTACCACCGCCTGAGTACTAGTACATCAGACACAGTACCACCACCTGCATACTAGTACATCAGACACAGTACCACTACCTGTGTACTAGTACATCAGACACAGTACCACCACCTGCATACTAGTACATCAGACACAGTACCACCACCTGCATACTAGTACATCAGACACAGTACCACCACCTGTGTACTAGTACAGTGGACACAGTACCACCACCTGTGTACTAGTACAACAGACACAGTACCACCACCTGCATACTAGTACATCAGACACAGTACCACCACCTGTGTACTAGTACAGTGGACACAGTACCACCACCTGTGTACTAGTACAACAGACACAGTACCACCACCTGTGTACTAGTACAGTGGACACAGTACCACCACCTGTGTACTAGTACAGTGGACACAGTACCACCACCTGTGTACTAGTACTTCAGACACAGTACCACCACCTGTGTACTAGTACATCAGACACAGTACCACCACCTGTGTACTAGAACATCAGACACAGTACCACCACCTGTGTACTAGTACAGTGGACACAGTACCACCACCTGTGTACTAGTACATCAGACACAGTACCACCACCTGTGTACTAGTACATCAGACACAGTACCACCACCTGTGTACTAGTACATCAGACACAGTACCACCACCTGTGTACTAGTACATCAGACACAGTACCACCACCTGTGTACTAGTACATCAGACACAGTACCACACCTGTGTACTAGTACATCAGACACAGTACCACCACCTGTGTACTAGTACATCAGACACAGTACCACCACCTGTGTACTAGTACATCAGACACAGTACCACCACCTGTGTACTAGTACATCAGACACAGTACCACCACCTGTGTACTAGTACATCAGACACAGTACCACCACCTGTGTACTAGTACATCAGACACAGTACCACCACCTGTGTACTAGTACATCAGACACAGTACCACCACCTGTGTACTAGTACAGTGGACTCTCAGTTTACGATATTATATCATTCCAGAAGTATGTTCAGGTGCCAGTACTGAACGAATTTGTCCCCATAAGGTATATTGTGAATTAGATTAGTCAGTTTCAGACCCCCAAACATACACATACAAATGCACTTACATAAATACACTTATATAATTGGTCGCATTGGGAGGTGATCGTAAAGCGGGGGTCCACTGTACATCAGACACAGTTAAAGGGTTAAGTTAATAATAAAGCTAGGTCTAAAAAATGTATATACAGTACACACATTACTTACCTTGAAATATTTTTACCCTTAGCTTATAGTGAGTGCTGAGTATATTTATTGTAGCAAGTCTGGATAAATGAAGAATGACTATAACTAAAAATTGCTGTAAAGTGGGGTCCTCTTGTATAAATGCACTTTTTTTTTACTTTATAAGTGCTGCTCGATTTATGATGGGGTTGTGTTCCAGAGAACCCATCATAAGTACTGTAACTTATTACTGTAACTAAATACCAGTATTGAAAAGTCAGTAAACGAATACACGTTAATCCCGTCCTATTGCACCAAAGTCAAAATATACATTGCATACTAATGACCTTGTTTTTTTGTGTGTGTACCATTTTTTATTACTTGTAAATTATATTATCTTTGTACATCACAAAGAAATATAAATTTGCATTTGTTTAGTAATAAGAGAATTCATGTTTGAAAAAAAATTTCATTTGCAGTGACTTGAATAGAAGATTATATAGAAATGTCTACAATGATATAAATCTAAATAATTTTTTTTTTTTTCAGAGTTCAGTGTCTTCAGTTGTTCAGGAATGCGTGAAAGTTCATACTGGAACAAAAAGGTTCTGACAGTGTAAATAATCTGACTATGTTATGAGTCTTCGGGTGCATTATAATTGTTTTTAGAGTTGTTTTTGTATATAACTTTTTAAGGAATTAAAGCAGAGATGAGTTATCCTGACGGTAAATCAAGTATGGGTTATCCCGACAGTAGGGCAGGTATTGGTTATCCAGATGGTAAATCAAGTATAGGTTATCCAGATGGTAAATCAAGTATTGGTTATCCAGATGGTAAATCGAGTATAGGTTATCCGGATGGTAAAGCAAATATGGGTTATTCACATGGTAAAGCAAGTATGGGTTATCCAGGTGGTAAAGCAAGTATGGGTTATCCAGATGGTAAAGCAAGTATGGGTTATCCAGATGGTAAAGCAAGTATGGGTTATCCGGATGGTAAATCGAGTATGGGTTATCCAGGTGGTAAATCAAGTATGGGTTATCCGGATGGAAAATCAAGTACGAGTTATCCGGACGGTAAATCAAGTATGAGTTACCCGGACAGTAAATCAAGTATGAATTATTCAGACGGTAAATCAGGCATAGGTTATCCAGATGGTAAAGCAAGTATAGGTTATCCAGACGGTAAAGCAAGTATAGGTTATCCAGACGGTAAAGCAAGTATAGGTTATCCAGACGGTAAAGCAAGTATAGGTTATCCAGATGGTAAATCAAGTATGGATTATCCAGATGGCAAATCAAGTATGGATTATCCAGAGGGTAAATCAAGTATGGATTATCCAGAGGGTAAATCAAGCATGGATTATCCAGAGGGTAAATCAAGTATGGATTATCCAGAGGGTAAATCAAGTATGGATTATCCGGAGGGTAAATCAAGTATGGATTATCCAGACGGTAAATCAGGTATGGGTTATCCGGATGGTAAATCAGGTATGGGTTATCCGGAGAGTGAAACAACCATAACATATCATGAAAATGATCCCAATATAAGTTATCTGGAGAGCAAAGTAAACATGAATTTCCAGGAAAGTTTAGCCAACATGGATTTCCAGGACAGTAGCGCAAATGTAAGTTATCAGGAGAGCCTAGTCAATATGCACTTTCAAGAAAGTACAGTAGATGAAAGCTTTGAGGACAGTAAAGCTAATATCACTGTCGGCACTAAAAAAAAGCCTTACCAGTGTCCGGTGTGTTTTAAGAAGTTCTCATTTAGCTGTCGTCTGACGATACATCAGAGGATCCACACTGGGGAGAAGCCCTATCAGTGCTCTGAGTGTCTCAAAAACTTCAAGGATAAATCTGCTCTGACGCAGCATAAAAAAATCCACACGGGGATCAAGCCGTTTCCCTGTTCAGTGTGTCAGAAAAGTTTTAAGAGGAGAAGTCACTTGATGACACACATGAAAGTTCACACAGAACGGGTGACACATAAGTGTTCAGAGTGTCCAAAGCAATTTACAATTAAAACTGCCCTTGATAAACACATGAGAATACATACTGGAGAAAAACCGTATCATTGTCCGATATGTTTAAAGTCCTTTAAGTTTAGCTTTAACCTTAAGACACATCAGAGAGTTCATACAGGGGAGAAGCCGTATCATTGTTCAGAGTGTCTAAAAGACTTTCAGGATAAATCTACCCTAAAACAACATAAGAGAATTCATACAGGAGAAAAACCATATCAGTGTACAGTGTGTCAAAAAGAATTTAAACAAAGAGGTCACCTTGTGACGCACATGAGGGTTCACACAAGAGAGAAACCATACCAGTGTTCGGTGTGTTCCAAAGAGTTTTCTGTAAACTCATCTCTGGTTAAGCACATGAGGCTTCACACGGGTGAGAAACCATACCAATGTTCTGAGTGTTGGAAGTCGTTTCCTCGACACTGCTCTCTGATTCAACACATGGCTCTACACTCGGGACACAAACCATACACCTGTTCTGAGTGTCAGAAAGATTTCTCCACCAAATCAAATCTAATAGATCACATAAAGATCCACACAGAAGATAAATCGTATAATTGTTCAGTATGTTCCAAAAGTTTTTCACGACGATTTCGCTTAGCAAAACACATCCGTAGTCACAACAGAGAACAACCTTATCGGTGTTCAAAATGTCTGAGGGGTTTTTTATACAAAACCAATCTTGTAAATCACATGAGAACTCACATACAAGATAGGATAGATAGCAATGTTCAATGTCTTAAAGACTTCAGGATAATCTCGCCGTATAAGGCATACGAGGACTCTGCCTCCAGCAGGGAGACCTCTGACATGAAGGATACTGATAAAGAAACACAGGATCACAGTGACAATAGTAGTTGAGCTCGACATGTCACATCGAAATTCATAAAATATTTACACTTACGACTGAACGACAATGTAACAAGATGAATTCAGTTTCAACAAGAGTGCTGCTAAAATGCTACCTTTATCACCTTAATAAAGTTAAACTTTACATTAAAGTTCAAAAAACAAATGAAATCTGCCAGCAAAACATTAATATTTATATTTGCATGGTTAAAAATTATTTGCAGAAATTTTAACATTGAATTTGGCTGCAAATTTTATGCTACAACCATGAATATTTTTTTATTTAATAATAACATAATTCATGTAGAATCAAGGTTCATGTAAAATCAAGGTTCATATAGAATCAAATCTTGATTATTTCATATAATTGCTACAGTAGATATCTGTACTGCTAGGTCTCAATTAGTGCACATTCAAATACTAGTGTGAATTTCGATGTAATGCAAAATTGATTAATTCTAGTTCTCCCCACAATCTTCAAATATTGCACAAAAATTATATATACCATATTTTCTGGTATATATAAGGTGCGCCTTTTCCCTACAAAAAGTCTTTGAAAATCAGTCTGCGCTTTACATGCTCAAGGTCTGGGTCAAGGGTCGGCTTTGTTATGATTTAGCAGTTGTTTACTAATGTTACAACTGTTTGCAAACATCGTCTTACATGCTCATGCATATTATATGCCGGAAAATACAGTGCCTTATTTTGTGGCATATAAGACGTTTTTTTTTTTTTTTTTTTATTTATTTTTTTTTTAAATCTGACCCTCAAAATTGTGCCCTACACAGTGAAGATCAGTCTTGAGGTCAGGCTTGGGGTCATGGTTGGGATCAGGCTTGGGTTCACGCCTGGGGTCAGGCTTGGGATGTACGAATAATTCCATTTAACTGGCTAGAAAATTCCCCTCGAAGTTTATTTGTCCAACACATTTTGTGCAAAATTTGTGGTGCGTCTTATATGCTGTAAAATACTGTAATTCAAATCGTGCGAATTTGAATAATGCGACCAGTCCACAGGATCCATTATTCACACTAATCAAGACCTGGCTGTATTTTAACCCTTTGGCTGTTTCGGTCATATATATACCTCTTACGAGCAAGTGTTTCTGACATATTTATACTCCAAAATTCTAGCGGTTTCAAATTAAGCAGGAGAAAGCTGGTAGGCCCACATGTGAGAGAATAAGTCTGTGTGGTCAGCGTGTGCAGTATAAAAAAAATCCTGCAGCACGCAGTGCATAATGAGAAGAAGAAATTCCGACAGTGTTGTTGGATTAAAATGCCGACTTTGAAGTTTATTTTCATAAAGTATTTATAATTGTATTATCGTTTTCTTGGTCTCATTTGATAGAATGGAAGACATATTACAGAAATGGAGATGATTTTGAATAGTTTCATGATGAAAAGGACCTTGAAATTCAGCTCAAAGTAGTGGAAATGTTCGATTTTTGCTGATGTTCAAGAGTAAAGGAATCATGCCACGCGTCCGATACACATCAACTGGTGAGTCTAATATTCTTTCACAAGTGCACTCATATTATTTATACCATTTTTACAATAATGCATTAGTCTACATAACAGTAAATCTTCCTATTTTTTATGTGAATAAAAACTCAAAATAGAAAGCAAGAGTAATAAAAGAGGGGCCAGGAGATGTGACTGATGAACAGAGAAAATGTTATTTTAGTGCCAGGAATGTCTGCATTGTTTATTCTGGACCCTATTTTGAAATTGGCATCTTTTTTAATTTGCATGAAAATGCCCAAATTGCCAATTTGTGACCACTTTATTGGGTAGTTGAAATTGGTAAATGGACAGTTTCTTGTACTCAATTGATAGAATAAATGGAGTTCTAAAGAAATAGCTTTGACCTTGGTCGACTGGAACAATGGAATTGGCCGAAAATAGGGCTCAAAGTGGGCAAAATTGCCGATGCGTATATATCGCTGAGATTGCTAACTTTGCGAGAGCGTAATTCTGTAAGTTTTCCATCAAATTTCATACTTTTGGTGTCATTACCATCTGGAAAAGATTCTCTATCATTTCATAAGTTTTTTTTTTTTTTTTGGGGGGGGGGATATTTTGCGACACGAGACACTTCGGGATTTCGGGGTTGCAACAGTCAAAGGGTTAATCAATTGCAAAAAAAAAGCACATGTATCAAACCAGTTGAGGTAATTCTCGTTTGCAAAACCTAGTAGTGTGTACACACGGCGTGTTTATATTTATTTAACTCTTTGTAATGTGCGTGAAATACAGGGTGTTTCAAAGAGATGGACCCCGTCATGATATACATGTATACTGTTTTGAAATTGGGTCCATCAGTTTGAAACGTGTATATTACCAGCCACAAGTCAATCTCCGCCATGGCTGCCAAATTCGTTCTTGTGCAATTCCATAAATATTGCATCGGATTGGAGTTTGTAGCATTACCTTTAAAAAAAAAAAAAGCTTCTCTGTTATTTAGAAGATAAGATGTTTTTATTTTTCAAATTTCTGGACACAGAAGCGGCTTTCAATTTGTGGAATTTTTTTGATAATTTTTTTTTCTGACTTTCATCAAAATATATTCAGCAAAAATACTCATACTTCCGTGTGTCCTGGTTGTTGTTTGGTTAAAGGGTTGTGGTGACCTTATAGTTGCCGTTTTTTTTTTTTCTTAACACATCGACCGTTTCCCACCAAGGCAGGGTGACCTGAAAAAGAAAAACACTTTCATCATCATTCATTCCATCACTATCTTGCCAGAGATGCACTTATACTACAATTAAAAAACTGCCACATCACACCCGTCCTTCAGAGTGCAGCCACTATACTTTCCACCTCCAGTACTCAAGTCCACCTAACCAGTTACTCTGAATCCCTTCCTGTTACTTTGCTCACACTAAAACAGCACGTCAAATCATAAAACCATTTATCTCCACTTCCTCCTATCTAATAGGCTCACACACATTTGCTGGAAGTCAAAGCCCCTCACACACAAAACATCCTTTACCCCCTCCCTCCAACCTTTCCTAGGCCGACCCCTACCCCACCTTCCCTCCACTACTGATTTATACACACTCGAAGTCATTCTGTTTCATTCCATCCTCTCTAAATGTCCAGACCACCTCAACAACCCCTTCTCAGCCCTATGGTTAATAGTTTTTGTAATCCCACACGTCCTCCTAATTTCCAAACTACGAATTCTCTGCATTTTATTCACACCACACATTGCCCTCAGACGGCATCTCCACTACCTCCAGCCTCCTCCCTCCCTCCCTCCACCGCCTCCAGCCTTCTCTTTGTTGCAACACTCATCACCCATACTTCACACCAATATAGGATCATTGGTACCACTGTACTCCCATACATTTCCCTCTTTGCTTCCATGGATAACATTCTTTGTCTCCACAGATTCCTCAGTGCTCCACTCACCTTTTTTCCCTCGTCAGTTCTATGAATCTCCTCATTGGGGTATATTAACCTAACCCTCAAAAAGCAGCTTAGTAATATTGAGTGGGTATATTCCATTAAAACCTGAATGTAGTGCTTTTGTTAGAGAAGGAGGGGAAGTTTTGTGTGTGTGTGTGGCAAGTGTACTCACCTATTTGTGGTTGCAGGAGTCGAGTCACAGTTACCGGCCCTTCCTCTTTACTGTATGAGAGTGGGTTTGAACTAGGCAAGAGGAAATTAAATTTGTTAATTTTTAACACAGCGGCTGTCACCCACCAAGGGAGGGTGACCCGAAAAAGAAGAAACACTTGATCATCATTCACTCCACCACTGTAAAATAATATTTCTAAGGACATTATTTATAGTATTTGTTAGGTTATTATTCATATATTTATATGTCCTAAGGTAGTAGGTTGGTAGACAGCAACCACCCCGTTAGGTACTACCATCCTGTGGTAATAGGTTGGTAGACAGCAACTTACCAGGTAGGTACTACCATCCTGTGGTAGTAGGGTGGTAAACAGCAACCACCCAGGTAGGTACTACCATTCTGTGGTAGTAGGTTGGTAGACACCAACCACCCAGGGAGGTACTACCATCCTGTGGTAGTAGGTTGGTAGATAGCAACCACCTAGGTAGGTACTACCATCCTGTGGTAGGAGGTTGATAGACAGCAACCACCCAGGTAGGTACTACCATCCTGTGGTAGTTGGTTGGTAGATAGCAACCACCCACAGATGTACTACCATCCTGTGGTAGTACTACCATCCTGTGGTAGTACTACTGTCCTGTGGTAGTACTACTGTCCTGTGGTAGTACTACTGTCCTGTGGTAGTACTACTGTCCTGTGGTAGTAGACTGATAGACAGCAACCACCCAGGGAGGTACTACCATCCTATGGTAGTTGGTTGGTAGACAGTAACCACCCAGGGAAGTACTACTGTCCTGTGGTAGTAGACTGGTAGACAGCAACCACCCAGGGAGGTACTACCATATTGTGGTAGTTGGTTGGTAGACAGCAACCACCCAGGGAGATACTACTGTCCTGTGGTAGTAGGTTGGTAGACAGCAACCACCTAGGGAGGTACTACCATCCTGTGGTAGTTGGTTGGTAGATAGTAACCACCCAGGGAGGTACTACTGTCCTGTGGTAGTAGGTTGGTAGACAGTAACTGCCCAGAGAGGTACTATGGTCCTGCCAGATGAGTGTAAAATGGAAACCTGTAATTGTTTTACATGATGGTAGGATTGCTGGTGTCTTTTATCTGTCTCATAAACAGGCAAGATTTTAGGTATGTCTTGCTACTTCTATTTACACTTAGGTCACACTACGCATACATGTACAAGCATATACAGTGGACCCTAGGATAACGACATTAATCCATTCCAGAGAGCTTGTCTTTAACCGATTTTTTCGTTATCCGAATTAATTTTCCCCGTAAGAAATAATGGAAATCCAATTAATCCGTTCCAGACACCCAAAAGTATTAAACAAAATAATATTTTACATGAAATATACATTTCCCTACACAGAAAACAATGAGATATGCAGAATAAACAATACTGAAATGACACTTACCTTTATTGAGGACTTAATGATGAGTGATGAGATAGGAGGAGGGCAGAGGATGGAGGAGTTTACAATTGTTTGGAAGGGTTACCACCCTTCTTTGTTTTTAATGCCACTAGGACCAGCTTGAAAGTCACTGGACCCCTGTCGCACCAAAAATCTGCCCAGAGAGCTCTGCTTCTGGTGTCTCTTTAAGATTTCCCTAAAATGGGACACAATATTGTCATTGTACATGTTGCCAATACGGCCTGCAACAGCTGTGTCAGGGTAATGTTCATCCATAAATGCTTGCACCTTTGTCCACATTGTACAAATGTCCTTAATCTTTGACAAAGGAAACTTCTTCCATCTCTCTTCCTCCTCCTCTGAAGGAAATTCCTGAGCTGTGGTCTGTTGCTGTTGCACCTCAAGCTCTTGCAGCTCTGTAGTGGTTATCTCTTCATTGTCGTCCTCCACCAACTCTTCCACATCCTCATCACTAGCCTCCAACCCCATGGACTTCCCCAATGCCACAATAGATTCCACAACTGGCATAGGCTCCTCAGGGTTAGTCCCAAACCCTTCAAAATCCCTCTCTTGTACACATTCTGGCCACAGTTTTCTCCAAGCAGAGCTCCAAGTCCTGCAAGTCACTCCCTCCCAAGCTTTACCTATAAGGTTTATGCAACTGAGGATATTGAAGTGATCTTTCCAGAACTCTCTTAGGGTCAATTCAGTGTCTGAGGTCACTTAAAAGCACTTTTGAAACACTGCTTTGGTGTACAGTTTTTTGAAGTTTGAAATGACCTGCTGGTCCATGGGCTGGAGGAGAGTTGTGTTAGGAGGCAAAAACTTGACTTTGATAAAACTAAACTCCCCCACAATTCGCTCTTCCAAGTCTTGAAGCTGAGCAGGAGCATTGTCCATTAACAGGAGGCACTGGAGTGGCAATTTATTTTCCAGGAGGTATTTTTTTTCACACTGGGGCCAAACACGTCATAGAACCAATCAAGGAAACTACCCCTGGTTACCCATGCCTTACTGTTTGCTCTCCACATCACACACAATTTAGTCTTGACGACACTGTTTTTCTTGAACACTCAGGGAGTTTCAGAGTGATACACGAATAAAGGCTTCACTTTGCAATCCCCACTAGCATTACTACAAACCATGAGAGCTAGCCTGTCTATCATAGGCTTGTGTCCTGGGAGTGCCTTTTCCTCCTGAGTAATGTAGGTCCTGTTTGGCATTTTCTTCCAAAACAGGCCTGTTTCATCACAATTGAACACTTGTTGGGGTTTTAATTTTTCAGCCTTTATGTACCCCTTAAAGTCCTGCACATATTTTTCAGCCGCTTTTTTGTCAGAACTGGCAGCTTCACCATGCCTCATCACACTGTGTATGCCACTACAATTCTTAAATCTCAAACCAGCCTTTGCTGGCCTTAAATTCATCAATATGAGCACTATTTGGAGGCATTTTCTTAATGAGATTCGCATGCCTTTCACATATTATTGACTGAGAAACACTATCTCCTAATACTGTAATTGTTTCTTGTTGATCCACACCAACAACAGTCTCTCCACATCTTCGAGTATTTGCGATCTCTGTTTTGTAAGCACACTTGCACCTTTCGCAACAACAGCTTCTTTGATTGCCTTTTTGTTGGCCAAGATAGTAGTGATGGTTGAATGGGGTTTGTTATATAACCTGGCCAACTTGGAGACACGCACTCCACTTTTGTATTTTGCGATGATCTCTTTCTTCATTTCAATAGTATTTCTCACCCTCTTTACCACAGGGCTGGCACTAGAAGCTTTCTTTGGGCCCATGGTGGCTTATTTAACAGTTACAAGCACTGAAAACAATGGAATAATACAAAATATGTCGCATGTACATGTGGAATCATCCTCACTGGCTTGTAAACAATGGCACACTGGCTGTACATGGAGTAGCAGGGTGGCTCAGACCGTGCGGACACGGATGAGTGTCTTCAACCGAGTTCTTTTTCGGTAACCGAGCCAATATTTTGACGCAAAAATGTGTCGCTATCTGATTTTTTTGTTATCCAATGACATCGTTACCCAAGGGTCCACTGTATATACACACCCCTCTGGGTTTTCTTCTATTTTCTTACTAGTTCTTGTTTAATTCCTCTTATCTCCATGGGGAAGTGGAACAGAATTCTTCCTGCGTAAGCCTTGTGTCTTAAGAGGCAACTAAAATGCCACTAGAATGTATATATTACTAAATTTAAAAGGAGAAACTATCGTTTTTCCTTTTGGGCCACCCTGCCTCTGTGGGATATGTCCAGTTTGTTGAAAGATGAAGGCAGGATAAGGGGTCATCCTAGGAATGGCTGGAGGGTTTTTGTGTGTGAGGGGCTTGAACTTCCAACAAGTGTGCATGAGTGTGTTAGAAGTGACGTGGTTTTTATGACGACATATTGTTGGAGTATGACCAAAGTAACATGAAGGGATTCAGGGAAACCAGTTAGCCGGACTCGAGTCCTGGAGGTGGGAAGTACAGTGCTTGCACTCTGAAGGAGGGGTGGAGATATGTTACAGTTTTTGAACTGTAGTATCAGCACTTCTCTGGCAAGACAGGGATGGAGTGAGTGATGATGACGAAAGAATGTCTTCTTTTTCGGGTCACCTGCTTTGCTCAGACTGACTTTTGTCTGGTAATATACAGTGTACATGTATAATAAGTGTGTTACAGCATGAGAATTGTCTTCAAGAATGTGCTGTACATTGCATTCACAGAAACAGGGATAGATAATGATTATGGTAATAACCTATTTCCCCATTTTTATGGGTTTGGGCATCTTAGTGCCCCATCATCAGGGGGCAGTGTACTACGCTCACCTATAATAATAATGTTTATTTCTACAAGTACATGATACAACTTGTATAGACCATAGCTGACATCACTGACATGCTATATAGAAAGTCCCTGGCTATACAGACCATAGCTGACATTAATGACATACTCTACAGAAAGTTCCTGGTTATGCAGAGCATTTCCAGCGATTTAGGTTAATTTTGTCCCCAGGATGCCACCCACACCAGTCCACTAACACCCAGGTACCTACTTACTGCTAGGTGAACAGGGACAACAGATGTCTTAAGGAAACACATCCCAGTGTTTTCATCCATACCAAGGATTGAACCACAGACCTCAGTGTGTGAGGCGAGTGCGCTACCAACCCAGCCATGGGACACTTTCACTCTGACTCATCTCACATAATAAGAGAATTCTCTGCTTCCCTGTTTCTATTTCACAATTCTTCATTCTAATAATTATCCTGTGTGTGTGTGTGTTCCCTTATTCATTTCATCTCCCTTCTTTAATATATAATGAAATGGTTATAATTATGTATTACTATAATTTTTAAAGGGGTGGAGTGGTTAGCCAGTAGAAAGCCTCAGTCAGACGACCAATAACTCCAGCTGTGGGTCATCATCTGACTAAGACCCACGTCAGGAAGCACTTGTCATGTCTCCTGACAAATCTTACCTAAATTATCCTAACCTAACCTTTCCTTAGCTTACCCAACATTACCTTACCTTACCTTACCTTACCTTACCTTACCTTACCTTTACCTTTACCTTTACCTTTACCTTACCTTACCTTTAAGAAATACATAGAGAAATAATTTAGAAAGTTACTGATGGAGTATGGAGTATGGTTTAAATAAGTGACCCACTGATCAGATCAGATAGACTGGTCCGAACCCTTGACTGGTCCGAACCCTTGACTGGTCCGAACCCTTGACTGGTCCGAACCCTGGACTGGTTTCAAACGGTTTCGTTGTGCACCACCTAGCAGGTTATTAATAGAATATTCAAGAGGTTGCTAGTAGAATTGCAGTAAATCAACCATTCAAATCATTATGAAGCTGTGTGTAGTCTGTGGTCAGTCAAACAAACGGGCTTCCACATGCATAAATTGTCATTTCTGTGGAAATTGGTGTCACGCCCCTTGTGCAGATATCCAAGAACTAGCTACAAGCAGTATTAAAACAGGGAAGTGTTTTTGGGTATGCCCAAATGAGATAAATCTGTGGACTAAAATCACAAGGGTATTAAAAGAGGTCAACATCAAAGCTGCTTTCATAGAAAACCTGGAAGCTTTCTACAACAGATGGGAACATAAAAAGTCCGGGCTGAATGGTACTGCCCTTGATACTGGCCATGTAGTCAGAAACTGTAAGGCTGGAGATGATGTCCTGGTAGTCAGTAAATGGGGGGCTGATAGTGCTGTCCTGGGAGACAGTAATGGGGAAGCTGGAGGTGCTGTCCTGGGAGACAGTAATGGTGAAGCTGGAGGTGCTGTCCTGGGAGACAGTAATGGTGAAGCTGGAGATGCTGTCCTGGGAGACAGTAATGGGGAAGCTGGAGATGCTGTCCTGGGAGACAGTAAATGGTGAAGCTGGAGATTTTGTCCAGGTAGTCGGGAATTATACGCAGGAAGGAATACATATGAATGACCTCATAGGGGACAGGAGCCATAGTAGGGAAACAAGTGTAGTCAAAGATAAGATAAAACCAATATTGCAAACTAGAAATACCGCAGGAAATAGCAAACAAGAGGACTCCACTAGCAATAGTGAGGATATATTACCAAAAACAAAGGGTGGGAGCTCCATTGTTGGTGCTAGGGAGGATAGAAGTAAGACAGGGAAACATGCACCAACAGGGAATACAGTCACAGAAACCCAAGGCAAACGGAAACCAAGCCTGTGCACATACTATGCACTCGGTATCTGCTGGCATGGGAAATCTGGAAAAAACAGATGGGACGTGCAACTATGACCACCCTAGGAAATGCCATGCCCATATGACAACAGGAAAATGCAAACTCCCTTCCTGTAAGCTTTTTCACCCTGAACTGTGTACCTCTTCAGTACAGGAAAGACTGTGCTATAATTTAAATTGCCAGGCATACCATCTAAAGGGGACAAAAAGATACAAAACATCCAGGCCATGGAAAACCTGGGTAGCCACAGCCACTCAGAGGGAGAGGTTTTTTAGTGCCAGGAAGGAAAAAAAACTGGCAGGAAATGGCAGAAATCGTACACCAAATCCAGTCATTCCTGGAGTGGAACCACAGTCGATGGCCTCCACTCCAAACCAACAGATACAGATACTAATGCCGGAAAAAAATCCCCCCCCAGTACCAACAATACCACCAGTCCGATAACATTCTTCTTTGCAAATATACAGGGTCTAAAGCCAGCAACAAACAACAAAATACCTTTCATCCGTGGACTGCTTGCAGAGGCAAAGGCAATGTTCGCGGCTTTCACTGAGACCCACATAAAGGATCACTTGGACAACGAAATATGGATCCCAGGTTACAACCTATACAGATGTGACAGAGTGAACAGGCAAAAGGGGGGGTTGGCCTGTACATTGCAGAGTCACTTGTTTGCACAGAACTGCTAAATGCCTCAAATGATGTAGTGGAAGTTTTAGCAGTAAAGGTCGAGAACCAAAACCTAGTCATTGTGATAGTCTACAAGCCTCCGGATGCAACATCCCAGCAATTCCAGGAACAGCTGTTAAAAATTGACCACTGTCTGGAAAACCTTCCAGCTCCTGCACCCAACATCTTGCTCCTGGGGATTTCAACTTAAGGCACCTAAAATGGAGGAATATAGCAAATAATATTGTTGCAGTAATAACACCAGGAGGCAGCTCTGATGAAAACTCACACTCACGCGAGCTTTTAAATCTCTGCACAAAATTCAATTTAAACCAGCAAATAATAGAGCCTACTAGACTGGAGAATACACTAGACCTCATCTTCACTAACAATGATGATCTGATAAGAAATATCACCATATCAAAAACAATATACTCAGATCACAACATAATTGAGGTTCAGTCATGTATGCGCGGAGCCCCAGACCGACATAAGGAGATTAGTCACGAGGGAGCATTCACCAAATTCAACTTCAATAACAAAAACATAAAGTGGGACCAAGTAAACCAAGTCCTAACCGATATAAGCTGGGAAGATATACTAAGCAACACAGACCCCAACTTATGCCTAGAACAGATTAACTCGGTAGCACTCGATGTATGCACAAGGCTTATTCCTCTAAGAAAAAGGAGGAGTAGATGTAAAACAGAAAGAGACAGGCGCTCCCTTTACAGGCGACGGAAAAGAATAACAGAGCGGCTAAAAGAGGTCAATATATCTGAAATGCGTAGGGAGACACTGGTCAGAGAAATAGCAAGCATCGAACTTAAGCTAAAAGAATCCTTTAGGAGTCAGGAATCGCGGGAAGAACTAAAAGCCATAAATGAAATCAAAAGAAACCCAAAGTATTTCTTCTCCTATGCCAAATCAAAATCGAGAACAACGTCCAGTATTGGGCCCCTACTTAAACAAGATGGGTCCTACACAGATGACAATAAGGAAATGAGTGAGCTACTCAAGTCCCAATATGACTCAGTTTTTAGCAAGCCGCTAACCAGACTGAGAGTCTAAGATCAAAATGAATTTTTTATGAGAGAGCCACAAAATTTGATTAACACAAGCCTATCCGATGTTATCCTGACGCCAAATGACTTCGAACAGGCGATAAATGACATGCCCATGCACTCTGCCCCAGGCCAGACTCATGGAACTCTGTGTTCATCAAGAACTGCAAGAAGCCCCTATCACGAGCCTTTTCCATCCTATGGAGAGGGAGCATGGACACGGGGGTCGTCCCACAGTTACTAAAAACAACAGACATAGCCCCACTCCACAAAGGGGGCAGTAAAGCAACAGCAAAGAACTACAGACCAATAGCACTAACATCCCATATCATAAAAATCTTTGAAAGGGTCCTAAGAAGCAAGATCACCACGCATCTAGAAACCCATCAGTTACACAACCCAGGGCAACATGGGTTTAGAACAGGTCGCTCCTGTCTGTCTCAACTATTGGACCACTACGAAAAGGTCCTAAATGCACTAGAAGACAAAAAGAATGCAGATGTAATATATACAGACTTTGCAAAAGCCTTCGACAAGTGTGACCATGGCGTAATAGCGCACAAAATGCGTGCTAAAGGAATAACAGGAAAAGTCGTTCGATGGATCTATAATTTCCTCACTAACAGAACACAGAGAGTAGTCGTCAACAGAGTAAAGTCCGAGGCAGCTACGGTGAAAAGCTCTGTTCCACAAGGCACAGTACTCGCTCCCATCTTGTTCCTCATCCTTATATCCGACATAGACAAGGATGTCAGCCACAGCACCGTGTCTTCCTTTGCAGATGACACCCGAATCTGCATGACAGTGTCTTCCATTGCAGACACTGCAAAGCTCCAGGCAGACATCAACCAAATCTTTCAGTGGGCTGCAGAAAACAATATGAAGTTCAACGATGAGAAATTTCAATTACTCAGATATGGTAAACATGAGGAAATTAAATCTTCATCAGAGTACAAAACAAATTCTGGCCACAAAAATAGAGCGAAACACCAACGTCAAAGACCTGGGAGTGATCATGTCGGAGGATCTCACCTTCAAGGACCATAACATTGTATCAATCGCATCTGCTAGAAAAATGACAGGATGGATAATGAGAACCTTCAAAACTAGGGAGGCCAAGCCCATGATGACACTCTTCAGGTCACTTGTTCTATCTAGGCTGGAATATTGCTGCACACTAACAGCACCTTTCAAGGCAGGTGAAATTGCCGACCTAGAAAATGTACAGAGAACTTTCACGGCGCGCATAACGGAGATAAAACACCTCAATTATTGGGAGCGCTTGAGGTTCCTAAAACCTGTATTCCCTGGAACGCAGGAGGGAGAGATACATGATTATATACACCTGGAAAATCCTAGAGGGACTAGTACCGAACTTGCACACGAAAATCACCCACTACGAAAGCAAAAGACTTGGCAGACGATGCACCATCCCCCCAATGAAAAGCAGGGTGTCACTAGCACGTTAAGAGACCATACAATAAGTGTCAGGGGCCCGAGACTGTTCAACTGCCTCCCAGCACACATAAGGGGGATTACCAACAGACCCCTGGCAGTCTTCAAGCTGGCACTGGACAAGCACCTAAAGTCAGTTCCGGATCAGCCGGGCTGTGGCTCGTATGTTGGTTTGCGTGCAGCCAGCAGCAACAGCCTGGTTGATCAGGCTCTGATCCACCAGGAGGCCTGGTCTCAGACCGGGCCGCGGGGGCGTTGACCCCCGGAACTCTCTCCAGGTAAACTCCAGGTTGAGAGAGGTGCCTTGAGTCTGGTGACTGTCTCTTGATCTAATGAATGGGAGCCATGTTCTACGTTCTTAGAGAGCAAAAAGGCACAGTACCATGACTGGAACAATACACAAATAACCCCGTATACGTGTATAGGGTCGAGTTACCCTGACCATTTACAGTCATACTGGGACTTTGTAAATGGTCCAAGTCGGACTGAAGTGCTGTTGTAAATTTCTCTCCCCTATGTGCGGGTTATTTTTGTAGTATTCCCCTTCCTCCGATCAAACCTGAGTATTATATCCCAGGTGCTATATGATCCCACAAAAGATAATTCACCCCAGTGGTATTTTAACCTTTTCACCGTCTCCCACATACAGTGGACCCCCGCTTAACGATCACCTCCAAATGCGACCAATTATGTAAGTGTATTTATGTAAGTGCGTTTGTACGTGTATGTTTGGGGGTTTGAAATGGATTAATCTACTTCACAATATTCCTTAAGGGAAAAAATTCGGTCAGTACTGGCACCTGAACATACTACTGGAATGAAAAAAGTTCGTTAACCGGGGGTCCACTGTATATGTCACTGATGACAGTGTTATTGATGTGTATCTACGTTTTAATTGCAGTGCTCTCATGAGAGGCTTTCGGGGGTCAATGCGTCTGTGGCCCGGCCTGTGACTAGGCCCCACGCGATGCATGATGGGAAAGGCAAACCTCTGACCTTATGTTTGGTTTAAATTAGTAATTCAGGTGTTTCTTGGTACCACTTGATAGACTGGAAGACATACTATAGAAATAGGGTTGATTTTAGTTGGTTTCAGACCAATATAGCTTGAAATAAAGCTCAAAGTGATGGATATATTAAATTTTTTGAGATTTTCCTGCGGAAGGGCCCTCCACCCACCCCAAGTCTATTTTATGTTTTTATCTAGGCCTATTTCAATTATTTGGAAGGCTTAAACCAAGACCTATCATTCTTGGTTATATTTTGTTATCTGAGAAATATTCACCTTTTTTTGTTTGATGATCTGTTCAAAAATGGAAGGTAAATGTTATATAGGAGAGGCCTAGGGATGTAATTGATAAACACAGGATATTTTGCTTTAGCGGCTGGAATGTTTACATTGTTTATTTTATACTGTTTTTTAATTGGAATTGATTTAATTTTGTGTAAAGTTGCTCAGATTAATTCTGTGCACTTAATAGGGTAGTTCTGATAGAACAAAAGACATGCAGTAGCCTGGAACCTAACCTGATGTATAAAAAGGGCCCTACAATAGCCTGGAACCTAACCTGCTGTATAAACAGGACCCTACAGTAGCCCAGAACCTAACCTGTTGTATACACAAGACCCTCCTGTACTAGCAAAATAGCTAGAAATTGAGTCAAATTGATCAGTGGAATTGGCTGAAAATAGGACTCAAAGCTGGCGAAATTGCCAATGGGTAAGTTTCACCCAGATTAACAAATAACAAGAAAAGGCACAATACCATGACTGGAACGACACACAAATAACCCGCACATAGAAGAGAGGAGCTTACGACGACATTTCAGTCTGACTTGGACCATTTACAAAGTCACACCAACCAGAAGTGGAGCAGGATGGCTATATATAGGCAGGAGGAGGAGGAGGAGCCGGAGGAGGAGGAGGAGCCGGAGGAGGAGGAGGAGCCGGAGGAGGAGGAGGAGCCGGAGGAGGAGGAGGAGCCGGAGGAGGAGGAGGAGCCGGAGGAGGAGGAGGAGCCGGAGGAGGAGGAGGAGGAGGAGCCGGAGGAGGAGGAGGAGGAGGAGGAGCCAGAGGAGGAGGAGGAGGAGGAGCCAAGAGAGGAGGAAGAGAAGGAGGAGCCAGAGGAGGAGGAGGAGCCGGAGGAGGAGGAGGAGCCGGAGGAGGAGGAGGAGCCGGAGGAGGAGGAGGAGCCGGAGGAGGAGGAGCCGGAGGAGGAGGAGCCGGAGGAGGAGGAGGAGGAGGAGCCAGAGGAGGAGGAGGAAGCGCAGCCGCAGCCGATCAAATACAAAGAAAGGGGAGCATTGCAAGGGAGCTAGGTGCCCACAGAGGTGGGGGGAAGGGGAAGTGATGAAAAAATAATGAAGGAACAGAAACACACCTAGCCCACAGAGGTGGGCTAGGTACCCACCTCTTTGGGCACCTAGCTCCCTTGCAGTGCTCCCCTTTCTTTGTATTTTACTGGCTCCTCCTCCTTAATTCCCTCCTCCTCCTCCTCCTCCTCCTCCTCCTCCTCCTCCTCCTCCTCCTCCTCCTCCTCCTCCTCCTGCTGCTGCTGCTGCTGCTGCTGCTGCTGCTGCTGCTGCTGCTGCTGCGCGCTGCTGCTGCTGCGCTGCTGCTGCTGCTGCTGCTGCTGCTGCTGCTGCTGCTGCTGCTGCTGCTGCTGCTGCCTGCTGCTGCTGCTGCTGCTGCTGCTGCTGCTGCTGCTGCTGCTGCTGCTGCTGCTGCTGCTGTTTGCGCTGCTGCTGCTGCTGCTGCCTGCTGCGCTGCTGCTGCTGCGCTGCTGCTGGCTGCTGCTGCTGCTGCTGCTGCTGCTGCTGCTGCTGCTGCTGCTGGCTGCTGCTGCTGCTGCTGCTGCTGCTGCTGCTGCTGCTGCTGCTGCTGCTGCTGCTGCTGCTGCTGCTGCTCTGCTGCTGCAGCTGCTGCTGCTGCTGCTGCTGCTGCTGCTGCTGCTGGCTGCTGCTGCTGCTGCTGCTGCTGCTGCTGCTGCTGCTTGCTTGCTCTTTCTGCTCTTCTTCTCTGCTGTCTTCTGCTTCTTCTGCTTCTTCTGCTTCTTCTGCTTCTCTCTCTCTTCTTCTTCTGCTGTCTTGCTTCTTGCTTGCTTCGCTTCTTCTGCTTCTTCTGCTTCTCTTCTTCTCTGCTTCTTTTTCTTCTGCTTCTTCTTCTGCTTCTTCTTCTTCTGCTTCTTCTTCTTCTGCTTCTTCTTCTTCTGCTTCTTCTTCTTCTGCTTCTTCTCTTCTGCTTCTTCTTCTTGCTTCTTCTTCTCTGCTTCTTCTTCTGCTTCTTCTTCTGCTTCTTCTTCTGCTTCTTCTTCTTCTTCTTCTTCTGCTTCTTCTTCTGCTTCTTCTTCTTCTTCTTCTTCTGCTTCTTCTGCTTCTTCTGCTGCTGCTTCTTCTTCTTCTTCTTCTTCTTCTTCTTCTTCTTCTTCTTCTTTCTTCTTCTTCTTCATCCTCATGGGATGAAACCTAGGTTGTGGAAAATGCTCTGCATAACCAGGGACTTTCTATATAGTATGTTATTGATGTCAGCTATGTCTATATAAGTTGTATCATGTACTTGTATAAATAAAGATTATTATTACTGCTATTATTGATTATCCATCTGCATCACTCTAACCCCAACGTCTGACCCATGTGTGATGTCAGGTTTAAATATTGGTAAGTTTGGTAGACTTGCTCCTTTATGTAGTAATCTAGTCACATTTCTTCAAGTATTTCTTCATCATCAATTTCCTCACATCTGCCTTTTCATTACCTGACATGAAATTCTTTAACTTTGGGAAAATTCTTCCTTTTGTGCATATAACTTAGCCTAGCTAAGTCAATTTGCAATTGGGTTGTTGCTCTGTGCTGTTGAAATGTTGCAGGTTACTGAACAGGCAACATTCAGCAGACATCTTGATGTTATGCCTCTGTTACCAAAATTTAGGTGATGGTAAGGAAGGAGGAAGACGAGGCTGTGCAGTGGTCACTTCTCTAGAACAGTGAGTGTGGGTGAGATGTATTTACCGAGCTATTAACATACCTTACATTCATGTATATACTTTGTAATAGTGATTCTTCTCAATGATAATAGAAGTAAAATTATCTTCCCTATTTTCTGGCATATAATACACATGGCAGAAGTATCATAACAGCAAATTGGCAATTGTATTCAAGGGCTAATTACCCTCCTACTTTATGCTACAGCATGACCCAAAGCCTACCTTTGACTGTGACCTTGAGCATATAAGGCACGTGAGCATGTAAGACAGTTCCCAACATTAATAAACAACTGCTAAAGCCAACCCTTGTCCCTGACCTTTAGCGTATAAGGCACAAGCTGATTTCCCAAGACTTTTTGTGGGTAAAAAGGCAGGCCTTGTATGCTGGAAAATAGGGTATGTCATGAGGTGGCTGCGAGGTTCAGTCAGTAGGCCCATGATCAGGAATGAACCTTGCTTCCACCATGAAATTCTGTATATATTTATGTATTGTTAGTGTATGACTTGAGATGTTGTGTATATTTATAATGTAGTTATTATTAAGACTGGAGTTCACCACTTGTGGAGTTCACCACTTGTGGAGTTCACCACTTGTGGAGTTCACCACTTGTGGAGTTCACCACTTGTGGAGTTCACCACTTGTGGAGTTCACCACTTGTGGAGTTCACCACTTGTGGAGTTCACCACTTGTGGAGTTCACCACTTGTGGAGTTCACCACTTGTGGAGTTCACCACTTGTGGGGTTCACCACTTGTGGAGTTCACCACTTGTGGAGTTCATCAGAAATTCTTAAGGAATAAGTTGTGTTGAAGCTCTGGCTCGGTCACAAACAATTGAACTCGTCTGGCTTGTGACTGAGACATACTTAGTTAATCTCTCTAAGATTTGAAACCAGTGAAATTACAGCAGGGCAATGACTGCTCCTACCTTTTTACCCCATATGCATTTTTAATAGCATTATTGCTTGAGTAAGCTAGTATTCGGGAATAATAATATGGGCTAGGAACGTTATAGCATTAATTTAGCTTAGAAAAAACACTTTACGGTAAGTTCTCGACTTACAAACACATTGAGTCTTCTGTATTGTATAAAATAATAATATTATACACAATAAAGAAGGTCCCCAATGTGTTCATAAATTGAGGACTTCATGTATTAGGATTAGGCTTTACTATGATGCATATATTTTGTTGTTGACCTGTTGTGATAAATATTTCTTTGTCTTGTGACATTGACTGACCTCTCAGGCTCTCATCCTTGTAGATAGTTACGTAATAAAGTATTATAACTTCTATGTGACTTTAAGTTACCCACAACTTATCACAGGAGGCCCTGTTTGTATGGCTCTATGGTTTGCATCCTTGTATGGTATGTGAAAATTGCTGAACAAGTGGAAAAGAGCGCTTTTTACATTATCGAATGCTGTATAGTCCTTGTGGCTTAGCGCTTCTTTTTGATTATAATAATAATAATTATAATACATTATCGAATGCATCTAAAATGCCTGATAACGTGTTTACACTATCATGCATTAAGTGCTCAGTACAGCTAGAAATAAAAGAACATAAGTTAAATTGGTTACGGTAAGACTGGTTGCCTCTTCTCAAAGCAAGGTGACCCAAAAAAATGAAACAGCACTTCCACAATCATTCACTCCATCACTTGTATTGACAGAGGTGTGTTCATATTACTGTTCAAAACTGTAACTATCACAACCCCTCCAGAGTGCAGGCACAGTACTTCCCAGTAGCCCAGAACCTAACCTGATGTATAAAAAGGGCCCTACAATAACCTGGAACCTAACCTGCTGTATAAACAGGGCCCTACAGTAGCCCAGAACCTAACCTGTTGTATACACAAGACCCTCCTGTACTAGCAAAATAGCTAGAAATTGAGTCAAATTGATCAATGGAATTGGCTGAAAATAGGACTCAAAGCTGGCGAAATTGCCAATGGGTAAGTTTCACCCATGGGTAAGTTTCAGGACTCAAGTCTGGCTAACCAGTTTCCCTGAATCCCTTCATAAATGTTACCTTGCTCACACTCCAACAGTACATCAAGTCATAAAAACCACTTGCCTCCATTACAGATTATTTCAGCATGATACAATGTTTGTACAGAGATAGGTGGCATTTAGATGTGTATGTAGAATGCCCCATAATATGTAGAACATTTCAGACAAACTTAAGCTGCAGTGTAGCTTAATTAAGTTTGTCTTAAATGTATTAAGCTAAGCTCCTGGACATCTTCAGAGGGCTGAGCTGTAATTCATATTTTTCTTGAGTGGCTCCGGTTCTTCTGCCTCTTAAGGGTTCAAATGTTCAACCAGTGTCTTGTGCATGGTAGAGGAGGCTGGGGTAATGTGATTTGGGGGTATACCTTTCTTATATCACACAGTGACAGGGAAAATCAACCTTGATGTACCATTGATGAGTGTCATGTGTACTGCAGTACTGCACATATGGTAGGTTCACCTGGAGTATACCTGGATAATTTTTGTCAGGAAACAGGACAAGTGTTTCCTGATGCGGTCTTATGGAAACAGGACAAGTTTTTCCTGACACATGGGTCTTATGAACACAGAACAAGTGTATCCTGACACGAGTCTTCAGAAAACATTACAAGTGTTACCTGACGCTGGTCTTAGTCATATGATGATCCACAGCTGGTGCTTTTGGTCATCTGACTGAGGCCTTCCACTCCAACACTTATAATTATAACCATAATTTTTTAACCATTAAGTACTGTCAATGCACTTATGGATACAGTAATTATTATGGGGGAGCGCTAAACCCATAAGGATTATACAGCACCTGTGTGGGGGGGGGGAGGAAGCATTCAGGCTCAATTCAGGGTACTGGAGCACAGATCCAATTCCCTTGATGAAGAACCCCTCACCAGCATCAAGGGACCTCCCGTTGAAGGGTTTAATACAGTAATGTCAATTACATAAGAGAATATCTTAGACATTTTTCATCCTAGGAAAGATTGGAGGGAGGCAGTGAAAGTTTTGTGTGCAAAGAGCTTGGACATCCAGGAAGCTTGTGGGAGTGTGTTAGGATTGTAATTTCTAAATTTATTGTTACAACCATTTAGTGACTAACATAAGCAGTCAGTTATTGCTTTATTAGTCGTAAGATAGGCTTAACACGCTCTGCCTTTACTTTATCTTTCCTTCTTGCTGACGGCCCCCCAACCTTTGACACAGACTTCCTCTTTGCTTTGACTTTTTGACAGCAACAGATTTATTACACAACCTTTGATTATATTTCCTTTAGCACTCCTTACTGACCCTACTAACTCTACTTCTGTTATACTCTCCACTCTGTTGAAAATGGTATAAAATACTGACAAGTTGAAGACTGAGACCTTCCTTTTTACTTCTAGTGAATCCCTTCTCCTACAATGCCTTCGAGATCTTCAGTCTCACCTTCGACGGTATTTAAGACTCTCCTCTTGTGCTTCAGCTTCACACAGATGATATCAGGTGTTCAACACACCTGAGAATTTCCTGAGTCTTTCTGGCAATGGCTCAATTGGAGTTGAGTCACCATGCCCTTGTCACATAGGCCTGTAAGCGGTACACCATTTCACATGAATGCTCACCATGGGAATGGTCAAGGCGACTGCATGATTCACTCCTCCTACCACGAACTCCAGAGTCCAAAGAGTAACACTCCGTAGAGCAAGGACAAGTTGAAATGAAATGAGTATGTCACTGCAGTTGCATCCACGAATCCCTGCTACAACTCTGCCTGCAGCCTACATGCTGCACCACTGATGGGTCATTTTATGATTAAACCCCATGCCAATAGATGACTTGGACCTGCCTAGCATGGGCCAGTAGGCCTGCTACATTGCTCCTTCTTATGTTTTTATATCCCCCAGCCTGGAGAAGAGTCCAGTAAATAGGCTAAACACATCATTCATGCTAAACATGCCAGGTAACTAAGTTTGAAGCCTTCCAGAAGATGCATTTTAGAGTTTAAAAAATGTGGTATTTATTTAAAATGTAAATTTGAAGGAAGACAGTAATAACCTGAGGCCTACTAAGTGTTCTCCAGGGAGTTATACCTGACACCGCCTTCCTCAACCTAAGGAACTGGACCAATGCTCAAATTCTCTGAATCAAGTCTTAATGCCTTCCTTTCACAGACGCCATGTGATCCCATGGGTGTAACTCTCCCTCCCCTAACGTCTCAGGCACTGAATGACCCCTGTGGGTTTAGGGCTCTTCCTATGACCATGTCATAGTGATCCAGTAGTTGTGATAGGCAGTAATGACTATCCAAGACCACGTCATAGTAGTCCAGTAGTTGTGAGAGGCAGGAGTAACCTGCTCTAAACCCATGTTGCCCTGGGTTGTGTAATTGATGGGTATGTAAGTGGTTGATGATCTCACTTCTTAGGACCCTTCAAAGATTTTTACAATGCTATCGGTTTGTAATTTGCAATTGCTTTACTGCCATCTTTGTGAAGTGGGGTTATGTCTGTTATTTTTAGTGAGTGTGGGGTGACCCCTGTGTCCATGCTCCCTCTCCTAGAATGCTCAAGGCACATGACGGGCTTTTTGCAGTTCTTGATGAACACGGAGTTCCATAAGTCTGGGCCTGGGGCAGAGTGTATGGCATGTCATATATTGCTTTTTCAAAGTCTTGTAGTGTTATGATGATATCAGAGATTTTTTAATTAACCAGATTTTGAGTCTCGGTCATAAAAAATCATTTAGAGTATCGGTTCTTAGCCTGGTTAACGGCTCACTAAACTGAGTCATACTGGGAATTTAGTCTCTCACTCATTTCTTTGCTGTCATCTGTGTAAGTACCACCTCATCTAAGCAGGAGTCCAATGGTAGATGATGTTTTGGCCTTAAATTTTGCATAAGTATAGAAAAGGTAGTCGAGTATTTTATTCTTCAAACTTTAATAGCCAAAATATGGATTATAAGATTAAAAAAAAGCATTACATAATAGAAACTAAATAAGTTCAGATATTTGATAGAAACTAAACAAATGCAAAGAAAATTATTTAAGAAGTACCTAGTGAACATTTCTGAACACAGTTTACTGTATCATACTATAATAATAATACTGTATCATGTAAGGTGACTAACAACCAAGTACCTACTTATTGCTAGGTGAACAAGGACAGCAGGTGTAAAGTGACTAACACCCAGATACCCTGGGTGTTAATGATTCACACAGATATTAGGAAGTACTTCTTCAGCCATAGAGTAAAGTAATGGAGGCAGAATCCATACACAGCTTTAAGAAGAGGTGAGATAAAGCTCCTGAACCTATGAGAGAGTGGACCTAGTAGCCAAGAGGTTTCGAACCCACATGCCGAAGTGAAGGGTTCAATACGGCTCTGCTTAAACTGGCCCTATAACCCATAACAATAACACCAGCAGTGAACCTCGACTTACAAGCTTCTTGAAGAACAAGTGAGCTTTGTTAGGTTTCAGACAAGTGAGCTTTGTTAGGTTCCAGAAGAACAAGTGAGCTTTGTTAGATTCCAGAAGAACAAGTGAGCTTTGTTAGGTTCCAGATGAACAAGTGAGCTTAGGTTCCAGAAGAACAAGTGAGCTTTGTTAGGTTCCCCCCTTGATTATAATAATAATTTGTTAGGTTCCAGAAGAACAAGTGAGCTTTGTTAGGTTTCAGATGAACAAGTGAGCTTAGGTTCCAGAAGAACAAGTGAGCTTTGTTAGGTTCCAGAAGAACAAGTGAGCTTTGTTAGGTTCCAGAAGAACAAGTGAGCTTTGTTAGATTCCAGAAGAACAAGTGAGCTTTGTTAGGTTCCAGATGAACAAGTGAGCTTAGGTTCCAGAAGAACAAGTGAGCTTTGTTAGGTTCCAGAAGAACAAGTGAGCTTTGTTAGGTTCCAGATGAACAAGTGAGCTTAGGTTCCAGAAGAACAAGTGAGCTTTGTTAGGTTCCAGAAGAACAAGTGAGCTTTGTTAGGTTCCAGATGAACAAGTGAGCTTAGGTTCCAGAAGAACAAGTGAGCTTTGTTAGATTCCAGATGAACAAGTGAGCTTAGGTTCCAGAAGAACAAGTGAGCTTTGTTAGGTTCCAGAAGAACAAGTGAGCTTTGTTAGGTTCCAGAACAAGTGAGCTTTGTTAGGTTACAGAAGAACAAGTGAGCTTTGTTAGGTTCCAGAAGAACAAGTGAGCTTTGTTAGGTTCCAGAAGAACAAGTGAGCTTTGTTAGGTTCCAGAAGAACAAGTGAGCTTTGTTAGGTTCCAGAAGAACAAGTGAGCTTTGTTAGGTTCCAGAAGAACAAGTGAGCTTTGTTAGGTTCCAGAAGAACAAGTGAGCTTTGTTAGGTTATTACACGTGTCCTGAAGAACAAGTGAGCTTTGTTAGATTACACGTGTCTTGAAGAACAAGTGAGCTTTGTTAGATTACACGTGTCCTGAAGAACAAGTGAGCTTTGTTAGATTACACGTGTCCTGAAGAACAAGTGAGCTTTGTTAGGTTACACGTGTCCTGAAGAACAAGTGAGCATTGTTAGATAACATGTGTCCTGAAGAACAAGTGAGCTTTGTTAGATTACATGTGTCCTGAAGAACAAGTGAGCTTTGTTAGATTACATGTGTCCTGAAGAACAAGTGAGCTTTGTTAGGTTCCTGAAGAACAAGTGAGCTTAGGTTTCTGAAAAACAAGTGAGCTTTGTTAGGTTATTACACGTGTCCTGAAGAACAAGTGATCTTTGTTAGATTACACATGTCCTGAAGAACAAGTGAGCTTTGTTAGGTTATTAAATGTCTTGAAGAACAAGTGAGCTTTGTTAGGTTCCTGAAGAATAAGTGAGTTTTGTTAGGTTATTACATATGTCTTGAAGAACAAGTGAGCTTTGTTAGGTTATTACATGTGTCTTGAACAAGTGAGTTTTGTTAGATTAGACGTGTCCTGAAGAACAAGTGAGCTGTGTGAGGTTGCTGAAGAACAAGTGAGCTTTAGTTATTACAAGGGTCTTGAACAAGTGAGCTTTGTTAGGTTATTACACGTGTCTTGAAGAAGTGAGCTTTTTAAGGTTATTACACGTCTTTTGAAGAACAAATGAGCTTTATTAGATTACACGTGTCCTGAAGAATAAGTGAGCTTTGTTAGGTTATATGTGTTTTGAAGAATAAGCGAGCTTTGTTAGATTATTACATGTGTCCTGAAGAACAAGTTAGCTTTGCTAGGTTTCTGAAGAACAAGTGAACTTAGGTTCCTGAAGAACAAGTGAGCTTTGTTAGGTTATTTCACGTGTTCTAAAAATAAGTGAGCTTTGTTAGGTTTTTACACTTGTCCTGAAGAACAAGTGAGCTTTGTTAGGTTCCTGAAGAACAAGTGAGCTTAGGTTCCTGAAGAACAAATGAGCTTTGTTAGATTATTACATGTCTTGAAGAACGAGTGGGTTTTGTTAGATTATTACACGTGTCCTGAAGAACAGATGAATTTTATGTTATAAGTGATCTGAGGAGTAAGTGATTTATTAGCCACGATAATCCGTGATAACTTTTGATAAGCCGTGATAATCCATGATAGCGAACGATAAGCCGCGATAATCCATGATAACCAACGATAAGTCTGGTGGCCTGGTGGCTAAGCTCCCGCTTCACACACGGAGGGCCCGGGTTCGATTCCCGGCGGGTGGAAACATTTCGACACGTTTCCTTACACCTGTTGTCCTGTTCACCTAGCAGCAAATAGGTACCTGGGTGTTAGTCGACTGGTGTGGGTCGCATCCTGGGGGACAAGATTAAGGACCCCAATGGAAATAAGTTAGACAGTCCTCGATGACGCGCTGACTTTCTTGGGTTATCCTGGGTGGCTAACCCTCCGGGGTTAAAAATCCGAACGAAATCTTATCTTATAATCCATGATAACCAACAATAAGCCGCGATAATCCATGACAACCAATGATAAGCCGTGATAATCCATGATAACCAACGATAAGCCACGGTAATCCATGATAACCAACTACAAGTCATGATAACCACGATAATCCATGATAACCAACAATAAGAAGCGATAATCCATGAAAACCAACAGTAAGCCGCAATAATCCATGGTAACCAATGATAAGCCATGATAATCCATGATAACCAATGATAAGCCATGATAATCCATGATAACCAACTATAAGCCGTGATAATCCGTGATAACCAACTGTAAGCCACGATAATCCATGATAACCAATGATAATCCATGATTACCAACTATAAGCCGTGATAATCCATGATAACCAACTGTAAGCCGTGATAATCCATGATAACCAACTATAAGCCGTGATAATCAATGATAACCAACTATAAGCCATGATAATCCATGATAACCAACTATAAGCCGTGATAATCCATGGTAACCAACGATAAGCTGCTATAATCCATGATAACCAATGATAATCTGCGGTAATACACGATAATACCATAATACCAACTTACCTCATAATTTGTAATAATATAATTTGTGATAATATAAGAATAAAACTAAGTATGCCCGAAATGCCTAGCCATGCTAAGCGTTCTAGTGGTACACTCTGTAATCTCAATTTTACTACATGTAAACCAAACAATAACCAAATTTCTGTAAACTCAGCATTGTAATCCTTATAGAGAATAAACTTTGAATTTGAATAATCCGTGATGACCGACGATAAGCCAAGATTATCCATGATAACCAACGATAAGCTGTGATAATCCACAATAACCAATGATAAGTCGTGATAATACACGATAACCAATGATAAGCCGTGATAATCCAGAACCTAATACTATATCCCAGGATAACCCAGTATAATCAGTATATAACCCAGGATAACCTAGTTTAACCCAGGATAACCCAATATAATCAGTATATAACCCAGGATAACAGATCAGGATGTGTTTTATAATTTGGAGACCTTCAGTGCTCTTCCCCAGGATGCCACCCACACCAGGCACTAACACCCAGGTACCTACTTACTGCTAGGTGAACAGTGACAGGTGTAAGGTGACTAACACCCAGGTACCTACTTGCTGCTAGGTGAACAGTGACAGTAGGTGTAAGGTAACTAGCACCCAGGTACCTACTTACTGCCAGGTGAACAAGGACAGCAGGTGTAGACTAACACCCAGGTACTCACTTACTGCTAGGTGAACAGGGAAAACAGGTGTAAGGTGACTAACACCCAGGTACCTACTTACTGCCAGGTAAACAAGGACAGCAGGTGTAAGGTGACTAACACACAGGTACCCACTTACTGCCAGGTGAACAGGGACAGCAGGTGTAAAGTGACTAACACCAGGTACCTACTTACTGCTAGGTGAACAGTGACAGTAGGTGTAAGGTGACTAGCACCCAGGTACCCACTTACTGTAAGGTGAATAGGGACAGCAGGTGTAAAGTGACTAACACCCAGGTACCTACTTACTACTAGGTGAACAGTGACTGCAGGTGTAAGGTGACTAGCACCCAGGTATCTACTTACTGCTAGGTGAACAAGGACAGCAGGTGTAAGGTGACTAACACCCAGGTACCCACTTACTGCTAGGTGAACAGGACAGCAGGTGTAAGGTGACTAACACCCAGGTACCTACTTACTGCTAGGTGAATGAGGATCAAACCCAGGCCCCTCAGACTACTTGATTCTGCTTACTAAAACTGGAGTGTTAGTAAGCCAGGTTAAGCCAAGAAAGCCATTAGTATAGATACAAATTTTTATTTATGCAGTACAAAAAATAATGTTTGCATTACAATAAAGTATTATTAGGTACCAAATAAAGCCACCGAGATACAAATGCATCTGAGTCGAATTCTAATGCTTGAATTCTACTTTAGAATTAGACATCTAGGCTATTAAGTGATTAGTGGTTTAAGTCGGACCAAATGTGGTTTTAAATTTGTTTCTCCTATTTGTGTATATTATATATAGTTGTTGACTTACAACTGGACATAATCAGGTTCTGACCTAATTACAGTAGGGCCCCACTTTACGGTGTTTCACCTTATGGACAGGTTTCAGATCAGGGGATCTGGAACCTCAAAGGGTTAAGCTTCTTGCTCCTGTTTGCAAGTTATTTGTGTATTGTTCCAGTCACAGTATTATGGCATTTTTCTCTTCTCTGAATATCTTATACGTAGTGAAAAATTATTTTGTATTTGAGGTTATTTTCCATTATTTCCAGGTATGTCATCCAGGCTATACCATAAAGGATTGCGTCGTTTTATTGACAAGTGGCCGGGTAAACGTACTTTCGGTATGTACAGGTTCCTGCCACTTTTCTTCGCTCTGGGCGCTGCTCTGGAGTTTACCATGATCAACTGGCATGTCGGCGAAGTTAATTTTTGTAAGTAACTTTTAGTATTGGATAGCTAATTCTGGAATTGTTTATCCAGTTCTGTCTCTGTTCAGCCAATCCTGGGCCTGTTCAGCCAATTCTGGCCTTGTTCATACAATTCTAGTCCAATGTATCCAGTTCTGTTCCAGTTCATCCAATTCTGTTCCTGTTCATCCAGTTCTGTTCCTATTTATCCAATTATATATTATCATGTGTGTCTCTCTCCTCCACTCCAGTGAGTACATGTTCAAGACTTTTAGGTGTTGCCAGTAATTTAAGTGCTTTACTGGCTCAGTGTGTGCCATAAACAATCTCTGTATTTGTTCCAGCTCTGATATTTCTTGTGCTTTGAACGGGGCTGTCAGTACTGAGCAGTATTCCAAATGAGGGCTCACTAGCGATTTGAAGTGTCACCATTGGCATTATTTCGCTTGTTTTGAAAGTTCTCAATACCCAACCAATCATCCTCCTGGACTGTCGTGATCTTTGTCTTATAATATTCTTTAAAAGAAAGGTCAGCCGACATAATTACAGCCTCTCCTCACTTAACGACAGAGTTCAACTCCTAAGACCACTTCATTAAACAGATTCGTCGCTAAGTGAGGAGCATACTACATAATGGTAGTGAGTTTGTGTCATCCATCTTTGATATTGTTTTAATGTCACCTTACACCATTTATAACATTTCTGGTATATTTTTAAATGTTTATACAGCAGTGTACTGTATACTGAAATAAACAGAATAGAGGAAATCAGCTCTAATATATGTATGTTATTTAGGTATGAATACTGGTCAGAGAGCCCATTGTAAGGCGTCGGTAAACAAGTACGTAGCTAAGTAAGGAAAGGCTGTATTCCCAAATCTTTTATGTGTTTCTCATGTATAATAGGTAACATATCCTGTCTTATTTTATGTGTATCACAATCTAAGTACAGTATTATCATTACAGTCAAAACTGAATTCTAAACCCACAAGGGTCAAATAGTTATGATTAAGCAACTTCTTGTATCTTCATCTCTGTTCAATTACTCCATGAAACGGAAGATCGTTGAATTCATTAAAATTGTACGTAATTCTTTTCTAATTGATTATTTGTCATTAGTACAGTAAAAAAATGCTTATCTGCAGATTCACTAATCACGGTTTACCATGGCCAAAAATAAGCCTTAATTTTGCTTAATAATGCCCCTAAAGCTC
This sequence comes from Cherax quadricarinatus, assembly GCF_026875155.1. NCBI lineage: Eukaryota > Metazoa > Arthropoda > Malacostraca > Decapoda > Parastacidae > Cherax > Cherax quadricarinatus. The sequence goes on along the minus strand of NC_069404.1, from coordinate 5,714,052 downwards.
AAAAGTATTGATGTTGGCAGCTCTTGAAGGCCTAAGAGAAGCTGTGAAGTGCTTCCCACCAGTGAGAAAAATGGTAATTCTAGACTTACTTTGCATAATTCATCAATTGCACTTTATCATAGTTATGTACATAGGTGAAAAATTACTTATATATAGTGTGCCGCAACTATCTGTGGTTTTAGGTATCCATGGTAGGTCTTGGAAGGTATCCCCCACCTGAAGTATACCTGGAGAGGGTTTTGAGGATACCAACATACCACGTATAAGAAGTCCTAGTTAATAATCCATGTTTAGTTCTTAACCCTTTCAGGGTCTTTGTGGTAATATTACAACCTTGGCTCAGGGTCTGTGCTGTAATTTCACAGCTTTGTCTCAGGGTCCATTCTGTAGTATCACATGTAAATTTTAGTGGCTTCATATTTAGTGCAAGAGTGCTGGTAGGCCTACATATGAGAGAATGGGCCTTAGTGGTGAGTGTGTACATATAAAAAGACACCCTTCCCCACAAAAAACTATGATTGTGTGTTTGCTTTAAAATAGCAACTTTGTGGTGTATTTTGAGACTCTTTTTATGGTTTTATTCTCAAGTTTCTTGGTATCATTTTTTCAATTCAAGTTTATTCTCTGTAGAGATTACATTGCAGGGTTTATGCATTATAGGATATTGTGTGGTTAACATATTATAAAATATGTACTGATTACAGAGAGGGCCACTATCACACCTAGCATGACTAGGCATTTCGGGCAGACTAAGACTAATTCAAAACTTTATTTTGGTACAGATTATGGAGCATATTGGTATTAAGGCTAAGTAACTGCATTACAGTTGGTAAATTTAGCAGTGTGAATGGTTTTGTTTTGGTACAATACATAGTTTCTATATTTGAGTATCACAGGCAAACTTATGACTAGTTAAGACTCATTAGGTATTAGTCATATTACGTATTTCTATGTTTATAGTCAATTGGGTGAGTGTAAGTGCAAATTGTGGGAAATCACAGATATCGAGGGGAGGTCTAGGTTGTTTTGTATGTGTGCATGATACAAGAGAATAGGCAGTTTTCATGTAGTTATCTGACAGTGGGGTGTGTCAGGGAGATAAGATGTTTTCTAACAGTAGTTTTGAAAGTGAACGTGTCTGCAGTTCTAGAGTTTTCAGGTAGGGTGTTCCAGATTTTAGGCTCTTTTATGTACATTGAATTTTTGTATAGGTTTAGCCGGACACGGGGAATGTCATAGAGATGTTTGTGTCTGGTGTTATGCCTGTGGTTCCTGTCACAACTATGAAGAAAGTGTTTTAGTTCAGGGTTAATATTGGAATTTAGGTTCTGTAAAGGTAGGTTGCCTGGGATTGGATTGTGTGATTATTCTTACTGCAGCTTTTTGTTGGGTTATTATTGCCTTTAGGTGTGTTGCTGCAGTTGATCCCCAAGCACAAATAGCATAGGTGAGGTAGGGATAAATGAGTGATTGGTATAGTGTGAGAAGAGCAGATTGTGGCACGTAGAAACGTATCTTGGAGAGGATCCCAACCGTTTTGGATACTTTTTTTGTTATGTGTTGGATATGGGTGCTGAAATTCAGGCTGCTGTTGAGGTGCAGGCCTAGGAATTTGCCCTCATTATGTCTGGCAATGAGAGTGTTGTCAATCTTAATGTTAAGTTGTGCAACACCTGCTCTGTTACCAAACATAATATAGAATGTTTTGCCAGTGTTAGCCTGCTTTATAAGCAGGGCCCTACAGTAGCATGGAACCTAACCTGCTGTAGAAACAGGGCCCTACAGTAGCTTGCTGTATAAGTGGGCCCTCCTGTAATTTGTTTTTCTTTATTATTATTTTTTTTTTATCACACTGGCCGATTCCCACCAAGGCAGGGTGGCCCGAAAAAGAAAAACTTTCACCATCATTCACTCCATCACTGTCTTGCCAGAAGGGTGCTTTACACTACAGTTTTTAAACTGCAACATTAACACCCCTCCTTCAGAGTGCAGGCACTGTACTTCCCATCTCCAGGACTCAAGTCCAGCCTGCCGGTTTCCCTGAACCCCTTCATAAATGTTACTTTGCTCACACTCCAACAGCACGTCAAGTATTAAAAACCATTTGTCTCCATTCACTCCTATCAAACACGCTCACGCATGCCTGCTGGAAGTCCAAGCCCCTCGCACACAAAACCTCCTTTACCCCCTCCCTCCAACCTTTCCTAGGCCGACCCCTACCCCGCCTTCCTTCCTTCCACTACAGACTGATACACTCTTGAAGTTATTCTGTTTCGCTCCATTCTCTCCACATGTCCGAACCACCTCAACAACCCTTCCTCAGCCCTCTGGACAACAGTTTTGGTAATCCCGCACCTCCTCCTAACTTCCAAACTACAAATTCTCTGCATTATATTCACACCACACATTGCTCTCAGACATGACATCTCCACTGCCTCCAGCCTTCTCCTCGCTGCAACATTCATCACCCATGCTTCACACCCATATAAGAGCGTTGGTAAAACTATACTCTCATACATTCCCCTCTTTGCCTCCAAGGACAAAGTTCTTTGTCTCCACAGACTCCTAAGTGCACCACTCACCCTTTTCCCCTCATCAATTCTATGATTCACCTCATCTTTCATAGACCCATCCGCTGACACATCCACTCCCAAATATCTGAATACATTCACCTCCTCCATACTCTCTCCTCCAATCTGATAACCAATCTTTCATCACCTAATCTTTTTGTTATCCTCATAACCTTACTCTTTCCTGTATTTCACTTTCAATTTTCTTCTTTTGCACACCCTACCAAATTCATCCACCAATCTCTGCAACTTCTCTTCAAGTCTCCCAAGAGCACAGTGTCATCAGCAAAGAGCAACTGTGACAACTCCCACTTTATGTGTGATTCTTTATCTTTTAACTCCACGCCTCTTGCCAAGACCCTCGCATTTACTTCTCTTACAACCCCATCTTAAAATAAATAAACAACTACGTGACATCCACCATCCTTGTCTAAGGCCTACTTTTACTGGGAAATAATTTCCCTCTTTCCTACATACTCTAACTTGAGTCTCACTATCCTCGTAAAAACTCTTCACTGCTTTCAGTAACCTACCTCCTACACCATACACCTGCAACATCTCCACATTGCCCCCCTATCCACCCTGTCATACGCCTTTTCCAAATCCATAATGCCACAAAGACCTCTTTAGCCTTATCTAAATACTGTTCACTTATATGTTTTACTGTAAACACCTGGTCCACACCACCCCCTACCTTTCCTAAAAACCGCCTTGTTCATCTGCTATCCTATTCTCCGTCTTACTCTTAATTCTTTCAATAATAACTCTACATACACTTTGCCAGGTATACTCAACAGACTTATCCCCCTATAATTTTTGCACTCCTTTTATCCCCTTTGCCTTTATATCAAAGGAACTATGCATGCTCTCTGCCAATCCCTAGGTACCTTACCCTCTTCCATACATTTATTAAATAATTGCACCAACCACTCCAAAACTATATCCCCACCTGCTTTTAACATTTCTATCTTTATCCCATCAATCCCGGCTGCCTTACCCCTTTCATTTTACCTACTGCCTCTCGAACTTCCCCCACACTCACAACTGGCTCTTCCTCACTCCTACAAGATGTTGTTCCTCCTTGCTCTATACACGAAATCACAGCTTCCCTATCTTCATCAACATTTAACAATTCCTCAAATATTTCCCTCCATCTTCCCAATACCTCTAACTCTCCATTTAATAACTCTCCTCTCCTATTTTTTAACTGACAAATCCATTTGTTCTCTAGGCTTTCTTAACTTGTTAATCTCACTCCAAACTTTTTCTTATTTTAACAAAATTTGTTGATAACATCTCACCCACTCTCTCATTTGCTCTCTTTTTACATTGCTTCACCACTCTCTTAACCTCTCTCTTTTTCTCCATATACTCTTCCCTCCTTGCATCACTTCTACTTTGTAAAAACTTCTCATATGCTAACTTTTTTCTCCCTTACTACTCTCTTCACATCATCATTCCACCAATCACTCCTCTTCCCTCCCGCACCCACTTTCCTGTAACACAAACTTCTGCTGAACACTCTAACACTACATTTTTAAACCTACCCCATACCTCTTCGACCCCATTGCCTATGCTCTCATTAGCCCATCTATCCTCCAATAGCTGTTTATATCTTTACCCTAACTGCCTCCTCTTTTAGTTTATAAACCTTCACCTCTCTCTTCCTGATGCTTCTATTCTCCTTGTATCCCATCTACCTTTTACTCTCAGTGTAGCTACAACTAGAAAGTGATCTGATATATCTGTGGCCCCTCTATAAACATGTACATCCTGAAGTCTACTCAACAGTCTTTTATCTACCAATACATAATCCAACAAACTACTGTCATTTCGCCCTACATCATATCTTGTATACTTATTTATCCTCTTTTTCTAAAATATGTATTACCTATAACTAAACCCCTTTCTATACAAAGTTCAATCAAAGGGCTCCCATTATCATTTACACCTGGCACCCCAAACTTACCTACCACACCCTCTCTAAAAGTTTCTCCTACTTAGCATTCAGGTCCCCTACCACAATTACTCTCTCACTTGGTTCAAAGGCTCCTATACATTCACTTAACATCTCCCAAAATCTTCTCTCTTCCTCTACATTCCTCTCTTCTCCAGGTGCATACTCGCTTATTATGACCCACTTCTCGCATCCAACCTTTACTTTAATCCACATAATTCTTGAATTTACACATTCATATTCTCTTTTCTCCTTCCATAACTGATCATTCAACATTACTGCTATCCCTTTCTTTGCTCTAAACTCTCTCAGATACTCCAGATTTAATCCATTTATTTCCCCCCACCGAAACTCCCCAACCCCCCTTTAGCTTTGTTTCACTTAGGGCCAGGACATCCAACTTCTTTTCATTCATAACATCAGCAATCATCTGTTTCTTGTCATCCGCACTACATCCACGCACATTTAAGCATCCCAGTTTTATAAAGTTTTTCTTCTTCTCATTTTTAGTAAATGTCTACAGGAGAAGGGGTTACTAGCCCATTGCTCCCGGCATTTTAGTCGCCTCATACGACACGCATGGCTTACGGAGGAAAGATTCTTTTCCACTTCCCCATGGACAATTGAAGAAATAAAGAGGAACAAGAGCTATTTAGAAAAAGGAGAAAAACCTAGATGTATGTATGTATATATATATGCATGTGCGTGTCTGTGAAGTGTGACCAAAGTGTAAGTAGGAGTAGCAAGATATCCGTGTTATCTAGCGTGTTTATGAGACAGAAAAAGAAACCAGCAATCCTACCATCATGCAAAACAGTTACAGGTTTCTGTTTCACAGTTATCTGGCAGGACGGTAGTACTTCCCTGGGTGGTTGCTGTCTACCAACCTACTACCTAGGTTTTTCTTATTTATTGTTTTATCCTTCACCTTTACAGATCACACATACAAAAGACGGAAGGCAGAAGATCTTGCTCGTCAGGAACTACAAGAAGAATTACTTAAGAATTAGTCAATATATTTCAAAGTTGTTTATTCAGTTTACTATACTTTCCGGCATATAAGGTGTGTTTTTTTTTTCCAAAACAGTCTTGGGAAATCATCCTGTGTATTATATGCTCACAGTAAGGGTCAAGGGTAGGCTTTGGGTTATGCTTTAGCAGTTGTTTACTAAAATTACATTACAGCTGTTTGCAAACATCATGCCAGCAAGCAGCAGACACTTGTGTGCCTCATATGCCAGAAAATACGGTACTTATTTTTGTTTTTCGAGGTAAAAAGATTATTTTTAAAAATACAAATACCCACTCCTGGACAAAACTTTGGGGCCCAGTCCCTGGACCCATTATGTACCTCTGTAATCTTTTTGACCACCTCCCACAGGATGGGTATGGGGTGCATAATAAAGATATTAAACTGAAACCACTCCTGGACAAAAATCAGAATGCCAGCAGGTGTGACGAGATGCATATCTGCATATAGGAGACTGAAATTTATGATATTTAGGATCAACCTGAACTGTTAACTAGACACATAGAAGTGCAATGGGAAGAGAGCTGGAATATATACGAGAAGAGGCGGGGACGAGAGTAGTGTAACGAGAGGAGGCGGGGACGAGAGTAGTGTAACGAGAGGAGGCGGGGACAAGAGTAGTGTAACGAGAGGAAGCGGGGACGAGAGTAGTGTAACGAGAGGAAGCGGGGACGAGAGTAGTTGTAACGAGAGGAGGCGGGGATGAGAGTAGTGTAACGAGAGGAAGCGGGGACGAGAGTAGTGTAACGAGAGGAGGCGGGGATGAGAGTAGTGTAACGAGAGGAAGCGGGGACGAGAGTAGTGTAACGAGAGGAAGCGGGGACGAGAGTAGTGTAACGAGAGGAGGCGGGGATGAGAGTAGTGTAACGAGAGGAGGTGGGGACGAGAGTAGTGTAACGAGAGGAGGCGGGGACGAGAGTAGTGTAACGAGAGGAGGCGGGGACGAGAGTAGTGTAACGAGAGGAGGTGGGGACGAGAGTAGTGTAACGAGAGGAGGCGGGGATGAGAGTAGTGTAACGAGAGGAGGTAGGGACGAGAGTACTGTAACGAGAGGAGGCGGGGACGAGAGTAGTGTAACGAGAGGAGGCGGGGATGAGAGTAGTGTAACGAGAGGAGGCGGGGACGAGAGTAGTGTAACGAGAGGAGGTGGGGACGAGAGTAGTGTAACGAGAGGAGGCGGGGATGAGAGTAGTGTAACGAGAGGAGGTGGGGACGAGAGTAGTGTAACGAGAGGAGGCGGGGACGAGAGTAGTGTAACGAGAGGAGGCGGGGATGAGAGTAGTGTAACAAGAGGAGGCGGGGACGAGAGTAGTGTAACGAGAGGAGGCGGGGACGAGAGTAGTGTAACGAGAGGAGGCGGGGATGAGAGTAGTGTAACGAGAGGAAGCGGGGACGAGAGTAGTGTAACGAGAGGAGGCGGGGATGAGAGTAGTGTTACGAGAGGAGGTGGGGACGAGAGTAGTGTAACGAGAGGAGGTGGGGACGAGAGTAGTGTAACGAGAGGAGGCGGGGATGAGAGTAGTGTAACAAGAGGAGGTGGGGACGAGAGTAGTGTAACGAGAGGAAGCGGGGACGAGAGTAGTGTAACGAGAGGAGGCGGGGATGAGAGTAGTGTAACGAGAGGAGGTGGGGACGAGAGTAGTGTAACGAGAGGAGGCGGGGATGAGAGTAGTGTAACGAGAGGAGGCGGGGACGAGAGTAGTGTAACGAGAGGAAGCGGGGACGAGAGTAGTGTAACGAGAGGAGGCGGGGATGAGAGTAGTGTAACGAGAGGAGGTGGGGACGAGAGTAGTGTAACGAGAGGAGGCGGGGACGAGAGTAGTGTAACGAGAGGAGGTGGGGACGAGAGTAGTGTAACGAGAGGAGGCGGGGATGAGAGTAGTGTAACGAGAGGAGGCAGGGACGAGAGTAGTGTAACGAGAGGAGGCGGGGACGAGAGTAGTGTAACGAGAGGAGGCGGGGACAAGAGTAGTGTAACGAGAGGAGGCGGGGACAAGAGTAGTGTAACGAGAGGAGGCGGGGACAAGAGTAGTGTAACGAGAGGAGGCGGGGACAAGAGTAGTGTAACGAGAGGAGGCGGGGACAAGAGTAGTGTAACGAGAGGAGGCGGGGACAAGAGTAGTGTAACGAGAGGAGGCGGGGACAAGAGTAGTGTAACGAGAGGAGGCGGGGACAAGAGTAGTGTAACGAGAGGAGGCGGGGACAAGAGTAGTGTAACGAGAGGAGGCGGGGACAAGAGTAGTGTAACGAGAGGAGGCGGGGACAAGAGTAGTGTAACGAGAGGAGGCGGGGACAAGAGTAGTGTAACGAGAGGAGGCGGGGACAAGAGTAGTGTAACGAGAGGAGGCGGGGACAAGAGTAGTGTAACGAGAGGAGGCGGGGACAAGAGTAGTGTAACGAGAGGAGGCGGGGACAAGAGTAGTGTAACGAGAGGAGGCGGGGACAAGAGTAGTGTAACGAGAGGAGGCGGGGACAAGAGTAGTGTAACGAGAGGAGGCGGGGACAAGAGTAGTGTAACGAGAGGAAGGAATAGTATTAAAATCAAATTCAGATTTTTATTTAATTTTTTTGTGGTATAAAGATAATGTAGGTTATGTGCAATAAAGTATTGTTAGGCATGAATTAAAGCATTAATTAAAGTCATAGTAAAAGTAATGGTGGTAGTAGCAGTGGTGGTAGTAGTAATGGTTGTAGTAACAGTGGTGTTAGTTGTAGTAGTAGTAGAAAAAGTAGTGCAACAGTGACAGAGATGGCATTAAGTAGTAGTAATGGTAGTGAAAAGGGGACCAGGGGGTGGAGAATTAGCAGCGAGATAGTAGTAGTAGTAGTAGTAGTAGTAGTAGTAGTAGTAGTAGTAGTAGTAGAAGTGGTAGTAATCTTAGAACAAGAAAGAAAAGTGCTGCAGGATAGCTACTGGTTCACAAGGGTAGGACGACACCCCGTAGGACAGAACCCACCTAGGCAGAAGACAGGAAAGGCAACGAAAATATAGGAAAGGAGATCAGGTCAAGTTACGAGTGTTGTGAAGTCTGGAGCATTTGACTATGTAGTAAGAAAAGAAAGGCATCTTCAGAAACAAAGCAATGACTGAGATTCATTCAAGGAAATTTGTATATTGCGTTTCATTTGTGTATTGCTTTTTTATTCATTAGGTGTGAATTTGTAAGTGGTTCAAGTCAGACTGAAACATTGTGGTAAGCTCCTCTCTCCTATGTGCACGTTCTTTGTGTATTGTTCCAACCATGTTATTGTGACTTTTTGTTCATTAGGCATGATGATGTTTAACTATTGTACAGCCGTGCAGTTATTGTACAGCCATGCAGTTATTGTACAGCCGTGCAGTTATTCTGTCATTGATGATTGTTGCACAAGTTGTACATGATGACACTCTACTTTAGTACTATACTGTATGTGAAATTTTGCAATGACTGTGTCCATAAAGGAAGCTCAAGATACTTAAAGTCACTATGGAGCATAGTGAACATACATGTGTCACAGAGGACACATGTATACATGTGTCACAGAGGAACACGTGTATACATGTGTCACAGAGGAACACATGTATACATGTGTCACAGAGGAACACATTACTAGTACATGTGTCAGTCAAGTGAACCCAGGATGTATTAAGGCACTGAACAAAGAATGTGAAAACTGTACATAATAGACATTTCTTTTATTAACACATTGGCTGTTTCCCACCAAGGCAGGGTGACCCGAAAAAGAAGAAACACTTCCATCATCATTCACTCTGTCACTGTCTTGCCAGAGGCATGTCTAAACTACAGTTATAAAACGGCAACATTAAAACTCCTTCCCTCAGCGTGCAGGCACTGCACTTCCCACCTCCAGGACTGAAATCCAGCTAACTGGTTTCCCTGAATCCCTTCATAAATGTTACCTTGCTCACACTCCAACAGCAGGTCATGTCTTAAAAAAAAACCACTTGCCTATATTCACTCCTAACATACTCATGCCTGCTGGAAGTCCAAGTCCCTTGCACACAAAACCTTACAAGTAATCAACAAAATCAGAGATGAAGAAAACATTTTGCTCCATCATGGAGTAAGGAAGACTTTATTACAATGTTTCATTGACAACTTTGTGAAACTAACTTATGTCATTGTTTATCCTAGTCATAAAGGACTTGACAGTAGTCCAGGGTGGTCTAGCCTGGACTTTTATTAAGTCACTCAGGACTTGATGGACTTGATAATGGTCCATAGTGGACTGAAATATTGTGATCTGGTCTGGATCTTTATCAAGTCATTGAACTTGTGGGTTAGTCATGATTCACTCCAGCTAGTGTATTATGACTTAGACTTTTAAAACTGTACAGTTTATGTAAATACAATGTATTTGTTGTATATTACTGACTTACGATTAATGTATATTTTGATTAAAGACTAGAAGCTTGTCTATAGTTTAATGATCCCAATTATCAAGTAGATTAGATTGAGTTTGATTTCTTTGCATAGTATACAATGTGTGAGTTACATGTTATGACATGTAAGCCACCTGAAGAATGAAGAAAGCCACTTTAAGTACAAAGAAAGCCACCTTAAGTAACAGGAATGCCACTTGAAGTACATAGAAAGCCATTACGGGCAGACTAATACTAGTTTTGAGCAGCGCTGTATAGCCCTTGTGGCTTAGCGCTTCTTTTTTATAATAATAATAATAATAATAATAGTTTTGAAGATGATAGTTGTGACAGTTTTTTGTTCAGTGTCTTTGTTACCACTTAAGGTAGGGGCTGTAGTTTCAGTGGTTCTTCAATGGGGTCCCAGGCGAGCCTGGCCTTTGGCCAGGCTCTAAGAGTAGAGGAAAAACACAGAATTTAAGAGATGAGACTTTGTTTGGAGTTTTAACCCCAGAGGGTTAGGCATCCAGGCTAACCCAGGGTGGGGAGGGTTAGCCACACAGGGTAGGGAGTGTCAGCCACCCAGGTTATCCCAGGGTAAGGAGTGTTAGCCACTAAGGATAACTCATGGTAGGGAGTGTTAGCCACCCAGGGTAGGGAGTGTTAGCCAATGAGGGTAGGGAGCATTAGCCAGCCAAGATAACCCAAGGTAGGGAGTGTTAGCCAGCCAGGATAACCCAAGGTAGGGAGCATTAGCCAGCCAAGATAACCCAAGGTAGGGAGTGTTAGCCAGCCAGGATAACCCAAGGTAGGGAGTGTTAGCCAGCCAGGATAACCCAAGGTAGGGAGTGTTAGCCAGCCAGGATAACCCAAGGTAGGGAGTGTTAGCCAGCCAGGATAACCCAAGGTAGGGAGTGTTAGCCAGCCAGGATAACCCAAGGTAGGGAGTGTTAGCCAGCCAGGATAACCCAAGGTTGGGAGTGTTAGCCAGCCAGGATAACCCAAGGTAGGGAGTGTTAGCCAGCCAGGATATCCCAAGGTAGGGAGTGTTAGCCACTCAGGATATCCCAAGGTAGGGAGTGTTAGCCAGCCAGGATAACCCAAGGTAGGGAGTGTTAGCCAGCCAGGATAACCCAAGGTAGGGAGTGTTAGCCAGCCAGGAGAACCCAAGGTAGGGAGTGTTAGCCAGCCAGGAGAACCCAAGGTAGGGAGTGTTAGCCAGCCAGGATAACCCAAGGTAGGGAGTGTTAGCCAGCCAGGATAACCCAAGGTAGGGAGTGTTAGCCAGCCAGGATAACCCAAGGTAGGGAGTGTTAGCCAGCCAGGATAGTCCAAGGTAGGGAGTGTTAGCCAGCCAGGATAACCCAAGGTAGGGAGTGCTAGCCAGCCAGGATAACCCAAGGTAGGGAGTGTTAGCCAGCCAGGATAACCCAAGGTTGGGAGTGTTAGCCAGCCAGGATAACCCAAGGTAGGGAGTGTTAGCCAGCCAGGATAACCCAAGGTAGGGAGTGTTAGCCAGCCAGGATAGCCCAAGGTAGGGAGTGTTAGCCAGCCAGGATAACCCAAGGTAGGGAGTGTTAGCCAGCCAGGATAACCCAAGGTAGGGAGTGTTAGCCAGCCAGGATAACCCAAGGTAGGGAGTGTTAGCCAGCCAGGATAACCCAAGGTAGGGAGTGTTAGCCAGCCAGGATAGCCCAAGGTAGGGAGTGTTAGCCAGCCAGGATAACCCAAGGTAGGGAGTGTTAGCCAGCCAAGATAACCCAAGGTAGGGAGTGTTAGCCAGCCAGGATAACCCAAGGTAGGGAGTGTTAGCCAGCCAGGATAACCCAAGGTAGGGAGTGTTAGCCAGCCAGGATAACCCAAGGTAGGGAGTGTTAGCCAGCCAGGATAGCCCAAGGTAGGGAGTGTTAGCCAGCCAGGATAACCCAAGGTAGGGAGTGTTAGCCAGCCAAGATAACCCAAGGTAGGGAGTGTTAGCCAGCCAGGATAACCCAAGGTAGGGAGTGTTAGCCAGCCAGGACCCCTCAAGGAAGGTTCCTTGATGTTGGTGAGGGGCTCTTGATTTAGGGAATTGGATCTGAGCTCCAGTTCCCCGAATTAAGCCTGAATGCCTTCCATATCCCCCCCCCCCAGGCGCTGTATAATCCTCCGGGTTTAGCGCTTCCCCCTTGATTATAATAATAATAATAGCCAGCCAGGATAACCCAAGGTAGGGAGTGTTAGCCAGCCAGGATAACCCAAGGTAGGGAGTGTTAGCCAGCCAGGATAGCCCAAGGTAGGGAGTGTTAGCCAGCCAGGATAACCCAAGGTAGGGAGTGTTAGCCAGCCAGGATAACCCAAGGTAGGGAGTGTTAGCCAGCCAGGATAACCCAAGGTAGGGAGTGTTAGCCAGCCAGGATAACCCAAGGTTGGGAGTGTTAGCCAGCCAGGATAACCCAAGGTAGGGAGTGTTAGCCAGCCAGGATATCCCAAGGTAGGGAGTGTTAGCCACTCAGGATATCCCAAGGTAGGGAGTGTTAGCCAGCCAGGATAACCCAAGGTAGGGAGTGTTAGCCAGCCAGGATAACCCAAGGTAGGGAGTGTTAGCCAGCCAGGAGAACCCAAGGTAGGGAGTGTTAGCCAGCCAGGATAACCCAAGGTAGGGAGTGTTAGCCAGCCAGGATAACCCAAGGTAGGGAGTGTTAGCCAGCCAGGATAACCCAAGGTAGGGAGTGTTAGCCAGCCAGGAGAACCCAAGGTAGGGAGTGTTAGCCAGCCAGGAGAACCCAAGGTAGGGAGTGTTAGCCAGCCAGGAGAACCCAAGGTAGGGAGTGTTAGCCAGCCAGGATAACCCAAGGTAGGGAGTGTTAGCCAGCCAGGATAACCCAAGGTAGGGAGTGTTAGCCAGCCAGGATAATCCAGAGTAGAGAGGGTTATCCACCCAGGATAACCCAAGGAAATCAGTGAGTCATGGAGGACTGCCTTTTTTCCACTGTGGCCCGTGGCCTGGTAGGCAAAGCTCTGCCTTCACACGCTGAACTCTGGGTTCGATTCCGGGCAAGGGTGACAACATTGGGCGTGTTTCCTTACATCTTTTGTCATGTTCACCTTAAATAGGTACCTGGGTGTTAGTCACCTTACACCAGCTGCCCCCATTAAACCATCAGTAAAGTGGGTTCCTGGGTGTTAGTCAACTGGTGTGGGTCGCATCCTGGGACAAAATCGAAATGTTCTGCATAACAAGCGACTTTCTACAGTATATCACTGATGTCATTTACGGTTTATATACCTTGTACATGTAGAGATAAAGATATGTATTATTACTCTCAAATATTTTATCATTTATGTAGTTTATCCTGCCTGAAACTTCCCATTTTCTCGCCACTAATAATTTTATAATATAAAGTAGGAGAGACAGAAGTGATAAAAGTGATTACCATCATAAAACATGCAGAAAGTTCTTTAATAATATTGAAACAAATTAACGTGATACCTAAAAGAATTATAAAAGTTACATAAAGACTTTCAGAATGTTCAAAACTTCAAGTATTTTTTTATTTGTCTTAGTTATGGTGGTATTTGTCCACTATATGTACTCACCTATTTGTTATTTTTGCAAGCCAGCCAATTATTGGTTGACTGATAATATTTTACGAAACGTGAGTGATATATATAGTTTTCTTTTTTTTTATGTAGAGGATAATTAATGATACAGTTCACTTGTATTGAATATTTGCTGCTAAATCAGGGCAATAATGTTTATTTCTACTAGTACATGATGCAACTTTTACAGACCATAGCTGACACCCATGACATACTGTATAGCAAGTCCCTGGTTATACAGACCATGGGATGTGTGATGTCACCGTGGTTGTTTAATATATTTATAGATGGGGTTGTAAGAGAAGTAAATGCGAGGGTCTTGACAAGAGGCGTGGAGTTAAAAGATAAAGAATCACACATAAAGTGGGAGTTGTCACAGCTGCTCTTTGCTGATGACACTGTGCTCTTGGGAGATTCTGAAGAGAAGTTGCAGAGATTGGTGGATGAATTTGGTAGGGTGTGCAAAAGAAGAAAATTAAAAGTGAATATAGGAAAGAGTAAGGTTATGAGGATAGCAAAAAGATTAGGTGATGAAAGATTGGATATCAGATTGGAGGGAAAGAGTATGGAGGAGGTGAATGTATTCAGATATTTAGGAGTGGACGTGTCAGCGGATGAGTCTATGAAGGATGAGGTGAATCATAGAATTGATGAGGGGAAAAGGGTGAGTGGTGCACTTAGGAGTCTGTGGAGACAAAGAACTTTGTCAGTGGAAGCAAAGAGGGGATTACCAAAACTATTATCCAGAGGGCTGAGGAGGGGTTGCTGAGGTTGTTCGGACATGTAAAGAGAATGGGAGGAAACAGAATGACTTTGAGAGTATATAAATCTTTTGTGGAGGGAAGGCGGGGTAGGGGTCAGCCAAGGAAAAGTTGGAGGGAGGGGGTAAAGGAGGTTTTATGTGCGAGGGGCTTGGACTTCCAGCAAGCATGCGTGAGTATATTTGATAGGAGTGAATGGAGTTTACCTGGAGAGGGCTTCGGGGGTCAGTTCCCCCGCGGCCCGGTCTGAGACCAGGCCTCATGGTGGATCAGGGTCTGATCAACCAGACTGTTACTGCTGGCCGCATGCAAGCTGACGTACGAATCACAGGCTGGTTGGTCAGGTACTGACTTTAGGTGCCTGTCCAGTGCCTTCTTGATGACAGCCAGGGGTCTATTGGTAATCCCCCTTACGTATGCTGGGAGGCAGTTGAACAGTCTTGGGGCCCTGACACTGTGTTGTCTCTCAGTGTACTCGTGGCGCCCCTGCTTTTCATCAGGGGAATGTTGCATCTCCTGCCGAGTCTTTTGCTTTCATATGGAGTGATTTTCGTGTGCAGGTTTGGTACCAATCCCTCCAGGACCTTCCAAGTGTATATTATCATGTATCTCTCTCGCCCGCGTTCGAGGGAATACAGATCAAGGATCTTCAACCGTTCCCACTAGTTTAGGTGCCTTATCGCACTTATGTGTGCCATGAATGTTCTTTGTACACTCTCCAGGTCTGCAATGTCGACAGCCTTGAAGGGGGCCGTTAGTGTATAGCAGTATTCCAGCCTAGAGAGCACAAGCGATTTGAAGAGAATCATCATGGGCTTGGCATCCCTAGTTTTGAAGGTTCTCATTATCCATCCTATCATTTTCCTAGCGGATGAGGTAGATACATTGTTGTGGTCATTGAAGGCGAGATTCTCTGACATTATCACTCCCAGGTCCTTCACATTACTTTTCCGCTCTATTGCATGGTTAGAATTTTTAATTTCTTCAAGTTTGCCGTATCTGAGAAGTTGAAATTTCTCCTCGTTGAACTTCACATTGTTTTGAGTGGACCATTCGAAGATTTGGTTGATGTCCGCTTGGAGTCTCGTAGTGTCTTCAATGGAGGTCACTGCCATGGTGATCCGGGTGTCATCCGCAAAGGAAGACACGGAGGTATGGCTTACATCTCTGTCTATGTCAAAAATGAGGATGAGGAATATAATGGGAGTGAGTACTGTGCCTTGTGGAACAGAGCTTTTTACCATGGCTGCCTCAGACTTTACTCTGTTTACTATTACTCTTTGTGTTCTATTTGTCAGGATGTTGTAGATCCATCTACCAACTTTTCCTGTTATTCCTTTATCCCGCATTTTGTGTGCTATTACACCATGGTCACACTTATCGAAAGCTTTCGCAAAGTCTGTGCATACTACATCTGTATTTTGTTTATCCTCTACAGCATCCAGGACCTTATCATTGTGGTCCAGTAGCGGGGACAGGCAGGAGCGACCTGCTCTAAACCCGTGTTGCTTTGGGTTGTGTAACTGATGGGTATCTAGGTGGTTGGCTATCTTGCTTCTTAGAACCCTCTCAAAGATTTTTATGATATGAGATGTTAGTGCTGTCGGTCTGTGGTTCTTTGCAATTACTTTACTGCCACCTTTGTGGAGTGGAGCTATGTCTGTTGTTTTTAGTGTGTGTGGGATGACCCCTGTGTCCTTGCTCTCTCTCCATAAAATGCTGAAGGCACGCAATAGGGACTTCTTGCAATTCTTGATTAACACGGAGTTCCACGAGTCTGGGCCTGGGGCAGAGTGCATGGGAATGTCATTAATTGCCTCTTCAAAATCTTGTGGAGTTAAAATAATATCCGAGAGTTTTGGGATAACCAAATTTCCTGGGCCTCTTGCGCTACCGTCCACAGGATGGGTATGGGGTGCACAATAAACTAGCCACTTCGGTGGCAAAATCTAAAAAAATCTAATCCAAATTTTGGGTTTCGTTCATAGAAAATTCATTTGAATTGTCGACCCTTAGAGTGGGCAGTGGATCGCTGAACACTGAGTCATATTGGGACTTTAATATCTCACTCATTTCTTGGCTGTCATCTGTGTATGTCCCATCCTGCCTAACCAGGGGCCCAATACTGGATGATATTTTTTCCCTTAGATTTGGCATAAGAGAATAAGTGTTTTTTTTTTTTTTTAAATTTCTTTTATGGCTTTTAGTTCTTCCTGTGATTCTTGTCTCCTATAAGATTCAGCTAAGTTCGATGGAGACAAATGGTTTTTAATACTTGACGTGCTGTTGGAGTGTGAGCAAAGTAACATTTATGAAGGGGTTCAGGGAAACCGACAGGCCGGACTTGAGTCCTGGAGATGGGAAGTACAGTGCCTGCACTCTGAAGGAGGGGTGTTAATGTTGCAGTTTAAAAACTGTAGTGTAAAGCACCCTTCTGGCAAGACAGTGATGGAGTGAATGATAATGAAGGTTTTTCATTTTCGGGCCACCCTGCCTTGGTGGGAATCTGCCAGTGTGTTAATAAAAATAAAAAATATCAGTCAATAAATGATAAGCTTTAAAAAATAATGTAAACGCAGGAGGGAGAGATACATGATTATATACACCTGGAAAATCCTAGAGGGACTAGTACCGAATTGCACACGAAAATCACTCACTACGAAAGCAAAAGACTTGGCAGACGATGCACCATCCCCCCAATGAAAAGCAGGGGTGTCACTAGCACGTTAAGAGACCATACAATAAGTGTCAGGGGCCCGAGACTGTTCAACTGCCTCCCAGCACACATAAGGGGGATTACCAACAGACCCCTGGCAGTCTTCAAGCTGGCACTGGACAAGCACCTAAAGTCAGTTCCTGATCAGCCGGGCTGTGGCTCGTACGTTGGTTTGCGTGCAGCCAGCAGCAACAGCCTGGTTGATCCACCAGGAGGCCTGGTCACAGACCGGGCCGCGGGGACGTTGACCCCCGAAACTCTCTCCAGGTAAACTCCAGGTAAACGTGTTATTAGACTTAAGAAGTAAGGATAGATAGGAAACGTCGTCGTAAGCTTCTCTCTTTTATGTGCAAGAAGCCCCTATCACGAGCCTTTTCCATCCTATGGAGAGGGAGCATGGACACGGGGGTCGTCCCTCAGTTACTAAAAACAACAGACATAGCCCCACTCCACAAAGGGGGCAGTAAAGCAACAGCAAAGAACTACAGACCAATAGCACTAACATCCCATATCATAAAAATCTTTGAAAGGGTCCTAAGAAGCAAGATCACCACCCATCTAGAAACCCATCAGTTACACAACCCAGGGCAACATGGGTTTAGAACAGGTCGCTCCTGTCTGTCTCAACTACTGGATCACTACGACAAGGTCCTAAATGCACTAGAAGACAAAAAGAATGCAGATGTAATATATACAGACTTTGCAAAAGCCTTCGACAAGTGTGACCATGGCGTAATAGCGCACAAAATGCGTGCTAAAGGAATAACAGGAAAAGTCGGTCGATGGATCTATAATTTCCTCACTAAAAAGAACACAGAGAGTAGTCGTCAACAGAGTAAAGTCCGAGGCAGCTACGGTGAAAAGCTCTGTTCCACAAGGCACAGTACTAGCTCCCATCTTGTTCCTCATCCTCATATCCGACATAGACAAGGATGTCAGCCACAGCACCGTGTCTTCCTTTGCAGATGACACCCGAATCTGCATGACAGTGTCTTCCATTGCAGACACTGCAAGGCTCCAGGCGGACATCAACCAAATCTTTCAGGGGGCTGCAGAAAACAATATGAAGTTCAACGATGAGAAATTTCAATTACTCAGATATGGTAAATAAGGAAATTAATCTTCTCAGAGTACAAAACAAATTCTGGCCACAAAATAGAGCGAAACGCCAACGTCAAAGACCTGGGAGTGATTATGTCGGAGGATCTCACCTTCAAGGACCATACCATTGTTCAATCGCATCTGCTAGAAAAAATGACAGGATGGATAATGAGAACCTTCAAAACTAGGGAGCCAAGCCCCTGATGACACTCTTCAGGTCACTTGTTCTATCCAGGCTGGAATATTGCTGCACTCTAACAGCACCTTTCAAGGCAGGTGAAATTGCCGACCTAGAAATGTACAGAGAACTTTCACGGCGCGCATAACGGAGATAAAACACCTCAATTACTGGAGCGCTTGAGGTTTCTAAACCTGTATTCCCTGGACGCAGGAGGGAGAGATACATGATTATATACACCTGGAAAATCCTAGAGGGACTAGTACCGAACTTGCACACGAAAATCATCACTACGAAAGCAAAAGACTTGGCAGACGATGCACCATCCCCCCAATGGAAAAGCAGGGGTGTCACTAGCACGTTAAGAGACCATACAATAAGTGTCAGGGGCCCGAGACTGTTCAACTGCCTCCCAGCACACATAAGGGGGATTACCAACAGACCCCTGGCAGTCTTCAAGCTGGCACTGGACAAGCACCTAAAGTCAGTTCCTGATCAGCCGGGCTGTGGCTCGTACGTTGGTTTGCGTGCAGCCAGCAGCAACAGCCTGGTTGATCAGGCGCTGATCCACCAGGAGGCCTGGTCACAGACCGGGCCGCGGGGGCGTTGACCCCCAAAATTCTCTCCAGGTAAACCCTCTCCAGGTTATTTATGTATAGATAGGTAAGGTTCGTCAGGAAGCAGGTCTGACTTACATGATGACCTGGAGCTGGAGCTTTTTGTCATCTGACCGATACCTTCCGCTGGCTTACTCCTCCACCGCTTAGTAAGTTTATTAAGGAGCACATAAATAAAGTTATGTAAGGTGTTAGGAGCAGTAAGATGCCTTTAGAATCCACGCCGACATACAGGTGTTGTTGTTGTTTGTTATTGTTGTGGTTGTTGTTGTTTGTTATTGTTGCTGTTGTTTGTTATTGTTTGTTATTGTTGTTGTTTGTTGTTGTTGTTGTTGTCACAAGAGGTGAAGCCAGAGTAAACAATGTAAGATTATTCAGGTATACACAAATACAGTTACATAGATTATCATACATGGCAGCATATATATGTAAAGTACCTGGGATAACTGAGTATATAGACAGACAGAGACACTCTTCGACTGGCTTCTGCACTGGCAAGACGTACCTGCTCCTGCTCCTGCTCCTGGTTGGGAGGATCAGACCTCGACACTCGGCATTGGAACAGGCAAGAGAAGAGGAATTCTTCATCCCGCTCCAGGACTTGGTGCGTAGCTGGCTGCCTGCCCCTGGGCAGACAGTTGGCCTCTGCACTCTTGTAGCTGGGTGAAGTCTTCCCTACTCTATCCCTGCGATCCCCGTTGGGGAGGGGAACCTGTACCAGCGTCGTCTTCACCTTCATGCACGATGAGCTACGCAAATCGTGTCAAGATCAAGCCAACAAGTGGTACCGTTGATGATTCAACGAAGATTGCTCTTGCAACTGTTGTTCAAGGAACACTGAAAGTTAAATTCAACACCATTTTGTCTCTGAAAGAAGCATTCATTGTTGTGTGTCACGATGATGCTGAAGCAGAGAAGCTACTCACTACAGATGCCACCACTACACTTACTGCTCAAGGGTTTACTGTTATGTCATCTCCTGCCCTCAAGGCTAGGAAATCAGTATTCCTCAAAAAACTGGACAAGATTCTGACGTCTCAAACACCAGCAGAACTCAAGACATCCATCGAGACGCAAAATACTTGGGCTACTGTTGACAGCATCACAAAAATCCCGACTGCATCGTCCATGCTCAAGGTCACCTTCACCGACGTTAACATGGCTGCCACTGCTCTGACTGAAGGTCTTGCTGTTTACTACTACTTCATCAGTCCAACCTACATCGAAGCAGAGAGATATCAGTACATCCAACACTGCTGGAACTGTTATTCTTACCATCACACCACCAAAGCATGTCCAGTAAAAGACAAGCAGTTACGTATTCTGCCTTTCATTATCTCCTACAACCATAACAAGTTACATATATTATTGTGGAAATTTATCGAACCCATAATGGACCACAATGGAAATAAGTAAAGGTCCCCAATAATAATAATAATAATAATAATAATAATAATAATAGTAATAATAATATCTTTATTACTACCAGTACATGTACAAGGTATACAGACCATAGCTGACATTACTGACATACTGCTATATAGAAAGTCACTTGTTATGTTGAGCATTTCCCGTAAATTAGGTCAGTTTTGTCCCAGGATGTGACCCACACCAGTCCACTAACACCCAGGATGTGACCCACACCAGTCCACTAACACCCAGGATGTGACCCACACCAGTCCACTAACACCCAGGATGTGACCCACACCAGTCCACTAACACTCAGGATGTGACCCACACCAGTCCACTAACTCAGGATGTGACCCACACCAGTCCACTAACACCCAGGATGAGACCCACACCAGTCCACTAACACCCAGGATGTGACCCACACCAGTCCACTAACACCCAGGATGTGACCCACACCAGTCCACTAACACCCAGGATGTGACCCACACCAGTCCACTAACACCCAGGATGTGACCCACACCAGTCCACTAACACCCAGGATGTGACCCACCAATCCACTAACACCCAGGATGTGACCCACACCAGTCCACTAACACCCAGGATGTGACCCACACCAGTCCACTAACACCCAGGATGTGACCCACACCAGTCCACTAACACCCAGGATGGGACCCACACCAGTCCACTAACACCCAGGATGTGACCCACACCAGTCCACTAACACCCAGGATGTGACCCACACCAGTCCACTAACACCCAGGATGTGATCCACACCAGTCCACTAACACCCAGGATGTGACCCACACCAGTCCACTAACACCCAGGATGTGATCCACACCAGTCCACTAACACCCAGGATGTGACCCACACCAGTCCACTAACACCCAGGATGTGATCCACACCAGTCCACTAACACCCAGGATGTGACCCACACCAGTCGACTAACACCCAGGATGTGACCCACACCAGTCCACTAACACCCAGGATGTGACCCACACCAGTCCACTAACACCCAGGATGTGACCCACACCAGTCCACTAACACCTAGGATGCGACCCACACCAGTCCACTAACACCCAGGATGTGACCCACACCAGTCCACTAACACCCAGGATGCGATCCACACCAGTTCACTAACACCCAGGATGTGACCCACACCAGTCCACTAACACCCAGGATGTGACCCACACCAGTCCACTAACACCCAGGATGTGACCCACACCAGTCCACTAACACCCAGGATGTGACCCACACCAGTCCACTAACACCCAGGATGTGACCCACACCAGACCACTAACACCCAGGATGTGACCCACACCAGTCCACTAACACCCAGGATGTGACCCACACCAGTCCACTAACACCCAGGATGTGATCCACACCAGTCCACTAACACCCAGGATGTGACCCACACCAGTCCACTAACACCCAGGATGTGATCCACACCAGTCCACTAACACCCAGGATGTGACCCACACCAGTCCACTAACACCCAGGATGTGATCCACACCAGTCCACTAACACCCAGGATGTGACCCACACCAGTCGACTAACACCCAGGATGTGACCCACACCAGTCCACTAACACCCAGGATGTGACCCACACCAGTCCACTAACACCCAGGATGTGACCCACACCAGTCCACTAACACCCAGGATGTGATCCACACCAGTCCACTAACACCCAGGATGTGACCCACACCAGTCCACTAACACCCAGGATGTGACCCACACCAGTCCACTAACACCCAGGATGTGACCCACACCAGTCGACTAACACCCAGGTACCCAATTTACTGATGGGGAACATAGACAACAGGTGGAAAGAAACACGTCCAATGTTTCTACTCTGGCTGGGAACCGAACCCAGGCCCTCGCGTCGCCGTGTAAAGCGAGAGCGTTAGCCACCAGGCAGACCATAGCTGACATCAATGATATACTATATAGAAAGTCCTTGGTTATACAGACCATTTCCTATAAATATGTCAGTTTTTTCCCAGGATGCGGCCCACAGGGGCTGATCCACCAGGAGGCCTGGTCACGGACCGGGCCGCGGGGGCGTTGACCCCCGAAACTCTCTCCAGGTAAACTCTCCAGGTACACCAGTCCACTAACACCTAAGTACCTATTTACTGCTAGGTGAACAGTGACAGCATTTGTCTCGGGGAAATACGTCCTAATATTTTCAGCCATACCAGGGATCGAACCCCGGGCCTCAGTGCGCTTCCAATCCAGTTATTAGATGAGCTAGAGTTCTCCCACTACTTGTGGTTCAAATGTACAGAGAACCTTCACGGCGCGCATAACGGAGATAAAACACCTCAATTACTGGGAGCGCTTGAGGTTTCTAAACCTGTATTCCCTGGAACGCA
Source organism: Cherax quadricarinatus (assembly GCF_026875155.1). Classification (NCBI taxonomy): domain Eukaryota; kingdom Metazoa; phylum Arthropoda; class Malacostraca; order Decapoda; family Parastacidae; genus Cherax; species Cherax quadricarinatus. Next base: position 5,691,395 of record NC_069404.1, on the reverse strand, counting down.
GGAGGGAGAGATACATGATTATATACACCTGGAAAATCCTAGAGGGACTAGTACCGAACTTGCACACGAAAATCACTCACTACGAAAGCAAAAGACTTGGCAGACGATGCAACATCTCCCCAATGAAAAGCAGGGGTGTCACTAGCACGTTAAGAGACCATACAATAAGTGTCAGGGGCCCGAGACTGTTCAACTGCCTCCCAGCATACATAAGGGGGATTACCAACAGACCCCTGGCAGTCTTCAAGCTGGCACTGGACAAGCACCTAAAGTCGGTTCCTGACCAGCCGGGTTGTGGCTCGTACGTTGGTTTGCGTGCAGCCAGCAGTAACAGCCTGGTTGATCAGGCTCTGATCCTCCAGGAGACCTGGTCATAGACCGGGCCGCGGGGGCGTTGACCCCCCTCTCTCCAGGTATACTCCATTATCAGTCAGCCAATAATAGGCTGGCTTTTAAAAATAACAAATAGGTAAGTACAATTAGGTAAGAAACACTGGAATTTTTGGATCCAAATTAGAACCGAATTTATATTTTAAGCATTCTGGAAGTTTTTATGTAAAACTTTGATTAATATTACAAATATTTGTAAATATTTTCATGAAACCTATAGATATATTTATGTTCTTTATTATGTTCATTAAAAGTAAAATTTTAAACTTTTAGTTAATGTTTTATATATCTGAGGTGCTCACAATTTTACAGGGTAAACTCCATTAAAAATATCAAAAACAAATACGTATATACATGTATTTGCACGAAGCTTTTTTTTTTTAAGTATATTTAGGAACAGGTATACACAAATACAATTATCATACATATTGTAAAAAAAAAAAAGTCAGACAAAGTGAATTTATTTGGATTTTTTTTTTATATTTTATTTAAAACCAATACAGTTTAACATAAAAATAAAGAAACAGTATGGATCTCAATCAAATTAACTGACAAACAGATTGCACCTATATGCTGGCAAGATATTGCTGCCAAACATACAATAATAACTTACGACAAGAACACAGCTAAAAAAAAATTACATGTCACAGGGTCATGAATTGACATATATACACATTCATTGATGCAAAACCTTACATATATATAAATTGTACATATAACATGACCTCTGACAAAGGCTCAATACACTTGAACATAAAATATACAGAGAAGTTATATCAGTTAAATCCCATCCTTCGCATTAATCAAAAAACCAAAACCTAACATCATAATCTTACTAGAACATCTACATACGTATCCCTAACAATACAACTTTACATATACCAACATACGAATATACAGAAAAAGAATACAGCTTAGAACACAATAAATGAAGCTCTATACTGTTACAATAAACCCATATACATAATATGTCACACCTCGGCTAACAACTTAGGTGCACTGTGATTGTCAAGATGGCGGTTAGTCTGAGACGAAGGATAAATACTGTAGGCATTGAGCTACTTAAAGGAACGATAACGCCCAGTTCTGCGCAAGTCTTATTGCCAAAGATCATCCGGGAGACATATGGCGTACAAGACAGTGACTTGTATGGTGTAGCATTGAACGGAGGACAACGAATTTTCGTCAAACTGCTATCAGCAACAGTTTATGAATCGTTAGTCACCAGGTTTCAGGACGTGAGTCTTAACGTCACACCAGCTGTCAGTGTAAGAATGATAGATGTTTCACGGTATTATACGTGGATCAAGTTACGCAACGTTCCCTTTGAGGCGGACGAGGCGGATGTAAGGAAAGTTTTTGAGAAGTATGGTTTTAGTTAGTTTAATATGTTTATTATGCACCCCATACCCATCCTGTGGGCGGTAGTCAAAAGATTACAGAGGTACATAATTGGTCCAGGGACTGGACTCCAAAGTTTTGATAGCTGAGCAAGTTACAGAGGTAATGAACTCACAATTTACAAAGGTAATGAACTCACAATTTACAAAGGTAATGAACTCACAATTTACAAAGGTAATGAACTCCAGGTAAGTCTGGTCACAATCATGACAAGTTACAAAGGTATTTACAGATTACAGAGGTACGTAATGGGTCCAGGGACTGGGCCCCCAAAGTTTTGATAGCTGAACTAGGTACAAAGGTAATGAGCTCACAAGTTACAAAGGTAATGAATTCTGTAGAATGGTTACTTACGTTTATACTTTGGCTACAATCATGAACAAATTATAGAGTAATGAGCAATTCACACTTCACACCCGGTCACAACTGTAATGAGTTATTGGTGCAAATATTGATTGTTGAGTCACACACACCACACACACACACACACACACACACCACACACACACACACACACAACACACACACACACACACACACACACACACACACACACACACACACACACTTTAGTTTAATATCTTTATGCACCCCATACCCATCCTGTGGGCGGTAGTCAAAAGATTACAAAGGTACATAATGGGTCCAGTGACTGGACCCCAAAGTTATGACAGTGAACTAGTTACAAAGGTAATGAACTCCAGGTAGATCTGGTCACTAATCATGGCAAGTTACAGAGGTAATGAATCAGCTTCACTCCTATACATGGTTACAGTCATGAACAAATTACAAAGTAATGAACCACTGATACGTCCACACCTGGTCACAATTGTAATGAGTTATAAATACAAATATTAAGTGGATCATACACCCACACTAGCGCGCGCGCACACATACACACACGAGGGCGCACGCACGGACATGTGCACACGAGCGTACAAATATATGCATACACACAAGGACGCACACCCACACACACACACACACACACACACACACACACACACCAACACCCACACACACACACGGTGCATTATGCTCAACATGGTACGTGGGCGGCAGGAGCCTATGCTGGTTTTCCAGAGGGTTCTTTCAACCTCAAAATGACTTTGAGGCACCCAATACCATCCTATGTGTATCTACAAGATTTCAGGATGCAGGTAATGGTAATGTACCCAGGACAACGACGTACGTGCCGCCTATGTGGTGAGTATGATCACATAGCAGCGACCTGTGACAAGCGAAGACATGTGCCTGGACCTGTGGTGGACGTCGCAGCCCCTGCTTCAAAGGTGGCAGGTGAGGAACAAACATCGGATGGAGGGCGTGGTGTTTTGTGGAGCGAGATAGTGGATCGGGCACACAGGACTGGCGGTGAATTGGAGTCCCGCCCCCAACTGCCTGATCAGGTGTCGTCTCCTGTGGATAAGGAGGAGCAGCAAGTACAAGAGAATTATTATTATTATAATCAAGGGAGAAGCGCTAAACCCGGTGGATTATACAGCGCCTGGGGGGGGGATGTGGAAGGCATTCAGGCTTAATTCGGGGAACTGGAGCACAGATTCAATTCCCTAAATCAAGAGCCCCTCACCAACATCAAGGAACCTTCCTTGAGGGGAAGTACAAGAGAAGGTTCTTGAGATTGAGGAGGAATTGGTGGAGGTGTTGAAGACGTTGTCACCACCAGAGAGGGATGTTACATCTGAGCGTGGTGTCATTGGAGAATCGTCGCTTCCAGAAAGTCTGAGACATGATAATTTGGGACGTGATGGTGGTTTGGAGTCGTCCATTGAATCATTAAATCATTCTCAGGTGGAGGTGGAGGTTCATCGAGAGGTAACATCTGACCAAGACATGTGTAACATGACGGTCACGAGAAAGAGGGCGGCTACATCAGATTCTGATGACGTCCTTACGCCTGCACAAAGGCCTGGGAAACAGACTGAGGTGAAGTGTGAAGGTAGTTTTTTTTTTTTTTTTTTATATATATATATTTTATTTAAAACATGACATTACAAAAATATAATATGTAAAACTCATTTAAGTCTATAAATTAACACAATTAACACTCTGTCTGACTTTTTTGGGTTATCCTAGGTTCTCTACACATATGCTGCTATGTATGATAATTCTATGTAACTGTATTGTGTATACCTGAATAAATTTACTTACTTACTTACACACTACACTTACAACTCCGTGTGGGTACACCCCCCCCCCCTCCCTGCTCCCTCATCCTATCACTTAACCCAAACCTGTTGGAGCTACTCAACAGAATTACATGATATGAACAACACTTTTATATACACATCCCTCGAAATGGTACTTAATAATCGACTACAGACCATGCAATGCATTGCACTGAACATATTATACAGACATATTACCCCCCCCCCCCCCCCTGGTTATCCAACCACCCCACTATTTACAACCTAACATACTATAAACAATGAATGTTACCTGGAGGTTATTCCGGGTTATTCCGGTTATTCCTAATCTAATGTCACACAGCAATGATCAAAACATTAATTTATGTAATTGTCCTAATGGTTCAGTTACATAACAATATGTATTACACAACAATGGTGATATAGAAAAGTCACAAAGACATACAAAATTACTACAAAACCATAAGAATAAACTTAGCCTCAAAATCCAACACATGTAAGCCTCTACACATTTAAACATGCAATTCCAGTGTTAAAACAATAACACAGCTTCAACTATGACATTCAAGCTCTATACAGCTTATATGGACATTACATAGTGCTATTGACAACAGTACAATACAACATAAAATATAACCATGACATAAGTAACACATAAAGACTGTGCCTAGCACGCACCTAACCACAAAAACCTATAACACCACTGTTGCCCAACTTTATTTACACTATCTGACGTGCATTAACCTCTTTACTCTCAAAACAAAACTGAAAATTGCAGAACACCATGACGAACAATAATGCACAGACATTAATACAAACATATCACATCATATCTCTGGACACCGTGCATGATCACAGCATCAACACTATGCAGTGCAAGGCACCTAGGAAAACAAGTTGGAGCAAATACATGCAATTATTATAGCAAATCTCCAAATTACAATGTCATTGCGTAAATCAATATTACCACACACAATATGTATAATAAGTGTAAAGTCCAGTCACACAAAAAACTGGCCAGCTCCACAGGTGCTAGCACCCGTGGTCACA